>BMAU01018379.1:235000-1435000 GCA_019973935.1 Trichonephila clavipes
CAACCTTGAATAATTAACTCTATAATGTTTTCTAGTTACAGAATTGGAACAAATCTTAGTGCCTTTATATACTTATGAAACATTTTTTCCTCTGTACCCTTTTGTTGGATTATATGATCTGTTTCCCCAAAAGAATTCCATCAGATGTCTTAGTTTTTTTTCTCCTTTTTGTGTTAAAATCCATTTCTAATTATGGAATTATACTTCTCCTATAAAGAGAAAAGTTTGGCTTATGATGATTTACATCGATTTCTCATTTATCATTTTATTTCTTATTTATTTCTTACATCAGTATATTTCACAAATGTATATGAATTCCGGTCGAATATAAAGAATCTTAGAAAGCATACTTAGTAAATCAGGATCACTCCTGCCTGAAGAACTTATTACATATCATCACAAGAGAGGGATTAAAATTATACTCATTCTCAAAGAAAAACGTATAATTTTATTATAAGGCAACAAATTAAAAATATATAAAAGTATTGTTACATCTGATTTATCTTGTAGATGCAATATCAAAAATTCTGAAAAAATATATATATTTTTCATATTCAAACATCTTTTCTTTTGCAGTTCCGCCCAAACTGATTCCTTTGTCGAGGATCGCCCAGTTAAGAAAGGGTGAACGGTATCATGTGACATGTAGCACAAGCGATGGCTCTCCCCCTCTCACATTTTCCTGGTCAAAAGATGGGGAGAATATCGAACCCCGAGAAAATCCTCCAAGCCCCACCGAGATCGGCATCCGTAGGTTAGACGAGTTTTCTACTTCCCTCGTAGTGGAGGATGTCCAGGAACAGCATACAGGGAATTACAGTTGTACGGTAGCTAACGGTGCTGGTAGAGATTCGGGAACCACAAGCTTACAAGTATTGTGTAAGTAACTGTATATTATAATTCTTTTTTTACAATTGCTACTATTAGCTCACTCTCTCTATATTTATTTATATATTTATATATCTATCTTGTTAAAATTTTCAATCGTTAATAAAATGCTTTATATTCATCCAATCGGTTAAAATAAATTTTTTAAACTTGTAGAGGATGACACTTGATGTCAATACAGTTTTTTCAATTATTAATTAATTAAATAAATTTAATTAAACTAATTACCGGTTACTGACACCAACTTAGATTCGTCTCTATTGTTGCAATAATGTAAATGCTAAAACAAAGACAAAAATTGGCGTCGAAAACTTGTTTTTCAGCCAAACTAGCTAAACCGGGTATGCATGTTACAACAATGCACACAAATCATGCTCTTTTTTCAATTCCTACTATTAGCTCACCCTTTCCCTATATATATATATATATATATATATATATATATATATATCTTATTGAAATTTTCAATAGTAATAAAATCTATTCATGCATTCAAAGTAGGAATTGACTTAATTTTTTTATATTACTTGCTTGTTGTTGCCCCTGTTTTAATTTAAATTGATCAGAAGTTAATGTCAGTACGTCATCATTGTTTATTTCGAATTAAATAAACAGGCATTTGTGTGTGAGTAAGAGATTTCTCTTTAAAAAACACCGAATAATATAAATAAGTTCGAGTGGTTAATCGAATTAAATTAATGCTCTGCTCGTGGTTATGGTTTTCGAAGAAACCTCTGTACCGCAACATGGTGTACATCATGTCAAAGTTCAGTATTAGGTTTCTATTTACGTTCTAATTTCCAGCAAGTTAACATGCGACAGATGAAAAAAAAAAGCTAACCGTGTTATCTTGTTCAACACTCTGGACTAATCAATTCATCAGTGTTGAGTTGCAGTCAGCTATGGTATTGAATGGCTTCCTGATGTTCATTTTGAGCTAAGAATAAAATAAGGAATTATGTCTCGACAGAATAAATCAAGTAAGATTAAAGATATTCATGTATAGTATTCAGGCACATATTTATGAAATTCAATAACTAAACTCCTCTGTTACCTTGCTAGCTCCAAATTCAAGGATTACGAAATGTATTTATGAATTTGTTGGTTGGATTAACCAACAGCATGAAGAACAACAGATATAGAGCATGATAATGTCATTTTCGGCCGTACCCACTTTCAAATTGTAATAATCTGCCTGATAATTTATTGATAATTAATACTGTCAAGTTTCCACATGTTGATTTACTTTCTTGAATTTTTGTAGGCAAGTTTTATTATTCTATTACATACTAAATTAAATATTTAACTCAATAAATCTCTCTCTGCAATAACTGTCTGTAATAAAGTTATCTTCTACAATAAAACTATCATAAAAACCAATTTGTTTGAAAATGTTCTAAGCATTTTTAGACAAATTGGCAAATTGACATTCACAGAAAAGCAATTTTTCTAAAATTCACTCAATTATGAAAGCTAGTAAATAAAATTTTAAAATTTGGAATAATTTATTAAACTTTGTGTTCTTATTGTGATAATGGAATAAAAAAAATGAGAATTTTAGAAATTTTAATGGGTAAATTTGAAATAAAAAGCAGTAAGAGGACAAAGTATACATGTTATTTCTTTTTAGATACAATCTAAGGAATTATTAAATAATTTTGATTAAAAAAATTATATAAATACTTTAAGCTTTATAAAAAAGCTCTAAAAGGATTTTTTTTTTAAAAAAAAAAGAAGCTAAAATTGATGGTTATGAAAAAGACAATTTCGGAAATTTATTCCTGCGCCTGTTCACTTTTTATAGCTTATCTGGCCTTAAATAGAATAAATAAATAAAATTTAAATAAACATTTCATGTTACATACAAAATTCTCATTTTATTTATTTTTATATCCGCTAGATGGCAGTTCTGGCAAATTTAGAGCTGTATTTGTTAGATTTAAGCAGAAATGAAGGATATATATAAACTTTTTTTTTCACATTTGGAAAAATTATTTATATATTTTCTCTCTGAAAAAATTTTTTTAGTCTCAATCAAATTTCCTACTAAAGAATCGTTTTCATTCATTTAAAAAATTCTGTTGTACAAACAGTTTTTGAGAGTACAATAATACAAAATTATATTACGTGTAACAAGAGTAATTAATGTTTTCTTTGAAAAATTATATTGTTTGCTTATTGCACACATTTGCTACATCTTTTTATTGATTAAAATTTTTAGGTACTGAATAGTTTTATTTTGTTTTAAAAAAATCCCAAAATTTTTATGTCTGCTAACATTAAAGAAAACGTTTTTCACAAAATTATTTATCATGCTGCCATCTAGTGTTAAGCTAATGTATTAAATGTATGAAGTATGTATAGTTAGTGGTCGTAAGGGCAAAAAATTGAGATACACTTTGAAAGATAAAATATCTATCAATCATCATATAAAAAAAATCAAAAATCTTTTTTTTTCTTTCAAAATACATTTAATAATATATATATACATTTATATATATATATATATATATATATATATATATATATATATTTATAATATATATATAATGAAAACTTTTAAACATAAAAAACTGTTTAGTTTGTGAATTATTTTCATACTGATTATGATCTTTTTGAAGGGCATTGGAAGCTTTTTTTAAAAAATCTAATGTGTTATATATGTGTGTGTGTGTGTGTGTGTGTGTGTGTGTGCGTGTGTATGCATATATATATATATGTGTGTGTCGAGAGAAAGAAACAACTATTGATAAATTTCTTGTAGAATGCTAACTCTTTATCGTATATACATTAAGTATAGCTACATAAATATGACTTCATTAAAGCCATGTAAGTTTAAATTAAAAAGTAATATAATTAAAATCTTTAATTATGAAATTTAAATAAAAACAATCATGAAATATAAAAGCAAATTTATAAATAATGATAATGAAGTGGAAAAATTGTAAATAAAAATAATAAACCTATTATTTATGATAATATTATAGTAATTTTGAAAATTCTTGTTTACTTTTAAAAGAGTTGCGTTTTAAATCAGAAATGAATATTATATAACAAGTATTTAAAAAAAATTAAAAATATTAATAAATAACGAAAATAAAATAGCACTTAAAGTTATTCTCCAAGTTTTTAAATTTAAATAAAGTAGTGTTATAATTCTCTGTTCTTACTCTGTTTACCATTATTCACAATGTATAAATTTTTGCATGATTTCCTTGTAATATAATTCAACATTAATTATTATATTTTATATTTTTGGCACAAATAAACTAAACAACACAATTTTTCTATGAAGCATTTTCATTTGGTAGGATTTCTCTAAGATAAAGTTCTTTTGGAAAAACGAAGTAATATAAAGAGTTTCCTTTAAAACATCTTTTCTAGAATACAATTAATGTTTTAGAAACATGAAAGAGGGAAGCACTGTGTAAATTGATAATTTATCTTTATTATTTTATTTATTTGTTAAAATATTCTCAATTCCTGATTCTTATAAATTGTTTACAAAGAATAAAATTAACAAATAAATAAATAACTTTTCTTACTTAATTCATTTAATAAAATATGACATATGAATTAAATAAAACATTAATATTAATATAAATAACTTAATATCACTATGATTTTAACCAGAATACTTTGATAACTAAAGGAAAAGTTATGTGAACAATGTATAAAGAAGATAAAATAATTCTTCTTAAATCACACTGTTAAACGTATTCGGTACTTAAATATATATTTTTTTTACCCTTCAACTTTGAAATTTTACTCATTTATTTGTTTATTCAATGTTAAAGAGAATGTCTTAGCCAGTTGACGGTAAAAAATTATTACCCCGTGGAAGTATAAGAGATATTACGAAACAAAAACAATGATAACTTTTATCTTCATTCGGAGACGGTAAAATGCCGATTCATTCTTATCGCACACACGCACAAGTTTCGTACATAATGCATAATCAAGGATATGATTACGATAAATTATTGCAATAGTTAAGTAGTTATTGCTCCTCAAAATAAGATTTCTACTTTAAGAAAATTTATAACAATCTTTAAGAAAACTTGGTCATAAGAGTGTGTTTGGTGTGAACAAAATAAGAAAAAGTATGATTATACCCAGTGGCGTAATGTGCACCTCCGCATCGCAAGGGGGGAGGCGCAGAATTCTAGGGGGCCCAAAACCAATGTTATGTTACGGTTTTGCAATCATTTGTAAGATCCGGCCGTGGGGCCCAAAACTTGATTTTGCAGGGGACCCTAATATTCTCCGCTACACCACTGATTATACATACAAAAATAAATACATTTTCATCCAGTTTTATTAGTATATATAAAAAAAGTAATGCTGAATCAGAAAATGATACACAAATTAGTGAATTAGGGGAGCTAACTTAATTTAACACCGTTGAACTCACGATCCCAAACAAGCTCTAAAAGTATCGTCAGTAATTTCAAGCAGAAATTATGCAACGAAATTTCAAAATAGCGGGTTTTTTCTTTTAAATAGGAGTACTTAACATCATTTACCTGTAAAATTACGGAAGTATATCATTGGGTAAATAGAAGAGAACCAGAGTCAATGGTTTTTAGTAAAACGGTTGATTTCGAGTCCTGCTGTAATTCATAGGCTGTGAATCGATGCGATAGGTATGATCGCTATTTGTATCTTAAATACAAAGAACAGGAGCACTTTATAAAACTACCACATGTATTTTTTGTTGCAGTTACTGGAAGACGGGTATTCAGATTAACTAACTGTGCTAAGCTTCCTAAAGGAAGATTGTCTACAAATAGCTCTTTGCAGCGCTGTGTGTATCCCTCACATCTCGCAACGAATGTGATAAGTTAATTGAGTACATGTGAGTGGGAGTTAAATCAAGGAAGGTTTTACTGATGAGTCCAAATTTTGTTTACGAAGTGACACGAGAAAACATTTCATTTGGTTGGAGCTGGGAAATGCATTATTACCTCAGTCATGCCTTTGGAAAAGACAAATTTGGTGGTTCAGTGCATGCTGAAGAACAGGTATCACTTCGGTTATCCACACTTAACTGAATATCGTTCCAATAAGTACCGTTAATGCTCAGTTATATAGACACAACATTTTGATTCAATTGTTCATCCTTACTCCCAGGGACGTCGTAATACATAAGCCAATTGGGCCCGGGCCTCGGTCACAACAGGGGCCTCGTCTCGATCTCGATCCAACCTTAATAAGATCATAATTCAAATAGTTTCAACGTTCAAATGTTATTTTCGGTTGTATTCTCCGATAAACTGGGAATTCTGGACGATACGTCGACTAGCTACATGTGATGACCATCGTCCATGTACAGACTTAGGCTAACCACCATATAACATCATTACTCATGCACTCAAAAGGGGGCAGTTAGTCGAGCCGGTTTGTGCAATTGTAAGTCATGTACATTTATTTGTTTCGGACTACTGTTTGTACGAGTATTTGACAACGCATGTTATGTATTGTCTACTTTTAAAGGTTATAGATGGGGTCTATATACATTTGTGTAGGGGCCCAAGACCTACTTTTGAGTAGAGGCCCAGGGCCTCAAGAAGTCTTAAGACGTCCCTGGCTTACTCAGATGCAGAGGGTGACTCCTTCATTTTACAAAACCGAGTAAATCTATACGAGTTCGGTTGAGGGAAAATCCCTTTCGCGAAGGGACTTGTGTACATGAATTGATTACCACGCATTCTTTAGATTTAAACTCAATTTAGCATGTTTGGGTGTTCTAAGAAGATTTATTACATCTATATCTTCCCCTGCCATTTTTCAGGTCTTTAAACTGCCTAAAAAATTGAACTTTGAAGTGTTAATGTAATTTGAAGTAGTTATTACAATAATCTTGAGCATTAAACATCTCCGTCAAATAATGATTAAATACCTACATTGTTAGAGATGATCATGATCGATATTGAAACGGATCATGCATTGAAACCAGATACTTTATTTTTTGGCAGGTTTTTCATTTTTTACATTTTTGAAGCAGAAAATAAACCTATATTTTTTCTCTTTTACCTTATATATATATATATATTTCTGAAGTACTGTTATATATAGTAAAGTTTGATTCTAATCAATGGGCACGGAAACAAATTAAAAAAAAACCTGGCATTTAAATTTTAAAAATTAAGGTTTATTAAAAAAAAACATTTAAAGAAAACAGTTATTATACAGTTAGCAACACTCGGACATGACTTCACTCCGTCGTACCCAAAGACCGAATCCCTGCCACTTGCCATTCATAAAACTACCCATTCCCCTTAGCTGGTGTCAATGGGCCTTCCCACTCCTACACCTCCCCTTAAAAGCTCATCCGTCATTCCAGGACGATGAAGCTGAAAAGAAACTATGAAAAAAAAACACATGCACACATACATGGCAAGAAACAAGATAACGAGAAGAATTTTTTTTTTTTAGGTATCATGTAAAAAGAGCTTTTGCTAATACAACTCCCAAGAAATAGATTTACAAATCACATTAATATGCTAGAAAATTAATATCCGTACAAGTTTTAACACAAAAAATACTAAAAAAAAAAAAATATTAAAATATAAAAAGAAGTTACCAAAAATATATCATAAAATCTAAAATAATTATACGACATGTACTAGCAAAGCATATTTAGAAGCCAAAGTTTTAATCTTTAGAAATTTCCAGAAATTATGGTACTGAAAAACGTTAAGTACATATATAATCATTGGCATAAATCTTATCTATTTAACAGGAGCAGGCAACCTGAATAATTCATTACTTTTACATGCTTAAACCTTCAGCCAAACGTTAATTCTTTTATTGTACCAGGTTTAAACATTTTAAAAAAATTCTCTTTCTCTTTTCTTCCAATTTCTATGTAAAATGAAAGCAAGAAAAATCCTTTTCAGTCCCAAGAGTGACAAAAACAATCAACGCATGTTATTGTCCATAAAATATCCTCGCGAACCTTAAGTATTTTCAATCCTGCCTTCAACTCCAAATTAACAATTCCTGTTATTGGATCACGACAACATTGCACCTGGGTTGAGTCAATAAAATTAGGCTTACGGGGGCAACCACGCCTAGTACTATACAAGATTCCTTTTAAATTCACAAGTTAAGACAACCTCACCCCTTGCTTTCTTTTATACCTTGTCCATTTGTTTGGACATTCGATCCATTAATTTTTACTGCAACCAAATCTCCGTTTGGAACATTCAATAAAGACTGTGTCTCAGTAGATCGGTGACCACTTCTTGGCTGCAAACTGATTTTGAATCTGTTGAACTAATAATTCCTTCTTTCTTTGAAGGTTCTCGAAGTTTCGCAGGATTGCGAATCATTTGCGAGTTTTCTATTAATACTTCATAATCAGAGGAACAGATTAACATGTCGTTAACCAAATTTTTAGAGACAGGCACAACACCGTGCCTAAAGTCATTCAATTCCATGTTGGAATCTTTTACTTCACCCATTTCATGCTCCCCAAATGCAGACGTTATTTGAATTGACCCTCTATTATTAATGCTTTGTCCTTCGACAACATCTGGCCTTACCACGGGCATCTGGGCACCTGTCTATGACAGCATTCACCATTTCTTGCTCACCCTTGACCTTGACGTAAACAACCCTTAAATCGTCCATTCCCTTTTCTTCCTTGATAGGAGTAGTTACTGGTATCGTAGCTTCAGCCATCAACACAGCAGGAGACGTTTCCCTCACATGTTCCTCGGCCTCCCGATACTAATTCGGTAATTTGAAGATGTCTTCTTACGATCTTCTGCACAACTCGTCCGCTTGACATTCGACCGAATACTTTCGATCTCTAACCGCAGTTCATTCAATTCTGATTCCCAGCGCAGCTGCTGGATTGCGTGCTGCCTGGCGATTTTCCTCCTCGATTGCGAGCTGCCTGGCGATTTTTTCCTCACTTTCCTTTCAAAGCGTTCCTCTAAAATAACAGATAACTGATCTCTAACGAACTCTTCTTCGTAATCTTTGCTACCGATTATGATATTCCTTAGCTCTATATTCGTCATTTTTATCTGATACCTTTTGACCTAACTCCTCAGCCAACAAAACTAAATCCTGCTTTTTAGCTTTCTCCAAAAATGCCATTTGAAAATTTTCTTTTTTCCAATATACCGCAACTAAACAAATAATCAAATGAAATAACACCCAGAAGGGATTGCTAAAAATTAAACACCACAAATATATCTTTGTTTAAAACACACAACAATAAGCATCCGCTACACTAACACAACACTCAATGAATTAGGAGGAATTCCAGAATAATGTATTATATATTTCGCAATATACCAAGTGTACTTAAATAACTAATAAATAAAACTTAATATATTACTGATACACAATAATCACTTAAAATATTACTGATACACAAGAATCACTTGAAATATTACTGATACACAAGAATCACTTAAAAATATTACCGATATACAATAATCACCTAAAATATTACTGACACACAATAATCACTTAAAATATTATTGACACACAATAATCTCTAACCTATTTCTGATATACACAATATAATCACTTAAAATATAACCGACATGCACCACTTAATCTATTCCTGGCTGGAATAATAGAACACTACAAAATATATATTCGGTAGTTTTTCTCCAATTTAAACTGATAATATATTTTTTTCACATTAATCGAAAAATACTATGCGTACATAAGCACAAAATAATTTCATTGACATGAGATAAGTATTATTCTTTAGCATTAATTTTTCAATAAACTCAATTGCTATTCACTGACGTGAACTTATTATTGTGCATTACAAAAATAAATAAATACAGTAAAGAAAAAAACATACAATCTTTCCTTAATTTATAGAACTGATGTTTAAAACACTTTCCATTTATATGGAACAATAATAAAAAAAAATATATACTGATGTATATAATAATTCCCAATTGAACTGACGTTCAAAAATTTTTATAACTGCATGGGTATGCAATAAAATAACATACTGATATATAATAACTGAAATTTGAACTGGCGTTCAAAATTTTATAAATAACTGCATGGATATGCAATAAAATAATATACTGAGAGAATTAATGATTTTGAAGCTTCTTAATTTTTAGAACGGATGTTCTAAAACTTACTTTCCATTGATATGGAACAAGAATAATAAAATATATATACTGATGTATATAATTAATTCAAAATTGAACTGGCGTTCAACAAGTTACATCTGCATGGATATGCAGAGCAAAAACGTACACTGACGTATACAAAAAATAAAATCAAAATTCTCTCTTAATAAATGGATATTAAACAGTATAATTTTATAAATTTTCTCGTCTTACATTACAGGGAGTTGCAAAAAAACTCTTACCTGATTCATTTCCACGCGGGAATCCAGAAAACTCGAAATTTCTGGAACGTTCTTCCTGTGGGGTTTTCCACTAAGACTCGATCATTAACGGCTGCGCCAGTAAAGTTTGATTCTAATCAATGGGCACGGAAACAAATTAAAAAAAACCTGGCATTTAAATTTTAAAAATTAAGGTTTATTAAAAAAAAACATTTAAAGAAAACAGTTATTATACAGTTAGCAACACTCGGACATGACTTCACTCCGTCGTACCCAAAGACCGAATCCCTGCCACTTGCCATTCCACATTCCAAGGGGGAGGGGAAACTACCCATTCCCCTTAGCTGGTGTCAATGGGCCTTCCCACTCCTACATATATATATATATATATGAACTGAAAGAAAAAAGTTATCCCCTTCCCTTTCTTTTCTTAATTTTCAAACTAAAACCGTAGCGTATCCTTCAACAGATTATAACTTAAAAAAATTTTGTATCTAGGAATTTTGTTTGCGTTTTTTGTACCGAAATTCGATAGATAGCATATTCTGAAAAGATCGACTGCTAGATTTGGGAACTCCCAAATTTTTTTGCCCAAGGTTTTCACTTGTTCTAAAATATATATATTGTTTAACTACTCGCTCCTTATTTTAGTTCTAAGCTTTTTCAATTCTTGTTTAATTTCCATTTTATTTGTATTCCTTGTTTTTTACTCTCTCTTTCTCCTGTAATTTAAAGGGGCCGGGGTAGCCCAGTGGACAAGGTATCGGATCATGGCAGGCATGTCATGAGTTCGAGCCCAGTACCACTGAAGACCCGCCGTGTAGAGCAGAGATGCACTTTAAATCTGTCGAGAGCTGAAACGTCCTCCCGTTGGTGTGGTGTGATAGTTAGGAGAGGGGGGTGCCAGTTCAGGTGTCGACCACGTCATTTGACCATGGTTCAAAATTACGTGGTCCGTCGCCAAAAGCCCTCGTGTAGCTGAACAGTGCGACGTTAATATTCACTCCTTCACTCATTCCTGTAAGTTAAAATACTTATGTTTTTAACATTTTGATTAAACTTATGAATGTAAAACAACTTCTTACATAAAAACATTGTTTATTTTTTAAAGAAATTTTTTACTAGCAAAATATGCACAAAATACGTTAAAAATAATGAAAAAGAAATGGATTTAAAAAATGTTGTTTATAGATGTAAATTGAAAATTACTCGTTTTTTCAATTAAATTGTTCATATTAAATGTTTAAATGAATTTCACGTCTCTGACTGACCCATTAAGACAATTACTTTCAAATAAAAACTAATTAATTTCATAAGTTTATGATTGCATTTTTATGGCAGTATTTTGTATTCACATTAATATGCAAAATACTTACAAAGAATAAAATATATATGATATTATAAACCATTTTATTTCCGTTTTCTATCAGATATCACCTCAATATATATATATATATATATATATATATATATATATATTTAATGAGAGAAAAATGCAAGTCACAGAATTCGTGTGGGAAATTACCAGAAAAATGTCAAAAGTATATACCACAGCACATGATGTAATGAAAAGGAATGACATAGAAATTTTAACGGCATTTGAAATCTTCCTCGAATGTTTCAGCAGAAATGAAATAAATATTTTCATATGAAAGCATTTTTTTCTCTCTAATTTATTTCCAATAGTATTCAGGGTTGAAATACTTTATAGTTGAAATAGTCCTTATACTATCTCATGTAGTGCGTAAAAACTTGAAAAAAATTTTTATGGTTAAAATTATGCACAATTTTTTAAACTAATATTCTACGATCTGAAGTATCATTATTTCTGGAAGAAGATATTTCTTATCTAATAAATTTGTAATTTAACACACGAAGATAATAAAACATAAAATAGCATAATTTTTTCTAAAATGAAAGTGTTTTTTGCACCCTAAATTGGATTGCTTTTAAAAAATATCGTTTGGTAAGAGGAATATATTTTTGAAGAACTAGAAAGCAAGCGCAACATCATGAAATATAGAATAAAATACAGTTGGACCTCTATATAACGAAGTCGCTAAATCCCGAAAAAAATATTGTCATATGGAAAATTCGTTATATAGAGGTTCATCTTTCCATTTTCTTTATAAACCACATAAAAAAAATTTAAATTCATAAACACTATATATTAAAAATTAATTAATTATTCACGCCTTCTTGTAAATTAATGTATGTTTATTTGCTATATCTTACCTATAAAAACACAAAAGAAAGAAAGAAAAACTACAAGGAAAGTTTCTTAACGCCTTTTTTCATTTCTTGAAGAATTAAATTTTTTTCTTTGATGATCAAGCACTAACGTTTTGACATTTTCAAGCTACAAGAAAAGAAGTTTCCAGTACGACTGATCACCACTACAACTGAAAGGAGACTAGTTCAAAGACTAGTGGACACGAGACAACTACACTGAGGGTGAAAGGGGATATCGAAGATGTTTTCAGTGGACTGGAAAATGGGGGTTAAAGGTTGCACTTCTTGGTAGAAACGCCCAGAGTTCTATTGCACTCGGCGAGTTGGGCACCTAATAAAATCAGTTCAAGATTTATGACCACTATAAAATGTGGTAAAAGCGAGAACAACTTGAAATGTTCAGAACTATTTTAAATATAGGGAGACGAAAAATTGAATCACAAGAGAAAAAGCTGGTTACATAGAAAATGCACTTCGCTATTAGGAGGTTATCTTACGAAGAAAATAACGAAACGTTCTTCGTTCCAGGAAAAAGTTCACTATATAGAGGTTTCGTAATATGGAGGTTCGACTGTATTTCAAATATGCAAGAAAAGGAGAAATTGTGTATGTAGAGAAGTATAAATATGCCTTTTTCATATTTTTGTGACATTACTTTAATCCAACAGCTGTAAGAAAACAGCGTGTTTATATAAACCTTCAAAAATTTTACTTCTAAATTTTATCTTCAATCGCATTCTCCCTAAGCCAGCGTTTCTCAAACTGTGGGGCGCGCCCCCTTGGGGGCGTGACAACTCTACGAGGGGGGGGGGTGCGAGAATAATGAAAAGTAAAAAAAAAATACTTAAAACAAATTATTAATTTACTGTAAGTAAACAAACAAGCAAAATACTTTCTAACATAATACAAAATAAAATACTCATTTTCACTGATATATTACACTAATAAAAGCGTCAGTGCTACACCAATGTATTTTATAATTAATTTAACCATACTAAGTTAAGGACAAGTTTAATAATTACCAGCGACCTCTTGGGACTGTTATATATAAAATTATATACAAAAATTAACACTTATCATGATAATTTGTACAGTTTATAATTAATCCCTTACCTACCGATTAAAAGTTACGCGATTCGCTTCTCAATGCCAACCGTTTTCCACACAGGCGCACGTATATGATATATTGAGAGGAGAGGGGGAGGAATAAAGAAGCAAATCCCTGTGAAATAAGTAAATCCTTCACAAACATTGTCAATGTCTTTTTATTGTGATCCAAAGCCTTCGGAATAATTTTATGGAAAGCAGTGCACAGAAAAGATCGCACTTCGGAAAGACGTATATATACGTCCGAAGAAATTAACGCTTTGGCTGAGCGAGACGTTTATATACGCTGGTGTCCCTTAAAAGGTTAAAGTTGCATCGTAGCTTTAGTGTCTAAGTATAATATAATTGAATTCATTACACTGTTTTTGTATTAGGGGGCTCGCGATGAAAATTATTTTGCTGAAAAATCAAATTCCAAATTATTCAGATTTGATGAAAAAGTGACCATACTCACTTTTGAAATTTTTGAGTTTAACTATATTATATAATTGTCCTTATACACGTGTGTGTGTGTTTATATATAGTTTATGGAGTTGAGCTCCTGATGATTGACTACTCAAGAAAGATCGTTTAAGGATATAAAGTCTTAGCACGTTGTCACATATCGCAAGAACAACCAAACTGTAACTGTTTCCAATATTCAAAGAAAATGCAAAATTAAATTCGTTGTCAACAATTAAAGTATTATATATATATATATATATATATATAAATGCAAATAAAAAATTTTTTCAAAATATAATCATATACATACATACACATATAAATAAATTTATACATATATATACATATACATAAACAAAATATATATAGTTATATAAAATAACTAAAAACTTTTTTACATAGTATAAAGACAAATTTGCCTAGGAAGCAATTGCAGGTTTAAACAAGTTTTAGCGCTTTAACCCTTCATGAAATACTATGTACCAAGGAAAGGAAAAGTTATAAATGTATAATTAAATATTAAAAATCATAAAACTAAAAAATATAGGAACATAAACATAACCTACTAAATTGAGTAAAATGGCCAAGAGTGCAGTAACGTGTTCCCGCCAAATAAGGAGAGCAGAACCGCATAAAGTTAATTGCGATACGATATAATAAACGATTAATTGCGATATATATAAATGCAGAAACAAAAATCCTATAACATTAATGATGTCAACAGGCATATTACATTCTGACACACACATATATATTCGATAAAAGCCTAAAAACGTTTTTACAGTACTTTGCCTAGAGCAATTTTTTATCTTTTAGAATGAAAACTGTTTCCAAGGGAAATCCCACAATATTTTACACATCTTTAATGCGTTGTTTGATTAATGACGACGTACTTCAAAGCAACACTAGGATTATTAACGACTTCTTAATTTGGAACTATTAGGAGACGAAGATGGCATATTAGCTGGCACCTCACCCTCTAAACTTCCACACCAAGCCAATGGGAAGACCTCGAGCCCTTACAAATTTGATGTGTGTCAACTCCTTTGTATATATTACTAATTGACATAGATAGATTTTTAAAATGGTCTAAAATCATTGACCGAAGAATGTTACATTAATTTGAGATAAAAAAATTTTTCAAGAAATGTCAAAACTGTAGAAAAGTTTAAAATAGGAATAAAATACTCTATAACATGGAACCAAGGATATATCATTGCAAGAAATTTAGTTTAAAAAACCTAATTTTTCTTTAAAAAAGATTCTGGCTTTTTATGTATACTACTAACACATTTAAAAAAACAACTATTATTGATGTTAATGTGAAAACTTAAATATATAAAACTTTTTTAGTACATTCGAAAATTTTATGTTATCGCCTTACAGTTTTGATCTTACACTATTTTATGTAACGATATTATCTAACTCTTTTATTGTTTATTCCATTAATTTGTTTATTTATTTAAATAACTATAAAGTATGTACAGAGCGTTTTCTTGAGAATGAAATCGTAAATAATTCAAAACAAAAATTTCTGGGTTCCATCTGCGTTTTTCAGGAACGTTAATTTTGGTCAAAGTTGTGATCTCATAGTCAGCATTGCTGCATTCAAATTTGATCCCGCTAAATAACCTGATGTATGTTAAATCTGTCGATGTTCCAAGTGCTCTAGATCAGTGATCCGCAACCTCCGGTCCGCGGCGGATCAAATGGTGGCGGGCCGCCTAAAGAACATTAAATTATTGACATTTTATTTAAAGTGGTGCATTTCTCTCGGATTTCCGCAACTTTCTACGGAAATCACTTTATATTCCACGTTAAATCACTTTTATTCATTTTTGGTGTAACTATATTTTATTCTGAAGGCATATTTAAATGTAACTAAATTAAAACTGTTTAATCAAATCAATCTAAAATATAAACAATCAACGAGTCCCACCCTCAGCGGGCCGCGGTAAAATTATCAAACGTTGACCGGTCCGCAACGATGAAAACGTTGCGGAGCACTGCTCTAGATGACGGGGTATAGAGTTTGAAGTGTGGAATACCAACTTCGGTGCGTTCTCTTCATTGGAACTGTGGTTAAATTTTGTTAAGTTCATCGCTAAAATACCTCAAGTTCCTTCTACGAGCAGCATTAGTAAACATTCATTCAATGAGGACTGTTAATTGAAATTGGAAACTTCGTAAATATTTCCCGATCATCATCTTTTTATAAATGATCATTAGGATCTTCTGAAATGACAATTAAAATTACCAATCTTTCATTTTGCAAATGTTAATTTTTAGAACAAATTTGGAATCGCTTATCAGTATTATAAAACAAAGATATACCGGTGGATACCTCTTAAAACAAGTTTGATTTCCGCTTTAATCATTTTTTTTATCAATAGTTTCCTGATAGTTCGATAGGCCAAATTGCGTATATATTCTATATCAGGCTCGCCAGTTAGAATACAAAAGTTTTCTTTTTTGCCTTTCCTTTCTTTTGTTCTTTAATAAAGATAATAGAATGAACATCTGAAGACCGTTGAAAACATTCGAAGATAGCATTTTACTAAAGTATAATGCAGTTTTTTTTTCAAAAATACTCGTAAAAAATATTTATATAGCTCCTAATTTTTATCAAAAATTTATCTTAGACCATAAATCAACTGCTAAGTTAAGACGTGCCTATCATGATGTAGTTTAATTATTCAGAAAATTATATACGATTACCTATTTTTAAAACTATAATTTATACTCGTGATAAAAGTAATATCAGTCTTGTAGTTTTTAAGATCAAAATACGACTGAAGATGTATAGTCCTTAATATGGAGGCATTGATATGATTTTAAAAAACTTATCCCTACATATTATTAATAAATAAATCCCGATATACTGAATGAATAAATGTTGATATAAGCTGCAGTTATGATATTATTACATATTATTATTATTAACATTATTCAAATTAATACTTATAACAATAGGAAAAATTGTCAGTTTTTTTTTATCATAAATAAAAATGTTATATCTTTGTTTAATCTATATATGTGTAAAGGAGAAAAGCGACTCACTCACTGACTGACTGACTCACTGACTGACTAATCACGATATCTCCGGAACTATTAAACCTACAAACTTGAAATTTGGTAGGTAGGTTCCCTTCATGGTGTAGACGTCAGCTAAGAACGGATTTTGCAAAGGTCGAACCCCAAGGGGCGTTACGGGGATTTAAGGGGCGTAATAGATAATTATTTCCTTTACTAAACTATTAGATGTAAAGTAGTGAAACTTGGTACACAGATTTCTTTCATAAAGTAGAGATTCCCTACATAATGATTTTTATGAAAATCGACCTCCAAGAGGTGTTGGGGGCGCTTAAGGGGCGTTATACATAATTATTTCCATTTTTAAACTATTAGACGTACGGTCTTAAAATTTGGTAAGCTAATTCTCCTTTCATGGTGTAGAGATCCGCTACAAAACAGTTTTGGGGGAAATTGATCCCCAAGGGTCACTGAGGGGGATTAAGGGGCGTAATAGATAAATATTTCCGCGTTTCAACTAATTGAACCACCTGCTTGAAAATTAGAAGGTATGTTCCGTTCATGGAATAAAGTTCCTTTTCCAAAGATTTTTGCGAAAACGGACCCCCAAAAGTGGGTTTGCGAGGGATTAAGGCATGTTATAGAAAATTCCTGTTTTTGAATTTAACTCACTTACTTGAAATTTGTTGAGCACTTTTTTTTTCTTTAGTTGAATAGAGTTCCACTAAAGAATGGATTTTACGGAAATCAACTCCAGGGGGAAGCGGGGAAAGTTATTGGGGCGTATTGATAGACAAAATTCCTGTTTTTGAACTGCTAAGACTATAATAATAAAATTTGGTTTGCATGTCCCTTTTGTTGAATTGGAATCCGCTAAGAATGCTGTCAACGAGGTATTGACGATAAAAATTCCGTTTTTGCTCTGTTAGATTTAGACTTGAAATTCAGCACGCATGTATATTTTATGGAGTAGAGATCCACTGAAAGTTGCTTTGGTGGAAATCCACTTGATTATTAGGTTAAGTGAGCGAAAAAAATCTTTCTACTTCTATTTTAGATATAAACAGAAATTAGATATTATAATTTAATGTTCTTTTTATATCAAGGGGTGAGAGTGTAACAGCTATAAATATATTTTTCAATACAATCGAATTCTTAGTGCTAGATATCAATAATTAATATATATGTAAACAGTATACATATATGCAACATCGTGAAATACCCAGTGAAGCGGGTGGGTAACGGCTAGTATTATATAAATACTATTTTTAGAAAAATGTCTGGTATCAATTAAGTGATTGATTAGGGTAACTTAGCACGTAAGTCTTTCAGGTTCATTTATTATAGTTTAAAAGTAGAGCATTTGAATATTTCGGATATTATACATCTAAGTAATAAAATTAATTACAAATTTTTTTACTTTATTAAGAATTTCTTATGGTACGGAGGAAAGCCAATGTCACTGATTATAGTAAGGTGATTAAATGATTTAAAAATAATTTCTATCTTCTTTCTACAACTAATTTTTCCCCCTAAAGTGCTGCGGATTGGTCTTTTACCATTGCAGACCTAGTACATTCCCTGGAAGCTGGTGTCTCTTTTTAGTGAGACACCACACAGGCGGATACCAATCACCGCAAGTAATTTTGACGCCCAGTTTCCTCCCCAGAGGGAGGCACCTGAGCTCTGACGATGTGAACTTGTGCTAAGATTTAATTTTTCCGAGAGCCAAACAGTCACTCTAGGGATATTTTACGTGCCCAATAATCATACGACATGGCCGCTGTCAATTTCCTGCATCATGAAAATCTACCGACTTGGGCCGGGGTTAAATCCGCAAACTTGAATGCACACATCCTTCCACAATTATACCTTTTAAGATTTTTTTTAAAAATTATAACCGTACAGTGTAAAAAAAAAAAACTACAGAATATCTTTCAATACTAAAATACTTTTTATTTTTATGGCAACAGGACTCTAAGAAGATTTTTTTAACTTAAAAATGTGTGTGATTTTTTTTGTATGTGATCTCAATTTTTTTGACTTAAAAATGCGCGTAATCACAGTTATTTCGCCTAAGATAAATGGCGAAAGCTTACCTAAAAGTTCATTTTTCTAAGATAAATATATCCAACAAAGAGGTTATAAAAAAATTCATTTTCAAAAATTCTCAAATATTAACTGCAGAATTTTGTACAAAAAGTAGGGGACACAACATTAAGAAGCATGAAAATAAACCTATCCTATACTGAGTATATTGAAATGAAACTGATACGAAAGTATAGGTGTGCACCAATTAATATAAAATCTAGTTTAAAAACAAGTTTTAGAGAATAGGAATTTAATCGAAAATGTTAATTAAATATTTAATCTTATTCACACTCACAGCATTTCTTTCGTTTTTGATATTTGTTAAAGAAATTTTTGGGGAGGGGGACTTCTCTAAAAGGAATCTTTATCACAGCTAAAGTTTACAGTGAAAAAAAGTACTTTAAAAGAGTGCCATTCGAAATAAATTCAAGATCTGGGGTACTTTAATAATAATAATAATAAATCTTTAATTCCCTCTAACTCAAAAGTTAATATATTTTCTGTATTTATGTCATCAGTCTAATTAGTAATTTTTTAAGTACCTTAGACATCTTAACTTCAAATGTAACACATATAACTATTTTAGTTTTCATTTTATGTAAGTTATAGCTATTACTTTTTAAACATAAATGTGCATTATCATTACTTTTTACCGATTCACATGTTCTTTATAAACTAGTTTTTCTGTTACCAGTTGCTTAATTAAAAAAAAAAAAAATTTTTTTTTTTCATTATGCGACTGAGCAAAACAATAAAAAACAGATCGTCGCGAGCAGCTTGACCCTTTCAATGGGAAGGGGAAAATCAAAGTAAAGGTTGAAATGGAGTGTGTTTTCCTCTCCCTCTACCCCCACGCGTCATCCGGGCATTTAAAAAGGTTCCAAGGGCACTAGGGATGAGCGACGCTTAACGCTTCGGTGTGTTTCGAATAATAAACTTCTTTCATTCGGGCTTTTAGATGAAAGGGGATAAGTTAAGTAATTGTTTTCTGTTAATAAAAGGAAGACGGGGGAAAAAGTGAAAAATTAATCCGTCTCTTACAGACAAAGAAAAACTCAGAACAAGTAGAGGATTGTGGTTTTTGAGAAATGTATTATCTGTACGCGTTCACATTTAATAAAACAGGAACCATAAATAACGACGAAATAAAACATTTTAAATAAAAAAGATCAGATGTATTTAAATTTTGATGAAATGACTTAAATAATGGTAAACATGGCTAAAAAAAATGAAAATAATACTCTTTTTTTTTTTTTTGTCACATGTATGCTCATGGGCAAATATGATAACACTTACGAAATACCTCATGCACTCGCTCCTCTTCGCTTTAATTTTTTCATTAAATTTTCTTGACATTGGATATCGTTCTAGAACTAAAATAAAAATATATCATTGTTGTCAGGGATGGGCATTAAGTCGATCGCGATCGACCGGTGAACCGCAAAGACCTTTTGGGGTGACCTGACCGCCTGAAGATTAGCAGTTAGTAATTATATACCGAAATATTCAAGATTGGCTGACAGTATGCAAAGTCTTTTACTGACTATAACTACGGGAACGAACTTAAGATTAAAATGTTCTATTTTTTATTATTGCGTTTTGAATTGTTTGATAATAAATGCATCATTTGATATTATTATATTTGTGGCTTTTATTATTTTTGTGCGTGTGTAAGTTGCGTTTTGCTTCAAACGTGGTTTTAAAAGTGAGTTTTTTTTAAAAAAATTTCTTATGCAGGTAAGTACATATTTCCGTATTTATTATTAAGTTATGATTAATGTTGTAGACTTTTTTCTTACTTCTCTCCACACCAAGATGGGCTGCGACACGTTGAAAAAATTAGAAGTAGCCCGTACCCTTGAAAAGTCTGCCCATACCTGATTTAGGAGACCAAAGTTTCAACTTTATCAGATAATTTAAAGATTTCAGTAGACGAAGTAATTGTCAAAATTAGAGAATAGAAAAAAAAGGCCGAATCCTCTCAAAAGTTTATCTTTTGAGCCATCTAAATCCAATTACCGGGAATAGAGCCTTACAATTAAATTATTAAGGATTTGAAAAGGGAAAGAACTGCTGTATGTGGTATACCAGTTGTTCTATTTTTACATTAATGCTTTCAACTATTTTACTGTACATAACTAAAAACTACTTAGATTGAACCCTAATTCATAATTTAACATAATTTTAAAGGGAAAAATGTGCTAAAAATTTATTATCAAAACTGTGCAATCACCAACATTTTTAATGCTGTGATTCTTACTGCGTGTATTATGAAGACTAAAACACACTTATCAATTACATGTGTGTAGTTGCAATGCTCATATTCCCCAAAATATAATGCCTCTAAATAAGGGCTTATCCAGATGGTTTTTAACTATGATTGTTTTTCAGGATTCAGAGCATTTCGAGCTCAAATAAGTAATTAATTGGAAGAAATCACTAATACTTAAATAAGTCGGTTTTGGCAGAATTTTTAACGAAATTGCTGAATTAACCATTAATTCAGAATTCTCCTAATATTTTTATTTATATTTCTCAAATCAAGGACAAAATAAATGCATAACTTAATTTGCATCATGGAAAAATAAATCAATGAAATTTAAAAACATCTAACGGTACTTTTCCATTTCGTTGGCGCAGATGATAAAGTCGCCAAAAATGGTACAACCGACGCCGAACGGAATATTCTTGCTGGTAACCCTTTACAATCACATTTTTAAAAAAGTGGTATTTCCTTATCAGTTACGTCCTTTTCATAATATATCAAAACGGGTGAAAATCTAAAAAGAACTAATATTTCTTTCTCTTTTTTATGTGTACTCGGTGAAACGGAAAAGTACCCATATAACTAATAAACTTTTTCAAGTAAAATCAGATAAATGAATGGTAAAATATTAAGAATTTTTTTCCTTTCCTCGAGAATTTTTTTTTGTTACAAGTACGTTTTATCTATAAGTTAAAGTTCATCTATTAAAAATAAGTACACTTACTTACATTTTATAATAACTAGCGCAATCATGTTGAATAATAGCCGCCTAAAATTTTTATGAAGTATTAGATATCTTTGCAATATATATCTTCTCCATTTATTGATTATCTATAAGCTCCTTGGGTTTACTTTTGTCTTAGAGAATTTAATTTAAAAACATTTTACACAATGAGGAACCACTTTCTTTCAATTTCCGAATTTCACATGCACCGGGTGCGAAACATTTTGCTTGTCCTCTGAAATTTTTGCTATTTAACTAAACTATTCTATCGATGTAATTCTATGTATAATCCTAAGTCAATTATAAAATATACATAAGTCCATTATTAAGAATTATGAAACAATGTTTTGTAAATAATCACATTTATTTAAAGATTACTGGAATTTCTAAACTAATTCTGGGAAATTTATCACGGTTTCATTTTACTGCATTAGAGCTGTGGTTACTAAACTGACGTGTGTCCATAAACCTCCAATTGAAATAACTCTATTTCTATGCATTACAGAAAAATTATAAATTTTCCTTTAATTTCCTGAATGGACATGAATGACATAAAACTGAAACATAATGAAACATTGTGACATCTAAAGCAGTATTTATTCAAATTATAATATTTTGCATTAGAATATAGAAACCCATTTTTTTTCAGTGAAATATGTGAACCAATGAGAGACATATCTTAGTAAAGGGTGCTTTTAGAGGTATAGAACTTTAAATTGCAATAAAACAACGATGTATTATTCGATTGACATGAATTTTTTTTATTCGAAAGATAATCTTGTGGCATTACATTTTAAATATGATCAAGCAAGGCGTAGATTCGTCAAATGGACCCAAAAACGAGATTGCCGTTGTTCCCGATTTTCGTAAGCGAATTTTGTTTAGCGATGAAGCGCACTTCTGGTTGAATGGCTACGTCAACAAACAAAACTGCCGCATTTGGAGTGAAGCTAATCCACAAGTGTATGTCGAAACACCGTTACATCCAAAGAAACTGACTGTTAGGTGCGCTTTATGGGCTGGTGGAATCATTGGTCCGTACTTCTTCAAAAACGATGAAGGCCACAACGTTACAGTCAATGGTGATCGGTATAGAGCCATGATTAATAACTTTTTCATTCCTGAATTGAACAATCATGATGTCCAGGAACTGTGGTTCCAACAAGACGACGCAACATGTCACACAGCTCGTGCCACAATCGATTTATTGAAAGACACGTTTGGTGACCGCCTCATTTCACGTTTTGGACCTGTGAATTGGCCTCCAAGATCTTGTGATTTAACACCGCTAGACTATTTTCTGTGGGGCTATGTAAAGTCATTGGTCTATGCGGATAAACCACAAACGCTTGACCATTTGGAAAACAACATTCGCCGTGTTATTGCGGATATACGGCCACAAATGTTGAAAAAAGTCATCGAAAATTGGACGTCCAGATTGGACTACATCCGAGCCAGCCATGGCAGTCCTATGCCAGAAATCATATTTAAAATGTAATGCCACTAGATTATCTTTCGAATAAAAAAAATTCATGTCAATCGAATAATACATCGTTGTTTTATTGCAATTTAAAGTTCTATACCTCTAAAAAAACATCCTTTACAATACAAATAATAACACCTCTTTTCTGTTCAAAATTTAAAACAAAATTTCTTGCATTCATTTCACATATCGGGATTATACACTAAACAAAACTGATGATTAGATATACGACAATTTTACACTATCATATTTTTGGCAAGTTATTACACGAAGCAGTGAGATTCCATTCATGTTTAAACCTGCATAGCCAGATGTTCATGTTTAAACCGTGATCGACCAGACTTCCACGGTGTCATTACTTGTATTTTATGTTCTATCTGTATTGTTTTACTCTAAAAAATTTTTAACGCGTAAAAATCAGTAATATATTTTTTTTTTCTTTTATAATAATGGAAGCGGGTCAACAAATATTTTATTTTATATCAAATCTTTCCCCTCCTTAACGTTGTCCATGTACCCTCAAATAAATTTTAATCTTTCATGAACCTTTAGCAGTCACAAAGACTCCTAGGGGTAGGTTAGAGCCACTTTGGAACCTATGCTTTTGAGCGAGATTGATTCGAATTAAAGTAACGAATATATTGCAAAATGCGTAGGAGATGTTTGGCGTTTAGTTAAAAGATACCAGATAATGTTTGCCAGTTTATGATAAGATAAATAACACAGGGTGAGTACAAATGATGAACCCAATTTTAAAAAGCCATATTTTCGAAACTACTGCGCATATTACAATAAGTGACGTATGAATGTAAAGACAAATATACCAAGGTTTTTTCCCCACTTATAATTGACAGCACATTCAAGTTAGTTGTGAATGAAATCCAAACATGGCGACAATGACAGAAAAGAGTCTTCGCATATTAGTGTGTGCACAGGTTTTTCAGTTATTTCAGTACAACGGGCATTTAGAAATGGTTATGGAAAAGAAGCACCAACCAACAAGATCATTCTGCAATGGTGTCATCAATTTCAGAAAACAGATTGCTTATGTAAATAGAAAAGCAGTGGCCGGCCAAGCGTCTTTGAAGAAACGGTGGAGAGAGTGAGGCAGAGTTTTGTTCGAATTCTGCGGGAGTCTACGAGAGTTGTCGCCTGTGAACTCGGAATGCCTCAGAAAATGGCATGGAAAATTTTGCAAAAAATATTAAATTTCAAGCCGAATCATTTGCAATCGACACAACAGATAAGAGTTGACGACAAGTAAGTACTCGTATTCGTGCAGCATTACGAACTGTTGATAGAGTGATGCTGCAAAGTGTATAGAACGAACTGGATTACAGATTGGAGGCATGCCATGTAACAAGAGAACCTTTACAGCAGATAGAAAACTTGGTATATTTCTCTTTGCATTCTTGTATCATTCATCGAAATAAGTGCAGTAATTTCGATAATAGGATTTTTTAAAATCGGGTCTGTTATTTGTGCTCACCCTGTATAAAAGTATTGTAACTAAAAGAAGTTGTAAAACGATGAATTAATAAAAGGATATTTCAAACTTAAGGAGGGGAGTAAAAATGACAGAAGAGAAAATAATTGTATTCAGTGTTTTTTTATAACAAATACACACACACACACTAAATGATGCAGTATTAAAAACAATATGACAATATGTTGTGAAAGTCATAATGCTTATACATGATAATTACATCATATGACGCATGATAGAATGTGGCGAATAATAATTACAGCAACCAACATAATACATGTTTGCCTGATTGTTTTTGAACTTGACTTTAATGAAGTTTACAGACGATGCCTATGTCCCAACGTATACAGTTGGCGTCCACCTACTGAATAACTGAAGGTCAAGGTTAATTTGTAAAAAGGTGAAATTCTTTTTCATTCAGAAAACACCCAAAAGACTGAAAACAAATACTATTTTTACTTTTTTTCTTCCAATTTCATTGTTTTCATTTTCACACTTTAAACCTACACGGTTATTACATAGGTTTTTTTCTTCTAAAATTGGCTGAATTTCTTTAGGTGGTAAATGGATATGCTAATTTAGAAAAATAAAATAGCTCTCCAAAACAAACTGTGAATGAGCAATAAAGAAAACAAAATTTCGAATGTCTGAGAAATGAAAGCTCTCTTATATATTGTATTTGAAAGAAAATTATTTCACCTGTTTTTACATAGTTGTCAACTTAAGAGTGTAGAAAATTTTCAGTATTTGTTGATATTTATCGTCTAGAAACGAGTTTTCATGAAAAAAAAAAAATATGTTTATTTAAGATAAATGAAAAGTGAGTTTTTAAATATTATTTTGAAGAGTTTTCTTTAAAAATTTATTAATAGTATATTTCATTTATCATTTCTTCCATGGAAGTTTTTAAAATTCATAATAGTAGTATAAACTTTTGGGAAAACAAAATGCTAATTTAATATTTCGATCATTAGAAAATTAAAACATTACTTTAAAAAAATATCGAAAACTTTTTGAAACTGATAAATGAATTTTGAGTTTAAAAATCTATAAGAAAATAAATTTGGTACTGTAAATAAATTATAATTTAATTCTAGAACCAGATAAATATTTACAAAAGGCAATAAAATTAGTCAGTGATGTTCTTGCCTTTCATCTTTCAGAATAATTATTTAATTAGTTCCCTTAAAAATAATCAACCAATTTCTTGCAATTTTATTATAAGAAACTGAAAAACTTCTCTCATTTCTTAGAACATAAAACATCCCCTATACCAGGGATGGCGAACCTTTTTGGATCAACGTGCCATTTTTTCTTTAAAATATGTTTAATGAGGTATAGACGTGCCGTCAAATAATTTTGACTTAATTTTGATTTTAATGTAATTTTGAAAATAATAAAACTAACTACCCACATCACAAAATTCTTTATTTACTACGAAAATATACATTTTGCACTGTATAGTAGTAAATGTTTCAGTTATTAATTTTAATTATATTAAATTTAATTAAATTTAAGTAACACTAGTGTGACTTCTGTTGTTGCAGATTATATATATAGATGGCAAATAACTTATATAAGGATTGTAAAATGTTTCTTTTAGCAGCATGCATATTAAATTGAAGTCATCTGCCAAACGGTTTCTAGTGAGTATTTAATGTTATTCATCTCTGAAAATAGTCACTCGCAAGCACAGATAGATAAAAATATGGTTAAAATAGTACAAGCTAGCTTCTTAAAACAGTTATATGTGTCTGGAATCGAATTCCATGTTATCAAAATTTCGTTAATAGCATTTTTCTTATATTGCTTGTTAATCTTTCTGTTTCAATCAATTCCAACTTTTTACTTGTTTCAATAAGTTTTTGAATCCATATTGAACTAGACTAGAAATCAATAAGTTGCATTTCGAATTTTTCAATGTCCAACGAATCGAATTGGGGCAAGTTCAGTTTATTAAATAATGTCACATCAGGGTATATAATAAACTTGAGCGCGCGCGCTTCTTACAATTCTTTGAACTGAGAAAATCACACTGAAAACTCCTTGATCGAAGAATCAATTATGGAAATTAATTCTTCACTAACTATATCTTTGTCTGATTTCTCATGTACATTTTTATCGCTGAAATTGTTTTTCAAGTTTGGGGTTACTTGCAATAATATAGTTTCTGAATTAAAATGCAAACCGTTTTGATCGGTGGCGTGCCCAAAATATTGCGCCGCGTGCCAATGGTTCGCCATCCCTGCCTTATACAATAAATCTTTTGAAAACACTATACAGCACAACTTAATTCAAAATTCTATCCCTCATTAAAATCAAAAGGCGAAACACAATGATCAATTCATATTGAGGCCTCAGTTTACGGTTCAAAAGCATGTGCTATACAATAAGCCTACTGTTTCAGCTATACTTGTTGATTTTTTTACTTTTAAAAACACGTTTTTTGCAGGTGTCATTCCCACTATAAAAGCTTTAAGCACAGATATTGCCTACGAGTGGATATTACCACCTGATTATATAATACTATTCCAACTATCACAATATTCTCAAAGACATTCTATAAGTCTTCTTTTTTGCAGCAAATGAGAAATAGGATATTGGAATCCCATCAAATGAAATGTTTTTTTTTTATTTCGCGACTAACTCCGAAACATAGCGTGCTTCCACGGTTTCTTGCTATTATCGTAAAAATGTGAAAGTGGCCAATATCCGGTAACAGATATAAGAACAATTCGCAGAATTTTCCGCCTTGTTGAAACTTTCCTTGAACATAAACTTCCAATATTTTTCTTTTAAGGCGTTCATATCTGATTTTGATTTCGCGATTGCATCAATAACAAGGTCATACAATTTAGCGTTAAAGGTCGAATTTATATTAATTACGCTCATAAATTTATGTAATTTTAGAAAATTTTTCAGATAGCATCATATGATCATTTTTTGTTTGCGAAAGAGATTTTATATATCAATATAAACCTAAGCTAAAGTCACTAAAGCGTCATCAAAATTAGTATTTTAAGGTATCCGACTACGTTTGAAACCGTGATTTTACAAAAGCGCGTAAATGGATTTTTTTAATGATATTTAGTGTCACTTATATTAGAAAACATACATAAAATTGTTTTAAGAACATTATTACAATTATTTAAGTGCAATATTTTGACAAAAAATGAACATAGAATGACCAATTTTCAAAACATTCTCCTTTTATGAACAATGCTTCTATTATTTTAATATTTTGCCTGTAGATAGCTCAGACCTCTGCACACAGGCTGAACTAGAATTTTTGAAATATATAACTTAGAAGTGGATTTATCCATATTTTACTACAACACAGGGGAGAAATTTTAAGAAAAAAGCACCAATAATTATTTCAAATGGTGGTAACTCTGAAAATAATGTGAATTTTTCAAAAACCGTAGTTCAAACTCTCTAGAGAAGCCTTTACTTTATCTAAGCAAAGTATTATTATTATAGAAGCATTTTTTATAAAAGGGGAACATTTTGAAAAAGAGGTTATTATTTTTTGCCAAAATATTGTATTTAAATAATTTTTTTTTGCCATAATGTCCTTAAAACAATTTTATACATGTATTCTAATTTAAGTGACACTAAATATCATGAAAATTATCCATTTATGCGCTTTCTTAAAATCACGGTTCGAACGTAGTCGGATATATTAACTGTCATTCTGACTTCTGTAGTGAGTGGTGGCCGCGGTAACCTAATCGTCAAGGTAATGGACTCGTTGTCCGCGTGTCATGAGTTCCAGTGCCGCTACCCAGTACCACTGAAGACCCGCCGTGTAGAGCACTGATGCACGTTAATTCTGTTGGGACTCTCAACCGTCCTGACGTTGAATTAGTGTGGTGAAATAGTTGGTTGGGAAGAAGGTACCTGTTCAGGTTTCGTCATTTGACCATGGTTTAAGATTACTGGGTCTGTCGTCGTAAGTGGAATTATTTATGTTAGCAACTAGTATATTTATAAAAATGAACTGCTAGTACCACAATATGCTAATCTTTTCCTATACTAAAGACTTTAAGTGTATCTAGAAAATAATTTGGTAGCTCTTTGGTAGTTATTTGTCCTAGTAATCTAACAAGAGAATAAGAAGTAAAGGGTGTTTTTTTGAGAGGTATAGAACTTTAAATTGCAATAAAACAACAATGTATTATTCGATTGACATGAATTTTTTTTATTCGAAAGATAATCTTGTGGCATTACATTTTAAATATGATTTCTGGCATAGGACTGACACGGCTGGCTCGGATGTAGTCCAATCTGGACGTCCAATTTTCGATGACTTTTTTCAACATTTGTGGCCGTATATCCGCAATAACACGGCGAATGTTGTTTTCCAAATGGTCAAGCGTTTGTGGCTTATCCGCATAGACCAATGACTTTACATAGCCTCACAAAAAATAGTCTAGCGGTGTTAAATCACAAGATCTTGGAGGCCAATTCACAGGTCCAAAACGGGAAATTAGGCGGTCACCAAACGTGTCTTTCAATGAATCGATTGTGGCACGAGCTGTGTGACATGTTGCGCCGTCTTGTTGGAACCACAGCTCCTGGACATCATGATTGTTCAATTCAGGAATGAAAAAGTTAGTAATCATGGCTCTATACCGATCACCATTGACTGTAAGGTTGTGGCCTTCATCGTTTTTGAAGAAGGATTCCACCAGCCTATAAAGCGCACCAAACAGTCAGTTTTTCTGGATGTAACGGTGTTTCGACATACACTTGTGGTTTAGCTTCACTCCAAATGCGGCAGTTTTGTTTGTTGACTTAGCCATTCAACCAGAAGTGCGCTTTATCGCTAAACAAAATTCGCTTATGAAAATCGACCATTATTTTCGAAATAAAATTGCACAATTTGAAAGCGTTGTTCAGGCGTAAGTCTATTCATGATGAATTGCCAAACCAAACTGAGAATAAATCACTTGACAGCTGTTAAATCGGTTTCCATCATGGAAAGGGTTCCATCATCATCGGTTGCCACTCTGTATATCAGCTAGATATACTTCTTTCGCCGTCAATTGGATGGCCACAGTAATACATTAGTAAACCCTTAGGCCTAGATTTCAAGGTTAAACATTGTTTTAAGGCACCAATCTTTCCGTTTGATTTCTTATACAAGATGTCTACAAATTAGTTGGGCAAAAAGAATGATTTGTTGCATGTAACTTACGGGGGGAATTAAAGAGCATATTGTTGTAAGGTAGAGAAATAGGCCACAAGTTTAACATAATCACAAATGTTCGACGTGGTATCTTTTTACTACACTACAAATGTCCCATCGGTAAATCAGTTTTTGCCTTAGGTTGGTCAATATGTTTCCGTCGATCAAATTAATTGCATTGTAGATTCTTGATTTTAGTTCAGGGATGGTGGAGTGTGTGCATTTGATCCTTTACAAAACTAGGTACACCAAAATCCAGCAGTTTAAGGTCTGGTGTTCGAAGTGGTCATTGAATAAAACTAATCTAAATTGATGATGTAGATTTTGAGGCCAGAAAGTCATTTAATTTATTCAGCAACGTACAGTATTGGGCACTAGTGATGATCTGATACTTCTCCAAGGTTTCTTATGATAACTCCACGACGATCCCAAAACATAGACAGCATGTCCTTACTTGTTCGTAGCTAAAAAATTCATTAGAATCTAACTATAAAAATCGTAGGTATGATTTTAAAAGACAAATTAAACCTTTCACAATTTAATTATTAGTATTACTTTATAATAAGTAGTTAAATGTTTTATCGAAACTATGAACTATCTTAAGAAAACACGGAACATCTTTTTCTTACCCACCCCCCCCTTTTGAGATTTTTAGAAAGCTTTCTTTAAAATCTACTATCAAAAAACAAAAGCAGTAAGGGGAGGCGTTATTTCATTCAGAGAAAGTCTGATTTATGCACCTTAACAAAATATTTCAAATTTCAGTAAATTTGACTAAAAAAAAAAAATCGTAAAAAATGACCTGCACCTCTCCCGTAACCAGATGTTCTTGAACAAACAGGATAAAACTGTTGCTTTTTAACAATGCCAGGAAATGGCTTTTTTTCCTTATAGTGAAATGATTGTGAGTGTCCAGGTTTTAGAGATTATTACAGAGATAACGTCCGATTTTGTTTCGTCCTTGGTGAGTTTTGAAGTGAAAGAAGATTTATGAGGTTTTTATTTAATTGACCACTCCAAAAAAATGTAAAATGGTACACTGTTTGCTTCATTTCAATGAAACACGCCATTAAAAATTATCCAATTTATCTTAGAAATGTATACGATATGATCCCATGTAATACAGAAATAAACATGCCTTTAATAATACTTTTGTCTTTTGTTTTCATTAACTTTAGATGCGTCGAAATTAAAGGTGACTCAAATTTAAACGACGCAGAATAAATTGCTTAATTGAAAAGCGATATTAGATAGAAAATAACTTGTGCGTTTTTATTACATTTTATGCTGATTAAATGCTTCCTTCAATTGAAAAATACAACAAAATGTGTTATTTATGCATTCGTTTTTAATATGATTCACAATAAATCACTAATAAAAATAATAATAAGTTACGAGTAAAAAGATCATCTTAATATAGCTACAAAGAATTATACAAGGAACCATATAGTAATAATTCTCCTTGAGAAAGTCATGGTAATAATCTGTAAATAAATTATTTTTTCCAGAAAACTTATGAATTTAGCAATACTGTGCTGTTTAAACTTTTATCAAAGAAATTGTTGATATCTAAATAAGGAATGCAATTATTTAAAGTATTCTTAACCGCTTATTGATAACGATTTTCCCTGCGCAACCTTTAACATCATGGACTTTGTAATTTAAAATAGAATTTTCTCAGAACAACAAATGAGAAAATTTAAAAGAGGTAATTATAGATTACCTACTTAACTTTTAAAAACGATATTCATGAGCTTTATCTAGGATTATATAACATGTACCCATTAAAATTTAATTAATTAAGAACCTATAAGAGAAAATATTATACAATGTTAGTTTTAAATGCTGTGATAAATTGAAATTTATAAGAGAAGGTTAATATTCCATTTCACATTTAACTTTTGACTGAATGAGCGAGATAGAAATCTCAACTAAAATTTGAAACCACAGGTTTAACTCTGTAAACGGTCAATTTTTTGCTCAAAATGTTCCAAAAAAGGCACACTTTTTTAATTGTATATAACTAGGCAAATAACTAATGTTAGGCAAAAATAAAAAAAAATTATTTTAATTTTCAATTTTAAAACTTTCGCACTAATTTTTCAATTCCTACCCTATTAGCTCATAATCTCTATATATTTATTTATTTATATACTTATTTATTTATTTATCTTGGTGGACTTTTCAAACGTTAATAAAATACATTTAAAAGCGCTCAATTGAGCTGAAATTTTATACACAGGATTATTTTGGATGATAATACAATAATATAATAATAATTAATAAAAATTAATTGATTAAAACTAATTATTTAAAGAATTACAAATACAACCACGTTGGCATCCGTTTTGGCGACTTAGCGATCGTTTTGGCTACTTGTGTCAAAGCTTGAAAAGGTTTTTTTTCTCACGTGTTTAAGTATTCAGTTGAACTGAAATTTATATACATGATTGTTTTTGATGACAATACGATACTTTAATGATAATTAATAAAAGTTAATTACCACTTAATGTTGTGATTCTGTCATATGTATATACATATTTATATTAATTGTAATTATTTAATAAAAAGTAGTAATTTGAGTAGTAAATTGACTTAATTTTTTTATATTACTTGTTATTTTATAAGTGTGGTGCACAAATGTTTAATTTTTATAAATACACTCTGCATGCTATGAAGAATATTTGATATATATCTTAAAAGAATTTATCTGATACTTTCAAAAAATTTCATGTTCGTTCTTTTTTTGAAACAGTTGATTTTGTGTGTGCGTGCGTACATGTATGCACACACAATTTGAAACAGTGTAATAGTAAGTCTTACATTGCAATGGGGAAAGAGATAGTGTCGGCTTTTTTGAAATATCTTTCCATTTTCATTTCTGATCAAGCAACAAACTGCACATTGCCTTTCCAATCCTGTTCTTTATTGAATATTTTCAAGAATCTAAATTCCGGTTTTCAAAGAAAAATTCCCTCCTTTATCATGAAGAAAATCCCGGATGAGAAGTATTTCAGTACCATGGACAAACTGCTTCTCTTTAAAACACACACTTGCACAAATAATCTCACTATCAAAATTAAAATATGTGCCAATCAAACATAAAAAAGAAGAAAACATCAATGCCCGTACAGCGTACGGGCAAACCGGTTGTGGACAGCTTCCGGTAGCTCGAACGGTGTACGGGCAAATCAGTTAAAGGGTTAAGATTTGAAGCTTGTAATTTTAATTCCACCCCCGTTAAGATGGATTGCCGATGTCGGAAAGACCTGAATATTTTAAAGGTCAAAAACTGGAAAACAGTTGCAAAAGTAGAGATGCCAGGAGAAAACTTCTGCATAAGTCCAGGGCCCACCCTGGGCTGTGGAGTCATTGTAAAGAAGAAGAATTTTAATTCCAATTTTACTAATAAGAACTTTTTCCGAGTTTATAGAACAGAAAAAAAATCCATTGAGAGATTGTGAAATGTTGTTGATACTTTAGAAAGGTATTATCAATCCTTAAGAATCACAATCTCAACTGAATCCTTGAATAACAATGTAACATATTTTAACTTAAAGGAATTTTTTTTTTCTTTTGAAAGGTAGATATACTAAGCTTGTTGTATATTATAAATTTAAAGGGACATGTGTGGTACGATTAACGCAAAAATTTTTAATTTAAGGATTTTCAAAATTTGTTTGGTTGCCTCTATGTGTGTATACTATGTAAATCAGATTACGTGCTCAAAATTTCATAAAAAGCTAGCCATTTAATTTTTTAAGGAAAAAACTTAAAATTTGTGAAGTGATTTTAAAAGGCTATTCCTCCTACAAAAATTTACGTACACGCGTGAAATTTTATTTACAAGTACGTCAAACTATGTATAACAAAAGTTGGCATGGGTTTCGCGATAGCATGATTGGTATTTGTGCAATACTTTTTTTTATGAATGCTTATTGAAATTTTTTAAAAACTGCATAAATTCTGAGTTACAATATTTTCAAAAATAAATAAATAAGTATTGCTTTGATTCAAAAATGTATACCAACTTTTGTTATATGTACTATTAGCAATAGGTAAAAAATTCAGAGCATTAGGCACAATAGGAAAAAAAGCCTTATCATTTTAAATGAAGAGTTTGAGAGAAAGTTTTAAGTTTTGATTTGTGTGTGCCATAGGGATGGAAATAGAAACGAATGTAGAAGCTATCATGATTCTGCGTTGTTTTTTAAGTTTAGAGCTTCCAAATTTTGTGAATTTATTGAAATGTATATAAAGAATTAAAACTTAAAGGCTAAAAAAATTAAATTTGAATTTTTGACCGTTTTTTCTCAATTGAATCATATTGCCTCCTATTAATTTTTCATGTCATTCAATATTGTGGAATAATAATTCAAATAGGATTGAAAATTAAGATACCATTAAAAAGAAGTTATTTTAAATCTGGAAGAATGCGTGGACTTTAAAATATACTTTAAATTTCTTGACAAAATTAAAATAAAAAAAATAAATCAGAATCAACAAAATATCATCTCCTACGTTTGAAACAGTTGAAATGTACCAAACATGTCAACGAAACAACGGAGTAAGAGATAAAATAAGAAAACGAAGATTAAACAACGGTTTATTTTAAAGGAAATATTTTACTTTAAATCTAATCATTTCGAGAGTAAAATAAACATCTTTTCCCCCTTCTTCAAATACTTTAACGTAAAACCAACTTAGGTAGAAAAATACGGAGTTGTAAAGAGTGTTTTTTTCCAGGTATAGAAGTTTAAGTTACTTTCCAAAATGGCGACCGATTTAACAGCTGTCAAGTGATTTATTCTCAGTTTGGTTTGGCTATTCATCAAAACGATCATCAAGCAAGGCGTAGATTCGTCGAATGGGCCCAAAACGAGATTGCCGTTGTTCCCGATTTTCATAAGCGAATTTTGTTTAGCGATGAAGCGCATTTCTGGTTGAATGGCTACGTCAACAAACAAAACTGCCGCATTTGGAGTGAAGCTAATCCACAAGTGTATGTCGAAACACCGTTACATCCAGAAAAACTGACCGTTTGGTGCGCTTTATAGGCTGGTGGAATCATTGGTCCGTACTTCTTCAAAAACGATGAAGGCCACAACGTTACAGTCAATGGTGATCGGTATAGAGCCATGATTACTAACTTTTTCATTCCTGAATTGAACAATCATGATGTCCAGGAGCTGTGGTTCCAACAAGACGGCGCAACATGTCACACAGCTCGTGCCACAATCGATTTATTGAAAGACACGTTTGGTGACCGCCTATTTTCACGTTTTGGACCTGTGAATTGGCCTCCAAGATCTTGTGATTTAACAGCGCTAGACTATTTTCTGTGGGGCTATGTAAAGTCATTGGTCTATGCGGATAAGCCACAAATGCTTGACCATTTGGAAGACAACACTCGCCGTGTTATTGCCGATATACGGCCACAAATGTTGGAAAAAGTCATCGAAAATTGAACGTCCAGATTGGACTACATCCGAGCCAGCCGTGGCAGTCCTATGCCAGAAATCATATTTAAAATGTAATGCCACAAGAGTATCTTTCGAATAAAAAAAATTCAAGTCAATTGAATAATACATCGTTGTTTTATTGCAATTTAAAGTTCTATACCTCTAAAAAAACACCCTTTACTTTAACGTAAAACCAACTTAGGTAGAAAAATACGGAGTTATATTTTCGTTGAAACTGTGACACCTAATGCGTTCGATGCGTTTGATGTAACTTAGCAATATTTCAGTTGAGAAAAATTCAGAACGTTAGTGATGATCCTCAGTTTTGTGGACAGAGAGATATTCAGATGTCATCCATATCACTTGATAAAGGTTGAAAATTAAAGAGAACCCTCACATCACACACTTAATGCAATGCTAATTTAATTCATTCATTTAAGGTATCCGACTACGTTTCGGAAGCGTGATTTTGAAAAAGCGTATAAATGGATAATCTTTATGATATTTAGTGTCACTTACATTGGAAAATGTTGATAAAGTTGTTTTAAGAATAGTATTACAATAAAAAATTATTTAAATACAAAAAATGACATAGAATTGACAAAAAATGAACATAGAATGACCCATTTTCAAAATATTCTCCTTTTGTGAAAAATGCTTTTATTATAATAATATTTTACCTGTATATAGCTCAGACCTCTGTACAGAGGTTCAACTACAATTTTTGAAATATAAAACTTAGAAGTGGGTTTATCCATGTTTTACGACAACAGAGGGGATTAATTTAAAAAAAAACCCGATAATTATTTCAATGGGTTGTCATTCTGAAAATAATAGGAATTTTTCAAAAATCCTAGTTGAGATTCTCTGGAGAAGTCTTTACTTTATCTAAGCAAAATATTATTATTTTAGAAGCATTTTTTATAAAAGGAGAACATTTTGAAAAAAGGTTATTCTAAGTTAATTTTTTTGCCAAAATATTGTATTTGAATAATTTTTTTTTATCAAAATGCCCTTAAAACAATTTTATGCATGTTTTCTAATCTAAGGGACACTAAATATCATGAAAATTATCCATTTATGCGCTTTTTTAAAATCACAATTCCGAACGTAGTCGGATACCGTAAGTCAGCGTCTCTCAAACTCCGGAGTGCACCCCCTTAAGGGGGCGTGTTAAACCTACAAGGTGGGTGTGAGCATACCGAAAAGTTGAAAATAAAATATTTAAAAAACTATATATACAAATTTACTGAATGGTAATAAAACAAAATACATTCTGATATAATTAAAAATAAATTTCCCTGAAAAGTCAGATTTTGAGCCCATGCTCAGAAACATATTTGGCAACAGTCAGACTTTGGGCCCCCTAGAACCCTGCGGGGGTTCATTAAAGTTCATTCAAAGTTCATTATTATTGCATTCAATACATTTATTTTTATGAAGGGCGGCTCGATGAAAATTATTATTGAAAATTGGGTCGCAAATATTGAAAGTTTGAGAAGTACTGATTTAAGTTATTTTTATTTCTCATTTCAAGATTTGAACAAGTTATTCCGAAATTTTTTTAACTACTTGGACGCAACTTGTTTATTACTTAAACTTATTTTTTTATGAAAATATAAATAATGTTAACTTTTTCAGTTTCCTTATATATGATTTATAACAATATTATCATTAAACTCCAATACGTCTAATTTATAGCGGGTTCTTCAGAGAAATCCAGCATTCTTTGAAAGATAGCCTGAGAAATTAATTTTGAAAAAAGCAAGTTAAGACTTATTCATGGTTAAATTTATTCGATTTGTATTGATCTTTTGTATTACTTTCAGAAACACCACAAACGAATCCTTTGAATGAATCTTCTCTCGAAAAAAAGTTCATTGAAAATTACAGATTTTAATTATGTAGAAAAATGTTTTAACATGATGATGAAATGCATTTATTTAATTTAATTTTTGTTATTTAATATATGAAATCATTTTCTTTTATGAAATTCTGTTGTTTTCATTATAAATAAAAAAACTTTGATCTCTTTCCTTTATCATAGAACAAGACTCCTTTTGCGTATAGAACAAAAGTTAACGTATTGCTTCCTGGTTAGTTATTTTTCAGATTTCACTTTTATTTAATGGATTTATAAGTCAAACATTTTTAATGCTTGTAAAATATTAAGTCTTCTTCCTCCGATGGCGATAGTTAACAAAATAACATTTTTAATTTTTAGACTTAAATAAATCAATTACTCTCTAATATTTAAATTATGGAAAAAAAGATTCACTCGATAAAATTTTGTTTCAATTTTTATTTGAAATATTTCAAAATTATTTAAAAAATTATTTATCTAATGTTTATTTCTTCTCTTTACTCTAATATCTTCATCCTATGCGATAATCATCCAAATGCTGCATTTTTATAATCACATCTTTCAATAATAAAGATCTTAAAAACCTCATCAATATTATTCTAAATTAGAAAAACGCAAATCTCTTATTAGAAATATCCCTTTGCTCACAACTCAAAAGTCACTTAAGTTCGCTTACACTGATAACAATGTCGTAACGCATGACATACCATTCTGGATTGCTGATAAAAATGAATCATTTGAGGCACCAACTCCTTACGCGTGCGGATGGGGCGTGTTGGTTCTATTCTTTTCTAAACAGTTCCACGTTCTTAGTCATTCTTTTCCCGTGTAGGTAATTAGTCGCTATTTGGACGTCAAAATAGTCCATTCAATGCTTTGTTCCGAGATCAAACGAGTTATTGTTCTGCTGGGGACATCTTTAAGGTACCGGATGTTCCTCTCTGAAAATTTCTAAGAAGAATCTGTCTTGGTGTCGAGAAAAATTCCTATCTGAAATGCTTTTATAATGTTACCCAACACGGAAAGTCAAATGAGTCAAAGATATTTCATGTATGTACTTTTCTTTGAAAAATGAAGGGTCACAATAAAATATTTTGCATTCATAAGAAATTTATCGCTGTTAGAGATGAGGAAATTAGATGTGTCCTTGAGGAATACATATACTATTTCAAAATTAAAAATGAGTTGATGCTTCTGTGCAGGCAGACTTCTACATAATAATCAATACACTAAAAGATTATGACTAATATAAATTCTTATTATGATATAACATAAAAAATTGTTGACTATTACTTAATTATTAACCCTAAATTCACCTTTCACTAAACCTTTCAATGGGTTGAATCTTAACCCATTAACTAGTAAATTTTTTTGCCAACATTTTTCAAAAATTGTCAAATTTTTTTATTGAATATAACTAAGTATAATACTCTTGATAGAATGAAAAAAAAATGAAAGAATTTTATTTTAATTTTCAATTTAAAAGTTTTCACACAATTATTTATTTTCTAATTTTGGTGCACAAAAACCCTAAAGATTTGTTTTTTTAAGGATGTTTCATATATCGTAAAAGAATTTCCCTTATACTTACAAAAACTTTTCTTGTTCGTACCTCTTTCTCAAACGGTTGAGAGTTTTCTGTGTGTGCATAAAGAGATGCACACGCATAATTTGTGAAGCATGTTGTAATACAAAATCTTACATCGTAAGCGAGACAGAAATATATTAGCTTTTTTTTTTTGGATTATCTCTCTTTTTTCATTTTTATTTCTTCTCGAGCAATAAACTTCACACTATCTTGTCTATCCCTGTTCCATAGTGAAATTTTTTCAAGAATCTCACTTCCTGTCTTCAAAAGAAAAACTCCCTCTTTCACTGCAAAGAAAATCCCGCATGAGAAGTGTGACAATACCATGGACAAACTACATCTCTTAAAAACACTAGTACTAATAATATCACTATAAGAATTAAAAATATATGTGTCAATCAAAGATGGAAAGATAAAAATACCGGTGTCCGTACAGCATACGGGGCAAACCAGTTGCGGTCAACATTCGGTAGCCCGTACTGTATACGGAAAACCAGTTAAGGTGTTAAATTTAAAATAAAAACAATTCTTAAGATTAAAAAGTAGCATGTTGCAATGAAGTCTTAAATATATCATAGTCGTATTTTTTAAGAATAACATGATTTTGTACAACAGAAATAATTTATTTTATGCATCGGCTATATATTATGAGGGCATGCTTTATTACTAACAGCTATCAAATGCACGCAATGTTTCTTTTATTTCTTTTAAGCAGTAACATTTTTAAAATGTTTTTATATTGTTTTGATATTCTTTTTCCCTTCAGACATACCATTGAATGCATATATGTACACGTTATCACAATAAAGTTTTATAAAGAAAGGTTAGAGATGATTTGCATAAAGAAAAAAAACAAGCCATATTATGTGTGGCCTACCATGACATATAAAATAATAGTAATAGTTAATTAATAAACATATCACTATGTTTAAAAATTACTGCAAATAATTTAATTTAATGAAAGGACATTTTAATTAAATATGAACCACGAAATTACATTATTTTTTTTTCTAAATATATTCGTAAAAGCATTCACCAATAATGCAAAAAAGTGACATTAAAAAGAATATCCCTTTCTGTAGCACAATTTGTTGTCTCGATCAACACATTCTACAACTATATGTTCTTAAAACAATCTATTGTTTGCAGATTTCGGGGAGAAAGCACTAATTTGCTTTATTAATAAATGTTATCAAAAAGTAAGCACTCCTCAATCAGAGTAAGGTAACGGTAAAATTTTATGAAACAAAGCATTTTCTCAGCCCTTATCAGTTTTATCTGTTGACAGAAATGAAGTTTTTAATAAAAAAAAATATTCTGATTGCATAGCTCTTCAATGATTTGGTACTTCCTATATCAATGTAACTAGTATGATGGAAAGGAAATGTGTTTTTCTAAAAAAATTATAGTAACGCAAAAATGCGTCATTTGTTATACATTCGTGTATTTTAAAAGTTAATGATTGAAATATGTTACATATTTATGAATAAAATATATTATGTGCTCCATTAGTATTTTTGAATGAATTATATTATTACACAAAAGGCATTTCCATCTCAGACCATAAACAGCCAATCATATGCAGAATTATACTACTTACGTCAGAGACATGTAAACGATATTATGAAACATTTATCTTTGTAAAACTGATATCATATTCAGATTCATTAATGAATTACAACAAGAATTAGTAGTTTACTTTCATGATTTGGGTAGAAGCTATTTGTGTACGTTTTAATGTATAACAAAACAGGCAACTATAAATCAAACTTTTTACAAATTTAGAACAGAAATGTAATTTTATAGCTTTTATTGATCTTTTTCATTTTTCATTCTTAGTTATTAAATAATGAGAAATTCCATCATAATCTTAATAAGAATCGTAAAAGTTTTATTTGATGACTTTTAAAAAATTATTGGGAGTATTTTAAATATTGAAAGAAATAAAGTATAATTATTATAATTCCCTAATAATCCTAGTGTTTATACGACAGGGGTGTCAAACTCAAAGGCTAACTCGGATCAAACAAACAAGGTTTAACTTAAGGTGGGCCTCAAAATAAATCAATATTCATAGAAAAGCAGGTTTATTTCGAATAATACATTATAAACTAAAAAAGCTTTCAATGTCCAACCAATAGGCACACGAAGAAGAGGCATGTCAAATCTAAGAGGATTCTTGGCCTAGAAAAAGATCGCCTAGTTTAGAGAACTAAAAATTAAAGAACACTAGCAGAAAGAAAGTTTGACTGGAAAAAACTTCTTGAGAAGGCCAAGACCCAACCTGGTCTGTCGAGCCACTGAGGAAGGAATACATTATAATACACATACATAAAAGAACAAGAAAAGTTTAATGTTTACGCCCTGACAAGACGCCCTTCGTTTCTAGTATCTTTCCTATTTCGGGAGAATATTTTTCAGTTCCTACTATTAGCTCACTCTCTCAATGTATTTATATATTTATTTATTTTGTCCAAAATTTCAATCGTTAATAAAATAATTTCTATTTTATCCAATCAAGTTCAAATACATTTTATTAAAACTTGTACTGGATGACACTTGATGTTAATACAGTTTTTTTTTAAATATTAATTTATTAAATAAATTTAATAAAACTAATTACTGGTTTTTGACACCAACTTAGATTCGTCTCTATTGTTGTAACAATGTAACTGTTAAAACAAAGACAAAAGTTGGCGTCGAAAACCTGTTTTTCAGCCAAATCGGGTGTGCATTGGTACAACAATGCAGACAAATCATGTTCTTTTTTCAATTCTTTCTATTAGTTCACTCTCTCCCCCTATATATTTATTTATATAGATAGATCTTATTCAAATTTTCAATCGCCCACAAATAAAATACTTTCTATTCATCCATTCAAAGTAGGAATTGGAATTGACGTGAATTTTTTTTTCTTCATATTTCTTGTTTTTATTATATGTTCTTGTGAGCCGATGGATTGGCCGGGCCGCAAAAATATTCGTTATGGTCTGCATTACGCCCTCGAGTTTGACACCCCTGTAATATTCATTTGTGTTTATTATGGCCAGGCTATGATTACGCTGCGTTCTTTCACTACAGGGATCATTTCTGAATTATTATTTTTACTGTCACACGAATCAGAATGTCTCTGAGAAAAAGGACAACACTAATTACAATACTTAAACTTTTATCTTGTAAAGAAAAGTAAAAATGTGAACTTTAAATGTTTCTTTTTTTTTTTTCAGTTCCCCCCTCTGGGTCCGGCCTCCAAATGATGTGTCTGTTGTTGCAGGAGGCAAGATTAATTTGCATTGCGAAACAAAAGGATCACCCAAACCAACAATAACATGGAGAAAAAACACAGGTATTACAGTTTAAAGAAAAGTTATTTTCATTAAATAAATAACAAAATTGCGTTAAATTTGTGAAGAAAAATAAAGAAATGCAATTACATCATACTTATTAAAAGAGTTTTTTGCTATATCTTTTTTATACTAATGTTTCCATGCTAAGTTTATTAGAATTCTTGTTCAAACATATAATAATATAAACTTTTTATATTATATTTAATATATGTATATTATTTCTACTTTCTTTATTTTTTGCTTACTTTTTCTTTTAGAATCTATATCAGGGGTCGGCAATCTTTTAACTGTGGCGTGTCGAACCTATCTACTAATATGATTCATGGTGCCACTCAGTCGAGCATTTTTGAAACAATTCGATTCCATAGAAAATATATGCAGATTTACAGAATAGAGATCAATAATAATGTAGAAAAAAAATTACAGTTTTATTATATATTAATCTTGCATCATTTAAAGATATTTCTTAACATAAACAGCATAAAATAAAACAAGTACTTCAACAACGAAAAATTATAATTGTATATATATGTATATATATATATATATATATATATATATATATATATATATATATATATATATATATATATATTATGTATTCTTTAACATATTTATATATATTAAAATAGATAAAGATATAAGTGTTTCCCTTCATTATAATTAAATAAATAAAAAATTTTAATGCAAATCTAGTGCATGCATCTCTATACTAGGGGTATAATTTGTGACTTTGATTTGATACGATTCTGAGCATTTAGTTGTTAAACAATTTCTTTATGAACTAGAAATATTTTTCATATGAGGAAAGGTTTTTTACTTAGATATGTGGTACCACAAAAGAGAAAAGCAGAGTACTTGTAATTTTCTCTCGTCTCAAACAATTAAAGCTCTCCAGAAATGTCATTCAATAGTTTACAAAATAGCTATAAATTTACTTTAGAGTTAACTTTCAGATTTTTCGTGATTCCGTAAAATTTCATGATTCTGAAGGTTGTCCAATAAGGTTAATTACAAATTTATCAACTTCCATCAACTCAAAAATTGACAAATTTGTAGAGTAGAGCAGAGTGCCACAGAAAATTGTACCGCGTGCCACATGTGGCACGCGTGCAGGAGCGTAGCTACCGCAGTATCAGCCGTACCAAGGATGCGGGGTCTCCAAGATTCAGGGGCCCCAACATATGTAACTACAGTACTACTAACAGGGCTTTCATTTCTAAAAAAAAGGTCCCGAAGGAGTTTTGATACTGGGCCCACTCAGAACTAGCCACGGCAATGCACGCGGGTCACAAGTTGTCGACCTTTCATTTAACCATTTATAATACTCGAAAAAGTCATCAAATTTCAAATGATACTTGGTTCTGTCCTTTTTTTTTTTTTGTTTTGGTTTCTTGCCCCTATTCTTTATTATTAGATTTATTGAAACTTTTATAGGAAAGAATTTCCCAGTTTTCACTGATCATCCTAGTATTTTTTGTTTTATTTTATTATGATGATAAACGGAATTATATAATATATATTTAAAATTTCATCTTTCTTAAGATATGTTAGATAAGAATGTGTGTTTGAGTGTTCACTTACTCTACTATAATATCTCCTTGTGAAACAGCAAGGTGCACAAGTATACATTTTTTCCTCTTGGAACCATTCAAATAGCATAATATTTAAAGGGAGAAGATTAGAGGTCGTTCAAATCTTCCTAAATTCTAATGCCTCATACTCTCTTACAATGATCAATGTTTCATGAAGGACTAACTGAACAAAGTATAAATCAAATAGGGAATCTTTTGCTTTAAAACATTTTAATATGCAGTCATAATTGATCTGATGAGATTGGCAACATCTTGTCGGTAGCTAATAAGGCTGAATTGCTAAAAGCTGCAAATAAATGTCAGTTCAATAATTTTCAGACTTCTCTGCCATGGATTTCGACGTTGTTCATTCGGATGGAAGATTGAGGATTTCAGACGATGGACAGAGCCTCAAAATACCCGAAGCCAAAAAAGAAGATGAAGGATTTTATGAATGTCACGTGACTAATGGAATTGGAGATCAACTGAGAAAATCCATCAGAGTCGAAGTGCAAGGTAAACATATCTTGATGCATTTTCAAATGCTAAACAGATTAATGAAATGCTGACGTAAATGAATATTGAACTTAATTGTGGAAATTATTGAGGATAAATATCTTGTATACACATAACTCTTAGAATAATTATAAAAAAGAATAAATTATTCTTTAACCAAGTTTCTACTTTACTTGTAATTATTTCTTCTTTTTTTGTTTGGTAGGCTTCCTTTATTTATTTATGACACGTAGCATAAAAAAGTTATCAATAAAAAAATTTAAATTTCAAAAATATTTGATTTTATAGCCTGTTCTGTTACAAATTAGATAATTTTTCATAAATTTTATCGGGAAAATTTGGATTTCTAAAAACGTACTCTCATTACATGAATAACCAATAAATATCTGAAAAGTTATTATTAAAAAGTTAATTTTAAAAGATGGATTTTTTATGAACTACTTGTTTATTACCATACGAACTTTTTTTAGTAATTCTAGGTCAGTTTCAAATAGATTTTTATAAATATTTATTTCATTTTTATAAGAAAAGTCTCTTATCTTTGTTATCTAATCATCTCATGTTGTTATTATCGGAGTATTTATCTCAAACAATATGCAACTCATTTTATTCACGATGCTAATAAACAATGTACGTTATCTTCTACAAGAATCCAATTGATAAAACATTTTAAAACAGTTTCATAATTAAAATGTTCTTGTCACAAAAAAATCTTCTATCTATAATTTGAAAAATGTCAATGACTCGTTTAAGTATTTATTATTAATCATTGAAAAAATTAAAATTAAAATTCGTCTTTTTACAAAAATAAGTACAGGTGAACTCGAAATACTGATTTTCCTTTTAATTCCCTCCCCACTTTAATGTAACCGGAACCATTAGGAAATTTAACCAATTTTAAATTTATTTAAAAACTGTTCAGAATAAGGTGTGGTGATTTTTTACATTCTTTTCCAATATATCACAGATTACTTATTTTATGTCATTGAAATTATTAAGTTATATATATATATATATATATATATATGACACCAGTATCACCATTCGACATTTCAAAATTCCGTCTATTAATTACAGGCTCTGTCTCGTCTCAGTTACGATTTCGTGATATTACCGCACATTTTGTTATGAAATCTGTGAAGTTATTTCCTTCTTTTTCTAGTTCCTCCCAAGGTGGCAGCGGGTCCCAGTTCCATGGTTGTGGAGAAGAACAAAGACGTGAACATACAATGCAATATGACCGGCGACTCCCCGCTCAATATAATGTGGGAAAAAAACGGAAGACCTCTCGAGTCACGGAAACCTAAGTAAGCTTGTAAATGTTGTAAGTGCGTGTTTTTCTGGAAAAATAATTGTTTTTGAACAAAACGATTATGCTTAGGGAGAAATCTTAAGGTATCCGACTACGTTCGGAACCGTGATTTTGCAAAGCGCATAAATGGATAATTTTCATGACATTTAGTGTCACTTAGATTAGAATATATGCATAAAATTGTTTTAAGGACATTTTGACAAAAAAAACTTATTTAAATATAATATCTTGGCAAAAAATTAACTTAGAATAATCTTTTTACCAAATGTTCTCCTTTTGTGAAAAGTGGTTCTATTATAATAATATTTTGCCTGTATATAGCTCAGACCTCTCTACAGAGGCTCAACTAGAATTTTTGAAATATATAACTTAGAAGTGGATTTATTCATATTTTACGACAACAGAGGGAAGCAATTTTAAGAAAAAACGCCAATAATTATTTCAATTGGTGGTAACTCTGAAAATAATGTGAATTTTTCAAAAATTCTAGTTGAGCCTCTGTAGAGAGATCTGAGCTATATATGGGCAAAATATTATTATAATAGAATCATTTTTCACAAAAGGAGAACATTTGGGGAAAAAATTATTCAAAGTTAATTTTTTGCCAGAATATTATATTTAAATATTTTTTTTTGTAAAAATCTCCTTAAAATAATGTTATGCATGTATTCCAATCTGAGTGACACTAAATATCATGAAAATTATCCATTTATGCGCTTTTTTAAAATCACGGTTCCGAACGTAGTGAGATACCTTAAGAAATTTTCTTAATAGAAAAACAGTGCAGACAATTTTTAATCTGAATGGAACACTAGAGAAAGACGAAGCCTATGCAGTTTCATTTAAATGTTTAGGTTTAAATACAAATATAAATCTTTTTAATGAACACCAATCCAATTTTAAATTATCCAATCGAGTTTTGGTATATTTTTATCCACAGTTTTATTCCTAGTAGTGTACGCAGACCTTTCTTATGGGAAGAGGTTACATTCTAAAAGCAAGTAATAAAAAGAAATTTTAAGTCAATTCCTACTTATATCAACAAAGAAAATTTTATTTTAGCTACTTTTTATTGAATAGTTACAATTTATATAAATATGAATATATACATATGACAAAATCAAAACGTTAAGTGGTAATTAATTTTTATTGGTTATCCTTAAAGTATCGTATTGTCATCCAGAACAATCGTGTATATAAAATTGCAGTTCAATTGAGTGCTTTAAAACGTGAGAAAGAAAATCGTTTAAAGTTTTGACCCAAGTCGCTAAAAATGAAATTAACGTTGCCGTATCTGTAATTCTTTAAATAATTCTTTTCAGTCAATTAATTTTAATTAATTATAATTAAATTAACGTAATTTTACCCAAAACAATAATGTTTAGAAAATTTCAGCTCAAATGAGTGCTTTAAAATGTGAGAAAAAAAATCCTTTCCAAGTTTTGATACAAGTTGCCAAAATGGTCACTAAGTCACCAAAAATGATGCCAACATGGCTTTATTTGTAATTCTTCGAATAATTAATTTTTATTAATTGTAATCAAATTCTTTATTGTCATCAAAAATAATCATGTATGTAAAATTTCAGCTCAACTAATCGCTTTAAAATGTATTTTATTAACGATTGAAAATTCCACCAAGATAAATAAATATATAGAGAGTATGAGCTAAAGTAGGAATTGAACAAGTAGACAAAGGCCAAGGGGTACATAGCAAAAACTAAAAATCTGTTAATGTGGGGAAGGGTAGGGGAGTCGAACCCCCAAATTCCACGTTGTATACGCCATTGCCTCCACTTTTATTTCCATTCCGGGTTGTGCTTTTTATGAAACCTGACAGCGAAAAAAAACAATATTTTTATTGACTTGGAATTTAATTACTAGTGCAAATAGTACTAGAAGGCCCCGAGTGATGCTTTGTGGTACATGGGGATTTATAAATGTTTTCAAGAAAGAAAATAGTACTAGAAAAGCAAATAAAACATAATTTAACATATCAAAGAGTGTTTATATGTGCTTAAAATCGTGGTTAGGCCAGAGAGAAATTCAACTGGCCACATTTTAAATTTTATGAAATGGAATTTTGTTTCTGAGGTATTTAAATAGTAGTAAATTATACAAGTTTTTTTTTACATTCAATGTTGCAATAATTTTGAATAACTTCATTGAAACATTTTATTAGCCAACAGAGTATCCACAATTGAATATTGTGTAATTTTAAGTCATACATGTGGCTCTGCTCTTCATGATAATTGATGCAATTTCAAATGATCGATTCTGATTTTCTTGTGACTGATATAAATATCAAGATTAAATTACCGTCAAATGTTTTATGTTGTGAGATGATTTTTCACCATATATTTGTTGATGCGTACGAGAGTGTAGTTAAAATTGAAATACATCAAGATGACTGAAAAAATGATTCGAATAGTTTGTCTAAAGCAGGGGTACTAAACCTTATATTCTGCCGGGCCGCGTACTTACGTTAGCTATTTAGAGCGGGCCTCTACTTGAGGATTAATGGAGGGGGCGAGAGAAATGATTTAAGACCAAGGGAATACAGAACATTTGAATGCGGAAATTGATCAAAGTATTAAAACTCATATTAGCTTTTTTTAATTACCATTTTTATATTTCTTTTTTATTTTGTCACTGATTTTTTCTAAATTGGAAGCATTTAAGAATCACAATTTCTTCATCAGTAAACGGTTTCATATGATTAGCAATGATAAACAAATTTCATAGGGAGCCTTGGTTATCACTGTGACATTGCCACTGACGAAACACGTTTTTGCTGTAGTAAAGATTATTCAAGAAAGCCTATTTATCATCTTTTGAAAGAGATCTTCCAGGAAATATGTCATTGAACGATTCCTGTTTATTGGTGTTTTTTAAATACACTTTCATGACAAATCAAACAATTTCTGTGTGTGGGTGTGAACCATGCTTGTTTTTCTCTATAAAATAATCAACTTCCCAATCGTCTTGAAGCTAGCTTCGAATATTTTTCGCTTGTAAGATACGAAAGACAGTTAAAAATTAGTTCAACTCATAAAATGGTCGCTATTCCACTGTTGTCTATTATCACTCTAATCAGAGAAAAAATTTCAATTTGAACTGCAAAAATCAAAACTAATAAGTTTGATTTTTAATCAAAGAATTTCCCTCAAAATTTTCATAAATAAATGAATTTCTCAGAGCAAGGGGTCCTAACCGGGCTTCTTAAAAAGGCCTGGTGGGCCGCAGGTTGAATATCGCTGGTTTAAAGTATTGGTTAGCCACTAATTAAAAAAATCATAGGTTAAAACAACCAAAATCTGGCAAATGTAAGAGCAAAAGTCTCGTGACATGAAAATCTAATAACCTTGGCACAATTCTATGGAAGGTTAGTGACAACCACACAAACATTGAATGAATTTAGAGACTTCAAAATATATAAGACTTCACAATAAATACTACAGGTAGAGGAAAATGAGGATTACAAACGTTTATTGAAAAAGTTAATACGGAAAATAAGGAAATACTCAAACATCTTTTTTTTTGTTTTGAAATATCCATAACTCAAACTATCTAAAAGTGTAAATCTAATTTTTATTTTCCTTCTGACTGCGTAATTCATATAATTATCTACAAAATGTACTTATTTATATTGATATATAAAGACATACTTCCTCGAAATATTTACGATAAGAGGGGAAATGATATTGTCTTATCTCAATTATACGTAATTTTTTCCTGTATAAATAAAAATTTTCATTTAAAAGTAAGACTCTTTCAAAATCATGCGAGAAATCTTACTCGAGTTGATTAACAAGTACTTTTTTAAGATAATCAATAATACACCTCCCATTGTTCACCAGTGTAAAAATTTAAAGAATCGAATGAATTCGTAATGTCGTGTGTGAAAGAAATCAAGGTAAATGGGGTTTGAAAAATTGTCATCGTAAAGAAATTCAAGGATTGTTTAACAACAGGCCTCGCAATTTCGAATCGGGATAGAATAACGATGACGCTACCTAAGCGATTTCATCAAATTTTCTCATTACGTCCAGGAAGTCCTTAAATTCCATTTCGTTAATTATCTAGCATACTGATATTTGCTGAAATTCGAAATTGAGCCTTCAGGTCACTTGAACTCCGTTCAATATGTAGCCATGACCATGATCATTCAAATACCATCAATCAAGTTAGATCAGTAACACACACAAGAGGAGAGAGAGTCCAGAGGTCCGGACCCCCTCCTTGTCTCTCTCTTCAATTTTTTTCCTATTGATTATAATCCTACGCATATAGTACGTAAACTAATTCATTATAATTTATTTTGTTAATTAAGGCTAGTTACTTATTAAATAATTTATTTCTTACCGTTTTTTATTCCCGGCAATAGATAAAATCAAAAGAATTTCTTTGATGGAGTATTGGGGTACAACACGAGAATGGTGGACTTTCAACACTCACTCGACCCCCTTGCCCTTGAAAAATTCCTGTGTTCGCCACACTAAGATTGTGGTATAATCCTTCAAGATTGCGTAATTGAAACATATTACATGAATTTCAGAATACAAAATCATATAAGGCAGATGATGCCAAATGGGCAGAAAATATATTTACATCCGAATCTCTGTAATTTTATACTCTAAGACTTGCCGAATTATATTCATTTATACAGTGTATCAGCTTATATACAGAATGAAGAATTTATTTCTCTGTTTAGTCAAGTTTAATATTTGAAAAATTCTAATAACGTACAGTCTTTGAAATTTTTACCAATGAAACAGAAACTGCTTACCAAAGAAACAGAATTTAAAATAGCTAAACTTACCGATTATTTGTTAATGTCACATTTAGAAGCGACAGAGCTTGTAATTTTGAACATGAGGATGATACCTGAACCGGCGCATTACACACACTCTGTATTGATATCAATGAAAATACTTCAAAGTTGAGTCAAATTGAAAATAAGACGTGAAGAAACCTTTTTCACATTGCTTAATTATCATAATTCTGAAGTTGTTTTTGAGAGCAATTACTTTTAACAGATTAATAAAATTTGTATTGTCGTAAGATTGTATATAAAATAACTAAAACTAAACTCAGTGGTGCAACATCCCACGAGGGCCAAGGCCTACTGTATCCATCTCAATATGCAAGACTTCGGGCGCTGAGGTGAATGAGCAGTTGTTCAGATCAGGTGGTCAATCTGACGCGAAACCCACAGTGTTCAGTTCTCAAGCAAGCTTGATACACATTTATCGACCCACTGAAAGGATGAAAGGCCGAGTCGACTTTGCGAGCCCGGGATTTGAACCCTGAACTTGTGACATGGAAGCGCGACACACTACTACTCAGTCATCGAGCTCCTGCGTAATAACTAAATATTGATATTATGAAGGTGTAAAAAACGCGTTAATTGTAAAGAAAAAAAAGCGAATTTTTCAATTGGAATGCGTATTAATGTACTTTAAAAAATTTCAGTCAGGATTTCCATATCTATGAACCTTTAATTTTTATATTTATTTTTATAAGAAAATTAAAGATATTTAAAATAAAATATAATATAAGCCTAAAACTTTCGCTTTAGGTAGAATTTGCAGAAAAGGTGTGAAATGTATCTTTGTATTAAATTTTTCAGAATCCAAATTCAGGAGTTTCCAACCGACAAAGGAGTGACTTCTTCTCTCCTCTTACTACACGTTGATAGAAGTAGCAGTGGTTTATACGTATGCAAGGCTAAGAATAGTTATGGTGAAAGTTATCGAATCATCAATGTAGATGTCGTTGGTAAGTTTTGCTCATTTGTAATGTGTTTGCTACAACAATCTTATACATTTTTTTCCAGTTCTATATGGCAGAATTTATTAAAACTATGCAGTTCTATGATTCTAAAACTATCCAATGTACCCAGAAAAACCTGTTACTCTAAAAAAAATTACTGGTTTTAAAAGAATAATTCTCTGAAAGTAGTCATATTTCCAGGGACGGCTTAAAATTTTTTTAGGTCCTGGGCCGCTTTGTAGAAGTAGACCCACTTGTGACCTTTAAAAATACACTGGTGTGCAAAAATTAAGGACGAAGTCGAAAAATTAGCATATCAGCTGAACGAAGAGGCAGAGCGGACAGAAAGACCAATCAGGAGATTAAGTAAGGTGATGTACGGTAGCACATGCGCAGATATCCAGGTAGACGTAATGGGGGAGTGTCTGAGTAGTATAAAGCATGTTGTCGGTGTAAGATCAGTATTTCTGGCAAAGAGATTGCACGCCGTATAGCAGTTAAAATCACACCGAGTTGCTGCCTCAGCGAGAAATGGCGAATAATCAATCTGTTAGACGACATCTGGATGCCGAGGTCGAATCATTGGGAAGTTGGAGGAAGGCCGCAGTGGGACAAGTGTGGCTGCAGAGTTCGGAATTGCTCACAGCATCGTTTCACGACTTTGGAGACAATTTCAAACTACAGGAACAGCTATCCGGGGGGTTCAGTAGTGGTCGTCCACGAGGAACCACACCCGCAGATGACCGGTACATTGTCTTACAGGCCAGAAGAAACAGGCGGCAGACAGCGGGAGAAATAGCTAGACACACGACACAGGCGACTGGACGACCGATATCGCGTTTTACCGTGGCGAGAAGACTGCACGGTGGGGGTCTGTTTGCACGACGCCCTGTACGGTGTGTACCTTTAACGCCTGCCCATCGGAGAAGGCGTTCTCTGTGGTGCCGGGAACACCGGAATTGGAGAGACAATGAATGGGGACGAGTACTCTTTACAGATGAGAGCAGATTCAGTTTGAGTAGCGATTCTCATCGTATACTCATCTGGAGAGAGCGGGGAAGCCGCAATCATCCCTCGAACATCATTGAAAGGGACAGGTATGGAGGTCGCGGTGTTCTCGTTTGGGGAGGCATCATGCTTGGTAGTCGTACAGACCTTCACATCTTCGACGCAGGTTCAGTCAACGGGACCCGTTATTGTAACGAGATTCTTCTTCCATATGTGCGTCTTTTTAGAGGCGCTATGGGTCTGCAGTTCCTTTTCATGGACGACAATGCACCATGTCATCGCACAGTAGCTGCCAAGCAGCTCTTAGAGAGTGAGGATATTGAACGTATGGAGTGGCCGACACGATCTCCGGATCTCAATCCCATCGAGCATGTATGGGATTTTCTAGGCAGACGCTTGGCAGCTCGTACCTTACCACCAGTAACGATTCGGGAGCTTCGATTGGCGCTGCAAGACGAATGGGCAGCAATGCCTCAACAACTCATTGACACCCTCATTCTCAGCATGGGCAGACGCTGTGAAACCTACCTAGCAGTCAGAGGAGATCATATCCCCTACTAAAGACCGGATGTTTCTTGCTGGACACCCATCACAGGAATGTTTCGGCCTTCAGTCGCATTGCGCTCCATGCTACTTTTCCAATCAAGCTTCTTTTTATCCCTCTGATTTCTCTTTTAGTAAGTGTTGCTTACATTACACATGTCCTTACGTATTGGGGATCTTACGGTATTAAATGTGTTGATTTGGAAAGCTTTTGTACAAAGTTATATTGAAAAAACCGTCTCGTCCTTAATTTTTGCACACCAGTGTAGATTGTACATAGCAAACGGTATGAAATACTTGAATATACGGTACTCCATAACAAACAAATATACGTGATTCCTTATCTCAAAAACATAGGTACAAACTGACTGCCACCTTTCGACTAAATGAGTAATGGTGGTGTATGATGATAGGCCTAGGCCTAGACATGGATGACAGTCATTACATAATAATGCAGTCTTACAACTATCGCCAGTTGGTGTATAAATCGAAATTCCCATTTTTTTTTAGAATATGTCCGATAATAACATTCGTTCATAAAATTCATTTGGATCATGATCTTACTAAGGTTGAGAATGAGACGAGACTTCAACAAGGCTGAGGCACTGGACCCGGGCCCAGTTGGCCCTGTAATGAACATTATTACAAAAAGCCATTTGATTTCGTAGAGGACGAAATACCTAAAGTTACCGCCTTAGATTGTGGAAGGCACAAGGGCATCCTGAAAGCCATTCCCCCTGCGTTCCTGGATAGACTCCTCGAAAGGACATGCGCAGAGACCGGTTTTAAGAGTCCCAGCTGGAAGAGAGAGAAAAATGTGGTCATATTTTATATTTTAGCATATTTCATGTAATTAAAGTTGAATAGATATCTCTAGCCTGACTGTGTGTTTTCGTGTCCAATACGCCACTACTCATGCTTTGAGGCGATCCTGCAAGAGAAATATCTTTAATCTATGCATAAATTTTTCAGTTCTAAAAAGTCCATTGCTTCAAAAAATAATTTCACGATTCGGTACGAAATTATTTCAATAATTTTGGGATAACCTATTTCAAATATCGTACACATTTATTCGTGTATAGTTTTTTGAATGCTTTTACAAAATAATCATATTCCAGAAATTCCGGGTCAACCCAAAGATTTGACTGTCAGCCAGATCTGGAGTCAAAGCGTACAGTTGTCTTGGGAATCTCCTTATCATGGCAACAGACCGATAACGGCATACATCATCCATTATTGGAAAACAGAAGGTAAAGAAAAACAGCTATTTTAAAACATAATGAGTATTGAATGAAATCATTTTTTCATTATCATGCTCTGTTCAATAGCCTTGTTAGCTGTAAAGATTGAAACTGAAGCCTCTTTTTCAATACTGCACACTAATATCAATTGTTGAAAAAATATCATTAATGGTTTCAGGAAAGTCAGAGCCTCCTCCAGAAAGACCAAAAATATTGAGAATAGCCTCGCTTCAGACGGTAGCTGTTGTGTCAAACCTGCTTCCAAACAGTTTTTATAGTATGTATGTCATGGCTGAAAATGAAGTGGGAATAGGTCCTCCTTCTGAAACTGTAACTGCCACCACTAGGGAAGAAGGTAAAATTATTAAATATATCTATTTAACTACTTTTCTTAAGTGAAAATTTGTTTAATACTTTTTTTAGTCTTATTTCCTTAAAAGTTTTGTTTAATGTAAATTAAGGTATCCGACTACGTTTGGAACCATGATTTTAAAAAAGCGCATAAATGGATAATTTTCTTGATATCTAGTGTCTCTTAGATTAGAATACATGTATAAAATTGTTTTAAGGACATTTTGACAAAAAAAATTTATTTAAATACAATATTTCGGCAAAAAATTAACTTAGAATAACCTTTTTTTCAAAATATTCTCCTTCTGTGAAAAATTCATCTATTATAATAATATTTTACCTGTATATAGCTCAGACCTCTGTACTGAGGATCAACTATGATTTTTGAAAAATTCATATTATTTTCGGAGTTACCACCAATTGAAATAATTATCGGCGTTTTTTTTTTCTTAAAATTTCTCCCCTCTGTTGTCGTAAAACGCGGATAAACCCACTTCTAAGTTATACATTTCAAAAATTCTTGTTAAGCCTCTGTACAGAGGTCTAAGCTATATACAGGCAACATATTATTATAACGAAAGCATTTTTCACAAAAGGAGAATATTTTGAAAATGGGTCATTCTCTGTTCATTTTTTGTCAAAATATTGTACTTAAATAATTTTTTATTATAATACTATTCTAAAAACAATTTTATATTCATTTTCCAATCTAAGTGACACTAAATATCATAAATATAATCCATTTGTACTTTTTTTGCAAAATCACGGTTTCGAACGTAGATACCTTAAATCGATTACTAAAATAATCTATTTTTATTTCGATGTAAATCTGTACTTAAACATTCAAAGTTATAATTTCAATTCTAAATACTTATGCTAAGAAAAATAGCATGATTATTAAGCGTATTCATCATCATTCATGACGAGACAGCCTAATATGGGCCAAGGCCTTCTAAACGAGACGTTTTCAACCAACCCTACTTGCAGTTAAGCTCCTCCAATTCTTAGTTTAAAAAGGGTCAAATATATAATCTTTCTCTGCTAAATTTATCCTTCGAAGTCTAGGTTTTCCTCTTCTGTTATTAAGGGACAACTCGAAAAATTCCTTTTAGAATATTACTGTCGTTCATACGGACAGGGTCGTGTTTAACCTCCTCTGCGCCCTAGGCACTTCAAATTGTCACGCACCCTATTTCTAGAGCATTTCCCCTCCTTCTTACCTTGTCAGGGTTGGTTTGGGGCTGCTCTTGGTTTTTTGGTTCTTACTCTTTTCCCCTTCTTGGTTTTTGTTCCTTAAAGAGTCTTTCCATTTTCTATTGCCTATGGACTCACCGTGTCGCAGACATGCAACCAGCAGCCGTAAGAAAAGCAAGTGGCATAGTTTGGCCATTTCTTACCTTACAACAGTGGCGTAACGTACACCCCCCGTATCTCGGCGGGGGGGGATCAGAATGCTAAGGATCCCGAAGTCCGACTGACGCCAAGTACGCACCTTTTGTAAGATCCGCCTTGGAGTACAAAACCTGACTTTGCAGGGGGACCCTAACATTCTCTGTTATGCTACTGCTTTACAACATCACGAACCATCCACACACCCATTTGTAAATTGTTGCAGTATATTAAGGAAGTCATTTGTAATTATAGTATAGAGCCAGGGATGGCGAACCAGTGGCAATGGCACGCGACACAATATTTTGGGCACACCAGCAATCAAAATGGTTTGCATTTTATTTCAAAATAACAAAATTCATTATGAAATATTAGGAACAAACGTGAATGCGAATGATCGGTCGCGGGGCGGCGAGGAGCACTCTCGCTTGTTATTGTCTCTTAGTTATTGCCTTAGTTACGTCTTGGGCAACAGTTGATTATGATGCAAAATTTGTCTACGCGTAGCTTAGTTAATTTCATCATCACATCTGTACTTTAAAGCTTATTTGTGTTATATTTACGATTTTTAACTGTTATTTAACATGGTTATTTCAGCAAAAGAAGAATAAGTGCAAGATATAAAGTATAACAGAAAGTTTCAAACTTGCTGAATCTAGAAATATGGCATGATTAGTAAAGGTAACAAAGCGGTGTGTGTTTTATGTTTTGAAACAGAAGTATGCATAAAACATCGTCTGTAAAACGGCATTTTGAGACGAATCACAAATCTTCTTGTCAAAAAAGTGAATCACAGCAAAAATAATTGTTTAGAAACCATTTGGCAGATGACTCCAATTCAGCATGCATTCTACTAAAAGTAACATCTTACAATCCTAATAAAAATTAGTTGTCATCCACACACAATCTGCAATAACAGAAGTCACACTAATGTTACTTTAATTTGAATTACATGTATAACTCAAAAATTTACAACTATACAGTGAAAAAGGTTTTTTTTTCCGTAGTAAATATAGAGTTTTGAGTTGTTAATATTCATTTTTGTTTTTTTCCCAAAATCTCAAGTCAAAATTATTTGATGGCACGTTTATACCTCATTAAACACTTCTATAGAAAAAATGTCACGTTGAACCAAAAAGGTTCGCCACCCCTTGTATAGAGTATATACATTGTGTATGAACTGTTTTCAAATTGTTAGTTATCATCTTTTTCTCTTTACTATCTTCGTAGTGGTAGTACGTTAGCTGTAATTAGAATTTTTTCTCTTTTTTCGCCATCTTATTTTTGATAACCCCAATCTTTTGCGCCCTAGGCAAGTGCCTAGCGTGCCTAAGCCCAAAAGCGACCTTGCACATGGATAATATGTCCAGTCCAATTGAGGCTGTTTATAATAATATAATGAACACCTGGTTCTTTGAACATTCGATATAATTTGGTGTTGCGTCTTTTACTCCAGATATCATTTGATCAAATTCTTCCGAAAAAGCTTCTCAGGACCTTGCGTTTAAAATCATTTAAAATCCCTTCCTCCTTTCATGATCATAGCCCAAGTTTCCGTAGCATTAAGCGTATTGGAAACCAATCAATCAGTTAATCAAATAATAATCATTCTGTTAAACAAAATGAAATATCTATGTTTTATTCAAATAAGCCGAAGATCGGATTTTTTTTTTTTTTTTAACAAATTAGTGACTTTCTTAAAATTTGATAAAAAAATCTTCATAAATTGCGGGAGAATAAAACTTTCAGTTCAGATTTTTAACACAAATGAGTATTATAACTAAAAAAAATATTTAGATAAATTATTACTGGATGGGAACACATTCAAATTTATCCTTAATTTTATAGAACCAGATTGGGCTCCAACAGAAGTTACGGTGCTGGACAAACATGCGACTTCGGTAAAACTCAGATGGACGGTAAGTTTTTAAAACTTAAAAATGTACAGTCTGACATTGCGTTTTGCTGCTTTTATTCGTAATTTTATTTTATCACAAAAAAAATCTAAAAAGTAATTTATTCTCAAGAAATTCGAAACGAAGTTGTGGAAGTTAGGGAATTTCTCTTCATATGTACGTGGTTTTAACCTCTTCGTTGTAAACTTTAGAAGTAAATTTAAACACAGAATTTTGAAGTTACATGAAAATAGAAGGAAATCTTAAAGATTTAACTTTAACAGAGTTTTGAAATAATATGAAAATAAATTAAATTTTTTAGTCAAATTTTAAATTAAAGGAGTGAAATACTTTAAATTGAGCCTCATTGCTATATATTCAGGTAGTAGAAAGTGACAGAACTGCTAATAAAATAGTATAAATATATTTTATACCAATTAAGAATTTTTTTTTTGCGTGGCAAACATTCAAAGGCAACATAAATGACTGCTTTATATCATAAGCACAAAAGTATGGTTGATAGAAAAAAGTTTATGACAAAGAAAAAAACTCTTTTCGACAGCAAGGATAAAGAAAACGTTTATTTAGAAATTAGTATATGAAAAATACGCTAGTCATTTCGTTTTACATACATTTTACCATATTATTGTCTAGTCAGCCAACCTTTGTTGACTTCAACAAAGGGCATTCTGAACTTCTTATTCACTGGTATATCTATTTTTATTGCTTCATTTCCGTGTGATGAAGATAAATATTCCTTTTTATTGCTTTTCAACATCTTTCTTCTTTTTCAGTGTCCGCCGAAAAATAACTGGAATGCTCCTCTAAAGGGTTTTTACGTAGGCTACAAAAAAATGAGTTCTCCATTCCCATACACGTACAGGACTCTGAGCGTAAATGCCTGCAGAAATCACCAGGAATTCGTTCTCCAGGGTCTCCAGAGATCGTCCAGTTACATCATCATTATGAAAGCTTTCAACCATGTCGGAATTGGAAATTCTTCGAAAGAAGTAGTTGCACATACAGCTGATGGAGGTGAATAGGGTCTAAAAATTGTCTTTGTTTATTGTTATGGTATAGCCTCATTTCAGTAAGTTTTTCAGACAGAAAAAGCCAGCAGAAAAAAATCAGTTTACTTACGTTATTTTTAATAAATTAATATTTAGAAGCATTTCCACACTTCAAAAAAAGCAACAAAATATTACTTTTATAAGAAATAGTTTGTATTCAAACAGTCGATGTAAATAACTTTCTGTTCTACCCCAACAAATCTAAATTATATTTTAAAATGTGAAATATTCACGATCATCAAAGATATGTAATTATCCTTTACGTGTCAAAATATATAAGGATATTATTCCACCCTGAGCGCACGCACAAACGCTCGGATAAGGCAAGCATAAATATATAATAACTTGTTAGGCAATACAGGCTCAATTTCGTAAATAATTCTTTATAAGTGTTTTAAGAACAAAAACGTTGTTCTCTTTTTTTTATGTCATAGATTTCAGCAACCATTCACTGCATAATAATTTGCTTCCTATGAAATGTTCCAAATTTGGTTAATCATTTCATTCGTTTTCTAAAAAATGAATTCACAATAATAAAATTATACATTGGAAACAGGCTTTTACTTTTCCCCTACTTTTTGAGTTCCATGTTTGAAAATACGAGGAGATGGAGAAGATGGAGCCAAAGAAATATTCAACGTATGCCTAAGGGACTTATGATATTACTTACTAATTACAAGTTCTATAATACTTCATACAAGTTCTGTAATATACATATATTCGTAATATACTTTGAAGAACGTATACAAGAGGAATTTTTTTTCAACCTCTGATTGACTGTAAAAAAGAACAGTGTAAATAAAAGTAAAATCAATTTTATTACCAAAAATTATGTACAAATATAATTATTCTGTTACAAAATCTCCATGACGATTTAAGCTTTTGTCGTATTGATAGACGAACTTCCAATGTCCTAATTGAAGAATTTTGTCGCCTGTTATGTGATGAACGTCGCTATGAACGTTGTTTTGAAGCATCGTGGTGGTCTGGAAGGTTTGGCATCTTAGCCCAACGTTTCTCAAACTGTGGGGTGCGCCCCCTAGGGGGCGTGATAACTTTACGAGAGTGGCGCGAGCATATTGAAAGGTCGAAAACAAAAGATTATTTTTAAGAAAATGATTAATTTACTGAAAGTAAACAAATAAAATGCATTCTTTCATACTAAAAAATAAAAAAATACACATTTACACCGATGTAATGCACTTATATATGTATCAGTACTGCACAATGTATTTTATAGTTAATTTACCAATACTAAATTAAGAACATTAGTAAATACCAATGACCCCATGGGTGTGTCATATATACAAGTATAGACAAAAATTAACACTTATCCTGATAATTTGTATGGTTTATAATTATTCTCTTAACTGTTGAATTAAAGTTGCGCGATTCGCTCCCCAACGCCTCCATTTTTCACGTAGGCGTGCGTATGTGATATATTTTGGGGGAGGGGGGGAGAAAAAGAATAAATAAGTAAATCCTCCGCAAACATCGTAAAGGCCATTTTATTGCATTCCAAAGCCTTCGGAATAATTTTATGGATAGCAGTTCACAGAAAATATCGTACTTTAGAAAGACTTATATATACGTCAGGGGCAATTAACGCTATGGCTGAGCGAGACGTTTATATACGATGGCGGCACTTAAAAGGCTAACGTTGTATTGTAGGTTTAGCGTCAAAAGTATAGTATTACTGAATTTAATACATTGTTATTGTATGGAGGGAGGGGCGACGAAAACAATGATTGAATATTGGGTCGCAAATATTGAAACTTTGAGAAGCACTGTCCTAGCCTATTCTTCTACTCGGTGAAATGATGAAAATCATTCGGCACTAATTCGAGGTTATACATATGGTGCACAAACACACACACACACACGTCCCATTTTAACTACTCCAAAACTGTTAGGTAATACGAGCACAGTGAGAGCGAAATTGCCTTAAATGAGGGCAAGTCCAGCAAGTCAGGTAGCATTCTACTTTTGTTTTGCATGGGTCATCGCAGTCGCTGTAATGTCTGACAAAAAGCAGATGAGAAACTCCGATTTGGTGGAAGCATCAATTGTACAAATAATATTTGCTCCTCTACAGCTCAGCTCAAATTGGTGAATTGGCATTAGTTATGGTTAGAGGGATGTGCTATCATCCACCGCGCATCTTAAATTCAAAGAATTAATTGCCAATCTTTCCTGTTTTTTTTTTCAAAATTACTTTAAATTTCCATTCATAGTATATTGTGTAGTTAAATGTGATAAAAAAAAAACAGCACTGTAACCTACGAGGGTTGGGGCAAAAGTCATGGCAACTATTTTTTTTCCTTAAAGATACCAGTCCGGTTGGAAAATGTGACATATACAGACGAAGGGACAAGGTGTTAACTACATGTGTGAACAACGAATAGCACTGAAATATAGTAACACACTAATTAATTACGGTAGTATACAGGGAAATATGGCCTTCACTGTTCAAAAGAATGACAACACAGTACACATAAAGCTGACATGACAAACCTGGGCCTAAATAACATCAATGTAGTCCCCTGCTACTGTCACCACAACGATGTGGGAGGCGCTGAATACCATCAGCGTCAGCATTTGCCTCACCTCGTTGCTCATCAGTGGTTGACACACGTCCTTGTTGAAACTTTCCTACCCACCGTGCTACTGTACGGTATTGTAGGGCATTATTCCAGCACGCTGCTCAACACGGGTTACTTCCATCTCACACGACACTCACCAATTGACTGATTTTACAGCCCTCGCTGCGCCACTACCAGATATCACAGACATCTGCTGTTCTGCATACACAATATGCCTGCAGAACTTCCACACGATACATATATATTTGTGATCCATTCACATATCCACAAGAAAAAAAATAGTTGCCATGACTTACGCCACAACCCTCGTATTAAATAATTTATGTGAAACTTATGCAGTTTTAATTAGATAATATATTTATCATATTCGTAAGGAATGTTGAAATTTATTTCATATAGCTATAATAGAGTAATACAAAAATTATTTCTATTGTTGCTTTTATTGTAGTTATTCGTATCGTAAATCCCCAAGGGACACAGCGATAAAAGGCAATTCTTTAAACATTTTTGTATGGGTTACCTGAATAGAGATACTTTTAGATACTATCGGCGCAAAAAGTATCCACAAAACCAAACCCTTCTGTATGAATTAAGAGTCTTTAAGGTATCCCACTACGTTCAGAATCGAGATTTTACATAATCGTATAAATGAATAATATTTATGATATTTAGTGTCGCTTAGATTAGAAAATGTATATAAAATTGTTTTAAGAATTGTATTACAATAAAAAATTATTTAAGTACAATATTTTGACAAAAAAAAAAGGAACATAAAATGACCAATTTTCAAAATATTCTCCTTTTGTGAAAAATGCTTCTATTATTATAATATTTTGCCTGTATATAGCTCAGACCTCTCTATAGAGGCTCAACTAGAATTTTTGAAATATATAACTTAGAAGTGGATTTATCCCTGTTTTACGACAACAAAGGGGAGAAATTTTAAGAAAAAAACGCCGATAATTATTTCAAATGGATGTAGCTCTTAAAGTAATGTGAATTTTTCAAAATTCATAGTTGAGCCTCTGTACAGAGGTCTGAGCTATATACAGGTAAAATATTTTTATAATAGAAGCATTTTTTTACAAAAGGAGAACATTTTGAAAAAAAGGTTATTCTAAGTTAATTTTTTGCCGAAATATAGTATTTAAATAATTTTTTTTGTCAAAATGTCCTTAAAACAATTTTATACATGTATTCTAATCTGAGTGATACTAAATATCATGAAATTCATCCATTTATGCGCCTTTTTAAAATTACGGTTCCGAACGTAGTCGGATACCTTAAATTTCTCACAAATCATTTGCTTTCCATTGCTGAATTGAACAGAATAAATTTCATTTCAAAGTTTTATCGTTAAGTAAAATTGGAATAACAAAGTAGCATCAAATGCAACATAAAAAATAGTTAGGAAATACTGCATGACACGTGACGTCGCGAGGGAAAAATTGATAATATGTGGTATTGCAATGCCTTCAATTATTGAATTCTTCAGTAATGAGTAACATAAAAAATGAAATTTGTTTCTTTATAATCTCAAAATAAATATCTTATTTAACTTAAATTAAACAATAGTATTTGGTATATTCATGAAAGGTAAAAAGCACAGAATGATTCTTTTTATTAAATTAAAATAATTTTATATAGATATATTATGGAAACATTCGAATTCAAATGTTAATGAATTGAACATAACTTTCACCCTTTCATTTGGTATTACTTTTGAGATTCTTGAAATATTAACAAATTTGCAAATAAAAATATTTTAGTTTCGTTACTTAAATTTAATAAGTTTCATTACTTAAATTTAATAATTTTTGCACACTTTGGAACAGTAGGCATTTCAGAAACGCAAAGAAAACAGATATTTGTAAAACAGGATGAATTTCCAATAGCAATCATATTAATTTACAACAATAAATATACTCACTATAGTTCAATATTTGTGTGCGAAATATGACGATATTCTAATAATTTTATTTACAGGTCCCCCAAGAACCCCTCACGTTGAAGTACTTGAAACAGGAGGTGTAACGTGCAATTTAAAAATTTGGCCCCGTGAAAACAGCAGAAGCCTTCCAACGGGTACAAAATATTCTATTTTACATCAAATTAAGCTTTTTTCGAAACCAATTTCGCATATTCCAAAAAATATTTTTGTATATTCTGTGTGTGTTTCGTATTATAAATCTACATTCAATAAATACTAGTTTTATTGACTTTACTCACGTATAATATAGTATTACTTTTTTTTAAAAAAAACACACAGTTTTATTTAAATCTTGAGAATTAGAATTTTGTAAGCATATAACAATTCATAATTTATAAAATATTGCACAAATTCGTAGTTGTTAGTGAGAACAGAACTTTTGTTTCGGTGAGAAGTTTTAATTCTGAAACAACAGAATAAAAACTGCGATTGATTTGAGAAATAATAATGCTATTCAGAGTTTTAAAATATTTGTTTGACGGTGTATTGTAGATACGTATAAAAAGCTACGTTATAAATCTATATAGTAATATTTTTTAAGCACGAAAACTTCTAACATTAATAATGGAATTCTTGACTACTTTTAAAAAGATTAACAAGGGGTGGGGAATATGTAACATTTTGGATATCTTCGGAAAATATACAAATTCTGACTTATGTATGAAGTGGACGTACCCAATAAACTTAATATATATATATATATATATATATATATATATATATATATATATATATATATATATATATATATATATATATATATATATATATATATATATATATATGTTTATACTTATTCACCTCAAATCCTTTGAACATTCTTTTTCAGCTTTTATTATTCATGTTAGTGAACAAAATGGCGATCAGCATAGAATACACGTCAATGTCCATCCATCGCAGGATTATTTAATAGGAGGCTTGAGTCTCGGAAGGCAGTACGAGATTTTCATCACGGCTAAAAATCGATTTGGAGAAAGTGCTGCCTCGGACACAATCAAAATACTCACTGAGGAATATGGTAATTTTTCAAGTGAAGTTATTAAAAGTTTAGAAAAATAAATTAAAATGCATGAATCTGGTATACATTTGCGTGTGTATATATATACATTTATTATTTCGAATTTTATTGTAAAAGATGTATATAAATTTTATGAAAACTATTTTAGAAGATTTTATGTATCATACCATTCAGTCAGGGAGGTCTTAAGGTATGGGTCAACTAGTCTCGTGCCCAGGGCCTCGACCACAATGGGGGTCTCGTCTCGTTTTAGACTAGGACTCAACAAGATCATGTTTAGAATAATTTCAAAGGTCAAATGTTTTTTTCCTGTTGTATTTTCCGAAAAACTGGGAATATCGTCAATATATCAACTGGCTACATGGGACGACCGTCATCCATGTATACAGAGGCGTGGGCCACTGCTCACAGCCTCGCGCCTCAAAGAAACAATAAATTAAACGAAAAGTAAGGAAAATCCAAAAGTACACGTCACAGGAATTTTTATAATTAATAAATTAGAAAATTCTCAACTCTTTTTTTACCATAAGATATTGAAAAACTGATATATAGACTTTCTTTTTTTAAAGAAAGATATCTATTTTATGCTATTATTATTATTAGATATACATGAAGGTATATGAATAAATAATTCGTGAAAATATTGTTTTCCCTTTTCTTTTATTAAAAATTTCTCAACCTTGTCGTTTCCTCTTATATTTAGTCTGGCAATATTAGTTGAAGTTAAGCTGCTATCGCGATGAGTCCCCGGTCAGAGACGGCACATAACTCGGGACTTTACATCATTAGAAAGCCAATTAAAGTATCGCATGTAGACGCAGTCTCACTTCATGTTTCTATATCATATAAATGTTAAAAGTATTTTATGTGAAAATAAATAATAGTGGTACTGGGAATTTTTTATAATTTATCAATCATGTCAGGCTTAGGCACTAAGAGAGATAGAGATAAACGGAGAAAATGGGAATCTCTTGCAGCAAATAGAAAAAGAAAAGCGGAAATAATTGTATCCAACCAGGTTTAAAGTTCAGGTATGATGAAATTTCTCGGTCAGATAATCTTGTAGTGCAGAACAAGGGCGCAGCTACCGCAGCATCAATTATGCGGGTCCCCCAAGCTACAGTTGCCACAAAATGTGTAACTACAGTCCAACTAACAAGGTTCTCATACCTAAAAAAAAGGGCCCTCGAAGGAATTTTGATACATGGCCCATTCAGAACTAGTTACGCCAGTGGTACAGAATCAAATTAATTGGTTCCTTTGAACTTTTTTCTCAACAACATTTATTCGTATCCGAGTCACCGTTGAATTTGGAAGTTACTACAGATGCACCGACTATCGATACCAAACGACGGAAATCGAAAATAGAAATAGGATCAAAAACTTTGCAATCATAATCTGACAATGAGATTTTTGTGTTCACGTTGAGTAATATAAGTCATTATCAAGAAGAGATTGATATTAGTTCTTCGCCTGTGAACAGAGATAACAGAGACTTAGTGAAACAAGCACTTTGCAGGCATTTTCTTTTTTGACCCGGGATTGAGCACGTTTCCTATGCAAGATGCACACCGGTCATAATATAGTTCGAAGCAGTCCCACACAGCAGTTACATAACAGTGATGAATATTATCCTAAAGATGATGATCATAGACATTTTTCCAATTTTCATTACTAAAGAAAACTAAATAATGTTGAAACTCACAACGTCGCCACTCGTTGGTTTATTCAAGTTCTAAAAATAAAGTTTTCTGTTTTTCAGTCACACTATTTGTCAATTCATAAACTCAACCGGAACAGGAAGGGTGATGTGGTTAGAAACACTTAAGTAGTATTTTACACAGACATAAGAATACTAAAGAACATACAGCCTATATGTTCCAATGGATAGCATTAGAGAAGGGAATAAAGCACGGAAAAACATTGAACCCAGAAAACGAAAAATGAATCCTTGAACCTCAAAATCATTGGTAAAATTTGATTGAGAAATTAATTGATATAATAAATTTCTTAACCTATCAAACACATAATCTGGCGTTTAGAGGTCACAGAGAATCTCTCAAAACAGACCAAGACACTAAGAATTCTGGAAACTTCATAGACTTATTTAAATTGATATCTAAATATGATCCTACGTTACGGAAACACATAAAACGCATTGATAATAAACAACTTGCACACCATTTTCTAAGCCCCGATATTCAAGATGAATTGATCACAATCATATCAAACACAGTTACCACTGAATTGATTGGTAGGATAAAAGAGACAAAATATTATTTTTCTCTCGACTGCACTAGAGACTGTACTGGAATTTAACACTTAAGATATTGTAGTACATCAACTGGAAGTATAGAAGAAAACTTGATCGGATTTCTTGCTGTCACTGAAACGACTGGAGAATATTTGACCAATGCACTACTGGGAGAGCTTGGAAAAAATGGCTTAGATATTCAGAACTGTCGCGGACAAGGATACGACAATGATGCAAATATGGTAGGCATAATTGGTGGATTTGAAACTCGAATATAAATCCCATGGCATTTTACACGCCTTGCGGTTGTCATAACTGGAATGTGTTGTAGGTAGACGCAGCTAATTCACCAACGGCAACAAAAATATTTTTTTAGTTTTATTCAGACTTTTTTGCTATATTTTCAAGTTCCAGCAAACGCTGGAAAATTATCAAAGATGAATTAAAGCTTACTATTAAGCCTTTATAAGACACAAGGTGGGAAGCAGAATCGAGGCGGTGGAGGCAGCATTATTATGATGTTGTTGTTGCGTGCATAGAAAACTTAAAAAACCAAACGGAACAATCTGACACACTCAGTGATTGTGATTCCGTTTAAAATGAAGTGTTCAGTTTGGAATTTATTGTATCATTATTTGTATGATATGAGTTATTAACGCGTGTCAATACCATAAGCAAATTATGGTAATCTGTACAAGTCCATTTATTCATTACTCTTGAAAATGTGCGTACATTTTGTAGCTGCATCAAAGAGTATCGACAAACTGGATTCGAAAATTGCTTGTCTGATGCTCGTAAGTTTATTGGAAAAGCAGTTATGACTTGCCGAAAGAATTTAAAAATGAAAGGGTGGCCACAAAAAGAAAAGAATGTTTGATTATGAAGGCGGCGATCAATCTATAGAGTCTGTCAAAAGCCGGTATGAAACAGACTTTTTTAATACCATGATTGGTTCTGTGATAAGCAATATGGATTCACGATTTATGTCTTTATATCAACATTTTGAACATTTTGGTATTCTCTATGACTTTAACAAGTTAAAAAATATTCCATAAGAGCAAATACTGAAAACTGTCAAGTTTTACACACAGTCCTGCAAGTAGGTGAGAACAGTGACTTCCAACCTTACGAATAAAATGAATAATTACAAAATATGATCCCACATTTACTCAACACCATTACAGATGTAAAACATCTACTCCAATATGTCATAGAGAACGATTTGAGAAAGAAATTTACCCAAATATTTACATTGTCTTTAGAATTTTGTTAATAATACCTGTAAGTACCACTTCTGCTAAGAGGAGCTTTTCAAAATAAAAAATGATAAAAAATTATGTAAGAAATACAATGGGTCAGGAAAGACTTTCAGCTTTGGCAGTTTCATCTATTGCAGCAAATGTTGCATCTAAGATAAATTATGAACCAATCATTAAGGATTTCAGCAAAACTAAAAGTAGAAAATTCCTGTATCTTTAATTTTTCTTTTTTTTATTATTGTTTAATGAGCCAAATAAATAAGTGTAAAAAGTTTGGTTTTTTCTTTATAAATAAAAATTGGTTTTTATTTTATTAACCTTCTTCTTACGCCACCAGATGGCCTCGCGAAATGTGTCTTGCCCACATTAAGTTCAAGTCTCCCGCCGCCACTGCATCTATAGACCTACCACCATACACCCCATCATTACTCATTCAGTCAAAAATCAGCAGTCGGTCGAGACTATTGGTTTGATTGTAAGTCAAACATGTTTATTTGTTAAGGGTTACTGTTTGTACGAGTATTTGACAAAGTATGGTACGTGTTGTATACTTCTAAGGGACGTAGGTAATATGTAAAGGGCTCAATGTCTACTTCTGAGTAGGGGCCCAGGGCCTCAAGAATATAGATAAAGACTTTAAAAAATGTTTCACAATACTTGATAAAAATATTTTGCAATATGAGTTCATTTTTTAGTTATTTATTTATTTTTTATATAAAAGTGAGGATTCTTAATAAGAATGAGTTCTACTGAAATTATTCATAAAATATATATGGTATTTCTTATTTTTTTAAAAAAAATACCTAAATTTTGTCTTAGAGACATGGAAAACTTTACTATAAGGTCTTAAATGTATAACATATCTTAAAAGAGAGGGAGTTCATAAATTATATTTTCCAGGAAATAGTCATGAAAAAATTTGATTCCTTATTTAAATTGATCAAAGTTTAAGATTGTATAGCAATAAACAATCTAAAAACAATCTTGATATGTATTAACATATTATATAATTAAAATTTTATAGTCTTAATTTTGCTGAAATTTGAGGAATACATTTTTCTCATTTACTTTTAAATATAATTTATAAATAATATTGATTCATAAATAAAGGATGTTTTTTTAGAGGTATAGAACTTTAAATTGCAATAAAACAACGATGTATTATTCGATTAACATGAATTTTTTTTTATTCGAAAGATAGGATGTAGTCCAATCAGGACGTCCAATTTTCCATGACTTTTTCCAACATTTGTGGCCGTATATCGGCAATAACACGGCGAATGTTGTCTTCCAAACGGTCAAGCGTTTGTGGCTTATCCTCATAGACCAATGACTTTACATAGCCCCACAGAAAATAGTCTAGCGGTGTTAAATCACAAGATCTTGGAGGCCAATTCACAGGTCCAAAACGTGAAATTAGGCGGTCACCAAACGTGTCTTTCATTCAATCGATTGTGGCACGAGCTGTGTGACATGTTGCGCCGTCTTGTTAGAACCACAGCTCCTGGACATCATGATTGTTCGATTCAGGAATGAAAAAGTTAATAATCATGGTTCTATACCGATCACCATTGACTGTAACGTTGTGGCCTTCATCGTTTTTGAAGAAGTACGGACCAATGATTCTACCAGCCTATAAAGCGCACCGAACAGTCAGTTTTTCTGGATGTAACGGTGTTTCGACATACACTTGTGGATTAGCTTCACTCCAAATGTGGCAGTTTTGTTTGTTGACGCAGCCATTCAACCAGAATTGCGCTTCATCGCTAAACAAAATTCGCTTATGAAAATCGGGAACAATGGCAATCTCGTTTTGGGCCCGTTCGATGAATCTACGCCTTGCTTGATGATCGTTTTGATGAATTGCCAAACCAAACTGAGAATAAATTACTTGACAGCTGTTAAATCGGTCGCCATCTTGGAAAGTAATGCCAACTTAAACTTCTATACCTGGAAAAAAACACTCTTTACTTATAAAATATAAAATGATGATTTTTTTATTTATTATTAAAAATCTTTTAATAATTGGAAGTTGGATGCTGTAAGACTATAGCGAAATTTGGTTTGTTCTTTGTTTTAGATCTTTCATTATTCGAGCCATATACAGAGCAAGTGTATGAAAAACTATATTTTATATTGCCGATAGTCCTGTCAGCAATAGCTATAATAATCATGCCCATCGTTGCCTGCTATTGCCACAACAGACTTAATCCCAGGCCTATTGCAACAGGTTAGACTTTAAAAATATTTAAGCACGATTTCTTTCATCACTCCTCCTGTAAAATAAGCATTTTCTTAAATAATTAATATTCCCCGTAGAAAGTTTACAATATTTTCAAAAATATTTTTTTTAATAAATTAAATAAAATTTTTAAAAAAATGTGGACTTTTTTATTTATAAATCAAAATTTAAAAGCTCTTAATTTTTTTGAAAATCTTATTTTTTCCTTCTTTTATTCTAATATTGATTGTAGTCAACACAACTTCTCTATTTTTGATGAATGTAGATAAGCGTCAAATTGGAATGTATAAAACACATATATTGATACATTTCCTTAATGAATCTTTGTATTTTCAGAGTTGATTGAAGATCGCGATTTCTTATACACTGCAGCTACATTGCATCGCTTAGAAGCCTCTCTTCGCCGGGCCTCAGCAGCATCAGCTACATTGTCTAGACCAGTTCCAGCAAGAACTTCTTCACTTCCAAGACCTTCTAGGTCTGGGAGAGTTATCACAACCACCTTGCCCAAACCAGAACCACAACCAGTGCCAGAACCGGAGCCTTCTCCGGCACTTCCAACATCGTATTCGACGCTGCAAAATTATGGAACAGCAGTAGCAGAGAATGAACCTTCAACACCTCCCGTGAGCAAAGCGACCATCAGTATACCTGATGATAATGGGCGATACGATTCTGTTGTGGAAGAAATGAGAACATTCATCAAAGATAAAGGGTCAACGAAGTAAGTTCGTTGTACTTCAGATATTTTTCAACTTTGTTGCAAAAATTTTAAACTGGACAAATAACAAACGAATTCTATATCTAAATTTAACTTTCTGATAATAAATTTAAGAATGTTTTTAAAGTATGTGATTATTTTAAATTGATTAGTATTTATTTTTATTAATATTAGGTTGGGGAAAAAGAAATCCATTATTTTTTCGGTAGATTTCTGTAGTGTCGATATCTCGAGAAGTATCGATCAAACAATTTCAAATTTATGCTCGTTGTTAAGATAACATTTCACAATAAAAAATTATTTTGTTTTTTTTTTGTTTGGTCCATTCAGTTGTGAGTTATAGAGTGTTAAAAATGGAAGTCAACAAAGAGAAAATTCAGTTCTTTTTTTCTTTGATAAAAGCGAAAATGCAAGCCAGGTGGCTGAAATTGCGAATGGTGTTCATGGTCTCGATACTGTAACAGCTAATTACGTGCAATTTTGGTTTCGTCGATTATTTTTTATGTCAGGTATTTCTGATGTTAAAGATACCCCTCGCACAGGCAGGCCCGTCTTCGAAAATGTCCATAAAATCACAGAAATAATTGAACTTTACCGGCATAATAGTAGTCGTAGCATCGCCCAGGAGCTAAAGATTGGCCATAAAACAGTTTTAAATCATTTGCGCAAAATTAGATTCAAAAAGAAGCTCCATGTTTGGGGGCCACATCAATTAACACCAAAAAAGATGATGGATCAAATTTCCATCTGTGCAGCCTTGGCCAAACGGAATGAAATCGACCCATTTCTTAAGCGGATGGCAACTGGGAAGGAGAAATGGGTCACATACTACAATATTGTGTGGAAACGACCATGGTCAAAGTGAGGTGAAGCAGCTCAAACGGTGGCCAAACCAGGACTAATCGCCAGGAAGGTTCTACTGTGTATTTGGTGGGACTGGAAAGGAATAATTTATTAGGAATTGCTTCCGCATGGCCAAACTCTAAATTCAGATATCTACTGTCAACAATTGGAACGTTTGAAGCTAGCGATTGACCAGAAACGGCCAGAATTGGCCAACAGAAGAGGTGTTGTGTTCCATCAGGAATACGCCAGGCCACACACTTCTGTAGTGATTCGCCAGAAACTCTGGGAGCTTGGTTGGGAAGTTTTAATGCATCCACCATATAGTCCGGACCTGGCACCAAGCGATAGCCACCTTTTTCTTGCATTGAAAAACTTCCTGAATGATAAGAAATTGGGATCAAGAGAAGTTTGTGAAAATCGATTACTAGAGTTTTTTGCCAATAAGGGCCAAGACTTCTATGAGAGAGGCATTATAAAGCTACTTTTAAAATTGCAACAAATTTTACAACAAAATGGTGCATTTTGATCTAAATCGAACAATCGGAAGTATGTTAAATAAAGTCGTGATTTTCATGCAAAAAAAAAAATGGATTTATTTTTCCCCAATCTCTAATATACATATATACATATCACGATTTGGACGGCTTCTGAAATTGCATCTTGGTGGATGATTTGGATCAAATAAAAAGGCAGTCGCTGACTGTAACTTTTTTAATTACACCAGTGCTTCTCAAACTATGAGGGGCGCCCCTCTAGGGAGGCATGATAACCCAAGGAAGGGGACGCGAGCATATTGAAAAGTCGAAAACAAAAGATTATTAAAAAATTATTAATTTATTGAAAGCAAACACAAAAAATACATTCTGACATAATAAAAAAAAACATATACACTGATATAATACACTTATAAATGTATCAGTACTGCATAATGTATTCATAATTAATGTAACAATACTAAGTTAAGAACAAGATTAATAATTACTAGTGACTCACATGTGTGCTTGTCATGTATAAAATTATATGCAAAAATTGGCACTTACCTTGATCATATGTACGGCTCATAATTAATCCCTTGACTGCCTATTAAAAGTTAAGCGATTCGCTTCCCATCACCCCTTTGCACGTATGAACGCGTATGTGGAGTATTGGGGGGAGGGGAGAAAGGGAATAAAAATAAGAAATCCTCTGAAATTAGTAAATTCTTCGCAAACACTGTCTAGGTCATTTGATTGCATTCCAAAGCCTTCGGAATAATTTTATGGATAGCAGTGAACAGAAAAAAAGTCGTATTTTTGAAGGACGTGTATATACGTTCTAGGCAATTTGCGCACTGTCTGAGTGAGTCGTTTATATACACCGGCGGTACGTTATTATTGTATGGAGGTGGCCGCGATGAAAATTGTGACTGCATGTCGGGTCGCAAGTATTGAAAGTTTGAGAACCACTGTATTACACTCAATTCAGTTTAATCTTTAATCAAACTTTAAGTACTCCAAGCCATGATTAAATCATGGCTTATACAGCAGAAAGTCAAGTCTAAGTGAGTACACGTGGGTTATAAACGAGGGGAATTTCCGGGTTTTTCATGACGGAGCTAAAGTAGAAGTACCTTATTTTTGAGCAGATTGGTTGAGTTGTATTTGGTATGGTGATCAAAATAAATTCTTCTAATCAATTTAAATTATTTGATGAGGTTGAAAAGTAGCATGTGTCTTGTTTTGATTTGAAAGAGGAGTGGTGATAAGCTGTTTTGGAATCTGACAGATGTAAACAACTTTTTAAAAAATATTTAAAATACTTCTAGTTCCTCTATAACAAAAATTTAAATTGCATTATAAAGAGAAAGAGTGGTATTTTAATTTCCTATCAAAATTAGAAAAAACCGATTTTTGTGCAGAGACTCCCTTAACAAAATTATCTTAGCCGGCAATGTGGACATACACACTTATATATACATACAAAGAATATTTGTATATAAATTAGCGATGAAAAAGAAGAAAACTTATTAGTTTTTTCAACCATTTAATTTAGTATCAAACTAGTATTATAAAAAATGCTTATTTTAAGTGGAATTCATTACTTAATTGGAATCTACTTTCAAAAATTTAATTATTTTTAAAATGTATTGAGCACAGACTAAATGTTATATAACTGAGTACATAACTGTCATTCTGTGTTATTATTGCATTATTTATCGTATATTTGTTTCTTTATAGACCAAAGAAAATTGAAGCTGAAGTTGAGATGGAAGACGACTCTTCTGATGATGGATCCTGACATCAGATCACATTGGATATCTAATTATTAGATATTCAATGTGGAGAAATAGAAGCGTTTAGTTACTAATATGAACAATTTACGAATATCAATGCTACAAGTGTGATCTTGAAATATCACGAATTTACTGTTCAATGAATGAATTAACTTGTGACTTTTTTGCTTGGATAACGAAACTGTTTTATGTGCTATGTACAGTGCCTCTATATATTAGTCCTACGTACGGAAATTCGGATTTACTGCTTTATGAACCTTCAACTATTGGGCTTTAATTCGTGAAGGATTGCTCTTGAAACTTCGAATCAGTAAGATATGTAAAGAAATCATATATTGTGAATATGATGTAATTTTGCTTTGGTGCTGTGCTGAATTGCTCTTTAAGCCTTGGGCTTTTGGAGTACAAAGTCACTTAGAATGTGAACGTTTTGGTATTTGGTGGATAAGACTTAGGAAATCCGAATGAAGTTCCCCGTGTGTAAATATTAGCTTTATGAAGCTGCCATCAACATTTTATGCTGTATATTCAAAGCAATACCACTTAACTGCAACGAATTTGATAACCAAAACTTTTATTTCATGTTAAATCTCTATCGTGTTATTACTGTTCAATGTTTGTTATTATTTCAAAACTATTTTAATCATAGAAGAAAAATTAGTTAGATGTTTTTTACATATTTTTTTAAACGATACCTACGATTGGGGGCGTAGTTTGAACACTGGATTATATGTACTGCTGTGCTTCCGTTTACACCTTCCAGGCGTTTAACTTACTTCCTCATAAGGGTTTCATAATTGACAGAACATTTGCATTATACAAATCTTTTTCAGTCTCAAGGAACAAGGCAAGCTCAACTAAGAATCCCTTTTTTACTTAAACGCTACATAAGCGTTACGTATACTGTACAGAACAATTTTTTAATATCACAAACTAGTAGCAATAATTGCTCCCTACTTACAAAAGGAGCTACACGACTGAAGCGTTCTAAATTAGTTTCACATTAAGAACGTTTTACATAGTTATAAGATATCTTCTTGGTTGATTCGTCGTATGGTTCACTTTCTTTTACGAAACCTTAATGAGTTAGGTTCGAAATTACAAAATTGTAACAATAATATTTGTTTTATCACGTATCATATTTTTTTATTTCATTTGTTATTTCGTTAATTACTCAGAATCTAGCACAAACAGAAGAATAAGAGAAGAAACCTAAAGTTTGGTAGCATTTAAGAAACAGCAAGATCAGAGGATGTTCTGCCTCATTTATTAAAATTAAAAATTTTCTGTAAGACATATTTTTAAATTTTATTAATTTTACGTCTGAAGTTAAAATACGGGGAAATCTTTAACCGAGGAAATACTTTTAATTATTTACCGTTAAATATCACTTTTCAGCCTCCCCATTGTTAATGTCCTAATCCTAGTAATTTGGTTAAAAATATAATTTTTATTGTAAATTCTTTAATTATGTTTTTATGTTGTTTTTTAGTTATGACGAGAGAGCAAATTAGTTTATGTAAAATTGTGATTCTTGTAATTAAAGTTGTTTCCTTTGTTATGTCAATAAATACGTTATTTTTTAAGAATACACAAACCATTTCTTTAACTGAATCTTGTTTAAAATTTTAGCTATCACGGATGGTGTTATATCTTAGTTGTTTTATTACGACGGAAAAAATGTTGTAGTATTTACTCAGATTTAACGTTTTTTTATGTATACATATGTAACACGACATAAGACTCGTTAACAGTTTCAATGCATGTTCTGATAAAAAGTTTGCAATTTTTTTTTTTTTTTTTTTTTTTTTTACTATTTCGTTAGATTTGAGGCGATAATTATCAATAAAAATAACTGAACCTTCATCCATGTCGATGCACATCTATATGCAAAAGCTTTGTATACTCTTGGAATATTCAAACATTTACATTTTTAGAGTTTGCCTTTATACAGCTCATGAAGAATGATTTTTGAATGGAATCATTCCTTCATTTTTGTAGCTTTGATCCCCTTAATTTTATATGTGATAATTGTTTTTTTTAACTCTATCCTTCTTTTGTATGAAAAATTTGTTTCTAAATATATTTATTGAATGCCGCAATCATGCATTTGATACGAAAGATATTGACCTGTCCATTTTCTTAAGGTAGGATAGATACGATACCTAGTTTAATTCCGATTTTCCTGTAATAAAATCAAGAATTCATATCATACAACCTTTAAAATTTCGAAAGGAATAGCACTGTTGTTTTTTGCGATTATCAATAAAAAATTAAATGAATGATGTGAATAAAAGTGATTTGAACTTATATTTATTTTACTGAGATTGGTCTTTCTTAATAATTCTTCTCGATAAAATTTAATGACTTAAAAATTTTATAAATATATTTAGATGCAAGACATAGTTTTTGAAATACTATGTTCTGAAATAAATAAGGCATTTTATTCTGTATATTTTCATGATCTGGAATTAAGTGATTGATAATTTATATAATTAATTTTAAAAATTATATTGGAAATGTTCATTTAAGAATCAATTGAGCAGCAAGCATTGGAGATAATCTAATCATAAATTTTTTTAGATTTAAACAACCTTCGATAGGAAGTCCTTTTTTAACTTCAACGATCATTATTTGATTAGTTGTTCTCGTGTCCATTGATTAGTTAACATTCGGAATAAAAATATTTTCTCTGCTGGAAAAATATGGATTCACAATCGTATTATTCCACAAAAATATAAACTTTCTAAATTTGCTTAACAATCTCCATAATTCGAAAAAATATACAAAGAAATGATTGAGGGAAAAACTACGTTGGATGTTTATACAAATTACTACTGACTTTTAATAAGTTATTTTAATATCTTCTTAACATCCACTACTTTATGAATTAAATTTTCTAGTATTTTACTTAGGAAAAAGTTTCGGAACTATGCAAAAGCTGTGATCTTAGCTTTGTATATATTAGTCTAATTTTAAATTTTTTTAAATATACAAAAAAAAAATTCTTTAGGTTTTAAAGTCTTCTTTATTCGGATTCATAATTTCATTACACGAAGAAATGCTTTTTTCACAAAGTTCCACCACATCATTTGAGTAAAATTGTTATCCAGTCGTTGAGAAGGAGGACCCACTTAAGAAACTACAAGATTTACATTGAAGTAAAGGACAAAAAATTTAAGCATTCTATAATACATATGAATGAATGTAGATGTTGTTCATTTTAATTTACTGTTATTCAATTATATATATTTAAATTCCTGCAATATCGTTTATAAATATTTTATTTTGTTCTTAATAATATTTAAACTAGTAATTATAAAATAAACTGAGAAAATTTTGCGGCTGTTAGTAAAAAAAAATATTTCACTTTTTTAACATGATTAGTATACAGAGAGAAAAATTTCATTATTTATGCAAATATTTTTTTTTAAATTTATTTCATACTATTTATTTTGTATGTAAAATGTTTTTTAAGTTTATAGTTTCAAGTAAAAATCTCTAATAATTAGTTCACAGATCGACCGAGAAACAAATCGTACAGAATTTGATTATTTCATCATGTTATGTAATAATAGTAGAAGCAATATCCTAAGAAAATCTGAAACATTACTTACTTATTGTGCATAAAAACCTTGTTTTATATATGTACTGGTTTGAAGTTCTATAATCTGAAATGTTAATGAGCTAAATAAATATTAACTGTACACTTTTTGTCAAAAAAGTACACATAATGACTTTATTAAGATTGTATTCTTACTTCAATGTAAAATGTACAGTGCTTGAGATCAATAAAAATATTGTGTTTCAGCTTTTTTGTTCGCTTTATCTAAGATATGTAAATTATGAAGAAATACAAAGCAAAGTTTTAGACTCAAGATGTGAAATTTTACAAATTAATGTAAGATTTTTTTATATACTTATTATACCAATACATTAAACTAAAAATATTTCAACTTTTTCTTGAGAAAAAAAGGTACAAATTCTATTATCCTAACGCTCAAAGGTATTTTCACCGGGTCACTTCAAGTGTTATGGCCATTTCTTCCTTTTTTTCTCTCATTCTCTCTTTTTTCTATAACTGCTGTTATAGTAAATTTATTTTTTTTTGTCAGTAGCACTTTCTATCATGTGAATAAATTGCTGCAAATTTGTGTTGGACGTTAACTATTTTATAAAAAAATTAATTTAACACCCTTTAAATTTTCCATTTAAAATTGTGTTAAGTTAACAATTGCTCTATCTGCAAATGGCGTGAACTTTTGAACTATGCTCAAATCACAAGTCTAGCAGTAAACTCATGATTCACTCTACACAGTGGCGCACACAAGGGGGTGGGCTAGAGGTCTAGACCCCCTCCCCCATAGCCCTTGATTTTTTTCTGTTGGTTATAATCCTATGCATATGTTACGTAATATTTAATTATGTATTTGTAATTAATTAATGCTAATTATTTATTTAATAATTAATTTTGTATTGTTTTTGTTCCCGAAAATCGACAAAATCAAAAGAAAATGTTGGGCTGCGTATTGTAACATGATACCAAAATGGTGGACTTGCGACCTGGACCCCCCATTTGAAACATTTTTGTACGCGCTACGGACTCTACACATTATTAAAATAAAAATATTAATAAAATAATATTTAACAAACTGTTCTTACCAACCTATCAATTTTTGTTAGTTATCCGCAGAGTTCAAATTCCACCTATATTTTCACTGAACTTTAAAGAAAATACAAACAGTAGTGTTTTCTTCATACAAGGAAATAACATATATGAAATCAAAAATTTCATATATGCACACACACATTCACTCTTTTTACTTCTCCCAACTTTGGAATTTTAGATAAATTCAATTAAAATGTCAGTCAATGAATCTGAGTTTCAGTTTCATACATGGCCATGAGAAAGAAAACAACTACTTAAAATTTAATATATAAATAACCCATTTTCAATTTCCCATTATTATTTACTCGTGGTATATTTTTAACCATATAATTATAATTTAGTATATAACTCATTAATATCCAAAAGTACTCTCAATAATATCTTATAAAATAAATTATTGATAACTTGAAAATCTAGACAACTAATATCAATAATTCAATCAGAGAGAGGCAAATTTTGACCTTTTAAAAATGAAAAAGGTTTATTGAAGCAGAATTCAAAGACTCTAATTCAAAATTTTATTCTACTGGAATTTTTTTTCCTTCCACAGATCGACTAAAAAGCACATTGAAGTTGAACAAGTTTTGAACATCAAGAATTAAACAACAAGGCCTTATACATTAAAAAAAATTCTTTAGACAAATTTAAATTAATTGAAGAAAAACAAAATTTTGCATGAATTTCTATTAAAGTTAACATTAATATTTTAAAATTTTTGCAGTGAGTTACGTATACAATGGAAAATCTAAGGTAAAACAAACAATATTGAGCATTATTAAATCAACATGTTCATCAGTTTTAAATAGATAAAATGCGGTTATCTGATTGGTTCACTTCAACCACAACATCAGGGTAGAAGAAGACGACAGCTGATTTCCCATCAGTCACGTTTTTTTTTCGCGCACTCGTCTGCAGTTTTATTCTTATTGTGACAGGGAGTGTATTGTGAGGATGTTCTTCGCGTCAACGCAGTTTTAATGTGTTTGGAACGGAAATGAAGATATAATCATTTCCTCACAATTATTAACACTACTTAATCATCTGTAGTTCTGTTTTAGACTCTGCATCAAATTCATGATGTGATGTGTAAATTAGTAAAAATTTAGTACAATGCTTCCTGCAACAATGTGTATAATTCAAGTAACCACAAGGTGAAATCAAAATATTGCTTCGAAGTTATGAAAATTTTTAAAAAGTTATGATGAAGACTAACTGTGCAGTTCTATGGATACTATTTATTTTTATTTATGGAAGTGTGCTTTGCGAAGGTAGGCTATTTTGCATAAATATGACATACGAAACTATTTTTTACAATTTTTGTGATGTACTTGGTGTGATCCCAAGGAACAGAATTTAAACACATACATATATAGATTTAAATCATATTGATCATAATCTTTGTAATAAATTTCTTTAGTATATAGATTTAGATAAACTTGCGAATGTATGTACTTAATTAATTATATTGTAGGTATTCAACCTCTAAAACTCAATTCTTTCATCTTTCAAAATATATAAAAAATAAAATTGTAAATGGGAATTCTAAGTAAATAAACGTTTTTCTTACTTAAAATGTAATGTGTATGCTATTTTTTTTTTAATAAAACTTTTAGGTAAATTTCTTTTAATTTGTACTTAATTACTTGGATTTTATAAAATCTGCTTATTATCTGATGTTATTTCAATATTGATGTTAATTGTAATCTGTAAATTTTTATTTTTGAATTATTTATTGTATATAGAATTATATGAACTGTTAAATTGCCTGATGTAATGCTTTAAAAGGTATGTGCATATTCAAAAGTATAAAGTTTATCACGAGGAACCCATCATGCTATTTAATGTAACATTAATCAAGTTGAATAACAATTCATTTATAATCGACTTATATATCTGTTCAAATACCTATTTAAGTGAAATAGTTGTAGATGTTTTATTTTTAATTTATTATCCTTATACTAAATAAAATAATAACATTGATAAAAGTAACTAATAAATCAAATAAAAATAGTGTATAATACATTTATTTATTAAGTTCAAATAAATTTATTAAATAAACTACGTTTATGTGAAATGAATGAAAAAACTATTAAAATGAATTATTGGTACTGCTTCAGTGGATTACTGTGAAATTGTGTGTGTTTGTGTTAATTAAAAATATAAACAGCTTTTTATCTTATTCAATATTAGGTCTATCAAGTTTTTATGCCATTCTTTTAAAGTATATATTTAAAGAAAATGGAAGAAAATTTATTTTCCTGCCTAATTTTGATAAACATCTTAGTTACATGAAATGTAAAACAGTTTTAAAAAATAATTGTTATAATAAAAAAATCACAAGAATTGTCAATAAAAAAAATCATTGTTATTCAAATATTTTTTTTTACACTCTATACCTATTACATTTGACTCTTGTGTTAAAATATATACTTATATTTTACAAGGAGTTAAAAGATAATCATGATACAATTCATTAAGAAATTCGTTTTTATTCTAACCAGTTCTGTTAAAAGAATGTTTAATTTGTTTGTGTTTTACTATTTGGATTTGAATTTTTATTATACATAAAAATTTATTTTTTCTTAGTGCCAATAGAAATAATTGAATAATAAACATTTAAGCAAAATAAAACTGAATTGACTTATGAGAGGATAAGCTTTAAAATTTAATATATATATATATATATATATATATATATATATATATATATATATATATATATTATATATATATATATAATTTATTCTATATAAAATATATATATATATTTGCAGTATTTATATATTATATATATATATATATATATATATATATATATTAAAATATATATATATATATATATATATATATTATATATATATATATATATATATATATATATATATATATATATATATATATTATATATATTTTTTATTCTTGGAAAATATTTTCTTGTGCAGTATTTTAGCAAAATCGTTTCTTGATTATACAAATTTTTTGATTGACAAGTGAACTATGCATATTTATATATGCATCTCATGTTTTACTCTTTGTTTGGGTAAAAATTAATATGAAGTAACCTTGCAAAACTGAAATATAATTAAAGATTTTTCAAAATATAGCTTTAATCTATATTAAATTTTTTTATCTACTGGTTTGCTTTTACCAAAAACAATTAGAGGTATTTTTTTCAATTAGTATTAGTTGTGAAAATATATTCTTCACTTAATTTATTTACTGTTACTTGATACTGGTAATTGTGATAATTTTATTACTCTGTGGAATTGGTTTTGATTAAAAATAGTTTGTTATCCAAAACTGCTCCTTGATTCCATGTACTGAAAAATATATTTATAACAATTCAAAAAAATATTTTTCTCTATTTTTGTAGTAGAGTATTTTATGTGTTGAAACTAGTTTATGACCTAATATTTGAATTTTCTTACATTTTTTTAGTTGACTTGTTCCTCTGAAATTTATAAAAAGTAAAAATTAGCCATCCTGATGAAATGTAAATCATCTTGATTACCTATTTCCTTAAGTAATCAAAGCAAATGATTATTAAATGTACTCTTTTAATGACTTCCAGCTATGATAGATGAGTAGACTGTTGTTGATCAGTCGTTAGAATAGTTATAGTTTTTTCTTTCAATAATAAGTTGCTGATTCAATATAAATCTTTATGAGTATTTTAGATAGATTCTAATTAGCATTGCTGCTCTTTGATGCTGTGTAAAAAAATATTTAGTTATCTTGGTACTTATTGTTAATCGATTCTAATTAAAATTGGGTATTAATTATTTTAGTTGACTCAAAATTTGTGTCGAACCACATAAAGATTTATTTATTCATTTTAAAGAATTATCAAAAACTGAGTTCTTATGTACTATGGCAACAATCACAGGAGGATTAAGGTAGTTAGAGGCCCTAGCAATAAAAGGTTTGAGGCCTATAGTAGTACATCTATGCATCTACAGCAGAAATTAGTTTTTTTCAGCGTCAGAGTGACACAGTAAATTGTAGCAAATCAATCGTTTGAGAAATAGCTTCCAGCCAGGAACCCTTTAGCATTTATACCATTAACTTCAAATCACTATCAACGATTTCAGTGATGTCAAGCTAAAGGTCATTGGAGAGCGTAGTGGTGATGTGTTGTATTCTCTGATCAAAGCTGTTTCTGTCTTGGTGCACCTGCCCTGTCAGGTTAGCACCTGCAAACAACCTTTCTGTGGCCTAGACATACTGGGCCTGCACCTAGAGTTACAATCTGGTGCTAGCAATTTTCTTGGATTGCAAGAGCACTCTCATGGTTAATTCACACACCCTGACTGCAAACTTGTATGTCAGTCTGGTGATTCAAATTGTTGCACACCTTTTATAAACATTCAAGGGGTGTTTTCCAATAAGGTAACATGAGTCCTCATACCCTGTTATAACCCAATATGCTTCTATGGCCGGTATGGGCGTTAAGTCAATCACGATCGACCGGTGGACCACCAAGACAATTTGGGGTGACCGCCTTTACTAATACCTAAGAGGCACATACTAAAAGAAACATGTTTATGGAGTACAGACACCAGCTAGAATGGAGAATCGGCTTTACATAATTGATATGACTCTGTTTACTTAAACAAATGATGCATTGAATGTGAAGATGATATATGTATCTTCATCAAAAGGGAATGATGATGGTTAACACATTCATTGCCGTTGTTGTGGAAAAAAGCAAACACTACAATGCCAGCCTTTTAAATGAATTCCCCACTCCCCACGCTGATTAAAGGTGAGAATAAATGTTTTTGATCAGCTCTTCCTGCAATTGCACGGTATTGGCTACTGAGACATCATCCCACATCCCTGCACTTCCACGGAATCAGGTTTTCATGTTGATATAATGTCCTGCAATGGTGCAGGACTTGGCAGTGAATAAATTAAGTATATATGTCTGTTTCAAATATATCGGTGCATGTATGTTACCTGCTTGCTGCAATAAATGCGTCCATGCATTACAATCAAGCAGTTGCTTATAGTTGCTTAAGTATTCAACTTGATAATTTTGTTTTACTTGTGTTTTTGTAGTAAAAAAAGCAATCTGTCATATTTCAAGAGGGATACAATGTCGAAAACAAGTGTTAAGAAAAGTATACATACAGTTTTAATGCAGAATGGCTACATCTACGTTAAAAGGTGGACCGCAACATCTTAATAATATTTGAAGTAGCCCATGCCCTGAAAAAATCTGCCCACCCCTGCTCTATGGAGTGTTAACGTATTACCTTGGCCTGCTAGATCACTAGATCTTTTCCAATCAAGCATGAATAGAACATCATTGGATGTCAACAACAGCATCATCTACAACCAGAATAAATCAACCTTCATATTGACCAACTAAGAGCAACAGGCATGCAATTCCATCTCATAAACTGATATTCGGTACTTTTAAGACACATTGTATGCACGTTTGCATGCATGCATTTAAAATTCTGGCAGTTACATCGGTTTTTAATGTACCATCATTTCCCATTTGATATATCTCTTCTCATGCTTACATTAACCTGTGATCTTGGAAACTTTAATCAATTACTGTAAAATCCATCATATAATGCACACTTTTAACACCAAAAATGATATTCAAATTCATGGAAATCATTGGGGTTGCAATATCTGTTCACAATCTTTTTATTGTACATTGAATTAATTATTGGGATCCATCAAGTTGGGGTCCTCTGGTGACCATCAGATCTGCCAGCTGCTTAATTTGTCTCTGGCAACAATGCTAAAGTTCAAGATAAATCGCTAAGTTAGCAATCTAGATTTCTCAGGTGTTGTATACATGGAATTGGCAATCATGTGCTTCATTTCATACTATCTTGCCAATATGGTTGCAATAATCCATAAGTACCTAAAAACGTTTTAAATAAAACTTGTTTACATAATGTAATAAATAAACTAAACTAAGCACTTGAGTGTTTTTCCTCTTGATCTGGTAGGTTAAAAATTGACTTTGCACCAATAAATATATAAAATTACAACTTTAGAAAAATTATGAAAAAACTTTAAATCAGTGATGAGTGGGGTGTATTTAATGAAGAATAGAAAAACAAATATTGGTGCTTGTGTATTATTGCAACAATGCCAACATTCAAAAGAACTTGCCAAGTTGGGAACCCTAATTTCGCATGTTTTTTGTGCTGAATCAGCCACTGCGTGTTTTGTTTCATATAATGTTGCCAATACGACTGTGATAATGCGTAAGTACCCTAATATTTCTTTGCTAATACAGGAATAGAACAAAATGTTTAGTCTTAAAGTCTAGAATAGGTGGTCCCTTGGATTTGGCAATGTTTATCTAGATGCCAGAATGAATTTGGCTCTTCATTACTTTGTCTTCACTTCATTTCTCTAAGAACACCTATCATTACATATAAGTAGTTTGGTAACTGATTCTGGTTGCCAAAACATTGGCTTTGCCAAGGGGCCACTTATTCTACACTTTAACATATGTTTATTGTTGCAAAATGATAACCTTACTTGAGTATAATTTGAAATTATACCATGAATCAAACTATCAATCTACAATTAAATATGCTTGCTGCTATAGACATATATTATAATAAATAGAATAACATTGCCATTTTATTTAATTTAAATTTAAGATTTTTATTATACAAATGATAACTTTTTGAAATGCAAAATTAACTAATGAATGCAATTATTTTGAAAAGTGCAGCCCTCTACAAACCTCTGCTTCTACAAAGTGGCTTCTGAGTCAAAACAATTATCTACCCCTGACCTAAAGTAAAATATTATAAAATGTATGCTGTTAAATTTTTTGCTCTCAAATAAAAATCTGAAAAAGTTGATTGGATGGTTCATACTTCCTTCTTTACTTCTGTATCGAGAGTGATTTCATAGGATTATTCCTGCTTTAAGGATTCATAGGTAGTATACAAAAAGGATTGCTTGGGTTATTAAACAGTTACGAAATTCTTTCTTAATGCTATCATTTAATTCAATGATTAAATAAAGTAAAAGTTTATAGGTACTTATTGATTATAGGTAGTGTGAGCCAGCAACTTTTCCAAGTTGTCACCAACACAAACATTGACAATGTTATCCAATAAGATACTTTCACTAGAAACATAATGATGGAAAAGAATTTTATGTTTTCCTACATGTTGCTTCATGTTTGGCTTTGTGGTCTCCACTTTATAATCATTATATGTGTTAGAGAATTTCAAAGACACATCTTGTGTGATTGAATGTGAATGAAAAATTCTGCTTAATGGATCATACATTTTATGCTATTACAAGAATTAAAGAATCTTAAACATCCCTAATTGCCATATTTTGTTAATAAATTTCCCAAGGAAAATTTCAAGATAAAATGATCCTGAAATCTATGTATCATAAATTAGTTATGCTTCAAACATATGGGAAAGTAGTTGTTTTTTAAAAAAATTGTGTTACAGCAGTAGAATTAGTGAGTGGAGAATATTAAACAATTGTCAGAATTAGACTAAGAGGAGTAAAATGATGAACAGTATCTAGTTTCTTAGTTATAACATTTTATTTATCAGTAAATTTTGTTAAAATTGAACTAAAAAAATTGAAAGTCAGAATGAGAAACAAACAAAATGAGTTATTAATTATTTTTTGAAATGGATCTTTTTGAAATTGTATCAAATTTTACTCAAATGTGAATTTCTATTGGGCAAATTTTTGGCCCTTTGAAAGTACTTAGCTCGATAAAAGAAAAGAAATTGCTAAAATCGACTTAAAAATAACCTTAGGGTACTCTTGAAAACAACCCTGTTAATGTTAAGTAATTATAGGTGAATTTTGCCTGAATTTATCCTTAAGCTCCCCTTCTCCTGAAAAAAAAAAAACATTTGGGTTTTATTAACAAGATCTTGGAAGGAATTTTTCCTAACCTCTGGAAATAGGCAAATATTATTCCAGTTGTGAAGCCAAATAGGGGAGTCCTTCTGATTTACAGAACTCCAATTTCATTCATTCCTTTAGAAATTAGCAGAGAGGATGGTTGTGGATAGATTTGCAGTTTTTCTGGACAGATTCTATCACACACCTCCGAAAGACTGGCTAGCCTTGGAAAAGAGTACAATACTTCAGAGCAAGTTGCCTATTTTTCGCATTGTTTTTAAGATGGTTTTTACTGAAAGAACTCCCTTGCAGTTTTAATTGATTTTAAATCTGCCTTTGATCATGTTTGGAGATAACTTATTGGAAAGTTACTGAGTTTAAATCTTTCTCACCATCTCTATAAATGGATCAATTACTTTTTGAGTCAGTGTTTTATAACTGTAAGTTTTGAGGTGTTCCTCTGTAGTTTTAAACAAACTAGAGGCTTATCCTGTTTAATATCATGATAAAAGACCGTATTTGTAATATTTAAAATCTTTCCCAGATCTACAGTCTCTGATATATGTAGATGAGCTTATTGTTTGGACTATTTGTGAGAAGGGTGCTATTGCCCTGTTGTAAGGAATTACGAACGCAGCCTTAGTGGTTTTGCATGATTAGTCATTTAAAAATGAATTTTGGGTTAATATTGACAAAACTGTATTTGAACTCTGTACTTTAATACTAAATAGCTTGATATAAATCTGAAATACGAAAATCAAAATTTGCTTAGAACAAATGATGCAACCTATTTGAGGATTGATTGTCTTGGACCTGAAACTAAATTGGAACAAACAAGTGTCTATAAAGTTACTAAAAGTGTGACTGTGTTTGAGTCTCTTGTATTGAATTCCTTGAGTAAAGTAGGAAGCAATCCAAGATGTGTTTACTATTGCTTGCATTTCTAATATTAGCATGGCCACGGTACTTGGTCAAGGTAACTGACGTGTCATGAATTTGAGCCTAGTCTGAAGACCCGCCATGCAGAGGGGGCCGATGCTTGTCAAATATGTCAAGGCTCAAATATCCTCTTGTTGGTGTGGTGTGGAAGTTAGCAGAGGGAGGGGGAACCAGCTCAGGTATCGTCCTCATCACTTGACCATGGTTCAAAAATTACGAGGTCTGTCCCCAAAAGCCCTATAGCTGAATAGTGTGGCGAAAATGTTCACTCAATCACTCCAATATTGGCCCAGTTTTTGATTAAGGTGCAAAATTTCTTTTAATAGCTTCAGATTCCATTCTGTCAAGATTAAAAATCACCTCAAACCATGCACTGTGGCTCATTATTGGTTGTAACTTTTTTAGTTCCTGTAGCAGCCATGGACCTTCTGACTTGTTTATTCAACGTAACTGATGGCTGCTTCAAATATAAATGAGACTTTTTTTTATGAGGACACTCTTTGCCCTGATTATGTGCCAGCTCAACCTAGATTAAAGACACAAAACACTTTTCTCATGATGATCAAACAACTTTCAAACATTATATGGTTTCACTTGAAAATAACCAGTCTGTTTTTTAACCTGTGGCCGCGGTAGCCGAGTGGTATAATTATTGGATCATGGCTTGCTTTGTCACGAGTTTGAGCCCAGTACTGCTAAAGACCTGCCGCGTAGGGCAGCAATGCACGTTAAATCTGTTGAGAGCTGAAACGTCCTCCCATTGGTGTGGTGTGGTAGTTAGGAGAGGGGGTGCCAGCTCAGGTGTCGTCCACGTCACTTGACCATGGTTCCAAATTACGTGGTCCGTCGCCAAAAGCCCTCGTGTAAAACTGAACAGTGTGATGTTAATATTCAATCAATCAATCTGTTTTTTAACCTTATACTTTTCCAAGTTTTTTTACATTATACTAAAGCAGCTTTTCACTTGACTGTTCCCAACTCAAAGAGTTCTTTCCATATAAAGCTTAAAACTATTTGAGTGTTATCCTGTTGAGCACTGGACTCATATTTATTAAATCTCATTTAAAAAAGGCATATTTGGAAAATTTTAAAAATTAAATATGGATTTTTGTTATGCTTTATAAGTTTTATTAAGAGTTAATATAAAATTATTTCTATAAATATATTTGATTACTTTATCAAGAACTTTCTTATTTAATTATTTAAGCATTTCATTACAAAATTTTGTTTAATGTGACCAGATATTTTTATTAATATTTCTTTATTACTCTTATTATTTTTCAGAAATTCCAAAGCTTAACCCACTATCTATACCTGAATCATTGACTATTCACTCCCGAGCACGACTACTTTGTGTAGCATCATTTGGTGATCAGCCTATTGATTTTCAGTGGCTTAAAAATGGTGTAGTTTTAACTTCTGAAAAAATTGAACAATTAGATGAATGGACATCATCACTTACAATTCAATCTTTGAGCTTAGAACATATTGGAAATTATACCTGTAAAGCTTCTAATAGTGTTGGAACTAATCATGTCACAGCTCCGTTATTTGTTACTGGTAAGTTTTTATAATTTAGATTATGTTTTAATTTAATATCTTTATCAAGGATTTATAATTTTTGGTTTAATTTTAAAATGAATTTTTTGAAAACTTTCAAATGCTATTTTTATGATCAAAATATTTATTTCATTATTATCATGTACATTTGAATGATAAAAATCAGAAATGTCAATGAATGGCAAATATTACAAATACCTGCACACCCTAAGATATCCCAATAATGTTCATGGTTGATAACCACTCTGTGAACACATTTGATATTTCCTATGCTTAAATTGTTTGAAATTATCAAGATTATTTTCATAATCATGTAAAGTAATAATTTATTATTTTTCAATGAGTCTATTTTCTTCTCATTACCTTCTCATTCACCGTGAACATGTATTTTTCTATTTTAGAAAAAGATTTAAATAATTTTTTTTTTTTTTTTTGCTTAATGAAAATTTTAATTTATCTTTTTCTTTTGCTGGACTCTGTACACTACATACTGCTAGGTATAACAAACTTTTATGAGAGAAATTTATATTGTTATATACAAAAATGTGTGGTAGAGGCTGTATCAATACCAGGCACCTTGCTCAACCTCAGTTCTAGATATTTCTACAAACATAATTATGCTCTCTGTTTTCATCACACTTTTAGCTGTTTTTTGTTTTGTACAATTAGCGATTTCAATTGGAAATCCCCTTTTAAACCATATACCTGAAACCAGTTTAAATATTTACATTATTTTTTTTAAACTGTTTATTTTTTCACTATTAAATGCTACATATTTTGGGTTGATTGCTTATATGCAAAATTAATGACAATTGTATATCTTGTGTAATTGTTTGATTCAATTTTCCTCCATGATTAGTTTTTGAAGAACTTTATAAAAGAAAGTCATCATATGCATTGGTGAATGTTTTATACAGAGGATTGATACCCAGTGTACAGATAAGGATCAATGACTAACCTGTGTGGATCAACCCTCCCCAAAATTTCCATGGTTTCCCTGTCATCCTTCTTAGATGAAAGAGTTCCAGAAGTGTTTATAATTTTGGTTTTATTAGATGGCTTAAAACACTTCTCTATTTCCTATATGATAGCTGCATCAGTTATATTAGCAATTAGAGCTGTATATTCTAGACAGATGTTCAAATATATAATCAAATAAACTTTATCCTTCTTTAATATCAGATTGGCAGTCTCATCATACTTTTCACTTTAAAGGTCATAGACAGATCATCTTATGTTAAGACGAATTAGAGGGCTATGAGCTACAACAGGTTCTTCTTCATTAACAAGACACAGATACTATGCATCCAGGAATGCTTAGTTTGATTTATTTAATGCTATATGTTACATTGTTGACATAGTGTAGAAGTTTGGAGTTGCTTGCCAGCTTAAGGTTGTCCTTGCCACTTGACTGAGATTCAAAATTACAATGTCTAATGCCAATAGCTCACATGTAGCTTGAAAGTGCAATGTTAATAAAAAGTCATTCAAATCAAATCTGCTACATCATGCTACCTTCAATCATGTACACTACAGGATTTTCTGAATCCTTAGTGTCAGGTCCCCATCTTAGGCTTATTCAATCATAAGTTACTTTTTGATAAATATGTGGTTAAAACATGAATAACCATAATAAACGTTATGCTCATCTAGCTGCAACATCATAACTTAATTTATAGCAGATGAAAATATACTTATTTAATCTTGTTATAAAAAACTCTTTAAATTACATATAAAAACTTGCTTTCTAAGTTTATTTCATTAAAAACTACGTTTAAAAAATGGAAACTTTAAATCATAATAATTGCAATGTTCTCCTTGTTTAACTAATTTAATCTGTCATATTGAGTCTTCTAGAACACAAATATGTTGCACATGTCAAATATAAAACTTCTTATACAACCTCGATATTTGCATGAAGTCGATCAGCAAGAAGGTTGTCAATGTCATGTATAAACTTTTGGAGATATGAAAAAGCATTGCATCTTATTAAGAATGTGTGCAGTTATATAAAGGCAGAAACTTATGTCCAATATCACATCCCAAAATAGAGTTGAACATTTTGATAAGATATCGCATTGAAATTTCAGTCCTCACCACCACACTACTATCTCTAAATAAAGCCCTCGTGTAGCTGAACAGTGTGACGTTAATATTCAATCAATCAACTATCTCTAAATATTGGATGTTCTTTGTTTGATTGCATATAGTTGGTTCTTTGCAATCCTTTACATAATTATCATTTGATTCTATTTTAAATATGTACTTGCCCATAAATTTGATGTTGCATTAATCTGAGATTATTTGATTGACATGTTAACCCTCTTGCTACATTGTGCTACCTTTGCTATGTGTACTTTGCTCGTGGAAATCGCGGGATATGCAGCGAGAGTGTTAATGACACAACTTGAATCTTCACTCTCTAGATTGAATAGTTGGTCTAATGCAAACACATGGTTCTTGGATAAATAATTCTTCCATGTGCATAGCTTAAAACAAAATATTAGTAGATATTATTTTACTTAGGGATGCTATAAGTATATAGATGTAATAGTTGTGGTGGTCGTTAAATTCTAATTAGCTACTATTGTAATACACCTAAGGGAGGGGGGGAGGTTAGCCCTTAGATGACAAAGTGCAGGTTTCATTATCTCTGTTTGGCATTGGTAGGACTTTTAGTTACTTGCTGATAAAAATAGGGTTATTCCAACAACAAAATGTGGGTTCAAATTATCTTTTGTATATGCTACCAATGTTTTGAATATTTCACTTGATGTTTAAATTTTTCAAATCCTTAACTGTAAGCTATTTATGGTAACTTCAACTGTGTAAAAAAAAAAGAAAAAAAAAACTTTATTTTTTATCTGAAAGTTTAGCAGATATTGACTAGTAGTAATGAATTAGCTACTATGTATTCTTTCGTTATTAAGATTCAGCAATTGCAGTTGCTGACTTGAACCACATATTTGGCCATACAATTCAGTGTATGATCATAGTTGTGATTGTGATTGGTGCATCAGTATGCAACTGTATTTCTTTGTAATAAGTTCTTTGTAGTGTTGTTTTAACCTTTTATTTGCTTCCAGATCATGGTAATCATGGTCTATTTTAAATCAATTTATGAAGTCTTTTATCTAATAAATCATTCACTGTTAGTGTCACTTAATTTTTTAATGTTTTGGATAAATTTTTACATTAAGCATTGAAGCTAATTTAAAACTCTTTACAGTTTCCATAACATAAAAAGTGTAAAGTTATCAAATAATTACCACCAAAAAGAAAATGTTGAGGCTCAAAGTCCTCATGTTGGTATGGTCTGGAAGTTAAAGAGAATAAGGTGCCAGCTCAAGTGTTGTCCTTGTCACTTGACCATGATTCAAAATTATGAAGTCTATCACCAATACCTATCATGCTGTTTCAAAGTGGAATAGTAATTAACATCCAATCAATCAACCATCAAAGAAAAAAATTACCTAGTTAATTGGTTATTTATTCTGCTTTAATGTATCTTACAGCATACCAGTTCACAATGCATGCCATTTATCTTTCAACCATAGAAAGAGGAATATCATCAAAAGTAAGCGCTTATGAGCATTTAAGTGAATCTCTTCTCACCTTTCTTCAGACAGTCAATAGTTTGACTCTAACATATATTTGAATACTAGACTCTACTTTTGCAACAGTTTTAAAACCACATTTGCCTATGATTTCAAAAATTAGATAAACAAAATTCAAAATTTAGAATTCACACTGCATGCTTAAATCTTGGAAGCAGGTATGTTGACCTTTTCTCCATAAATTGAACTTATTTGTATAATCCAGACATACCATATTACATACAGTAAAATGACTGACCTCTCTGTATGGATCATTATTATGTTTGACCTAATTACTATAATCCTATCATGTATTGTATAACATTTTGTTAATAATTAATATTGGTAACCTTTGTATCATTGTATTATTAGATTAGACCACTCAGATTTTGTAACACAATATTAATATAACTTCTGTAAAACTTAGATTAGTTGAATCGCGCACGTGCATAAAGATCACATTAAAAAAGAGTTAATGGTTCATGTCCTTTCTGCCGTAGCAATTTCTTGCATTGTGTTGTATTGCATGTTATGTTAGATAGTCACTGAAAATGCCAGCCTTCTGAAAAGTTTAAAAAGGTGCATTTAAATGCTGTTTCGGAGTGTGTGAAAGATTTATAGGATTATTTTTTATGTTGTGTATTATAAATTTAAGATTTTTCAACACTAGAGTTCTTAATTAGAGTAATGACCATGGAATCCTTGTTTGTGCTGACTAGGACTTTGAGCATTTTTACAAATATTTTTTTGACTAACTGAACCTCTTGATTGAACTGTCTCTCCACTCGAAAGTATTACTACTTAAAAGGTTATTTATAAAAGATATGGTTGTCAATGTAACATTGAAGTTAAGGGACTTAAATTATTTCTTACACTGCATTACATGCATATATAATCTTAAAAATTGAAAAGTTGGCAGTTTGATGGGTCAAAACTGTATCTAAGTGGACTTGAAATCATTCTTTTGAGATTTGATTTTGCCTTAAGTATTATAATTGCTTTATTTTATATATGACTGATCATTTGAAACTCACTTGAAAGATTACCAAAAGAAGAATTAAAAAAATTAGCTAAATGTTATAAGCATTTGATAAAATAATATTGATTAATTTATTCAAATAAATGCAAATACTTTTAAATTCCACACATTTTTTTAGTTTAGTAACTGGCTGTTAAATTGGTACATATAATCAATATACTCTTGAAAGTGCATTAATTTTTTTTTCTGGCTCTTCACTTTGTCTTACTCAAAAGTTAACCACTGCAGCCATTTTGGAATTTTGAACTGTGGTTAGGTGATAAGGTTATTATTGAAATAGCATCCAATTTTTTTTTTCAATTACATCATGCTGAAAGATGTGTTCATTTTTTTACATGCAAAATTATCACTTGGGCAAGAAATTACTGAATTATTTAAGTTGCAACATTATTCTGCATGTATGAAAGAAAAATAGCCATTTAAATACACATTGTATATTATTAAGAAATAAAGTATTTATGCTGAATAAGATATTAGATTTTATAATTTAACTTTTCTTGGTGAAGATATGTATATAGAATATTAATAATAGAAATATATATAATATTCTTCTAAATACTACTCTAAAGGTCTCTGTTTTACTTTTTGTATAAGTTGCATGTGCTAAAATTATATTATTTTATTACAAGTAATCCACCAGGGTATAAAATATTTTTAGATATATATGAGTTACTGTTAATGAAATTTTTTGAAGGGGACGAGAGTAAATTATTTTAAGTGTCTAAATTGGTAATAAATTATCTTCATACATATAATGGAGGTTCCTAAGTATCTATGATTTCATTATGTATGTTTTTTAAAATTTGTTTAAAATTAAGAACATTGAGCACCATAAATATTTAATAATCACTTTTTTTTTAAAAAAAAACCCTTTTTCTATAAGCTATTGATATAAGTAATGTTAAATCATTGTAAATGTAAGTTTAAAAAGTCTGAGAAAGGCCATCTTTTCTGTAATAAAACATCTTTAAGTTCTTCAATCAAATTTGTTAGAGCAGAGTTGCTGATACTTTTTTATACTATTAATGCTTTATAATTTTGAACAATATTTAATCTTAAATTTATTTAACATTTTCGTAAAATCTTTTTTTACAATGCATATTGTATAAAATTTGTGCTATTTTGGCTGAACAAATACTTTAGTGAACAATGTTTGATTTATAAAACTTTTGGAAAAGATGAATTTTAAAATTGTTAAGCATTTATACATTTCAGTTTTTCCTCTCTTGATTTTGGAAAAAATTGAATACTTGTCAGTTTTTTTTTTCATTCTAAAAAATCTTTAACCATTATATTTAAATTTTCTATAATTGTTCCAAGAATTTTTAATACAATAGAAAATTTGGCGTAGTTAGTAATGTAACAGAAATATTATATATATTTGATTTTTATTGAAAGTTTTCATAATTAAAATGAATTAGCAAAACATTGTAACTCTGAAGCATTCTGTAACATTTATTAAATTGGTACCATATTTAAATCATTAAACTATGCTTCATATTTATAAAGTCAAAGGGGCAGAAAAACTTGAATGGGTAATTATTTCATTTAGTTATTCTTGCTTTTAGTCTCATAGTTTTTAACAAATATTTCAGTTTAATTTTGAGTTTCTTTATAAGAAATAAAAAACGTATTTCCATTCAGATTCAATTTTTTAAAAATGTGTGATTTTTACAGCTCCACCACAATGGATCATAGAACCAAGTAATCTCCAAATTCGAGCTGGGAAAGCTGCGATATTGGACTGTAAAGCAGAAGGTTCACCTAAAGTCAAAATTTTGTGGAAGAGAAAAACAGGTAACAACTTTAAATAATTTTTAGATAATTTAAACATATAAGCAGTAAAAATAATTTTCATAGAAGTCATTTGCACTTCATTTTCTGAACATAGTTTTTAAAAAATTGAAGCTAGAGTGCAATAAACAACTGTTTCTCCATTTTACAAAATCGGAACTGGAAAAAAGTATGTAAATGCTATGTTTAGTTCTGTTAAAAAATAAATCATTTTAAAGTGTCCTTGTATTTTAAATCATGGTTTTGGGGTACCGTTTTCTGATGTTCTAAAACTATCAAGATTCCAAGCCTCGTACCTTTCTTACTTGTCAGTCTGTTATTCTTGTAATGCAGGGTAGTCAATCAAAAACACTGATCCATTTTTAAAATGCCACATATATTTTTCAATCCTAAAAACAAATCTTCATGTTTATTATTTTATTTTACTATGATCAGTTATGGTTGTGTGAAAGTTTTGAAGTAATCATCCACAAACTTTTATAATTTCCTAAGAAGTTAATTCCTCAGATAAATAAAAATAATAAATCTAAAATTCATCTTATAAAAGGGTTTTTGTTATACTGTTTGTAAATTTATATACATTTGGTTTTTCTGTGTATTTAGTTTACTTTTCAGTTAATGTGCTTTTCAATTCCAGAATCTCATCATAATAGTCAGACTGTGCTTGTGGGTGGTGATTTTCATGTATATGAAAATGGAAGCTTATTAATTTCAAATGCACAAAAATCAAAAAGTGGTATATATACGTGTGAAGCATCTAATGGTGTAGGAACTATGCTTCAGAAAAGTGTACAATTGACTGTATTTGGTAAGTAAATTTGCTTTTTTTGGAAGTTTTTATTATTACGTATATTTGTTATGTATATTATCTGAACCTTATTAAAATTTTTACTACTATTGATTGCTTCATTTAAATGTTACATATCTTATCAATATTTTTAACAATTGAATAAATTTGTTTTGTACTTTCATAAAAATCAATAAATTTTCATAAAAGTCACTTTATGCATGTTTTACTGACATTCATGATAGTAATTGGTTTTTCATCTTTAATTTATCAGCATATTTTTAGATAAAGGGATTTCTGGATCAGTCATACAAGTATTTTGACTACCTGTTGATGAATTTTGTCTAATTATAATGTATGAGGCTCCTCTTAGAGATTACGTAATAAGAATATATATACACACATATCGGTTCCAAAAGGATGATAGTCAACTTCTAGATGTTAGATTATATATGCATTTCTTACAGAAATTCATTAACTTTCTCAAAATCTAAGAATTTTTTAAAATTTTCCTACAGAATCTCCTGTTGTTGAAAGAATTATTGATCATGTTACTGTTGAAAGAGGGCAAACAGCTTATATATCTTGTTTAGCAAGAGGTGATGTGCCATTATCATATGAATGGATGAAAGATCAAAGGTTGTTAAATGATAGACCTGGAATTTCTGAAAGGTAATGATGTATTTTTTTTTAAAGAATGCTATGTTTTCTTAATGATTGTATTTGTTTATCTGTGATCTGTTAAATAGTATTTGTTTTTCAAAGATTCTTACTTTTCTAATGATTTTTTAAAAACAGGATATCATAAATAATAAATGTATTGTATGATGTCTGTTGATATAAAAAGGTTTGACATATATTTGTTACATAAAGGTTAAAATTATCAAAAAAAAAAGCAACTATTAAAGAATCTTTGCTAGTGTTTTTATACCTCTTTGTGCATGTATTTAATTATTTAGCATTCTATCATATTTATTCATCCATTTTAAATTTAAAATGCGATAGAGTGACCTTTGTCATTTTAATTAAACGTAAATCACTATGGTACCTCATTTTATTTTCTTCATTGTGATGGGTTTTGTGCTGTGAAGAAATAGTTTGATGATCTGTCCTGAATATTTGTATAATATGTAATGCATATAATTTGACTCAGAATTTTGTATTGCCTTTTTTATATTTCGGAATAATGCTTTCAAAGATGTTTAATCATAAATGTTTTAGAAATTTTAAAAATGTCAGCCGCATAAGAGAAGCTTGTATTCTTTTTATTGGTGATTAATAACTAAAATCAAGAAATTTGAAATTTCATTCCATTTTAATGTCTCTGCCAATATTTTATTTTTAATTGCTCAGTATTTTTTAGCATTTTTATTTTTACAAAAATTATTTAAATATTTTTTAATATTATGTAGTTAAATATCAGACTGCACATCATAAAAATATATAATTACTAAACTCCTTTGAAACATCTAGTGTGTTTTAAATATGTGTATTTCTTGTTTTCCAGAATAACATTTTCAGAATTACCTAGCTTGGAAAATGTTCAGTTTACTATTTCAATTAGTAACACCAGATTAGCTGATGAAGGTTTATATACATGTCTTGCTCGAAATGAATATGGCTCAGATCAAAAAGATGTTCGACTTATGCTTGTTGGTAAGATTACTTATATAATGATATGCTGCTGATGTTTTCAATTCAGTTATCATAAGCACTTATTATTGTGTAGAATTGTGAAATCACCACGTGGAAAATTAGTTCCCTTAACTAATTTTTAGAAATTTTCTAATACTTTATTTTTTATAAGTGTTAAGTAATATTTAAATTTGATAAATGTTGATTTTAATTTAGTACATGTGCTTGAAAAAATATGTTGTCAAAATTAAGAAAGTGTGCACAGTTCATAAACTTTGATTACTAGTCTGCTAGAAATCTCAGTTTCTTCATTACTATCTTATTTAAAATTATTTTCATGTATTGGTTTTTATCATAGTTGCTGATCTAGTAATATAATTTGTATTTTACATTTTTGCATTGAAATTTATTTACATCTTTGAGTATTTTCTTATATCTTCGCTAAAACACAAGTCATAAATTTATGCTCTTTTTTTATAAAGCTCTAATCTTTAAAATATTTATTAATAGATCCACTGATATAAATCTGCTTAGTAAAAGCAACCAATATATTATTTCAAGTCTTTGCTGTAGTACTTTCTTCATTATTTTCATTTATATATTCTGTTTAAAAATAAGGTAGTTCTTCGAAAGCAATGCTGAAACTAAAAATGTAGGCAATATTTTCAATATTTAAATTTGTCTGTTGATAAACTCAGCTTTTAAATGAAGTATATTTTTTCTTAAAGAAAATTGGATTCACACAGAGAGAGTTAGTTGCCCTTTTTTCCTAATAGTCCTTAGATAATTTTTATCTTTTAGATAATATTGTATCATCTTTAGATAATTGTGCTGTAAATTCTTAGTTTTCCAATAATCATTAATTTTTAGAGCATCCTCAATCTCCACAGTATGTTGAGGTAGTTGATATTTGGAGTAGGAGTGTTCGAATGAGATGGTCAACTCCAAGTAATGGAAACAGTCCTATTTTAAGTTACACAGTGGAGTATTGGACAAATCCAGGTAGGTATTCATGTTATATCAGTGTACTTTTTATGAATTACAATATTTTATTCATGATTGAGACTCATTATCATACATAATCTGTAGTTATGATAAATTAATATTTTTATATGTAGAATTTATAGATTAAACTTTTTACAGATGTTTTCCCCCCATGCATGAAAGTCCTAGATACATTTTTAATTCTCAAATAGAAAATTCAATAACTTATTATAGCTGCAGAATAGTTTATGTATACAGCACTGACGTAACTATTGTTCAGTTAAAATGTAGGCTTAACTAGCAATAATTATGAAATAATAATAATAAAATATATATATTATTGTATTTTGTCAGTTTTAACTGGTTTTTATTGGAATATAATTAAAATCTGAATGATTTTATCTGATGAAATAATTAGTATACACAGCAGCACATCTTGTCTTTTAATTTATTAGTTGCAATTGTTGCTTCAATGACATAGCTTAACAATTTTTTGACTACCAATGTGATACCAGTATAAAGACTGTATTGATGATTGTCCAAAGAGGGACAGGAACACCAATCTCCAAATGTATCATATATAAGGCAGTTCTGCGAATTCAGGATAATTCAAAAATTCAGTTACATAAGTTATTGTTTTGTCTTGATTCTTAACAGTATCTACTGATTATATAAAAATAGCTACCTTGCCTTTTAGTATTTATTGAATGCTGATGTTAATAACATTTACATCCATGTTTTTTGCTGTTAATGATTCATGTTCACTTAACTATTACTGGCTTTTGTAATATTTTTTTATTAAGGTGTCTCCATAAATTCGATACTTAATATATGCATTCAGTTAATCAGCTGGTGTTGAACATATTATAACAGATGATGACGATGACTGATGAAAATCACTTGTGTTAATAATGTTAGTTTACTGCTAAATGGCTGTTCATTTCCCATAAATTTTGCAGCATTTTATTTAATGTTTCTAATAATTTTTTATGTGTGCCATTGTACATTCATCTCATACTTAACTTGTAACTACATACTTGTAGTACCCAACCCGGTTTTAAATGTTTTTGAAATGTTACATATTGGCCTTTCAATACATTATGTATTCATTGGCAATTTTAGTGCAGAATGTGCTTTTTTCAATCACCTTCCAACAGAGTTGTGGCAATTCTATATGATATGATTGATAAGGCAATATTAGCCAACATTCATGAAATGATGGAATATTTTTCCTGTTCCATTTGGTCCATTTAATAAATACATTCTGCGATTTTGATCATTTATTGGAAGCATTATTATATCATAAACTCTTCTTTGTTAAAAGAAATTTTTGAATATTTGATCACACAAATATGTTTAATTCATTGATTTTAAACTACTGTTTGTGTTGTAAATTGCTATAAAAAATGCCATTTTATACCCAATTAAGTGGTAGGATTTACAATTGTTGATTTATTGACAATTGCCAAATACTTATCTTCAATTAAAATCAGTGCTCCATTATACATTTTTGGTGTGCATTGCAGGTTGCAGTTTGAACATCTTATCTCCGTAGTCAATGTAGAATGCCATCAAAAATAAAAACCATTGTTTTTTCCATAAATTCTTTAGATTTGATCATAAACACCTACATGTTATTAATACAAATATTATACATAGTTGATTTCAATGAGCAGAAATTAATATTTTTGCAAATTAATTTTCCCACTTTGCATTGTTTAATTTGTGACATACTTCTTGATGCATAGCATATAAATGGCATTCTGCATGATTTGGAGGAACAGTTTATAAGCTTTTTAAAGCATTTGTGGAAAATAACATTTGCTGATGATCAACTGCTTTTCCTTGTTTGTATCACTGAAATTCTTTTTTTTAATGCATTCCAAATAAAGTATACTATTATTTCAGAATATAATGTTTTGGAAAATATATCACAATTTGGCATAATGAAAGGAATTCAGTTAATGTTGTTTATGGTGGTCTTGCTGCTCTTTCTCATATATTTTCTGTTGTAAAATAAACTCATTGCCCATTTTAGAGAGGAATTGTTGAATTTGGGGGGTGAGATGTTTTGGTTATGAAGGTTGCTAATTACGAAAGTTAAGTTTACATCCACACATTAAGAATGAGTGACGACTTTTTGCTATAAAAATAAACATCTTTTATTTTCAACATGAACAAAACGATAGTCAACAAATTCGGGGAATGCGGAAAACTGGTTTTTTTTTTAATATTTATTTCACACATCTTGCACGCTTGATGGTAGTTAACTGTTTCGTATTTCTGGTGTGGAATTATTTTAATAGCGTTGCGAATAAAGTCATTTTGATGAAAGCAGGATCACCATAGTTACTCCCCCCCTCTAGTAGTGCAGCAGGCACTGGAGTTAGAGATAACAAGAGTTAAAGCAAACCCGTCAGCCAGATTTGGTCACATAAGGTAGTAGAGTAGAATTTATAGGTGACACAGGACTCGACGGAGAAGGATCAGGTACTGACTTTGTTGAAGTCAGAATTGCAACTGGTGGTTGTGAAATTGTTGGTGCAGATGAATAGTGAGAGTTCTCAAAGAACTCAGATTTTAAGCGATCAATGTTGATTGTGGACTGTTTGCCGTTTTTTTTTATTGTGAACATTTTATCAGTTTGTTTGAGTATGAGGTAAGGTCCATCATATGGCATCTGTAATAGTTTTGTTAACAGCATCATGGCGCACAAACACATGAGAACAAGTCTCCTGATCTGGATGTACGAATACTTTCTTGTTGTCATGAGATGTAGTTGCAATAGGTTTAAGTTGGTCCATAACGGTTCGTAAATTTTTTAAGAACTCATGAGGCTAGACATTAAGTGAAGGGGTTTCAAAAAATTCTGCTGGTAGTCTCAGGATTAAACCATAAACTAGTTCCACTGATGTGCCTGTAGATTTTCTTTTAATGCGGTTCAGAGTTCAAGCAAAACCATTGGAATTGATTTGGTCCATTTCATGGATGCATGACATCTGAGGCTATGTTTCAGAGATCAATGAAATTGTTCAACTATTCCATTGCTTTCTGGTGGTATGGGGTCGTTTTGATCTTTTGGACACTAAGCAAAGAAAACGAGTTGTTTTTGAATTGTCGTCCATGATCAGTCGTGATGATTGAAGATAAACCAAAGCATGAGATCCATTGAGTAATGAATCCATGCACAGCAGTTTCAGCAGAAAGGGGAATTGCCTCAAGCCATTGTGTGAAATGATCTATACAGGTGAGTAGGTATTCGCAATTGTTTGAAGGCGGCAGGGGTCCTATGAGATCTAGATGAGCATGATCGAATCTTGCTGAAGATAGTTGGAAAGATTTGAGAGGACTGTAAGTGTGTCTAGCTACTTTGGATTTTTGACAATCTAGACATGAACAGGTAAAGTTAGAATTGTCCTTTTGCATGGACAGCCAAAAGAATCTCTGAAATCAAACGTTTAGTGGCATGCATACCTGGATGTAAAATATTGTGTAAGGATAGAAAAACTTTCTTTCAGAAAATTTCTGGAATGTAAGGTCTGATTTTGTTTTGCTTGACATCACAGTAAAGTTTCAATGAATCGGGGTCGGTAGAGAGAGGTTTTAAAAAAAGTGACAGTGTGTGTTCATTCTTTCCCAAAATTGCCTGAAGTTCTTCATCAGACACTTATGCTTCCGCCATGGGATAACTGCACTTCGTTAATGCGAGATAAGGTGTCAGCTACAACTTTTTTGAGCCCGATAGGTGCCTGATGTCGGTGCTGAATTGTGCAGTGAAATCAAGGTATCTCAGTTGTCTGGGAGAAGAAGAGTCAGATTTTTTGGTAAAAGTAAAAGTAAGAGGTCAATGGTCTGTAAATATACAATTTTGTCCTTCCAATAAGTATCAAAAATGTTTGATGGTTGCATATATCGTCAAAAGTTCCCTATCATACGTACTGTATTTCCGTTCTGAGGGTGTAAGTTTTCAGGAATAAAATGCTAGAGGTTGCTGACCATTAGATGTAGTTGTATGGAGGACAGATCCTATGGCTGAATCCGAAGCATCAACTATGATAGACAACTGCTGATTTGATGAGTGAAAAATCAAAGTAGATGCATTCGCAAAGTCAGCTTTGCTTTTTTCGAAAGTTTCTGTTGTGAGGTCAGTCCAAGGAACAGGTTATTTATCATTCTTTTTGGAATATTTTAAAAGTTCATGTAGGCTAGCTTGAGTCTGAGCAGCATTAACTTTACCAATTGTGCTTCCCAAGGATGCATTTTGAAGGGTTTAGTTTTAATCCGTGTTGAGACAGTCCTTCAAATACCTGTTTCAAACGTGTTTTGTGTTCTACGTTTTTTGATGCAATCAGTATGTCGTCAAAATAAGGAATGTTGAATTCTAAATTTGACAAAATTTGATGTATATAATATTGAAAGGTTTGTCTGGCGTTTCTTAAACCGAAGGGGATATATATATTCAAAAAGGCCAAACAGGGTTGTGATTGCTATTTTTGGAATGTCCTGGGGATTAACAGGAATTTGATAAGCTGTAATCAAATCTAGGGTGGAGAAAATGGTTTTATTGAAAAACATTTGAGGGCAGTCTTGGATATGAGGTACTGGGTATCTGTTGGGAATGGTAATTGAATTCAAATGGCGGTAGTCGCCATACAGTCTCCATTTTCCATTAGACTTTTTCACCATATGTAGAGGACTTGCCCATGGGTTGCTAGAAGGACCAATAATACCTTGAGACATAAAAAAATCAAATTCCTGATGTGCTATTTTTAGGAACTCGGTAGATAAGCAATGATGTCTTGAAAATACTGGTTGACCAGTTGTTTCAATAAAGTGATGTATTTTAGTTGGTACTTTGTTTTTTGTTGGTTGAGATGAATTGGTGAGGTCTTCGAATTGCGACAAAATGTCTTAGAATTCTGAATCACCAAGCAAAATGGATGTACCAGAAGTTAATGAATCTGTGTTTGTATATTTGCCTTGAGTGGTTAATTTAGTTATGCCATCAATCAAACAACCACTTTTAACATCAACCAAAAGATTATAGTTTTTTAAAAATTCATCACCTATAATTGGTTGGTTCACATTTGCAATTATGAAGGACCAAGTAAAATTTTGTCGTAAATTTAAGTCTAGCGTGAGGCATTTTTTACCAAAAGTAGCTATTTTTGTACCATTGGCAGCTAAGACGAGTAATTCATTTGAGGAATCAGCTTTAGGAGCATAATGTTTTGGTAAAACTGATACGTCAGCACTTGTATCCACTAAAAATTTCAGTTTACTAACTTTATTGGCCAACATAATTCTATTAATTTGGCGATCGTGGCCAAGGCCAGTGGACGATTGCTGACTTAGTTTTCCGGATTCTTGAAAGAGCAAGGCAAATTACATTTTTTCTTTTGTGCCAAAATTCGTTTGATAAAAGCAAATGCCATTAGCTGGTTTTTCATATTTTTGAAAGTGGTCATAAGAGCAACTACATCTGTTTTCAAAGGGTCTATTTCTGTTTCTGCTTTGAGAGCATGATTGGCGCATTGTTGTAGTAAGCTCATCAACTAAAGTCGTCAATTGGGCGACTTGTTTTTCAAGTTGAGCTACTCGATTATCCGAAGTTTGAGGTGTAACGGAATTAATGTTTGAATGGTTAGCCAAATCATTTATTTTATCTGCAACTGATGCTAAACCAGCTGAATCTTCTTTCAAAGCAGTTAGAATGGTTTGTGCATTGTTTGGTAGTCTTCTGAGCCAAAGAGATTTTAAGAGTGGCTTGTCAACAGTATCACCAGATAATGCTTTCATACGTGCTAATAAACTGAAATGGTCATTGGTAGCCAAGTTCGAGGCCTTGTAGGAACGTACGTATTTTTGAAGTTTCACTTTCAGAATGTAACTCAATTAAACGGTTTTTTAATGTTGAATATTTATCAGCATCAGGAGGTTTTGATATATCGCATACACAATTCAAAATATCATAATCAGTTGCAAAAATAACATGATTAAATTTTGTATCATCAACTGTAATTCCAGCCTAGGCGAATTGTGCCTCAAGTTGAACAAACCATAATGCAGGATTAGTTTTCCAAAAAGGCGGTAGTTTGACGCCAGCACGGGAAACTGTTGTCATTAATGGCGGAATTCAGATTCTCTCTCCTTGCATGTTTTAGCCAAGCAATCAATATCACAGTGTTTATATATAATTTTACAAATTACTTTGAAGTATGAAAATACAAATAAAATACTGATACTCAAAGTAAAGAATATGAAAATACAATTCCAAGTTATATAGCATAAGCTCTGATGGAAATTATCTAGGCCGTTAACTTCTTACTTCAAAACTATTAATTGAGCTTCAAAATATTAAATTCATCAAAAAGTACTATTGATAAAAATTCACTGATCAATGAAATGAACTGTTATTTTTATTCAAATGTCAGTCTTGTTTAAGAAAACTTAGAAATAGAATCAATATTCAACAATACACTTGCCACCATTTTTGACAAATGTCCAATGACTCCATTTAATTATTAAAACAAAACTGGAAATGTTATCCGTTCGCTTTGCAGGTCACCAATTGTGAGAGATGTTTTGGTTGTGAAGGGTGCTAATTATGAAAGTTAAGTTAACATCCACACATCAAGAATGAGTGACGACTTTTTGCTATAAAAATAAACATCTTTTATTTTCAACATTAACAAAACAATAGTCAACAAATTCGTTGAACTTAGGAAACTTGATTTTTTAATTCACACAGCTCGTGCCCTAGATCGTAGTTAACTGCTTCGTATTTTTGGTGCGGAGTTATTTTTATAGCTTTGCAAATAAAGTCATTTTGATGAAAGCAGGATTGCAATAAATGAATAACTGTTTCTTTTTTTATTGCTTTTAATATATGGTCTGATTTGGTACTGATTGATTCATCAATAGATACATTCTTGCTTGATACTCCAATAACAGTCTTGCCATTTCCTTTGTTGATATATTTGAAGTGGGTTTGATAAGTTTTTGCACAGAATTACAATATTCAACTCTAATAAGTGTTTGGGGGTATTTTTGATAGTAAAAGTTAATGTAGCACACAACCCAATGAATATCAGCTTCGTTGTCTTTGTTTCTGACTTTTAAAATTTGGAATTTTTCATTTAGTTTGTTAATGATGATATTGTGGATAACCATCATTACCAGCAATAATTTCTGAAAGCAATGCTCTGGAATAATATTTTGCATATTTCCCACCAGCCATACTTGAGGGATTTTATGTTATAAATATCGATGACCATCAAAATTTATGTGCACATCATCCATTGAGAGGTAACCTAGTTGGCAATAACACTGTACAACTTCTCCTGATCCAACAGATATGTAATACTTGCCTTTAAATATTAGTGAGATATTATTGTAGTGTACCTTTTAAGAATCTAACATTTGTAAATCATAGTACAATTCAATTTCATCTTCAGTTAATAGTATATATATATATTAGGAATATGTCTAAAGAATTTGAAAAGTACATAAAATTTAAAGGGAGAACAACATGACGACAGTGTTTATAAATAACTGAACCACACCTCCCAAAAAAGAAAAAAAGCTTATAAATGGCTCAAAAGTGGTATATTCAGTACTGATATTTTAATTTTTAAACAACATATTCCAAGTGCTTCATTTCTTAAATTTTAATGCTTTGTAATATGCATGAGTTTTGTTCGTATTTTCAACAACCATAATTAGGTGCGAATTATATTAAGTTTCAGAATTATTCTTAATTGGTATCCGATCATGTGTTATCTATTGATGCAATTAATTGCATGCATAATTGGTCATTTTCATGTTTTCAATGCATTTGACAAATTTTATCTGAAATCTCTTATTTGTTTGGGATTTGCCTCATTTCATACTTCATGTGATAATTTAGTAAGATCTGACTGCAGTAAATATAATCTCTTGTCTATTTTTATTGGCTGTTTCTTCTGTTTATACCTTTGTCTTTTTTTATCTCCATTTGTTTTTTCCTTTTGGTGGCATTGATATGCAACAACAATAAATCACTCTCTAAACACTTTTAACTCAGGGGCACAACAGCTCATGAGGGCCTACTGTGCCTATGTCAGTTTTCATGACCTTGGGCACTGAGGTGTATGAGCAGAAATTGGTGGTCAGGTCGTCAATCAGATGTAAAAACCCTCAGGGTTTAGTTCCCAAGCAAGCTTGGTACTCATTTATCGACCCACTGAAAGGATGAAAGGCTGCTAAACACTTCTAGCATCTAACAAACTGAAATTTTCCACACAATTGGTTGCGTACTTACAAAGTCTATAAGGCTTGCATATATGAACATTGCCTTTTATTTATATAGGTAAAATATGCTTTCATATATATTTAAATAAATTATCTTGTGATTTTTGAGAAATAAAATAATTTTAATTGTTTATATTCTGAATATTTTTATTTTGCTTGTGTTCTGTGTTTGTGTTATGCTCACTACTTATAAATTATACTGTCAAAATTTGAAAAATCTAATTTTTAATGTACTCCTTAAAAACAACAGAACTTCTTATTGGACTTTATTCAAACTTTTCTCTAAACACTCCTGCCACCTAATAAAAACAAACTGTGAAATTTTAATGAAACCAATCTAGTAATTTTTGAATCTATAGTTAACATACGAGCATCATCTTTTATTTATGTATATTTGGTACATTTTCTAAGTATGAAATTTTCAAATTAATATATTATAATGGAGATATCAATTTTAAATACCTTCTCAATGTTTAAAAAGTTTGAGTTTTTTTAAAAATTCATGTAAATAATTTGTGTTTAATTGAGTTTGTAAAGTGCAATATAAGAGTTTTTTTAAATTATAAATTATAAAATTAGCATTTTTGTAAAATGCTGCTCAAATTATTATAAATTTAGTTAGTAATTTTATAGAAGTGTAAATTGCTATATTTATATGTTCTATATGTATACATGTATGAAGATATTCATGTAAATAAAATAAAAAATAGCATGAAAACTTGCATTTAAGATTGCTTTTGATCATTTTGTTTAATTTTGACTATTATAAAAATTATCACTGTTTTAATATTTATTTTAAGGTGGCCATTGGAATATGACCTTATCAAGCTCTTCCTCTTCTTGCATTTTAAGAGACTTAAAACCTTTTACAACATATAGTTTCCATGTTTGGGCTAGTAATGGTGTTGGAGATAGTGATCCTTCTCAACAAGTACAGTTTACTACTGCAAAAGAAGGTACTTCCATTAAAATTTTATTTTTGTGATTTTTATTTTGTAACATTACAACATATTTTAAAATATTAAAATTTTTTAATCTTGAAATATTTTTAATAGTTGAAACTATTAGATTCTAGAATAAAGAATTAGTTTGTATAGTCTTCCACTTTGAAATAGTATAAAAATCAAAATAACTCATTAAGATGTTGCTATTTGACAAAAGAACTTTTACTAAAATTTTTGAGTGGTATTTTTATTTACAATGATATATATTGGCTTCTATTTACTTATATTGAGTCCTAAGTTTTCATTTGCAATAAGGAGAATGTTAAGCAGCTTTGTTTCTGTTGAGTCCCAAGTTTAAGTCCTGGTGCCTCTTTGAGAACCACTGTATAGAGCAGTGCTCCTCAATATCTTTCTATCGCAGTGGACCGGTCAACATTTGATAATTTTGCCGCGACCCACTGAAGGAGGGGACGTTGATTGTTTATATTTTGGATCGTTTTTATTCAAGAATTTTAGTTTAATTGTATTTAAATGGGCCTTCAGAATAAAATACAGTTACACCAAGAAATGAATATTAAGTTATTTAACGTGGTGTATAAAATGATTACAATAAAACCCTAGAAATACACCACAGTAAATAAAATGAAAATAATTTAATATTCCTTGTGCAAACTGGCACTATTTGGTCCATGGACCGGGGGTGGGGGGTGAGGATCACTGGTATAAAGGCTCTGATGCGTGTTAGATCTATTGCGGTTCAAAGCCTTTTTGTTAGCATAGCTTGAAAAATTGGAAATTAGTACTGGTTCAGGTGACATCCTCATTCTTCGACTGTAAATTTAATAACTTAACTCGATGGCACTACAGCCCATGAGGGCCAATGCCCATTGTGCCGAGCTCGGAATATGTGACTTTGAGCCCTGAGGAGCATGAGCAGATGTTCCGGTCAGGTGGTGAGTCTGACATGAAACCCCCAGTATTAAGTTCCCAAGCAAGCTTGGTATTTGTTTATCGACCCACTGAAGGAATGAAAGGTAGATTTAATTCTCGAAGATTATCTCATTATGCATTATTATCTCAACATGTAACATTTTAGTGTGATGATTATAAAAAATCATTTAAGTAATGTAAGACTGATTAAAGTTTGTCTTTATTGTGAAGGTTGAGCTATATGTATTTAAAGAGCAATTTAACAATTTATTAGCTCTGTTATATATATGTGTGTAAAATAATTCAAATAAAAACTAATTTAGTGAAAATATTGTATATTTTTGTGAAGGAATTTTATTTTGCTATCTTTATAAAGTGTATAATGACAAAATATTTTCAATGAGAAATGTTCACATACTACCTGAGGATAAGTAATAATTGTTGAGATTTTTATTCACACACATATTTGTTATGTATATTTATTTTTAGAGAACTAGAGGTATATTCTTATCAATCTTGTGTTTTTCTTTAAATTTTGAATATATTCTATGAAATAATAGAAATTGTTACTAATATATTGTAATCTATACTTGTGAAATATTTAATAATGAAGCATGTTTCAAACTCCTTTTGTTTTGTATGCATACATATATGCAAAACATTAATTATGTTTTCTGTGCATAAAAACTGCATTTACTTCAAAAAGTAGAAGTCAGAAATACAGTGAACATTATTCTTTTTTTATTTTCAGATATTTACCTGGGGAAACGTAGAACATAATTAAATTGATTTATTCTAGCAATCAAGAGCGAAAATTCTACTTTTTTATATTTATTTCACTGTTTTGTAATACTCAATAGTGCATGTCATGCTTTTACTTAATCATACCTATAAGTAATTCTAATTTGCTGCATCAATTTTTTTTAAATGTGAAATTATATGTTTTAGAACCTTCTGCTGCACCTGTGGATGTTAAAATAGAAGATAAAGGATCAAAGTTTGTTCGAATATCATGGAAGGTAAATAAATGTTTTGTTATTAAGTCATATTTTAAAAAAATTGGATTTATTTTAGTTTTGTTTATAATTTTTAAAAAAATTTGTTTGGTTCAGTTTTTTAGTTTTTTTTTTCCTTTTTATAAATTGAAACACAATTTAAAGTATTTCTTGAATTATTAATTATATTTTACAAAAAAGAATAACAATGACAACTAGGTTACATTTTTGTTCCTTCTTTTAAAGCTTTTTGTGTTAAACTACATTTGTAATTTTTAATAATGTATGAAAATGTTTTCTATGTGCCAAAAATACACAAGTCTTTCATTTTCAATCCTATTTTAAAGTCCAGCATTTTTTTTTAAAGATGTGTATTAATTCTGTATTGATATATAGCAACCTACGCCCATTTATACACCCATGGAACCATTAGAAATCCATCCTGCTCTTTGAATATATCTAAAAATATTTAAAGTAAATCAAGAGATAATAGGTACTTTATATGAAGATGATTTTAGAAAAGTATGTTTTTATTAAAAAAATTTTAACATTAAACTATTATTATTTATTCATTAATAGCATTATTTCTTCCTCCTGATGTCAGCTACCCACATATTATATTTATTGACTGGAATATGTTCTTGCATTTTTCACACAAACCATTGAAGTTATCTGCAGTCACATTTCATATTCAGCATTTAGTTTTTTTTTATATATATATTTTATTTTTGCTGCCCCATATGTTAAAAGACTTTTCACTTCAGTACATTGTTTTGATTGACATTAAAATGTTTAGCTATGTGAGAAACAAAACATGAATTTGCCATCAAAAGTTTAATACCTGTTGCTTTAATTTAGGTTTTATCATTAAATCTGTTGATATGTCAAGCCGTAGCCTCTCCTTTATTGTTAAGCCTTCATAGTTATTGTAGTACTTAAAGGGATTCTTTTATTTATACATGTTTAGTTTTCTCTTCTGGGAAATATTTTATAGCTTTCTTTCAATTGAAAAAGGTGATCTATTATATAATTTTTTATACTGACATCTCAATGACATTCATTTTCCATTAAAAACTATTTAGTTTCGCTAAAAATTCCACATTATTCTTTGACATACGAGGACCACAACTTAAGAATTGAAAACAATACATTTTCATTTCTTATTTAGTTTTTTTTATACTGTGTACATTCAGTCCATCAAGGTACACGTTTGCTTCATTTACAATGGAAAACATGTCTTCTAAATAGGAAAAACATTGCAACCACTTTTCATCATATAGTTTTGGAGCATAGTCATGGTATCATTCGCTTAAAAAATTCAGATTTCAATTTTTTTTTACTCAAAAAGTATGTTTCTAGATTTTTCTTTTAGATAACCACCTGGCAATCTGTATGTAAAGCAGGATTCTATATTCACTGCATAATGCAAATAATCTTTAATATAATTCTTTTGATTTTATTAAAATTAAAAGTAGTTCAAAAACTCTAGTTACAGTTATAGTTTACTTAAAAAGGAATCTGTCTGTGTTGCGACATTAAAAAAAACACACATTTTTTTTAAAGCTTTTATGGAATGTGATGAAAAACAGCTTTATGTGCTCATGATCATACAAACACCATAAAGAATATGGTCACATTTTACTGATTTATTTATTATTTTGTAGAACTTTTATTTCGTTTAAGTGAACCCCTCGGTCTGACTCGCTGAAGCCTAGAGTTCCATGGAACACATGAAAACCACTGATATATAGAATTTGTGATGGCTGATTTAAAAGCTATAATATGCAGTTACTTTTATGTATAGATTTTTATTTATTAAAAGTAATATACTTTTTATCAGCCTCCACCTCAGAATGATTGGAATGGAGAATTATCTGGTTACTATGTTGGATATAAGCAAACATCCTCAGAATTGCCATATACATTCAATACAGTTGAAGCTGACGAGTCTACTTCTTATTACTATATGTTAAGAGGTTTACAACGTGGCACTGAATATTTTATCACTGTTAGAGCTTTTAATGAAGTTGGAAGTGGTCCTCCTAGTGAAGCAATTTCTTTCAAGACACATAATCAAGGTTTGTTGCTTTATACTGATACACAGATATTTACTTTTACTTAGAGTTTATTTATAAAAGTATATTTTTTTTAAAAAAATCTTCAATACCATGAGAGGAATTTTTCCTAATATGTATTCTGTTAAACTGAAATTAATTTAATATTTCTTAATTCCTCAAAAGTGTCTTTTTAATTGAATTCATTTTATTATTTTGTTCATGTTTATTGTTCTTATTTTTATATTTTTTTCTGTGTATTTTTCATAATCGTTTTTAAATTATGAATAAATTTACTTTTTTTTTACTTACATTTTCTGTAGTATTTCTATGGTATTTTGTTTTTATTTCTTTTTACTAAGAAAATATTGGTTTCCTTCTCTCAATAGAATCTTTACCACACCCAAAATTGCTTGTGCAAGATATTGGATCAACCTTTATACAAGTCAATTGGCTTATGGTAGATGAACTGAAATCATCCATTTCAGGTACAGTTTCATCTAAAATCTTTGTACACTGGCGGTTAGGTATGCTAATGATGGAATAAAATTTTAATTTTGAGCATTGCATAAATTTAAAATTACAATCTTATATGTGTGTACATCAATATATATTGTATTGTTTATCTGTTTTAAATATAAATTCTGTGCACCTTATTGAACTATGTTTTTACTCAAGTTTGCTTCATATGGATTGAAATTAAAATATGAGATTGTGTGCATTTTTGAAAAATTGGGTTTTAACATGAAAATTGTACCTGTTGACTACTAATAAATAGTCAGTACATGTAAGTATAGCATATTTAAATGCTTTTTGTAATTTGCATCTCTAGGGATTAGTTTCTTATTTATACTATATAAAAATGCTTGTTTTTGCAGAAAGTTTTAATCTTTTAGGTTAAGTTTAATGAGTGTTAAAAAATACTTGCCTCTCAGAAGTTCTATAATAAGAATCTACACAAAAAATATCCATAGTTAAAAATTACACACTTTTATTCAACAGCTAAAATGCTATTAGTGAGTTATGTTGAATGTGGAGTGGGAGTAGATAAGAAAGGAATTTCCTGTCCTATTCTAAACTCACACAATAGGTTACACTCATGATTCATCTGCACCTGTAAAGCTAAATAATGGTTTGCACCCTTTCCTGTCAAAGTTTGCTGCCAACAAGAAAAATCTTTTTCTGTTCTGGACAAAAAGAATGGTCATTTGGGAAAAAAATCCCAATTTTTTTTTCTAATGCAAACTAGTAAAAAAATTTTTTTTCCAGCTATTAAAAAAATTTGTTAATTAGGAGTTTAATAAGTAGTGTTAAGTAGGGTTTTGTTAAGTAGGGTTTTTTTTAATTCATTTTAATTGGAAAAAAGAGATCCACCTGAAAGACATCAATACTCTGCTCTTTCTCTTGGCAAATGAATATTGAGAAAGGAGCATTTCTGGCCTGAATACATACCTTCCCAAACAAGACTTAAAACTCAACATACTTTCTTGTTTGAGTTCTAGAGACTTGCAAATGTTTTTGGTGTTTCCGATAATAGACTTCCCATCTTTAAAATGACTACCTTCCGGATCATTTGAGATATGCTTCTGCTAATCTAGATTTGGTCCTGCCTGTTCATAAGCATAATTCCCTCCTGTCTGAGTTAAGGTCTGCAGCTGTGGCTACTATTCATGAAAGATATCCAAATCATGTATTTACTGATGGCTCTGCCATAGCTTCCTTTGGTAGGGCTGGAGCTGGTGCTTTCTCCAACTCTTTTTATCTTAAAGAACCTCTTAGTGCCTGGTCAGACAATTTTGATGGTGAGATTTATGCAATATTTATGGCTTTTAGAGCCATTAGTGCTACTCCTGGCCAAAATATTATAATATTCATAGATTCTCAAGCCGCAATTAAGATTGTATCTGGCTACAATCTATTCCCATCAAAACTCGAGTTCGAGTGCAAACAACTTATCAACTCATTTCTTTGCACCGGAGGCGAGGTTGTGCTAGTGGATCCCATCTCATTGCGGCATTCATGGAAATGAACAAGCCAACAAGTTGGCCAAAGATGCTTCGTCGCTGCATCCACCTTGCCTTCCAATGCCTCTTCGAAACGCCAAAGGACATCTTAGGGACAAATTTCGACAGAAGAGAATTTCTACTCTTACAGACCTGGGTGTTGGCAAATCTTGGTCTTGTCTGCTCGATGGCTAAAGACATGCTCAGCTTTCTGCCCTACCTAAAGTGGAGGATGTGGCATGTTTCGGAGTCATCACCGAACATGATTACCTGCAATCCCATCTATTTAAGATTGGCCTTGCTTATTCACCACTCTACCCTCTCTGTAAATCCGTGCCAATGACTGCGGAGTATCTCATTGCCCCACTCTACTTCATGTTCTCTCGCAAGACAACTGTGGAATTCTACTCCTTGCTAGAGCATCATCTGCTTTGTATTGGACTGCAAGACGCCTTATGTCCGAGAGGACCTTGGCGGGCATAATTTTAAAAAAAATTGGAGAAAGAGAAAATTCGTGAAATTAATGTTCAACTGTATATATATATATAAATCTACTCATATTTCTTTTTAAAAAGAAAGAAAAATTGTTTGAAAGGAAAGATTTTATTTTACCAATTTATATATTTTATTTAGTGTCTATATTTATCGGCTGTGGCTTGATAAATATGATTTTTGGATCCTGTTACATTTGAAGACCATAAGTCTTGAATTTACTTGGATCTTAAAGTCCTCATTATGGCATTGCAGAATATATGATAATTTTTTTTTCCCTGGTTGTATCCTCCGACATTTATGTGAAGTTATGAAAACTATTGTAATGAGCTCAATTTGTAATTGTTACTCAGCATTAATTTAACTTAACTAAATTTATCCATCTTAGATTAAATTGTTCTTTTAAAATTGTGAAAAAAATCAAATCATATCCCAGATTTTTTTTCTTATTCATGCTTTGTTACAAAATAAGTAATAACTGTACAACTTAGTGATAATTTGATCTGTCAGTTTGCTTCTATTTCTGTTAATTTTTTTTTTGTTAACTTCAAATGTATCTTCTGAGAATGGATTGTATTTCTGATTAAAGAAATTTACTAGTTGTATTACTTATTTTAGGTTACACCATTCACTATCGCAAAACTGGAGAAAAATGGAATGAAATATCTATTCCTGATGCTTATCAACATTCATACACACTTACAAATCTCGATTCTGGTATTTCTTTTCAAGTTTATGTAACTTCTCATGGTTTTGCTGGTATTAGTGAACCCAGTGAAATTGCCACTGTTCGCACTTCACCAGAAGCTATATGTAAGAAACATACATTGTAGAAAATCTAAATTTTTTAAAAATATTTTTTATGATACTCCTTTATTAATTAAATTTATTCATGAGGAAATATTTAATTTGCAGTTCAAGCTCCTCCGCCTGTTTCACAACCCCAACCAGCCATAGATGATGTGACACAAATCTTATACATAGTTGTTCCTGTTGCTGTAGCTACAGTCATTATTGTCATTGTAATTGTTACAGCTTGTGTATATGTGTATTCTAAGAGACCAATACCACCCTCTCATACTTATGGTGGTATGTTATTTATTTTGATTCTCAATATATATTTATTAAAAAATGATTTATGTAATGGTTTGCTGTATTTTCATTTTAAAATTTATGGAGACATTACTATAATACTTGCATCAAAAACTATTACATTTCATAAATTGATTAATGTATTATTGTAATTTGTATGTAAATAGAATTTTTTAAAAAAAAAATATTAAAGGAGAAATTCTTTTAGTAATTTTGCAGTAAATTTATCGAAAAATTCTTTAAATCGTGAATGTTTTTCTCATAACAGTTTTAATATTTTGACGCATTGAGTTTTATATTATATTTGAAAAATATGAAATAATATATTATATTTCTTACTTATTTGGTGTATATAAATTATCTTTGTATGAATTTTCAAAGTGTTACCATGCCTTAATTTTGCTATAAAAACTGTGTTAGCAGGGTCAAAAATTACATTACAATGTTTTTAAAAACTACATACAAAAAAAATCTCTAATTTGCTTAAAATAGGTAGTTTTTATGAAATGTATCATTAATGATTCATTTGTTATCAGGATAAATCGTTCAGCAAAGAGATAAAAAGTTGCTTCAAATTTTAAAAAGTTTGAATATAGTTTTTATATCTTGTTTTTTAAATAATGCACACACACATTAATTCACAATTATAAAGAAATGCAGATCTGTGTTTCATTAGTTATTTTTGAATACATATTTGCTATACATACTTTAATAGCTGTACTATGTCCCATTATAATGTGGATGAAATACTTTTATTTTAAAATCTGTCTTAGCAATTTTTTAATTTTCTTTTGATTGCTCTCTTGAAATATGGAACTGTTTTTAATAAATTTTAGCAAATTTAGTATAATTTTTGAAATATTCATTTTTTAACTATATTATTCATTATGTTTTCATTTTGAAGTGGCATTAGTTTTGGTATACCAATGATATTTAAGGTTTTATGTTTGACAGGATCAAAATGCTTTTCAATATTTTACTCAGTTATAAATACAATGTTTTATGAAATGGGACGGAAATTAAAACTTAACTCTATTTAATAATGTATGTTTCTTTTTTTTTTAATGCTGTATTAGTGTTATGTAATATTTTAAATTAAATATAGAAATACTATTTTTATTATTCAGTAAAATTATTGAAAGTACAAATGTTTTTTTTTTTTTCTTAAGTTGTATTTTGAAGTTTTTGATATCAAATCAACAGATTAATTGCTATTTTTCTAAAAACAAAAAAAAATTAAAAATTCAATAAAAATGGATTTTTTAAATGTTAGGTGTTTAAAATTACTTGTATAACATAAACAATAACTGGTCATAATCAATATATAAATACATAGTCTAAATTTAATTTTAAAACATTGTAACTCCATTTATCTTATTTAAAGATCATGTAAATAATTTTAAGTGCTTCAGTTCTTTAGCTTATATTTTTAAATATGTGTGGTACTCATACTTGGTGAATTCCTTAATTGTATCTTCTGATTAAAATGTCTTTAAACTATTTATTTTATAGACCTTCCTGCATCAAAAAATTTTAGTTATATGCACACTGCTCCACGTCAAAGAGATATACCAATCACAATTTGTGGTGGTAATGCCATTAAATATGGATCACCTTATTCTACAGTTCCTTTAACTAGACCAGAACAAGAAGACGATGAGCCAATTTATGAATCTGTTGTAGGTGACACATTAAGAAAAATGAAGGAAGTATGTATTATCTTTAGTATTCATTAATGTTTAAGGATTTTTTTTCTTTTGGAAAAGCAAATGATTAAAAAAAAGTATTACTGATTATAATATCAAAAAGTCATGAATTTTTTGTAGAATATTTACACAGTTCATTGAGTACAATCTACACTATTAAAATTCGTAGGTAAACAAACATATGTTGCTTTGTATATTCGTAAATACATCTATTTTCTCATGAACCTCATGACGCAGAAACTCGTCAAAGGTACCAAAAGATCAGGAATGATCCAAGGAATCCGTTTTTACCATTTATATTCTGATATTGCAATTAGTTGAAAAGATATTAATTAGAAACATTTGTTTTACTCCTGTGTGTTGTTTTTTCCGCCAACCAGAATGAAAATCCGGGAGGTCAGAGATTTTTTTTTTTACCTCCAACGTTTTTGAAACACAATCTAATTTTTTCTATGAGACTCAGACAAAAAATGATTACCAAATCAGAATGCTCATTTATTTCACCATGATATGGTATAATTTATTTTACAATATAATGATATTTTCTATTTTTTACGATTTTTTTCTAACATTAGTCAAAATCTATACGTTTTTATGAAAATGATTTCTAAATCATTCCATTCGAATTTTCTGTCACGTTAATGAAATGATATTCTACACTAAAAAAGTTCATGCTTTTCTTTTTTAAAATCAATCATTTAAAAAAAATAAAATGCCAAACTTTTTTTTTACAATTTTTCAAAAAATACTCAAAATTTTATTTAAATCCTTAATAACTTCTTTATTTATAAAAATAATCTCACGAAATTTCTTTTCCATATGTAGAACAATATTATCTGTAATCTGTACAAAGATTGAAAAAATTACTTAAAAATTACAATTTAAAAAAAAAGTGTTTCTCGTTTTTTTTTCTTTTTGTGAGAAATATTTAAGCTATATTTTTGTCCCTTGTTTGTTTAAAAATTACCTTTGTTTGCAATCGATGTGTTAAGTTTGAAAGCATTAACTTCAAAATCATGCTCTGAAAAATTTTTAAAAATATTTCATGAAAAGCTCTGTTTTGTGCCAAGGTCATTGGCATCAGCTATAATGATACGACTGGTGAAAGTTTTGCACATGCGTGATGGCAAAGGTTACTCTTTTCGTGGTTTTTTAAAGATTAAGAAAATTTCGCTGTTTTATGCACTGTTATCACTTACGTTATTTGATATTTATAGCAGTATTCAATTCATTACACATTACAGATAAATGTTTTTAAGAGTGCAAGACAACTGATAGTTTTCTTCATTCTTAAAGAATGAATTATTAAAGAACAGTGGAATAAAATGCCTTAAAAATTTTTAAATATATTTTTATCACATAATATATTTTCTTTTTGAATGATTTTATGCAATGAATGTTAATAAATCTCCAGGAAAAATATATATTTTTAATTCGCCACAATTCTGTATTTTCTTTTTTTACATAACAACGAAACTTTGCATATAAATAAATTTATTTAAAAAAAGTTTATCAAATCATACTTTAGAAAATTATTTTGCATTTTAAAAAATAAAATAATTACTGTAATTATGTAAATATTTATGTTATACTTTATAAATATAATTATTAATAAATAATTTTGTAAAAATATGTTATAATAAATATTAAATGATATTTTATATAAAAATTAGTTACAAAAAGTTTTATAATATGATATACAATATATTATAAATAAAATATTTAATGAGTTTTTATGAATAAACAAGATTTTCTCTTTTACTGCTACTTCGCAAGCAAACGGTATGTCAGAATTAATTGCTAAATGAACATTTTTAATCAATTTTATTATTTCAAAACCTAAGAAGGAAATTATTGTTAAAATAATGAATGTTAGTTTTGTATAATATACTTTTTGTTGTTGTCAGATGCGTGTTTAAATACTTTACTAAACACAGTGGAATGAAAAACTATAAAATTAAAATAGAATATCAAAATGTTTTTATTAGATAGTTTTTTTTTCTTTTTGAATATATTTTTCAGTACATATAAATATATATTTAGGCTTTCTCCCATACTGTTTTTTTTCTAACTTATATATATTTATATGTTTAATCAAACAGTCAAACGTTCAGAAAAAAGCAATCATTTCAATAGCTATCTGTAAATTTTTCTTTTATTTATTACTTATAGAAAATGGATTTTAATTAATATATGTATGTTTTTTAAAAATGATTTCTATTTCTTTCCTAAATTAATTATTTGTTAATTGAAAAGTACATTGTTTATTATTTTGGATAAAAATACATTTTAGAGACATTTTTTTTAAACCAACTATATGTAATGATTGATTGATTCATAAAAATCTGAAATCTATTTTATTATTCTAGATTTTTAAAAACTAACTATTAAAAAGTGATGAAAGTCTTTTGTTTTATTCTGAGCATCAGAATCATTTTCTTTTTATTGCTTCACAGTAATAATATTTTAACTAATGTAATATTGTTTTTTATAAGTCATACATCAAAATTTGAAGCTATATCTTATCTGTGAGGGAGAGGAGAAGCGGGGGCAATAAATTTACACTAAAAATGTGCACGTACAAACACACACACAGAAATGCTGATGTCATGAGGGAAATTGAAAGTCTGTGCAACGCCGGACCATGCAGCTAATATGTAATTGTTTATAGTATTATACTTGGAAAAAACAAATTTTCATGTAATAAAAATAAAATTTCATTTAAAGCTATTGATTAAATTAAAGAACTCATGCAAAAATATTTTATTTATAAAAAAACTATTTTTTTAATAATATTTTTTTATCATGCAGTCCTGAAATTATTTGAAGTATTCTTTTGTAATTTGATGTTCTCTATGAAATTGAGTATTTTTGATGCTGCCATAATTTAAAATATTTTTTTTCGGTCTAAATTGTGTAATATGCATTTATTTGCCAAATGTGTTGTATTTATAGCTATTGATTATAGATAATTCATTCATGTGTATGACAGAATGGCTAATTTAATTAATTTATTATTTTACAAAAGGAAGAAATAATTTTCATTAAACCTTTCAGTTGAAATCTGAATTTTTTAAAAAAAATCACAATTTTGATATTTGTGCAATGCAAAATTGTGTGTTTTATTCTATATTATTATATAAATCTGTATATTATTATTATTTTTGTATTCGATAACTTTATTATTTATTTTCTTTTTATGAAGGAAAATAAATTTTGTATCAGAAGTATTTGTATAATGTTTTAAAACAACTTTAATAATCGTACTTAATTTTTAAAATAAACTTAACTTTTAAAAGTATATACATGTGTGCATACATTTCTCTAGATTAATTTCTTAGATTTTACATTTTGATATTTTGCAGAGAACTTTCGATGACGATTTTCACATCAGCAATGCTACAGTTGTATAAAATGTTCATATGTTGACATTTTTACTAGATAATGTCTATCCTATCTGTGATTGTGATAATTTTCTTTGAACATTAAGAAGAAAGGAATTTGTCATTTGTATATTCCCCTTCTTATTATGTAAATATATATAGATATTTTTTGCATGTGTATCTGAGTGGCATACCCTTTTCTTTTCTCAATTTATTACACTTTAATTTATTATCTTAAAAGGGAGATCTTCTTAAAATGCTACTAAAGTAAATCACAATATCAAAATTATAATATTAGAGAAGATTTTTCTGATTATAGAAATCTATTCAATTATTTTACAAATGAATAGTTTTCATTATTCTATTTTATGAGGTTTAATTATAATGCATGTGTATATATATGAATGTAATCATTAATCATATATTAGGTTGCTGTAAATAAAATTTAAAGCTAAACAGTATGTAGAAATATAGCAAGACAATACAAGTTAAAGTAGCATGACAACAATAATACAAAAACAAATTTTTAGGACTATGATTGTACGATTAAACATTGTTTCAGGACGTCAACCTTCCTATTTATTTGTTTGTATAACTAGATTAAAGTAAGAGAACAATTATTTTTTAAAAAACTAAAAACAGTTTCTAAAAATATTGCCTTAAATTGTAGTAAAAAAAAACCCCAGTAATATTAATTTTGTAATGTGTAATTATTAAAAATTTTAAATAGTAAATTAACCTAACAATGAGATACTATTAATTTCTATTTTAAGTAATAGCTCACCAAAATTATTGCTTTATACACACACAGACATATGCATATGTTTAAATTTTACATATTTACTTTACATCTTAAATATATATTTATAGTTTTTAAGCATTGCTTATTTTTTTGTGATATGAAGGAAAAAGTGTAGTATAATCATTTAAAGATATTAGCTTTTTTGAACGATATCTTTCGATTGATAAAGGAATATTTTTTAGCATTGATAATTATGATTATTTAATAGTAACTAGTCAATTTTTCGGATTTTTAAATTTTTGTTCATTTAATCTCAAACCCCCTGAGTAAGTGTGATGTCTTGGATATAGCATTGTATGACTAAGTAATTTTAAAATTGTGATTTCATGGGGGGGACAAATGTTGCCCTGTTTGTGAAGAATCTTAATTTCTTTATCTATGGAATGTAATACTTTACTTTGTATAAATCTGTGACAATTATATATATATATATATATATATATATATATATATATATATATATATATATATATATATATATATATATATATATTATTCAAATTTCCGATAGTTTAATTTTTGAAAATCAATATATTTTGATGAATCAATTTACAAGGTTTGCAATAAAACAATAATTAAATTTTTTCTGAACATTAATACTAATTGCTAAAAAATTTTTAGCTTAAAATTTATAATCAAATTAAATAAATCTGCAGTAAGATCAAAATGTTTTAGTTTGTTGAAGGATAAAAATATGTCTGATCAGGTGTCAAAGCCAAGCTATATTTACTGATACAGTCTGAATATTTTTTTGTACATATACTGTTTATTATACATGTCACAATGTGATGAAAACGTTTGTCTTTAAATATGAATTATTAATTTTTTTTCACATCTTATTTTTTTCATATTTTATTTCATTTGAATTTTTATCGTGTGTTTTATTTATTTTTTAAAATCTGATGCTATGCATCTAATTTATTTTAGATGGACATTCAATAAATTGACATTTTAAGATAAGCCATACATAATTTATTGTATTCATACATAATCAGATAATTTGTAAACTAAATGATGAATTTTTTCTAACTATATCGTAATGCATAAATTGAAAATCTGTGATATATATCTATGAAATTCTTACTCTGAAGATTCAAGTTTCATTATATTATATAATTTTATATGTATTTTGTTTTTCATGAAAATTTATTTTTAAGTGGAAAAAATCTGTCCATACTAAAGTAGTTTTTGTGATTATTGTAAAACTAGAAGGAAATGTTTTAAACCGATTCCTATAACCATATTCATGAATATATAATTTAATGGATTCCATAGCTTTTGAATATTATACTATTATTACAATAAAAAAATAATAATTTTCTCTTTATTTTTTTTATGTTTTGTACATTTTACATCTTTTTTGCATTATTTGAAACAGTAAATTTTAATGTATTTTCCCCTAAATAATTGTCTGTATAATGACTTATTCTTGTTGAAAAAAGAAAATCATTCATTTTATTGAATCTCTTGTAATATGTTTATGAAATACTTTGTTATATAGATTTAGCTCTTTATTATGATTATGTATGGTATATAATTAGTAAATTAGATATAATTAATGTATTTGTATTTAATGAATTAAGTATAAAATTTTCTGAGTTTATATATCTGTATTATTACATTTAGCCTAAATTATTGGTGTTTTTAGTGAATTATTGCTATTATAAGTGTATACTCGTTTGCATTAAGTTTTCTCATCACTTTGAATATCATTTTTTTCATAAATTTGCACTTTTTTATTTTATTTTCTGCTTTCTATGATATACTTAAATATTAGTGTATAAAAAACTTCTTTTCACTTTACATGTTCCATAAAGGATTAATTGTTGTACTATTGTAAAACTTTTTTTGTATTAGGTACAGGTTTGTGTGTTCCCACAATAGAGAGAAAAATATAATATGTTGTGTAAGAATTATTTTTCAAACCTAGTTATAATATTTTAAATTTTGTTTTCTTAGTATGAACATTGTTAATTTTGCTTGGTTGTAATTAGTGCTAGAACTAATCAAAATGGGTGCCATTAGTAATTTTAATGTATTTATTGTGCCAAAATGATCAATTTTACGAAGTGCCTTATTTTTTACTTTTAAAAATTTGAAGTTGCTGATGAAAAGTTAGTAAGTCTTTCTCATCAATGAATGTATTGTTAAAAATTTTACAATGTTTTTTATTGATTATTGAATGAATTATTTTTCAATTGCTACTCAATATCTATTGTTAATTAACATAAAGTTTTTGTATTTTCCATTGTTAACACAAAATTGAGCTTAAAATGAAGTACAAAAATTGTTATGGATAATATATACCTTTTAAGAATATTTTTCACCATAAATACTTCTTGATATTTCTGATTAATTAGCTGTTTTGATACAATTCAAGCAACAGTAATATTGTAAAAAAATATTTGCATTAATGTGTGTAATGTGGAATTTACATTATGTTCTCTGATTTTCACAAAATATGGGTATTTATGTGTTTGAATTGTTGCTGCAGAATATACTAATTACTGCTACAATTTGAGATTCTGATCAATAAATATCTCATTTCTTGTTTTAATGGTGTTGATTGTTTGTTATTATTCTGATAAATAAGAATACTTTGGTGTAAGAAGGATATATTGAGTACAAAATGTATCCTTAAAAGTACCCTTAAGGATAAATTAGTAATAAAAGCTGACATTTATAAAACCTTACAATATTCTATTTATGGAATATATACATAACATATTTTTATTCAAAGATTATGTTTAAAATGCATGCAATCTATAATATATATATACAATTTTGTTCCTCTCTTAACAAAATTTTGTATGCTTGATCTTCAAAATAAGGAAATCATTGTATACATGACATTTGAAAAAACCACCGACAAGGACAACAATCAGCTTTTATTTAATGGGTTTTCTGATTCACATTGTAACGATGTCCGAGTCAAAACTTTAAAAACTTTTTTTCTCTCATTTAAAGGCACTTGGGCTGAAAATTATGTATACACAATTGTTTAGGACAATAATGTAATGAACTGAACTCCGTGGCACGACAGCCCAAGGCCTACTGTGCCCAACTCAGTACACGCGACTTTGGACCCTGAGGTGCATGAGCAGATGTTACGGTCAGGTGGTCAGCCGAATGCGAAACCCCCAGTGTTAAGTTTGCAAGCAAGCTGGGTACTCATTTTATCGACCCACTGAAGGAATGAAAGGCTGAGTGAACCTTGCCCAGCCCTGGGTTTGAACCTCAGACGTGTGGTGTGGAAGCACGATGCACTAACCATTCAGCCACTGAGCTTACAATAATGTAAAAATTGATTGATTAAAACTAATTTAAAGAATTAGATACAGCCATTTTGGCGACTTGGATCAAAACTTTAAAGACTTTTTCCTCACATTTTAAAGCTCTTAATTTGGCTGAAATTTTGTGTACATGATTGTTTTGAATGACAATACAATAATTTAACTATAATTAATAAAAAATAATTAATTATTTAAATAATTAAATTTTACTCATAATTCCAATTTCTCAAAACCTGAAATAGTTGAATATTGAAATTAGCAAATTAAACTATCTCCTTGTAAAATTCAATTATTAAAACCAATTATTGAATAAATTCAATTTGACTCAACATTCCCTTTTGCTCTTTAAATTTAAGGTGCAAAAAAATTGTTATGCAACGTGTAAAATTTGAAAGAAACTTGTTCCATGTTTAAGAAACTCGATATTTTACTGGTGTTATTTCAATTATTTTGTTGACATTCTGGTAGTCTTCATCAATGACTTATTTCACTGTATGACAGCCCCAGTAGTCTAAATTTTTTTAACAACTTTAAGTGATTTTTTTTATTTTGATTTTCCTCTTCAGTTAATATGTTCTACTGTTATTGAAAGGAAATTTTAGAACTTTATGTAATCGTTGAATGAATCTCCATTCGGGAGTGAAATCATAGCCTACCTGAGATTGTGAAAAAATTACCCTATCTTCCTAGATGAAGACTCTTTACTCTGCAAAAGCATTAACAATGTCAAGTTCTTAAATATAACTTATGTTATATTATTGTTATATAATTAAATGTTTGTTAGCAATAGCTTAATTTAATTATGTATTGTCCATTATTAAAAATCCAACATCTCTATAATTACAAATACTAATGAAGAAATAGTATGATCTGATTCTTTTTGTTACTTATTAAAACATTTTATTGATTTTTTTTAATAAGGAAAGTGAGTTGAAACTTTATTGAAATCATTTATTGTTTTCAATGTTTGGGTATTTTAGCTAGTACACTGAAAAGAAATGAATATATTCTCTTTCTTTAAAGTTTGAATTGTATTAGAAATTTAAATTCTTATACTCTTTTTTTTCTAAAGATTCTTTATTTCTAATTGATACTAATGATAATTTTTTCTTCTTCTGGTAAACAGAAGAAAAACAAGATTGCAAAATGGTTAAAAAGCTGATTCACTTGATATTTCCATTGTGCATTCGTTATTTATTCCTGTTTTAGAATGTTTTGAGGAATCTAGGCATGCATTTTTTTAAAAAGGAATATTTCTTAAGTATTGAACTAGAATGGAACATAAAAGTAGATAGTTATTTAAAATTCATAATGTGTTGTTAAAGGGGATTTTCTAATTGAGAAAAGTTAACTGAATTTTTAATTAATACAAATATTTTTAAATTTATTTCAATATTCAAAGACAAATTACACACCAGTTTTTTTTTAAATGGCTTGCCTCTTAAAATAATTTTTATATCAATTTTCTATATCACTTAGTCTTCCTCCTTAATTATTATCAAGGCTTACATATTATCTTTGCTTCGCTAGGAAAACCATAATCTCTCTCTCTCTCTCTCTCTTATTGAGCAATGTGCAGTACTAATACAGTTAAGTTGGTGTATCTATATCAGAAATGGGCATTAAGTCGATCGTGATCGACCGATGAACCGTCAAGACATTTTGAGGTGATCGCCCTTTCGAAGACCTAAGACACGCATACTAAAATGAACATTGTTATGGAACACCAATGGCAGGCAGACTGGAGAATCGGCTTTCACAATCGATGTAACTGTGTTTATTTAAGCAAATGATTCGATAAATGTATAGACGACACATATTCCTTCATAGGAAGCGCACGATGACGCTTAACACGTTCACTGCCTGTATAGGGAAAAAAAACCGTTCATTGCGATGCCATCCGTATAAATGAATTTTTCCCTTCGCGCCGACAGCAAGAGAGAATAAATGCTGGCGATCAGCTCTTCCCGCGATAGCACAGTATTGGCTATTGAGACATCATTCTACACCCTGTGTTTTCCCCGGCATTTTGGTTCGCGTGTTGATGTCATGGCGCGGGACTCGGCAGCGAACGAATTAAACAATATACATCAGTTTCGAATGCATTGAATCACGTATGTTCTCTGCTTGCTGTGTAGAATACGCCCACAGTTTAGCAGTTGTTCAAGTACTCAACTTGACAATTCTGTGTTTTTTGTAGTAAAAATAGTAATCTGTCGTAGTTTAAAAGAGGTCCTCAATATCAAAAACAAGTGTTAAGAAAAGAAAACGTACAATTTTAATACAAAATGGTCACATCTACGCCACTGTGTGGACCGTAACGCCTCAAAAATTTCACAAGTAGCCTGTAACCTGGAAAAGTCCGTCCACCCCTGACCTATATTGTGTTCAGTTTGAACTTTTAAATAAGATTCTTTAGTTATCGAGGGTTTGTTTTTCTTTGAAAGATTATATAACTAACATGTTTGGTGCAGAAAGCAGGTTATATGGGAATTTAAATTAAAAATTATCATGAAAGAGGGTTACTTAAAAAAAATATGCTTGTGTTGTACAAAAAATGGTATGTTAGTGAACAACATATATACATATACTAGCTGGTATACCCGTTCTTCGCACGGGTGAATTGAAAAATTAATACATACTGAAGGATAAAGAAGTTTTTAACGAGTTAATTTTACGTGAATTGTAAATTAAAAAAAAGCTTTTTGCATATCTCAGCTGAACAAAAAACCATGTTTGCTAAATTTTAAATCTGTAGATATAATATCTGATAAAAAAAGTTTTTTTTATTTATAACGCCCCATAACTCTCTTGTAGGTCGATTTTTGAAAACACCTTCCTTCTGCTCAGCAAAATTAACACAGTGTTACAAATTTTGTGTAATAAACGCTTAAAATAGTGTAAATAATTTGTATCTGGAAGTGTAATACGTTAATATTACTTTCTGATGCATTTATTTTATGTTAAATAGCTTTTACCTTCGACTTCGTCCACGTGGAATTTAATAAAAAAGTGTTTATTCAATTCGCAGAGTTTACGAAAACTTAATAATTATATATTCTAAGAAAAGAAATACCTATGTTATAAGAATGTCATTCTTCTACTTTGTGAAACGATGTTTCTTTGTTATATTTTTTTCTTTGGTTTTTGTTAGTTTTTGGTTTTTTGTATTAAATTTATTGAACAATCTCTATATACAATATTAAATTTAATGAAAAACTATGTATACAATATTAAATTTATCAATTTCAAAGTAAATGAAAACTGAACTATTTTCATGAAAGGAAACCTAATGACGTTTAACATTGATTTCTAATTATTACTTAACCCTTCCACGACCAGCATAAAGTGAAAGAAGCCTTTCCCCAGGTCCATACGTTCTGAGAGTATATGCACGCACGGAACCAGGCGAATTTCCCAGTTGAGCCTAATTTCATCGGATATTGTTCACTATTTCATTGGTTTTAATTTTGTTTTCTCGGAACCCTAATTTTTTTTTTCTAAAATAAAAGCTTAAGTTACTCTTTATGACTTTAGCTATCTGCCAGTGAAAGTTCCGTCAAAATCGATCCAGACGTTTCAGAGCTTAGTCGGAACAAACAAATTGACAGACAGACAAAAATTTTAAAAATTAATTTTTTGATATAAGTACCGGATATACACTCAGGAACATTGAAAATAGCGACCCAAGAAGGAAGCTAAGTACAATCGCGAAACTTTGCAAATAAGTACAGCGTAATGTGATACGCAAATGATCCAAGTTTTGTGCCAATACGCATGCTCATACACGCCGAGGTGGCGCTACAATCAGGAAGAGGGTGCTATATAAGCCAGCGCAAATTCGAAGATTCATAAACGGGACGATTACCCGCCGATTGTAGGAAGACATTGGTAAGAGAAACGTGCTAGAAGACATTTCTCACAGTTAAGCGAGTTTGAGAGAGGCCTGATCATCGGGATGAAAACTTCAGGCTGGTCGACGCGCCGTGTTGCTGGCCAGGTGGATCGTTCGGAGTGTGCCGTAAGAAATTGTTGGGAGCAGTGGACACGAGAAGGTACCCACGCGTGGAAAACCGGGTCTGGAGCGACAGGAAGACCACGAGGAGAGAAGATCGAAGGATCGTGCGGCAAGCACTTGTGGACCCCACAGTGACTCGTTCAACGATAAGAGCAGACGTAGGCGTAGCAATTGTTCCACAAACAATTTCCAGACATCTTACAGAAACAAATCTTAAATCCAAGCGCCCTTTCCGTGCACTCCCTTTAACACCGGAACATCGGCAACTGCGTCTACAGTGGTGCCAAGCCAGATCAGTGTGGAATGTCACAGATTGACAAAATGTTGTGTTTAGTGACGAATCCCGGTTTGTTTTGGGGACAGATGATAACCATGTACTGGTGTGGAGGAGCCCTGGTGAGCGGTACAATTCCCCCCACACTGTTCTACATCACACTGCCCGCACAGCTGGTGTAATGGTCTGGGGAACCATAGCCTATGATAGCCAGTCCACTTTAATTGTGATGCGTGGAACCTTAACGGGCCAACGTTACGTTGATGATATTCTTTGACCCCATGTAGGACCGTTCCTAAATGGTCTCCCAGGGGCAATTTTCCAGCAAGATAATGCTCGTCCGCATACAGCAAGAGTTGCTCAAGACTTCCTACGTCATTTTCAGACTTCCATGGCCAGCCCACTCCCCCGATTTGACCCCTGTAGAACACGTGTGGGATCAGCTAAAATGGCAGATGCCATCGTGTCACTCTGTACATGATTTAGAGTTGGCTGTTCAAGATTTTCGGGCCCATCTGCCTCAGGACAACATAAGGCGTCTAATCAACTCAATGCCGGGCCGTGTGGCGGCATGTATTGCAGCTGGAGGTGGTCCAACGCGCTATTGAAGTTGCCCAGTATTTGTGTTGTTGCACACCCTGTATTCGTTTAATTGTCTTGTTTTTGAGATCAAGTGAATCTCTCATCTGTGTCATTATGTGTATTAAATTTCATTTCAATCCGATGCTTTCTTCTTGGGTCGCTATTTTCAGTGTTCCTGAGTGTATATACTTTTAAATGCATTTAGTGAAAAGCTGTTAATTTAAAATTACAAACAGACACTTCAATTTTATTTATGTGTATGTGTATATATTGAACATATTTATTTACAAATGTATTAGTGAAATATTTACATAATTATAATGATGCGAAAATACACTAAATATTTGAAGGAGAGGTAATAAACTGAGTTATTGTAGTGTCATATCTATATCATATTACTATTTTAATATAATCATAAAATCTCATAAAATTTTGGAACAGTAAAATTTTAAATCAAAAGCTCCCAGCGATGTTGTCAACGTGACCTACAAGCCGTGGGTTACAAGTATCGATTCTTACAAGTATTGTTAAATGAAATAATGTGGGCTGTACTATATAAGATAGAATTAAATTTGGCTCACTTAAAAATTATTACAAATTTGTGAAAAGTAAGGCACTAAAAAAATTCAGGTGACATTCGATTGCGAATGGTTAGAACAGTGACTCGCAATCTTTGTTTTTGTTGCGGTACATTTTTAACTGTTACAAAATTTGGCGGCACACTAACAATAAAAGAAGTTAAAAAGAATTTTACTTACCTATATAATACACTGTGTAAAATAGCATATGATAAAAAATTTCAATGTTAAAATAGTATGTACAACAAAATGTTATTGAGTGATTAATTATAAGAATACATATTTAACGCGCAATTAGACCTGAGGGTTTTTAATAACTTTGTTTATATTTGGTCGTAAAAATGATAATGCCACTCTCATTTCGTCATCTACATTCAGTGGCGTAACGTACACCCCGCACTGTGGGTGGGGGGCAAAATCTGACTGAAACTCAAGCTTGGGGAACAAAGTCTGACTTTGCAGGGGGCCCTGATATTCTCCGTTACACTAAGTGACATAACGGAGAATATTAGGGCTCCCTTCAAAGTAGGATTTTGCGTTTAAAATTTTATAAATTAGTTAAATATGTACTTCGCTTCAGTCAGTTTTTGGGTCTATTGGAATCCTGGTAATCATGTCAATTCAATTAATTTGTATATTAGTTCTCTTATTTATTTATTTGTTACTAATAAAACACTTTCTGCCTATTATCAATTTGGACAAGAGCAAGAAACACAAACCTTGAGAGAAAAATCTTTACTGCTGTTTGCAATCTGGAAAATGGTATGAGAATGAAATTTCATTTTGAACAATCTGAAAAAAATGTTTATTATTGCTTATAACCGAACTCTGACTCAGTATATTCCCACAGGTGCAAAAATAGTTACTGGCATGTATTTTAATGTCAGGCAGGAAAGTTATAAATTATGAGAACTATTTTTCTATTTTTGATTTAAAAATAAAATTCTAAGAGATCGAAATAACCTTTATAAATCAAAAGTAGTTATACGTTTGAGAGGAAAATGAGAAAAATCGTATATAGTTATGAAATTGAACGTTATCAAACTGTCGTTGGCGTAAAAATAATGGCCTCGAGTCATTCTAAGTCGGGGTAAATGATTCATGAGAAATATACTTTCTGGAGTATCAGATTTTTGATCATATCTTTTTTTTTCAAAACAGGATTCGAATTCATTTTTCTGATGAAATACTGACAGTATGGCTTTCGTTCTTTGGAAACGCCGTATTAATACGAATCTAAGCTGCACCGTAGATTTTCAACACGCTTTTGTGAAAAATAAAAATTAGTGTAAAATCTTTTATCGATATCCGATATTTACGAAATTTAAAAAAAATTAAAAGTGAATAATTTATTTTACTAGTGTTACAAACTTTTAAGTATAATTTGCTACACGCATAATTTGCTACAAGTCCCGATAGCCGAGTTGGCAGAGCGTTGGACTGAACTTCCTCAGGTCTCGGGTTCGAATCCCGGCCCCGGCAGATTTATCCAAAGACTGGAATTTTGTTTCCGTTTTTAATGTATTGTTTCTCTAGGTTCTAGATGAATCCAGATCATTCTTTAGAGTGCATACTGGTTATTTCTCGAATATTCCGAAGTGTATAAAAGCAGAGTTCATCGCCAGTTGGGCATGTTCTCAGTCCAGTGTTGTATCGAGCTCCAAGCGTTAGAATAAATCTAATTGTTTGTTTAATTGAACTGTGTACTTCTTTCGAACTCCGTGACAAGTTTGGTGGAGGCGCGGAGTACAATTACGTCAAACGTGGATAATAGTGACAACCTTCGCAGGAGCCTCCGGTTAAGAGGATTATCCCCGAATTCGGACTGTTAAAAGAAAATAGTAGGAAGAGGACAAAAATGCCGACCGAGCAAGAAGCCAAGCCCACTGTAGTAACACCTTCGTTACAGCAATGGAGGAGCCCATCGACCTTCGAGGAGCGCCTGGGGAAGACCCTCTCAAATGGCTTAAAGAGTACGATCGAGTAGCCAACTTTAACAAGTGGGATGACATGATGTGCCTGGCTAACGTTTATTTCTTTCTTGACGGAACTGCGAGACAGTGGTATGTCAACAACGAAGACGCCTTAGATTCCTGGGAAGCGTTTAAAAATGGACTAAGTGGACTTTTCGGTGACCGTCAAAAATATACCAGAAGGGCAGAAGAACAACTAAAATGCCGAGCCCAGCGTTCAGGCGAGAGTACACAGTCCTACATACAAAGTGTATTAGGACTTTGCCAAGAGGTAAATCCTCTGATGAAAGAAGACGAAAAAGTGTCACACCTAATGAAAGGTGTTGCTGAGGATATTTATCAGGCCCTGTTGACGAGAGAAATCAACGACACAGCAAGTTTTATCAAATGGTGCAACTATATCGAAGATATGAAGCAGAAGAGAGTTGGTCGACCGAGATTTGAAAGGCTTCCAAACGTCGTACCGGTTGCATCCCTGACGGATGAGACTGATTTGGTCTCTCTTATTCGCACAATCGTACGAGAAGAAGTCCATCGACTAGTTAACCAGACGCAAGAATCTTTGGACTCCGATCCCCAATCCTTAGAAGAGATCGTTCAAGACGAAAGTTGAAAGGGTTTTGGCCCCAGTGTCAACAAAACCTACAGAAACTAGACCACGACCAACATACGCCGCTGTAACCAGGAAATACAGAGCTCCTGTTCAGAAATTCCCACCTGAACCAAGAAAAACAGATGTGGAGAACGGCTGACAACAGACCTGTTTGTTTCCACTGCGGACGTCCTGGACATGTAATGCGCTACTGCGGAGAGAGAAAGGCTGTCTTTGACAACTCTCGAAACCGCCGACGGAACTTCGACGACGTTGGCACTGAAGAAGAAATACGCCGACCAAACTCTTCTCGCCGTTTTACGCCAAGTCCCTCGAGAGGCCGATCCCCAATACGTCGTTACAGATCCCCGTCGCCATATCGCCGATCCAGTCAGTCGCCAGGCCGTAGGAGCGAGGAAAACTAAGGAGAGCGACCTTCCAAGGAGGTGAGGCCGCGTGTACTGGAAATCCTCCGTCGACCGCCAAGATGACTGGTAACCAACTAGACGTAATAATAGATAAGAAGCCGATACGTGCTCTAGTAGATTCTGGGGCCTCGTTTTCTGTCGTATCCGATAAGTATCGCCGATTTTTAAAGAAAGTTCTGTTTGCTGATGCCAAGAGCGTTATGCTGAAAGTTGCGGATGGAAATTTTGTTCGGCCGATAGGGAAATGTGTTTTACGTGTCCGTATAAACAATCGAGAACTGCCTTTTGAATTTATTGTTTTATCACATTGTAGCCATGACGTCATCCTAGGATGGGACTTTTTTAGAGGCGTCTCAAGGCGTTATAGACTGTGGACAAAATGAACTTGTTCTAGAAGACATCTGTCGAGACTCCACAGCGCCTGACGCCTGGAATTTGTATGCCACCAGGGACTATACACTTAAGCCGCATTCTTTAACTAGAATAACAGTATCAGGATATCAAACCCGAGGAGACATAAATGTAGTTCTAGACGGCAGCAAACATTTGCTCTTCGAGAAAAATATTGCTACACCGTCCATGGTATCCACATATCGTAACGGAAAAAGTGATGTCTGGGTTACCAACCTGCAGTTCCGAAACCAAATCATCCCTAGAGGAATGTGCATAGGCCAAGCTGAACCACTAAATGAAGGGCATCTATGTGTTATTTCCGACACATCGGGTTGCTTGGATGACCAGCAAGAAACTTCGGAGTCACAGATGAATTGTTCGTTAATGATGTCACCCGAGTTAAGTGACGAACAGAGAAACAAGCTATCCGAACTACTCCGGAAATTTTCTGGGCTTTTCACGAAGACCGACAAGTCGACAGCCGCGAAGACGAATGTGAAACACAGGATTTTACTGGTGATCATGCTCCAATCAACCAACGAGCCTACAGAGTCTCGCCGACTGAAAGACGCATCATTCATGAAGAGGTTCAGAAAATGCTTGATGAAGGTATCTTCCAACCCTCTGAAAGTCCTTGGTCATCACCCATTGTGCTCGTAAGAAAAAAAAAGACGGTAGTTGGCGTTTTTGCGTCGATTATCGCAAGCTGAATAGCGTCACGAAAAAAGACGTTTATCCTCTGCCTCGTATTGACGATACGCTCGACTGTCTGAAAGGTGCCATGTTTTTTCTTCCATGGATCTCCGATCTGGTTATTGGCAAATAGAAATAGACGAAGCGGATCGTGAAAAGATGGCATTTATTACCCCCGAAGGCTTATACGAGTTTAAAGTCATGCCGTTTGGTCTCTGTAATGCACCTGCGACCTTCGAGAGAATGATGGACAATTTGCTACGCCATTTTAAATGGACTATGTGTCTTTGTTACCTAGATGACATAATAGTGTTCTCAGAAACTTTTGAAGACCAACTAATACGATTAAGACTTGTTCTAAAATGTCTTCAGGAAGCTGGTCTTAAATTAAATTCAAAGAAGTGTCTTATTGCTGCCCAAGAAGTAAAGATTCTGGGCCATCTTGTATCTAGTAATGGCGTTCGTCCCGATCCCGACAAAATAAAAGCCGTAAGAAATTTTCCCACTCCAAAGAATATACATGACATACGAAGTTTTCTTGGCCTTTGTTCATACTTTAGAAGATTTATTAAAGGTTTCTGTTATCTCGCCGAACCTTTGCAGTCGTTGCTGAAAAGTGGCGTGGAGTTTCATTGGGGTCCTGAAGAGGTGGAAGCATTTAACAGTCTTAAGAAAGCACTTACTTCGGATCCAGTATTGGGGATGTACGACGAAAGAGCTTCTACAGAAATCCATACTGATGCAAGCGGGTACGGTATCGGAGCTGTCCTAGTACAAATTCAGAATAATGTCGAGAAAGTTATAGCATACGCTTCTAGAACTCTGACAAAAGCCGAAAAGAATTATTCCACCACAGAAAGGGAATGTCTTGCCATCGTATGGGCTACCAACAAATTTCGGCCGTACATATTCGGAAAACACTTTACTGTTGTAACTGACCATCATTCCTTGTGCTGGCTCATGAATTTAAAGGATCCTTCAGGAAGGCTTGCCAGATGGGCCCTCCGACTTCAAGAGCATGATTTTGACGTAAAATATAAAACCGGTAAGAAGCATAGTGACGCCGACGCTCTTTCGAGAAATCCAGTGGAAGAGGAAACGGAAACATCAGACAAATTTTTAGCAGTCACGACGAGTATGAACCTTGCGATGGAACAGAAAAAGGATCAAGACCTTGCGAAATTAAAACTTTTGAGCAACTCATCCAAAAACGAAGAATTCAGATTTATCGACGGTATCCTTTGCAGGAAGAATTTTGATCCAGATGGAAAGTTGTGGTTGCCAGTCATTCCTAAACATCTACGAGCAGACATACTAAGGCACTTTCATGACGCCCCCACCGCAGGACATCTTGGTTTCGCGAAAACTTATGACAGGATACGCAAGAGATTTTACTGGCCGGGAATGTACCGAAATGTCGTTCGGTATGTCATGCATTGTCGGGAGTGCCAAAAGGAGAAAGTCCGTTCCTCAACGACCACCTGGACGTTTAGTTCCCATCCCTCCAGCTATAGCTCCTTTCCATCGCATTGGAATTGATCTCCTTTGGAGATTTCCAAAGTCTGCTCATGGAAACAAATGGATAATAGTCTGCACGGATTACTCAACACGATATGCAATAACAAAAGCCTTGCCGACAGCCGAAGTCGACGAAATAGCGAAGTTCTTACTTGAAGAAATTGTCCTCAGGCATGGAGCTCCTCGAGTAATTATCACAGATCGTGGAGCCGTCTTTCGATCCAGACTTGTTTCCTCTCGTCGACTTGTGTAACATTGATCATCGTTTCACAACGGCGTATCATCCCCAAACAAATGGACTGACGGAGCGCTTCAATAAGACCTTGGCCGACATGTTGTCAATGTATGTGGATGTAGAGCAGAAAAATTGGGATGAAATTCTACCATTTGTAACCTTCGCTTATAATACCGCTAAACAAGAGACCACAGGTTTTACGCCGTTCTATTTACTTCATGGTCGTGAAGCGGAAACGACACTAGATACAATGCTACCATTCTGTCCTAACGATTTTGATGACAATAACATCACCAAGATAGCAGCCAGAGCCGAAGAATCACGACAGCTAGCCCGAGTGCACACTCTGAGAGCTCAAGACAAAGATCGTCGACGTTACGATTCCAAACACCAAATGGTATCTTACGCTCCCGGAGATCTCGTATGGGTTTATACTCCAGTGAGAAAAGTCGGTCTCTCCGAAAAACTCTTAAGAAGGTATTTCGGACCGTATCAGGTGCTACGCCGTTTATCAGCCGTGACTTACGCAGTACAAGATTTTGATCCTGCTTCACGAAAAAGAAAACTAAGAGAAGTTGTCCATGTACTGCGTATGAAACCGTACCATGATCCCGCCGAGCAAATCGAAACCGAGGATATTCCTCCCAAAGAATCATACAAAGGACCCATCACTCGTTCCAGAATAAAGACCCTTGAACAAAATGACAGCGGGGCGCTGTCTTCTTTTTCGAGGGGAGCAATGCCACACGCATAATTTGCTACAAGTCCCGATAGCCGAGTTGGCAGAGCGTTGGACTGAACTTCCTCAGGTCTCGGGTTCGAATCCCGGCCCCGGCAGATTTATCCAAAGACTGGAATTTTGTTTCCGTTTTTAATGTATTGTTTCTCTAGGTTCTAGATGAATCCAGATCATTCTTTAGAGTGCATACTGGTTATTTCTCGAATATTCCGAAGTGTATAAAAGCAGAGTTCATCGCCAGTTGGGCATGTTCTCAGTCCAGTGTTGTATCGAGCTCCAAGCGTTAGAATAAATCTAATTGTTTGTTTAATTGAACTGTGTACTTCTTTTTCGAACTCCGTGACAATATACATGGCCTGCACTTCAGTATCATGTTCAATTTCCCCCTTTCAACGAATTTTTCCGCCTTCGATTTTAAGACGCACCCAATTTTCAGTAGCATTAACAATGCGAAAAAGGCGGGGGGGGGTGCTTCGATTCGAATATAAATACGGTACTTTCCAAGATTCTAAAATTTTTTGTATAAAATCGAACCAGACGAATTACAATTATACTTCTAAAATCGGAATCTGGATGAGTTCTGATCACTGAATAAAGTTGGTCATCGAACTGAAAGTTGCAATCAATAATGAAATTGAAATATCGCGATGACTATCCTCTCAATGAAAAATGGTTTTTGAAAGATTCATTTCGCTAAACTCTATATGTTTGCTATTTTTAAGAAGTACAATAAAGTTTAATATATTAGGATTTCCATTGATAGCGCACTGTATTTCTAAATTGTGATGTGAATGTGGGAAAAATTATCCAATATCAAACTATAAATAAATAAATGTTTTCATGGCGATTTGTTGCTAGTTATATTTCCTCTGTGTGAAAAAAGTACTATACAAAATTCATGTATTTTATGCACAGCCAACAATTTTATAAGGTTTAAATATGTATTTATCCATTTATGCTTAAGCCATTAAGGTCCCGAATTTGTGTTCTGTAATGTTACTGGTCTGGTTTTTGGCTCAGAATTCTCAATACAGATATATTTCATAGTGGTGAGCTTTGTATATTTAAACTATACAATGTTGAGATAGAAAAATGACGTGTAGAAATGTCATGTAAATATCTTTTCAAAATTACCCATCTCTTCGTTTCATCGACAATTCTTGTTTCCAAACCCAATACATGGGTCGTAAAAGGATCGTTCCTTGTTCTAGATTAGGCATTTGAAAATTCAGTAGCCCATCAACTTAGATTAAAAAAAAGATAACTCAGAAATTAATTTTTGTTACCAATTAATTAGGTCAAACGTTTCTATTTTATATAAATGTTTGCAATATATTATGAAGTTATCCGCACGTTAAATCTGTAGAGGCTCATGTCCTCCCGTTGTTGATGTGGCTGTTAGGAGAGGGGGGAGATGCCAATTTAAGTGTCGTCCTCAACGCTTTGACTGAGGTTCCAATTTACGAGATCCGTCGCCAATATCCCTCGAATTGTTTTGTACGAGTAGAGCGACGTTAATATAATTCTCACCTACTCACTATGACATAGTGAGTAGCATGACATAGTGTATGGCGAACCAGTGGCACGTGATACAACATTTTTGGCACGCCAGCGATGGAAATGGTTTGCATTTTATTTCAAAATAACGAAATTCGCTAAGAAATATTACGAACAAGCGCGAGTGATCGGTCGTGGGGTGGGCGGAGAGCACACTCGTTTGTTATTGTCTCTTAGTTCAGTGCTTCTCAAACTTTCGATACTTGCGACCCAATATTCAATAACAATTTTCATTGCGTCCCCCTTCATACAATAACAATCTATTGAATTCTATGGTACTGTATTTTGACACGCTACAGCTACAATACCGCTTAAAACTTTTGAGTTCCACCGGCGTATATAAGTGTCTCGCTCAACCAAAGCGTTAATTGCCCCGGACGCATATATGCGTCCCTCCGAAGTACAATATTTTCTGTGCACTGCTATCCATAAAATTATTCTTTAGGCTTTGGAATGCAATAAAAGGACCGTGACCTGTTTGCGAAAGTTTTACTTATTTAAGAGAATTTGTTTATTTATTCCTTTTTTTCCTCCTCCCCCCCAATGCGTCACATACACGCATCTACGTGGAAAACGGAGGTATTGGGAAGCAAATAGCGTAACTTTTAATCAGAAGTTAAGGCATTAAATATAAACCGTACACATGATCAAGATAAGAGTTGATTTTTATATAAAATTTTATATATGACAAGCCCATGGGGTCACAGGTAATTATTAAACTTGTTCTTAGCTTAGTATTGTTAAATTAATTATAAAATGCATTGCGCAGTACCGATACATTCATAAGTACATTGCATCAGTGTAAATGTGTATTTTATTTTTTATTATGTAAAAATGTATTTTGTTTGTTTACTTTCAGTAAATTAATTAATTTTTTAAATAATCTTTTGTTTTTTTGACTTTTCAATATGCTCGCGCCCCCTTGTAGAGTTATCACGGGCGCGTCCCACAGTTTGAGTCCTCCCGTTGGTGTGGTGTGGTAGTTAGAGAGAGGGGGTGCCAGCTCAGGTGTCGTCCACGTCACTTGATGATGGTTCAAAATTACGTGGTCCGTCGCCAAAAGCCCTCGTGTAGCTGAACAGTGCGACGTTAATATTCAGTCAATCAATCAACCCACAGTTTGAGAAACACTGCCTTAGTTACGTCTTTAATTGCTCATGATGAAAAATTTGTCTACGCATAGCGTAGTCAATCTCGTCAACACAACTGTATTTTAAAGCTTATTTGTGTTATATTTACGATTTTTAACTGTTATTTAACATGGCTATTTCTGCGAAAGAACAATAAGTGCATGATAGAAAGTATAACAGAAAGTTTCAAACTTGCAGAATCTAGAAGCATGGCATGATTAGTAAAGGCGACAAAGTAGTGTATGTTTTATGTTCTGGAACAGTGGTATATGTAACATATATCATCTGTAAAACTACATTTTGAGACAAATCACAAATCCTCTTGTCAAAAACGTGAACCCCTGCAAAAGCAATTAATTGCTTAGCAACCATTTGGCTGATGACTCCAATTCAACGTGCATTGTACTTACTAGATTAGAAGAGTAACATTTTACAGGTCTAATAAAAGTTATTTGTCATCCAATCTGCAACAACAGAAGTCGCACTGTTACTTTTATTTAAATTACATGTATAACAAAGACATTTACAACTATACAGTACAAAAAGGTATTTATCGTACTAAATAAACAGTTTTTTAAGTCTCTCGTTAGTATTTACTTTTATTATTTTCCCAATAATCACAAGTCAAACTTATTTGACGGCACGTCTATACTTCATTAAACACTTCTTTTTGAAAAAATGTTATCCGAATTTGATAAACATCGCATTGTCATTTAGTGTTTTTCAAGATCCGCAATATGTTGCTGTGTTACGCTTTTGATTTCATTAACTTGACAGAAATCTGTGAGAAGAGGTTTATGGTTTCCTATTTAGTTGCAAAAAGGTATCTAATATAAAATGTGTATACATGCATTAAAATTCCTCTGTTATGGATCACATATGATTTTCTCAGAAAACGTATTTAAATAACTACACTTTCCATTTAAGTGCCCAAATTACAATAATTTTTACACTTTCATCATTTATTGTATGTTCTAAAAATACAATCAATTCCTGGATACAATTCAAATCGATTTGTAAATGTTCATTGTACTTGTGATTTGAAGTGGAATGAGATTACTGTAACAGATCTTGAAATTATTATTCCTAAACACGTTTCCTTTCTCATCAGCTCTCCCACGATCTTTGTAATTACTTTAAACTGTATCATTGACGCATGCATTCTTTTTTACTTCGGAAAAGAGAGAAAAAATATTCTTAATTGTGTCTACAGCAAATGACTTTAATTGCATTGGAGATGTATGGCTTTTAAAAATTGTTGTTTTTCAATTATCGAGTTGAATGGCTTCAACAACCGGATATATAAATTGCTTTTGCTTCTGTAACCCCAATTCGACGACCTACAGATGTGTGTCTGAGGTTTCTAGCCAGTTGAAGCGGCTTTTGACATAAGTGATGCTCAACCTCTTTTTATTTTCAAATTTTTTCCCTCTTCCCTATCTCTTTATGTCAAGTTCTCTTCTCTTTCTCTTCTGATTTCAATACCAACCCTCCAGCAGTGCAGGTGTTTAGAAAGAACTTATAATTCGTAATTGTCAATCATTGAAAAGATAAACATGGGATAAATCGTTTTTTCCGTTTCTTCAGGATACTAGTTCTCTTTCAGTAATACCAATTACGCTTAGAAGAATCGTACAACAGTTTTCTGTTTACTTTCTTTGATATTGTTTTATAGGATGGTTTTTTAGTTAGTAAAAAGTGCTATTCACATTCACTTAAGATTTTAATATATGCAATGTGCTGCCCATCCGGTATAGTGGTTAGTGACGCTGACGGCTGTGTCGTAGGGCCTAGATTCGAATCCCGGAGAAGGCTTGTTTGTTTATGAATGTATAGTGCATTTGCGGCTTAGGAATACTCTAAATCAGTGCTCCGCAACCTTCTATCGCTGCGGACCGGTCAACGTTTGATAATTTTACCGCGGCCGCTGAGGGTAGGACACATTGATTGTTTATGTTTTAAATTGTTTTGATTTAACAATTTTAATGTAGTTATATTTAAATATGCCTTCAGAATAAAATATAGTTACACCAAAAATGAATAAAAGTGATTTAACGTGGATTATAAAGTGATTTCCGTGGAAAGTTGCGCAAATCCGAGAGAAATGCACCACTTTAAATAACATGGCAATAGTTTAATGTTCTTTAGGCGGCCCGGCACCAATTGATCCACGGACCGGGGGTTGCGGATCACTGCTCTAAATAACTGTCAAGCCGCAAGTCCTCTCGTAAGGGTGGATGGGGTAGAGAGATAGGAGGCCCTTTAACACCTTCAAGGTGTTTTCCCTCAAAATCGGAATGGAGTGAGTGAATGAATGAATGAATATTAACGTCGCACTGTTCAGCTACACGAGGGCTTTTGGCGATGGGCCACGTAATTTTGAACCATGGTCAAGTGACGTGGATGACACCTGAGCTGGCACCCCCTCTCCTAACTACCACACCACACCAACGGGAGGACGTTTGAGCTCGACAGATTTAACATGCATCGATGGTCATTGGTGGTACTGGGCTCGAACTCGTGACAAAGCCAGCCACGATCCGATACCTTGACACTCGGCTACCGCGTGCACAAAATCGGGATGGAACCCAGCCTAATCGTACTGCCTCCTGCATGATGTTCAAAAGCTACGGCTAACGAAAGGCGTACATCTTAGCCCTATCACGATGAGTTTCGTGGCCCTCGATCTGATGCCATCAGACATCAGACAGGTGTAATTAGAAACAATAACAATATATGTAGTGCATTAACATCACTTGATGATGTTGTTAATTACCGCATTTATCTCGATATTTCAGCTTTTGAGCAAAGTATGCTCATCCTCAGTGGCGTAACGGAAAATATTAGGCCCCCTCCCCCTGCAAAGGTTTTAGGTCCAAGCCAGATCTTACAAAGGAATCGCACTTGGCGTCAATCAGGCTTTGGGCCCACTAGAATCCTGCCCCCCCCCTTCGCGATGCGGGAGTGTACGTTATACCACTACTCATCCTAAAAAAACCCATATATTTTTTAGGAGTTTCTACGCAATGTTTCTTTCTAATTTATTACTTTAATGAATTAAATGCGTTTAATTAATTTATTTTTCATGTCAATTCATTGCACTTATTAATTTTTCATCCCGTGGTTGTTTTTATATTTAATAGTCTTAATATATTACTGTCCAAAAATAACGTGTCTCTTGTCTTTTCAACTATTTTATGAAAGTTAGTCTTTTTTAAAAAAAAACATTACATTTTTGAAAAAATCTTCAAAATTCGAGAGGTGCTCAAGCTGTATTGTTGAATCAACAAAAGTTAAATGTAAATTTTAGTTTTGTTGATTTCATAATTATTTCAATAAAAAGTTTATGCTAAAAGGAGACATTTTTCTATTCCTACTATTATATAGCTCACACTCTCTATATATTTATTTAGTTATCTTCGTGGAATTTCCAATCGTTAATAAAATACATTTTAAAGCGCTCGATTGAGCTGAAATTTTGTGTACATGATTAATTTGGATGGCAAAATACAATAATTTAATTATAATTGATAAAAAATAATTGATTAAAAACTAATTATTCAAAGAATTACAAATACAGCCACGGTGACACGACTTTTTGGCGACTTGTGTCAAAACTTGAAGAGTATTTTTTCTCACATTTTAAAGCGCTCATTTGAGCTGAAATTTTATATACACGATTGTTTTGGATGACAATACGATACTTTAATGATAATTAATAAAAATTAATTACCACTTAATGTTGTGATTTTATCATATGTATATACGTATTTATATTAATTGTAACTATTTAATAAATGTAGCTAAAATAAAATTTTGAAAAATAAAATGACAAAAAGTGCACGAACTTATTATTCCACAATGATTTGTGATATGTAAGAAGAAAATAATTAAATTCGTTCACTCGTAACGTTTTTTTTTTGTTTGTTATTATTAGTGTATACGCAAACTTATACTTTTTCTAAAATATTAAAGCTAACGTTGAGATATTGAACAAAATAAAAGTACACCGTTTTTGTCATTCAAACAACCAATCAAGTTCGTCCAGGTAAGCTTAACTTGTAAAAACCATTTTTTTACGTTGATTATATTAATAAAAGTCCAATGAAATGTGAAATAATATGAAATAATTAAATAATTTATTCAAATAATTTATAGATCCTCATATTTGTTGCAATATGAGAAAATGGATTATAATAATTCTAAACATCTTCTGTTCAACTTTTCTTTTTAATATTTACTGTAAAATCCGGCGTATAATGAGCACTTTTAGCACAAAAAAATAAAATGGAAGTTTATGGGTGCACGTTGTTATGAATAAGAATAAGAATCGATTTAGAATTAGAATATGGAATTAGAATCTATCATGTTAATTGGATGCCAATGTATTTCGACTTACCGCGATCTTGCTTCCATGCTGGACTCCCTAAGCACATTTTTTATAGAAGCTTGAGGAAAAAATAATTGGTTACGATGAGTCATTGAGAAACACGCAAAGAACTTTTCCAGTCTATATTTTACAAAACACACGCACACGCACACCGTTACATTTAGAAAAACATTGCACAATACAATCACAAAAAAACCGATGCTTCCATCACACACGAAAACGAATCGAATGGAATTTTCCCGCCAATCACAAATCCTTCTAGAATAAAAAAGTCCCAGTTCGTGGCACCATCTCTAGACGGCGAAAGGAGTCAACTGTTCTAAACATCCTCCAGAGGGCGAGAAGATGTAGTCGATGGTGGTAGGGGCAAGACTGCAACTTGAGAGACTGGTCTTGTCATGACTCCACTTGAGGTCTGGATAGTGACGACACGACATATTCCGTCAGCTCCAGGATGTGTGGCTACAATCCGTCCGGGAGTCCACCTGGTGTTGAAAGAGGCTGGATTTTTGATGAGGACGACGGATCCAACCGCTAGGTCTTTCTGGCCCTGCATCCATTTTGTTCGGGACTGCAGGGTGTTGAGGTAGGAGAGCTGCCAGCGAGACCAGAACATCCTTTTCAGCTTCATCAGAAGAGACCACCTAGAATGAATATTCAAAGATTGGTTAGTCAGACTGTGATCAGGGAGTTCAAGCAAGGGACAATCGATAAGAAAGTGTCCGGGTGTTAACACCTGAAGATCCTTAGGGTCTGATGATAGGGAATAAAGAGGACGTGAATTTATGCACGCCTTGATTTGGCACAATATTGTATCTAACTCTTCAAAGTTCAGCACAGCCGCCTTTAACGTTTTGAGCAAATGCTGCTTTGTGAGTTTGACTGAAGCCTCCCACACACCTCCGAAATTCGGAGCATATGGAGGGATGAAGTGCCACTGAATGTTCTTGCTTGACGAATAGTCCTGGACATTAGAGTTGTGAAGTAATTGAAACAAGTCCTTCAAGTAAGCTGAAGCACCAACGAAATTGATACCGTTGTCAGAATAAATGTTTGATGGATAGCCACGGCGTGAAACAAATCGACGCAGTGCTGACAGAAATACTGCTGCTGATAGCGAAGATACGAGTTCAAGGTGCACCGCTTTAGTACACATACCATGAAGAGGCAGATGTAAGACTTGAAGTTGTTCGCCTTGCGAGTATGTTGGCACTTTGTCGTGATAGGTCCAGCAAAGTCAATGTCTACTTTTTCAAAAGCACGACAAGGGTTGATTCGTTCTATTGGTGGATCACCCATCATTTGAGAGACAGGTTTTTCCACAAGTTTAAAACAGTCTATGCAGTTGCGCAGTTCTTTCTTGACAGCTGATTTACCATGAGGTAATCAAAATTGTTGACGAATGAGGGATAAAACTAGTTCCTACCCAGCAGAGAAATTGACCCTATGAAAATGTCTAATGATTAAACCTGTAAAATGATGCTTTTTTGGTATAAGCATAGGATGCTTTTGTTCAAATTTAAGAGTTTGTTGGAGACGAAGACGTCGTCCGACACGCAGAATTCCCTCAGAGTCAAGGAATACATTCAAAGACTGAAGTTTGCTAGATTTGGGAAGAGGCTTGTTACATTTCAAGAGAGTAAGTTCTGTATGGTATTCTCCATTTTGTAACAATTTGACTACCTTTTTGATTGAGGTTTCTAATTCATGTGTGTATGAAGGCCCAGTAACTTTGGACACTGATTTGGAATTATGGTAGAATCTGAATATCCATGCAATAGTCCTAACTACTTTCATGTATGAGGAAAACTTATCCAAGAAACTAAGAGAATAATCAACACCAGTTGAAAGAACAACAGAGTCACTTAATGATTCAGACTGATCAATAGGAACAAGTGAAACAGGCTGTTCAGAGAAAGGAATAAATGAATTGGAATAAGGATGGAAATCATGAAGCCATTTTGGACCAGCTACCCACTCTGAATTTTTCAGAAGTTGTTTCGGGTAGAGGCCTCTTGTTGCCCAATCTGCCGGGTTTAATTTTCCCAGAATGTGATGCCAAGATTTTTTTGAGGTTAGTGTGTGAATTTTCCCAGCCCTGTGTTGCACAAATTGATTTCCTTTTACAGGTGGATTATTTATTCAACTCAGTGTAATTGTTGAGTCACACCATAGATATGTATCGTGAGTGATGTTAAGAGATTTCTTAAATGTATCTAGAAGTTCAGACAGAAGCAGAGTACCACAAAGCTCCAATTTAGGCAATGATATTGTTTGTACAGGTTTGAAGCCATTAAGAATAAGTGTGGCGAATCAGAAACAACACGTAAGTATATTATGGCTGAATATGCCTTTGAGGAGGTGTCACAGAACCCGTGAATTTCAGTGTTTAGCATTTTGTGTTTGAACATACCTGGGAACTTTTATTTGTTTGAGGCATGAAGTTTCTGCTTGAAACCGATTCCATCTATTAACAGTCAAGCCCTGCCTTCCACAGGTCTTGGAGAATAATCTTTAAAATTATAGTTGAGGGAGAGACACACCCCAGAGGATCAAAATGCGTGCGATGATTGATAGCATCTGTCTCTTTGTGGATACCTGGTCTGATACGACTGCTCTTACTTTAAATGAATCCTCGTTTAAATCCCAGAATAAGCCAAGAATTTTCTGGGTGGACTCATCATCAAATGAATGTGAGGAAATATTTGTCTTTAGAGAGTGTTTGGCAAGTCTGACAAGACTTCTGGATGAGTGCACGACCATTTCCGCTGCTCAAATCCACCGGCGGATATTAAATTTTGCAGTTCGTGAACAATTTTCCTAGCCGAGTTCAATGAGTCAGCACCGGCTAACAAATCATCAACATAGAAATGATCTTCTGCGAGCTTAGCTGCCTGTGGAAAGCGATGTTTTTCATCCTCACATAATTGTTTCAATGTTCGGATGGCAAGAAATGGGGCACAAGAGGTATCATAGGTAACTGTATTTAATTTGAAAATCCCTAATGGTTCCTCTGGAGACTTCCTCCAAAATATTTGTTGAAAGCATACATCATCTTGTGATATTAATATCTGCCTATACATTTTTACAATGTCAGCAAAGAAAGCAATTGGGAAGAATCTGAATTTAAGTGAAGTTAGAAAATGTCTGACTGTAGTTTTTTACTTGTCAGCAGAATGTCATTCAAAGAATTTCTGTTTGTACTTTTGAAGGAGCCGTCAAACACCACCCTTAATTTGGTTGTGGAACTATTATCATTAATCACACCATGATGTGGTAAGAAATAATGTGGAGATTTTACATCTGATGCGAGAGGAGTCATGTGACCAAGGTTTTGGTATTCCTCCATAAATTCTGTGTATTGTTCCTTTAATTGATTATTAGAGTGAAGTTTTCTTTCAAGAGAATAGAATCGTTTTAATGCACCCTCTTTACTATCTCCAAGACTTGAATCATCTCTAAATGGCAGTTTTAGAATATATCTACCATCAGTATTATGAATATGAGAATTTACGAATATAGACTCACATAGCTCATCCTCATCCTTTGATGGAATGTTCTTAGGTACAGATTCAAGTTCCCAAAATCCTTTCAAAGAATGGTCTATGCTTAAAAGAGTGTGACAGATTAGGGATGAATTTTGATTATATTGTGTATTTACGGTACCTGACAATAAATGACCTAATTTTGTTAGCAATGCTGATGGTGTATCTTTGGGTCCCATTATAGGAGTCCCTGAGATTAATGCCATAAAAACATCAGCACCTAGAAGAATGTCTATTTCATTTTCGATATAAAACGTTGGATCAGCAAGAGTTAGATCTTTGATATGAGGCCACTCATGATACTTAATTGGAAAGTTTGGCATAGCTGAAGTGACTTTCGATACTAACAAAGCTTTGACTTGAAATTTATTAGAGGAAACACAAGAAGAAAACTCAAAATTTGTCGAATATAATGAAGTTTCAGCAAATGTTTCATTTACACCTACTAATTTATGATTGGTGTGTTTTAATGGCAATTTTAAGCGATCATCATATTGTTTGGAAATTAAAGAATTTTGAGAAGCATTGTCTATCAAAGCACGGCAAGTTATTTGTTGACCATGTTTAGATTTAACATTTATTAATGCTGTGGACAACAATACATGACCTTCTGCCAATTGTGTGCAATTGTTAGACACTGTCACAACAGAATTTGCTTGAGTATCTGCTGAAGGACTGACTGAATATATGTGTAATAATGTATGGTGTCTTTCAGAACAGTTTTTGCAAGAGAATCCTGTTCTACATGTGTCAAGCCTGTGGTTACTCCTCAAACAATTGGTACATAAATTATTGTTCTGTACCACTTGCCATCTTTCATTTACATTCATAGAATTAAAAGTTGGACATTTGAATAAGGCATGGCTTTGACAACATAGAATGCAATTGTTACCTTTAACAACATCTGGTTTTACACCTGATTTTACTTGGTTACATTTGACAACAGTAGTATTTACATTTGATTTGTTAAATGAATTTAATGGTTTAATATTATCTTTCTTAATGTCAGGCTTTACAAATTTTAATTTATTCAGACTCCGAGCTTCTCTTTCAATGAAAACTCTAAATTCCTCTCAAGAGTAGGAATTTTATTATTTTCCAAAGATAATTCCCACCGTTGACTAATACATGCATCCGCTTTGAAATGAGAAAATTTATTATGATCAACTCTGTTAATGAATTTGTTTCTAAATCTAAAGTTTTCAAATTTCGAATGACTTCATTACAACTATCTATTATTTCCAAAAGCAATTTTGAAGTATTTGCCCTGGAAATCTTAATACTAAATAGCTTATTTATTTGGCTAAGAGCTAATTGTCGTTTGCTTTCATACCGACTGCACAGTATATCCCAACTGTCAATAATTAATTCTTAGGCTTAACTTCGATTAAGAAAATAGTCAAGCTTACCTCAATTCACATCGGGCAGAGAGCAGTCGTGAGATGTTCCTAGAATTCAAAATAGTAACACAAGTTCAGGTAAAAATTCCAAGAAGTAAAACCACATTTAAAGTAACGAGCGAGCCGACCGTAGTTGATAGATAGAAGCTTTATTTACTAACTAACTCAAAAATGGCATTTCTCGTGGCTTCTCGCGAGACAAACTGCGTTGCCACACAACTGAAACTAATCACTACAAAATAATAATTTCAGACAAATTGCGAAGGCTCGGAACGAGGATTCGCGAGACCAACAATTCTTAAGATTGTCCACAGTAATTGCAAAACCCCGAAATAATTTGGCTGCATCCCCGCGAACAGAAGCCTGCTGATATTGCAATTTTTCAAGATCACATATTGATTTGTTATCTATAATAGAAGACTGAAATAACTCTTTGAATGAAATCCAGTTCTCGCAATTTCCATAAAAATGCGGAACTTCAAGTTTTGGTAGATTAACTACTGAAGACTTTACATGAATACTATTATTTACTTTCTCAACCTAAGATTTTTCTTCAAGGTCAACAACCCAATTGAATAGTATATCTTTACATTTCATATAAATATCAAATGTGATTCATCACTTTCATGAGTTTACAATTTACTGAATATGTCAGTTAATCTAGTTTCGTATTGCAACACTTGTGTTTTTAAAACACGTATGCGTGATTTATTATCATCGCATTCATTTATCCTACTTCCAAAAGCTTTTAATTATTTTATAATTAAATCAAATTTACCAATATTTTTCGACTGTTTTGGAGCCATGATTTATGAATGAAATTTTAAAATGCTTATAAAAATAAAATTTTAGAATTCTACACAAAATATACAACTGTACCACAATAACAAATGCCTACACAATGCAAATACAAAACTATCAAAAAATGTTTATACAAAATAGAATAAAAGAATAAATCTAGAATCAAAATAATAAATAATATCAATCAAAATGTATAAGAATACTTCAAGAATTCGTATCAGAATAAATGAAATAGAATAAGAATATCGAATATGAAACGAATAATTAAAATAACAAAGAATAAATCACATCAACAACTCTGAACTCGACAGACCACATGTTATGAATAAGAATAAGAATCGATTTAAAATTAGAATAATGAATATAGAATTAGAATCAATCATGTTAATTGGATGCCAATGTATTTCGACTTACCGCGAACTTGCTTCCATGCTGGACTCCCTAAACACATTTTTTATAGAAGCTTGAGGAAAAAATAATTGGTTACGATGAGTCATTGAGAAACACGCAAAGAGCTTTTCCATTCCATAATTTTACAAAACACACACGCACGCACACCGTTACATTTAGAAAAACATTGCACAACACAATCACAAAAAAACCGATGCTTCCATCACACACGAATACGAATCGAATGGAGTTTTCCCGCCAATCACAAATCCTTCTAGAATAAAAAAAAGTCCCAGTTCGTGGCGCCATCTCTGGACGGCGAAAGGAGTCAACTGTTCTTAACACAGGTTATACGCCGGATATTAAAATGATAGCTTTAAAAATCAAAAAAAAAAAAAAAAAGGAAAGGGATAAACAATAAAAATATTAGACTTCTACATACGCAGAAATATTATTTATATAAAAGAAAAGAAATTCCTTATATAAACTTAAAAGGTTGTAGTTCTAGAAGTATCTTATTTTTTCAAAAGTTTTGTGATAATATCTCGAATAAATGACTTCAAAACATAAGCGTATATTTCACCACGTATATTTCAGGTTTCTTCGTAAAAAAGAGGATGCGTGCTTTATAGGGCGAATATATTTAAAATGTAAAAAAAAATGCAGCTTGGAAGTATAGGTGCGCTTTATACACCAGATTTTATGTTTAATGGAATTTTTCGTTGCAGTTATATCTCAAAAACATTTAAAATAATACCTGTTAACTTTTTGTAAGTTTTACCGCATGCACATTTTCTGTAAATCAGTGACATAGGGGGGAGGGAATTGAGGGGGCCATGGCCCTGGGTGGCATACGAAAAGGGGCGTTAGCCAGCCCTGCGATATTTAAATTCAAAGATATTTCAAACTCCAAATCGCTCCCGAGCGACAAAACTGACGGAAACGAGTGAAAGCTTTAATACATGCACAGATGCAGGAAGTTTATTAGTTGCTATGCAATCGCATTGGAAGTACTTAGGCTTCTGGCAACCGGTACTGTGGGAAGTCAATGATGCTCACACACACAAAATTATTTGCAAACAGAGGGTCTAAATATCCATCAATGTGCTCAAAAAATACGTGCTTTACAGACCGTCTTAGAAGCAAAACGAGAATTCATGGCTGACGCTTTAATATATGCTAAAAGTTTATGTGAAGAGCTTGAAATTTCTTTTGAACCCCCAGGCGAATCAGGAGGAAGCATATATTTGGCGACGGAAGTAAAGGTGCTCAGTTATGGTACGAAGATGGCTTGAGGTGAACAATGTTTTCTTCAATAGACAGAGTAACTGCTGAAACTCAAGAAAGATACCAACAATTTCAGAATCTAGTGCAAAAATATGCCTTTTTAAGGCCTGAAGTGATATTGAGCATGGACGAACTTAACTTAGATCAAGCCCCTCAAAACACTGATGAAGAAGCATTCCACCTTGAGCGCGTACGCCTACAAGCTTTCGTAGCTGCAACAGACCTAGGCTGTAAAAAAAGAACTCATTAGGTCCGGCTCTCTGGGTTTATTAACATATATTATTGAGTACAAACTTGAAGATGGCTTACCAAACATAGTCATAATGTTGAGAATTTTCTGAACATCTGCCATCAGCAATGCCAGTTGCGAGATAAGCTTCTCTAAGCTAAAATTAATCAAAAATTATCTCGGATCGACTATGTCCACGTTAAGTTTAACAAATTTAGTTATTCTGGCAATTGAACATGACATATGTATTGATATTGACAATTTTATAAAAGATTTTGCTATGAAAAAAACACGGAAAGTGAATTTTTAATCAATAAAAAAATTTAAAGCTGCTTCTTTTTACTTTTACTTTTACTAATTGTCTTGATTAATAATTAAATTAGAGATGCGTCAAATTCCCGGTTGGTCCCAGGCGGCGAAAGCCCACCTAACGCCACTGCTGTCAATGATATAATTGAATAGACGAACTATATATATATATATATATATATATATATATATATATATATAATAACAATAAAAGGCAGAGAAATACTTTGGAGCTAAATTTTGTAAAAAAAACCAGAAATAAAAACATTATACGTACTGAAACATGAGTTTTGATCAAAGAATATTTTTTTCTTTTAATTGTGAATAGTTTTTCCTATATACAAGCATGTTTAGTAGTATCTATTCCAGTTTTCCAACGAATATTTTAAATGGAACAATTTTACATAAAACATTTCAAATGTTCAGTTCATCCCCCCCCCAATTGTACTTACTACTAGATACTTTAAATCATAAATATAAATTAAGTTTTTGCAATCCGAAAATAATCATATTTTATCATAAATACATCTTCCACTAAGTGGTGTAATGAAGAAAGAGTCAAAATTGTAAAGTTTTTGAAGTAGCTTAGAGATATAGAAATGAACGAAGCATTTAACAGTGTCGGGCTCTCGTTTTCATCATGGCATATAAGATGACAGTAATGCATCATCAAATACCCATTGTCTTATCAATTGTAATGAAAATTTTTCATTAAAAATGTAGTAAAATACTTTATAATAAATCATTTATTTAAAAATTAAAGTTAGACAGTTAATTTTAAATATAAAGAACATGTGTTTGCTGGTAATCATTAGAAGAGTGGACGGGGCAAAGTCTAACCAATCCGAGTGCAACAAAACAGTCCGAGAATTGATTGTTTGTTTGAATATTAACGTCACGCTGTTCAGCTACACGAGGGCTTTTGGCGACGGACCACGTAATTTTGAACCATGGTCAAGTGACGTGGACGACACCTGAACTGGCACCCCCTCTCCTAACTACCACACTACACCAACGGGAGGACATTTCAGCTCTCGACAGATTTAACGTGCATCGCTGCCCTACACGGCGGGTCTTTAGTGGTACTGGGCTCGAACCCGTGACAAAGCAAGCCACGGTTCGATACCTATACCACTCGGCTACCACGGCCACAACAGTCCGAGAAAAGAGATAAGAAAGGAAAACATTTCTTGATCTGATTGGAAAAAATTCCATTTGGTTGCCGAGAAATGACAGGAAAACTAGTTTTTATATTTGATCAGAAAGCAAATTATTCATTCTACAAAATTGTATTTACTCAAATATGACGTTGAGAACAGAAGAGGTATTTATATTCCTTTTTCATCCAAATAAAATAGTGGTTTTCAAAAGGAACGAGCAAAATGATTAAAAAAATACTCTAGGAGGGGGGGTAATATGCATAACATGGAAACGAAATGTTTTTGAAAGCTCTGACTCGAAAAAATATTTTAAATTTGAAGAAAAGAACAGGTTATATAGGCTTCAAATTAGCAAATGTCATTGTACAAGTAAACCAGTGTAATTTTGAACTGAAAATATTTAATTCAGAATGGAAAAATCATAGCTAAAATAATATTCCACCTTTCATAACACAAATCATCGTAAAAGAAGAATTGATTCCCAAATAGGTCGAACATTACGAAGAAACACTGGTGCATTGTTTTGCTTAATTTTTTTTATGAAATGATAAATGATTGTTGTATTTGATTAATACTCTGTGTATCTTGAATTCTCTCATTGAAAAGATATTCCTAATCCTCATTTTCGTGAAAGAATCAAATTAATCAGAACAGCTCATGTGTTTGGAGCACTTAACGAAACAAGTTGACATTTGCGTTTTGTATTCGAAGCTCATGCGAAACCACTCAAGGGCAATAACTGATTGTAGTGCTGAAATAAATAGGCAATAATAAACGGAGATTGGCTTATTAACCTCTGTGATTTGTTACATATTTGTAAATAAGGTATTTATGCCCTTGAGGATTCGTTATTCATGTCCTGCTTCTGAGAATTTTGCTCAGCCTAAGGTCATACTCCGAATAAATAAATGATTACTTTTAACTTTCTAAAACTATAATCAAATTCGTATAATTTATGTTGCTTACTGTACTCAATACGTACAAGGAATTGACTACATATTTTCCTCAGGTAATAACTACTTAAAAAGTAATGGAGCATTATTGTTGTCTCAGTTCTCATGGTGTTGCTACAATTCCATATGCAAATATAATAGTACAGAAAAATCCATATATATAAATTTAATTATTAATATTCCCTTTGAAGCATAATACGAATATATAAATAAATAAAGACAAATTTATATTCTGTATATTATTGTAAGGATTAAATACATCTGTTAAAAAGAGTCGGAAAATTGTTAATTTTAATATCTTATTTTGTTATTTTTTTTTCTGTTTCCAAATGCATTTATCTTTGCCTTTTTGTCTCTCTCATTTATATAAATAGCAAATAATACTCTACTAAAGAAACAGAATCAGTGTAATATTAAGGATAAATGAAACCTAAAAACAAATATTGGAATTTAAAAAAAATATATATCGATGTTGCACTATGAGAAACATTACTGACTAGGGACAGCTCTTATTTTTAAAAGCACGAGCAGCACAACAGCTCGAGATCTATTTCCAAAAGATACCGTCCCACATTGGATTCTAACGTAAAGGAAATGGCTGACCTTTTGGTCAAGGAGTTACTGAGGTCAAGGTTAACTGAGACTCCAATGTCAAGTAACACCCTGACATTCTCTGAAATCGGCTCCAAAATAAAAATTTCAAACTGGCAGCTTTAGAAAATTCCCACGATTGTTACAGGTATAACAAATAGGCCCCAGATGATGTTTTTAATATTAAGGCGGATAAAGTCCGTCCAGTCCACCATTTTCAGACTTGCAAGTTGTGGTATCCCCTCCGTTGGGGATACCCTATCTCCACTATCCACGCGACCTACACCTAAAGGAATGAAGGATGCACCACTAAATTCAGTCATAATAAAATCAGTTTATTCTGATCTTAATTTATATATAATACAACAACAATACTAGTCTAAGATCAAGAGTGAGTAGACGCTAAACGTATTACAGAGAATTAGCTCAATTAACAACTGAATCTATATTTATATATTAATTCCCAACTTATTAGTATCCGCACTATCCTTATAGTTTAGATGAACTAGCTTACCTCTATTTCCTGGGGAAACAGCTACGTTACGTAAAACGCCAATTCAACCTTTAATCTGGCGGGCTCTGGCTTAGGCAATGCTCCGCTGGTCTCGGACCCACTTTTAACTTATCTACACAGGTACTGTTAGGCTTACTCCCAGAATTAAGACTCCTCTTCTAGACTTTATCTCACATCACTTAGCTTACTTAGCTCTCCGAGCTTCACTTAGCGATCTCACTTCTAGCATTACTTCTCCGCTTAACGATTCTCGCGAATGCTAACCTTCCAATATATATGATTCCTAGTTTGCATAAACACGCTCTCTTCATGGGTTGGTTGGAAAGAATTGCCATTTAGGCCCCAAAGAAATCCCAAGAGGACAATTAGTGGAAATACCGATAAAGTCCCGTCACAAAGTGAACACATTAAGTGCCTGTCCTTTGTTTAGGGTCATAAAGCCTATTTGATATGTGCCAACAGTAATTCAGTGCAGGTCTATCCGGAACATTTATTGAATTGTGTTTGACAAGAAAGACATGTATTCCAATTCTCTGTTGTATATGGTTTGGCTCATGGGCTTGATCAAGCCTTCGACTAGGTAAAGTATAATAAGTCAACAACAATAATAGCTAACAAACCTTCCCTAGCCTATACATACGCGCATCTTACATTGAATCACGGTCAAATTATCGAGAAAGACAACTGACATTCAATTCTTAATTACTACTATGACAACGGGAAAAGAATTTTCAGCTTTAGCAATCAACACATGTTATTTTTTTTGTCATAATAAAGTGTTTTAAATGTTATACCATTTGTGTCCTGCTATAGATTATATTACAGATTTTATTATAGTCTTACATATTTAATAATTTTTTAACTACGTATTTTCAGCAGTTGGGAGATGTGCCTACAATATTCAGACGATCCCTTCATGTTAAACGAAATCTTGAAGTCGTGGTAAGCAATATTATTTTAAGCAGAGTGCAACATTTTTGAAAATGACTAAAGATCGTAAAAGAAATTCATAGAATATAATAATACGGGTAGGAAGTAAATTCTACATTTTTTTATTCCTTCGTGCAAAATGGTCCAACCAGATAAGTTATAGGGGTTGAACTAATTGTAAATTATTCTTCGAATATTACAGTCTAAATCAGTGATACTCGACCTGCAACCCGCGGGTGGTATGCGACTCGCCGAGCCTTTTTAAGTGACCCGGTCATGGCCCATTGCTCTGAGAAATTGACTTATTTAAGACTACACAGTACCCTAAAAATTTCATTTTTACCGAAAAATTTTCTTTTGCATGTTTGGGTGGCCCATATCATTGAGATGCTTGCCACGAAATTTCAGATCTATTAGCAAATTAGTTTTCAAGATATGTGAAGTTTTATGAGCTATGGTTTTGGTTTCGGTTTCCTTTTAAAGTATTTTTCATACTTAAGTTGAATTAATTAAAAATATTTTTGAGCTTTTAGTTTGAGATGGTTATTAATTCCAATTTTCATTACTAAAATCATTTCTGCTTGATTATGTTTTGAGTTTTTTGAGTTCTCCTAATTAATTAATAAAGATTAATTTCATGGCCAATTTTTGCTTTAAAAATAGTTAATATAACTTAAAAGCTTTATCATTAATTTTTTCATGTAGAGAAAATGCCATGGCAAATGCGTTCTGGGTTTCTGTGAGAAACAATATTTCGAAGAGATGGAATACTACTGAAAATGATGTATCTAAAAATCAGTCCTCAGCTGATTCTGAAATTAGACTTCCGAATACAAGTATTCTGAATTCAAATGCTGCAGATATAACTGAATATATTTCCTTGATGTACCAAACTACATTATACTAAACATATTGTAGTACTATGTTTTAGTATTTTAAAGTCGTACGACAAGAGCTAAAACTTTCTAAACTGCCCCAATTTAAAACTGAAAAAATTAAATTTTATGAGCAAACCTGAGACTATTTTTAGCTTAAGTTAGTATCATTATTATTTTATACATAAAGGCTTCGTGTTTCAAAACTTTCGTGAAATATTAGGTTAAGATGAAGCTGAATAAACTGACGTCTTAACAAATGCTATCAATATTATGCAAAAATATATTTTGAATTAAAAATATAATTTTCAGTCATATTTAATAAAAATAGTGTTTTAATGTAGAACATACATTGGAAAATAACATATTAAAAAATTAGAGTTTTACGGGCATTATAAGTTTTTGTTTTATGACTTTAAAAACTTTAAATGCGTTTTTCTCAGATTTTTAATTTTGAAGGTATAAGTGTTTTCTAATCCCTAAGGGTTTTTTCCTGTTCAAGATAGAGCCTTGCATTTTTTTTTGTATATACTCCCAAATGTATGTTCTGTAAAAGTTAGTATGGATTTAGGGCTGAGAACTCTAGTTATTTTTTAAAAAATGCTAAAGTTGATTTTTTAAAAAAATTCGTGTTTTTTCCAGGTTTTTCTAGAAAAATAATTATTAAAAATCAACAAGGAAATAGATTTTCAAATCCATACTAAATATTGTTTGTAATAATCTAAGAATCATAAATAACTTAAAATTACTAAAACATTTTAAAAATTGAGTATTTTATAAGAGTTTGAAAAAACTTCAAAAATTCCTAATTTTTAAAATTGTAAAATAATGGCTGGTCAAACTGACTTTTTGCTTGCAGAATCAGCTTAATAATACAATCTAAATATAAAACATCAATTGTTTTTACTGTAACTGGCTCCAAAAAAAAATTTTGAAAAAGGGTACCGTGTAGCCTTAAGAACATTGTATTAAAAAATTTCGTGGGAAATTCTTTGTCAGGAAATCATATCAATTTTGCTTTTTGCTGTCGGTGACGTATGGATACGAATTGATATATTTTTTTAGTAGTAATAACAGACAACAGTGGAGTAGCGACCATTTTATGAGTGGAACTAATTTTTAACTACCTTTCATATCTTGCAAGCGAAAAGAGTATCCGAAGAAAATATATCGTTTCAAGACGAATTGTAGGTTGACTATATATATTTTGTAGTAAAAACAAACATGGGTGCGTAATTGTTTGATTTGTCACGTAAGTGTTGTATTTAAAGAATACCAATAAACAGGAATCATTCAAAGACACTTTTCCTCGAAGATATCTTTCAAGAAGTGATAAATGGGCTTTCTTAAATAACCTTTGCAACAGAAACAAAGTGTTTTTTCAGTTGTAACACCACAGCGGTAACAAAGACATCCTGTGAAGTTTGTTATATTACTGGTAATCATATGAAACCGTTTACTGATGCAGAAATTGTGAAGGAGTGTTTCTTAAATGCTTCTAATTTAGTGCTAGTGACAAAAATAAAAATATAAAAAATAGTAATTAAAAAAGCAAAGTAGGGAGTTATAATATTTTGATCAATATATTTTCCACATTTTAAATTTTTAATATTATCTTGGTCTTCAAGAATTCCCCCTCCCCTCCTCCATTGATCATCATGTTGTGGCCCACATGAAATAACTAACATATGTATGCGGCCCGCGGGAAATAGCTGACACTTGCATGCGGCCCAGCAGAATAAAAGGTTGAGTACCCCTGGTCTGCATGGTCCTGGTAGAATTTTCATAGATGGTCAATATCAAGAGTTCGGTTTTCTTTGAAATGTAGTCAAGTAAATAACGGAGCAATAACATTTAAGTAATCTTAAGGATATCAAAATAGTTATAATCAATTTTAGTCGCTCTTTAATATTTAAATGTTCTTTATAAAAAAAACATAGGCGATCTTAACTATTGCATTTTGACTATACTGTGTAATAAGTAAAGTTATTATCTATATGTATCTATAAGTAAATATTTTTCTCTTTTAAAAAATGTTTACTTTTAGATAAAAAAAATATAATACCCCAACTCTTAATATATTACCTGAGAGAAGTAAGTTCGTATGACAATTTTAAATGTAAATAATTTGATTTTATTTTAATTTACAGCGCATCCTGAAGAGAAATACGAGGGCAATTGATGATAGATCTCGTAATTTTGAGCCACGGTCAAGTGACGAGGAGGACACTTGAGCTTGCACAAAAACATTACGAAATGATAAAAGGACCTTGAGCTTGCAGCCTCGGACCGTGGCTTGCTTTCACGGGTTCAAAAACTTTCGCATTACTCGAGAGCGAAATGATAAGGTGTCGTCCACGTCACTTGACCATGGAACGTGGTCCGTCGCCCAAAGCCCTCGTGTACCTTGCGACGTTAATATTCAATCAATCAATCAAAAGCGAGGTCCCTAGTAAGCAAATTGTGGTTCAAAAATTCCGTTTCCTTTATTGTCATTTGATTCAAGTACTAAACTGCGAAGTCTTTTAACAGTTGTGCAGCTTTTGTTATCATCATTAACTGAATCATCAGTCAATTTGAATACACAATTTTTGGAATTTAAATTTATTTTATTTTCTTAAGACGTACCGTAAAATCTGGCGTAATAACACGCACCTATACTTTGAGGTTGCATTTTTAAAATATTTTGGTAAATTCGTGGTATGACATGCCCCCTTTTAAGAAGAAACCTGAAACATACGCGCGCGATAAATACTCTTATGTTTTTAAGTCATTGATTCCAGGTATTGTCCCAGGCTTTTGAAAAAATAGTATCCTTCGAGAACTACAATTTTTTTAATTCATAAAGTATGCCATTTCTTTTAACTAAACAGTATTTGGATACATATAGAAGTCTTAACTTTTTTTTTAAAAAAAACTATCATTTTTATGAAGCCCAGCGGCTGAGTGGTTGTGCATCTCGCTTCCACACTGCAGGTCCGTGGTTCAAATCCCAGGATGAGGAAGGTCGACTTTCATCCCTTCAGTGGGTCGATATGAGTACCAATATTGCTTGGGAACTGACCACTTGACCGAAACATCTGCACATGCACCCGATCGCCTGTCTCGTTAACTGAGATAGGCACTGTAGGCCTTGGCCCTCATGGGTTGTTTGCCACTGAGTTCAGTTCAATTATCATTTTTATACCCGGCGTATATCGATCTTATTTTTTGTTAAAAGTAGGCGTTATGCGCCGGATTTTACGGTATATTTTAGTATAATTATGTAATCTATAAGATAAGATTTAACTCATTTTATAGCCACATTAATTTTCCTCTATCACAACCTGGATGTGGAAACAAAGCCCATTATCAAGTTCATCCGATGATGTGTGATTTTTGAAACGATAACAAGGTACGGCAGCAATTCTTAACACGTAACGAGTAATTAATAATCATCTATAACCCATTTATTATGTTTTTAAACCGTAATCAATTGTCTTTTAATTTGTAGCGATGAAGATGAACTCTACAAGCAGAATAAAGAATCCACCTTCTTCGAATTGTACCACCTGGGGCTGTTATTCACATTATGGCCGATTAAATAAAAGGAAGTTCATATTTAGCAGAAGCAAATAATGTAATTGATGTTTCAGAATGAGTTAAGAAGGAAAATCCTTATTAACGAGTTGAGCAATCGCTGTTTTGTAACGGGTATCTCTAAGCATGAATTAACATCGAATTAATTAAGTTTTCATATTACCTATCTATTTAGTAGCTCTCATTTGATGTTCTGAAATACCACTTGCTTAGTGTTCTTGATTTTTGAGAATAATTTTGTTCTAGATCTATTTTTATACTTTGTTTTGGTTTTTTTGTGAATGTATTAATATGTATGAAATTTTCTTAACTGGACAATTGGAAAAAAGTTAGTTTAATTTCAAGGAGCTCCGAGGCTTATGTTGTGTCAATTAATCGAAATAGATTATAACTTAGAAGCAAATCTTTAATTCGATTTGTTTCCGAGTTATAATCTACTCATAAGCTTTCATACTCATAATCTACTCATAGGCTTTCATAAAAGTTGCAACTTCAATAAAATCCCCTACATATATATAAATATATTGTATATCAGAACTCCCTAATCTTTTTGGACGGATTATAATTTTACTACGACCCTCTGAGGGGGGAGGGGATATTGATTGCTTATATTTTAGATTGTTAAGATTTAATAATTTTAATTTATTTGTATTTAAACATGCCTTCAAAATAAAAATGCAGTTACATCAAACATGAACATACAGTAGAACGTCGTTTATCCGAATCAATTGGGACAGGACACTTCTCGGATATGCGATTGTTCGGATAACCGAAAACCGAATGCGATCCATGCAGCATGTGAAACCGTACACTATACGAATATGTTTACGAATATATTTTAATATACGAATATGAAAAAATGTTTCCTTAAGCTTGTGGGCAGAATTCTTTTGCCAGACAATGATTCACCTTCAATTTGCGGCTCTCGTATCTCATGGCGCGATTTAAAGTTCTTAAAACCAACCAGTGCTAGCTTTGAAATTAGCCGAACCGCCTAATTTCTCGTTAAGTTCTAGAGCTTTTTCGCACAACAGAGGGCCCGATATCGGGTCCCCTTCGCTCCTTCTTTGTGAAAACCACAAGTAGAGTGCACGATCAAGAACAACATCGTTTGCTTCCCTCATGGTTTTCCTTTATTTCGATCTATCTTCTGAGTCATGCTTTGACGCAAAATTTAAAATGGTTTCTCTGCCTTTTTTATGTCAGAAATTGTTGATTTTCCAACATTATAAAACTGTGCTGTAGACGCTCCGCTTTCTCCCTTCACGAGACAGTTCAATATTTCAAGTTTTGTTTCTATGTTCAAGACGTTGCGCTTAAGTTTTGAATTCGAAGCCATAGCAGTTTACAACTCAACAACAGAGCACGTATACGCCCCCTCAATTGTAAGCAAATTGACCTAATATTCCGCTCAGATGTTTACCAAATTACACAACTGAAATTCCCCAAATATCCCTGACCTTGGGTTTTCTTGTCAGTTTTGGCCTCACTCGAAACAACTGTTGAGCATTGCACTGTTCGAAAAGGTATTCATATACAGTACATGCAGTTGCCAAAAAAAAGTGGTTTGCATATTTGACGCTCTCCGGATAATAAACGTTCGGATAAACGACGTTCTACTGTAAAATGATTTAAGTTTTTGACTCACTAGACAGGGGTGTCCAACACGCGGCTCGCCAGTACACAAGTTGCGGCCCACCGACTCTTTTTTCTAAAAAAATTTTAAGTATCAGGTTTTTAAAGTTTTTTCATTCTGAAAATTATTTGTGGGGGAAATTATATATATATATATATATATATATATATATATATATATATATATATAATGTATTTGCCTGTTACCTGTTCATGTTTTAAAATAAATCCTTTTTTGATAATAGAAATGTCCTTTAGATTAAAATAGATTTATATTTTATCAAACAGTTACTTTTGATTTTTCTGTAATAAATTACTTCTTTAATAAATTCCGAATTGCATTATGTATATCCTTTACCATGGATGGTACTTGATTCTCTATGTGTGCGACTTTCATTTCTCCTCCTCCTTTTCTGTTTGGAGTGCCCAAAAAGCAAGAGGCAGTCAAATATGTTTTTTAAAGTTTAAAAACAATATTCAGGACGGTTAAGATAAAGAACTATGTATACTTATCGTTTGCGAATGACAGCACAATCAAATTTCAACAATGGGTAACGAAAGATCACCGTAATTTTCAAGAAAATGGCAACACACACTGTAATATTTTAAACATTATTTGATAATTGCATTATTATATTATATAAACATTATTATATTATCTATGTCTGTAGACATGAAAAATAATGAAAACAATAATAATAATTCATTCTGATTTAAATTTTCACTCAATAAATGTTTTTTTTGTTTCCAAATCTGATATAAAGGTACATATTTTTATGAGCGGCCCGCGAGATTATAATGTTTTTCCGAAGTGGCCCGCAAGGTCATTTGGGTTGGATACCCCTGCACTAAACAATACACCACAGTAAATGAAATAGAAATAATTCAATGTTCCTTGGGAGGCCCGGTATCATTTGATCCACGGACCCATACCGGTCCACTTTACGAGGGTTGGGGACCACTGCCCTATATATGAACTATCTGAAAATGAAAATATTTTTTAATATTATTGTGTATTCTTCGAAAGATTCTTATCTTCTGTTTTGAAATGTCAGTAAAATTATAACTTTATATATACACATTCAATATTCAGCTTTTGGGTGCCAAGTTAACATCCTTTTGTAAATTATATATAAACTCAGTATTCCGCAAATAAAAAAATTTAAACTCATTTTTTCGTATGCGTATGAAACTTATTGGCTTCAAATTTTTAGAAAATAATGGTAATACTAATAAAGAAGTTCTCAAAATTTCAAAACAAAACTTTTAAAAATTGCAGATGTTAGACAATCTGCAATTCTGTGAGAATATTTTAATAAATTTGTATGCACTTTGAAAAAATTCGGTTTAAGGTTATTAAGGTTTTTTAAAAAAAATATTTTATCTTTTTGAAATTTTGAGAAGTTTCATAATATTTTATATCTATACAATGTATCACAACTTAACCGACTGGGTGGCGTGGTTGGTTAGACGCTGGCGTACGCCCAAGTTCGCGGGTTCGACACCGGCCCAAGTCAATGGATTTTCATGATGCAGAAAATCGACAGTGTCCATGTCGTAATATTATGTGGCATGCTAGACCTCTAGAGTGCCTTGGATGCAAAATAAAACTCCTTGCACAATTTTGCATCGTCAGAGCTCAAGTGCCTCCCTCTGGCGAGGAAACTGGCCATCAAAATTACACTGCTGCCACATTTGGCATTAAAATATATCACAACCCATTTGTATATCTGAGCCAAATTTTTCTGCCATGATATTGTTTTACAGCTTGACAAATTAATGTAATGCATAGCTTTTGACAAGAAAATGGCATTAATTTATATAAAATTTAAAAATTATTAATTTATAAATGGAAACAACGGTCACCAAAACGAAAACGAAATGTTTGAATTTGGATTCTTTAACGTTGTACATACTTCCCTTAAGTTTCTTATGTTTCTATTATCCTTTGTTAAACTCCTTGCTGGGTTAGAATATCTAAATGTGACGGATTAAATATTCAATAACTCTTAATGTAAATTTAAAATGATCCTGAATGGAATTTGATAATATAGGAAACTATATTGAAAATTATTGATAAAAATCAACTTTAAAATTTGTTTTTTATACACAGTGCTAAAATATTGAATATAGAATGAATTAATAAATTATCGATAGGTGAAATTTCTGGAAATTAACCAAAAGAAATCAACAAATAAACTTATTAAGACAAAATTAAATAAGCAAAATTCAAAAACTTATCTGTTTTAGAAATTTATTTGTTTTTACCAAACGATTTTGAAATAATTTAACTTCCAAGAAAATTTTTCATAATTTACGAAACAGAATGGTGGATTGCCCTTTGTTTTTGAAATTTGGTAATATTTTTCTATGTATATACAGCGATAACAAATACACATATACTTGTTAGAAATTAGAATAATTTTACGAGTTAAATATATCGAAACTACTATTGGGATCATTAACATAATACGTACAAAATATGATGATATTTACTATTAATAAAGTAATAAAAACTATAAAAGAACGTAAGATAACAAGAACTTTAAGATAACGTGTTGTTTGATGTTATCATACCAATTATAATAGTACCTTTCACATCAATTAAAAATAGATCTTATGTATGATATATTTCATTAGCTCTACGATTACTTCTTATAGGTAGAAGAACCGTAGTAGGTTTAGTAGTATATCCAATGACTTGATAGAAAAACCATTCTCTAAAAGCTCTTCAACTTTTAATATTTTGTGGGCTCCCTCTCCAACATTGTATGTGTTAAATTTAGAATTATTTATTAGTAAAATTTATGAGGGTTCACACTTCAGCTATATTATCTTTAATGGATAAATGGTACGGCTCTTTTCGCGGATGCAGAAATGCTACGGATAGATCCATCAACAATAGATTTGAAGCATCATATAAATGCGAAATTTTCTTTATTAAAATTTATTTTTAGCGTTAATTGAACATGCCACTAGATACGATGTCGTAGCTACAGCGGACGTGGTTTGAGCGGACACATAACATTTCATGGTCTGAGCGGACACTTAGAAACTCATCGTGGTTTGAGCAGACCCCCGTCATCTTAGAGCAGATTCGATTATCGAATTACAAGGATAAATACATTTTTGCAAATCAAATTTAATTACATATTAAGTTGTCTAGATATTATAGTGCGAATACATTTTAAACATAGCGGAATGTAATAAAAAATAAAAACTTTCAGAGAAATATTTAAAAATTAGTAGTAAGTAACAGTACAATAAAAGGTATGAACAAGTTTAAGGGATTTTGTATTTTAGAGTCAAATAAATATTATTAGAACACAGAGGTGCAATTACCATAAAATTGATTCATTTTATTTACTTGTATCTTGTAAAGAGGGTTTTTTTCCTGGTATAGAAGTTTAAGTTGGCATTACTTTCCAAGATGGCGACCGATTTAACAGCTGTCAAGTGATTTATTCTCAGTTTGGTTTGGCAATTCATCAAAACGATCATCAAGCAAGGCGTAGATTCGTCGAATGGGCCCAAAACGAGATTGCCGTTGCTCCTGATTTTCATAAGCGAATTTTGTTTAGCGATGAAGCGCACTTCTGGTTGAATGGCTACGTCAACAAACAAAACTGCCGCATTTGGAGTGAAGCTAATCCACAAGTGTATGTCGAAACAACGTTACATCCAGAAAAACTGACTGTTTGGTGCGCTTTAAGGGCTGGTGGAATCATTGGTCCGTACTTCTTCAAAAACTATGAAGGCCACAACGTTACAGTCAATGGTGATCGGTATAGAGCCATGATTACTAACTTTTTCATTCCTGAATTGAACAATCATGATGTCCAGGAGCTGTGGTTCCAACAAGACGGCGCAACATGTCACACAGCTCGTGCCACAATCGATTTATTGAAAGACACGTTTGGTGACCGCCTAATTTCACGTTTTGGACCTGTGAATTGGCCTCCAAGATCTTGTGATTTACCACCGCTAGACTATTTTCTGTGGGGCTATGTAAAGTCATTGGTCTATGCGAATAAGCCACAAACGCTTGACTATTTGGAAGACAACATTCGCCGTGTTATTGCCGATATACGGCCACAAATGTTGAAAAATTCATCGAAAATTGGACGTCCAGATTGGACTACATCCAAGCCAGCCGTGGCAGTCCTATGCCAGAAATCATATTTAAAATGTAATGCCACAAGATTATCTTTCGAATAAAAAAAATTCATGTCAATCGAATAATACATCGTTGTTTTATTGCAATTTAAAGTTCTATACCTCTAAAAAAACACCCTTTATTTTACTTCTAGTATTTATTTTTACTTACATTAATGAAACTAATTAATTTTATGGCAATTGCATCTGTTCTAATATTTATATTTGACTCTAAAATACAATTTTCCACAAAATTCCTGAAATTCGTTCACATACCCTTCATATTATACTGTTACTTACAATAAATTTTAAATATTTCTTGAAAGTTTTTACTTTTTATTATATTCCGCTATGTTTACAATATATTTGCACTATAGTATCTTAACAATTTAATATAAATAATTAAATTTGATTGTCAAAAATGTATTTACCCTTGTAATTCGATAATTGAATCTGTTCTAAGATGGGGGGGGCCACGAAAGACGACCACAAAATGTTATGTGTCCGCTCTAACCACGTCCGCTGTGGCCACGCAACACTCCAGATATTGCTATTATATTTTAATCCATTGCATAATTTCATCACGGAATTCCGGTAAACTCACTATAAGCATTAAGAAATATTCATGCTATTGCCCCAACTGCGTGGAGTTCGACGCCAAGAGAAATGACACCCGGAACGAATTAAAAAAAAGACATCGTGAAAGTAATACTAACCCTTTCCAGTATGTGACATCCTTTTTCATCTTGCCTTAGAAATAAACGATCGTGGAATTCTCATTTAGAATGTTATCTTACAATCGGCATTTTGTGAAGCGACCGAAAATTCTTGATTTCAAACGTGCCCGCCGGTTTTTTTAGCAGCTAGCAAATAGAACACAGCGTGATACCATCGCCTTGTTGTTATGTTTTCTAATGTCAGAGATATTCATTTTTATTTTTACATATGTTTTTTTACCTTTTCTGCTTTTCAATTCGAGTTGCGAAATTTGCTGATGATGAAAAAGATGCTCGAATGAAAGAATAAAAAAATGTCTGCAGTTCCATACGACCCAATTTTCCTACAATCATTGTCAGGGTCATTGTTCGACCTTCACCCAGTCCCCTACTCGAGATGAGCTGAAAAGATGGAGAAGCGAAAAGAGAAAATAAAATGACTGAATGATTGTGGAACGAAAAAAAAAATGCAAAGAGCAGTACTCGAGTAACTTAACTTTCGAGTTGAACATTCCCCCTCCTCTTCTTTATTCGCCTTCTTATTTTTTTTTCATTTCGATTGATCTTGAATGATTTGTTTATAAAATTTTGGATCAGTGATTTAGAAAGTATTGCCGGAAAGTTAAGCTATTTCATTTATTGGCCAGTGAGAGTAAAATGGTTTACACGTTTCATTCATTTTTGAAGTGATAACTTCTATTGGCGCGTTTTGCTAGAGAGTGAACTTGACTAAAAGTCATGCTCGGGAATGTAACGCTAATTCGGCTTTTTTCGGCTTCAGTCGGACCACAAGCCTAAAAAGAAAAGGAGGGACGTCCCCCCCCGCCACTCTAAAACACGCTTTGTCCCCCCCACCAATAGGCAGTAAAAGTAAAGTTCCTAGCTTCGATCTAAGTGCCCTCCTCCGCGCCACCTCTTTCTAATAAAATGAATGCGGTATTAATTCTAATCCTAGTTGAAGCATGAAAATGAAACGTAACATTCTTAAAAATAAGCTTAGAGAGAAAGAAAAATCTTATACTAGAGTTTCACATAAAATGTAGAAAAAGGGCAAATTTTTATAAAACTAAGTAAATGGTATAATTATCATTAGCAATATTGCAGTGATCGTAAGAATAAAAAAATATTTTTTTTAAGCGAATCGCGGAATAACAATGAACAAATTGTTCTATTTATCACATTACTTAAATATACTTTGATTCTAAAAATAAAATTAAAACATTTAAAAGTTTAAAATAACAAAATTAAGTATACAGGTATTAAGAAAAGTTACATTAAATAATTTAAATATAAGAAAACAAAATATATAATTAAGAAGCAGTGGCGCACACAGAAATTTTTCAAGGGGGTCCGGGGTCAAAAGTTCACCATTCTTGTATCATGCTCCTTTTGATTTTGTCGATTTTCGGGAACAAAACACAGTAAAAAACTTTTTGAATAATTAATTACCATTAATTAATAAAATTAATCATTACTAACAAGTAATTAATTAAATTTTACGTACTATATACTTAGAATTATAATCAATCGGAAAAAATATCAAGAGCCTTGGGGGGTTCAGACCCCCAGGACCAGACTTTCCTAGCATCAGCACGGGATATATTTGTACAAAACTCCTATACAATGACAAAAGTGCTATATAAGCCAGAGATTATGTGTGTGATATAAATCCTCTGATTAAATCCCTTTTTAAAGGTTTTGACTTTGATTCTTCTCTTCCCAATCAACTACCTGTCTTACCATCCGTTTGCTTAAATTAATTCCTATGGATATAATTGAATATTATTAAATTACAACCAAAATTTACAAAGCCGGATCGGATCTTCTGAACAAATTGTTATGATTTTAAGTAGGAATTTTAAAGTGGATTTTTTTCAAAAGACAAATCAAAACCTTTAGTTGATTCTTTAAAATCCAAATTCAATTTAATTATGTCAAATGATCCAAATGAAGCACGAGGAAGTACGGAACAACGCTTGACGAAGTTTTATATATATATATATAGATATTTAAATAAAACTTTGAATCTAAAGGATTTATAACCTATTTCAGCTACCATAAACCTATTGTTTCCTGCTTAGAATATTATTAATTCCCAAATATGACTGTATATTTCGCTCAAAAATATTACTTTATGAGTACAGACATATGAATAAATAATTTTATAGAACAATACTAATATCCTCTTGTTTTTTATTCACCTGACTAACCCCTGTAATACTACAAAATTTGAAGTTATCACTTCTATCGCATGGTCATAAGCACACACACTTCTTTTTTCTGTCTATCTTTGATTTGTTTGCCAATGTCATGCTTTATTGCAATTGTAGATATCTGAATAATGCCCATCATTTTTATATTTTCAATAATCAGAGATCATGCTCAACGGTGTAGAACAGGAGAGGGCAGACTTTTCCAGGGTACGGGCTACTTCTGACTTCTTTAAGGTGTTGCAGTCCACCCAAGGATGTAGGTGTCACCACACCTACCTAAGGAAAAGGTTTTCAATATTTATTATATTTTAAAAATAAATAAGGAATATGTACTCGTCTACATAACTGCAATAAAAAATATTCGCGCTTTTAAAACCACGTTGAAAGGAAAACGCAAGCTACAAACATAATAATAATAGCCACCAGTAGCGCACGCAGAAATTTTTCAAGGGGGGGTCCGGGGTCGAAAGTTCACCATTCTTTGTATCATGCTCTTTTTGATTTTGTCGATTTTCGGGAACAAAACACAGTAAAAACTAATTATTGAACAAATAATTAGCATTAATTAATAAAATTAATCATTATTAACAAATACTTAATTAAATTTTACGTACTATAATACTTAGAATTATAATCAATCAGAAAAAAATTAAGGGCTTTGGGGGTCCGGACCCCCAGGATCCCCCCCCCTTGTGTGCGCCACTGATAGCCACAAGTATAATAATATCAAATGGTGCATTTATTAGCAAACTAAAAATATACATTAGAAACATTTTCTTCTCGTAATCAGAGTCGGTCGAAGAATTAGTCTGGACACTGTCAGCCAATCTTAAATATTTTCGCTAACCTTTAATCTTCAGGCGGTCACCCCAAAATGCCTTAGCGGTCCACCGGTCGATCGCGATCGACTTAATGCCCACCCCAGGTGTCGAACATTATGTAAAAATAAAAAGATTTTAGAACTGACGGATATTTGTTGCCCAAGCAATGCATTAATTTCTGCTTTAAATTTGTTTATTATCATCACAAAGAATAAAGCTCAAACATGTGCGAAAATGCATACCAAACTGTAATAACGGTTCAGAGAGTTAGCTTAAATGTTGATATGGAAAATTGTATTTCCTGTAAATAATAACTAATGAAAGTTTTAATAATGTTAGACCGAAGTTAAAATAATAATTCTTACGTTTCACTTAATATTAATGCATATAAATGTAATTACTTTCTCATCATCATTTATAATATGTAACTGAGACTATTTATATATTACTGAGATTTTTTCCTTAATTGGCTTTTAGTTTATCTTGACAACGCACATTCAATATATAATATTTTGGATATGAAATCTTTAAAAATTCTGCAAACATTTTCAAAATATGATCTATTTTTCAACAAAAGTATTCGATTATATCAAATAAATAATAATTCTCTAATCTATATTTACAGAATTTACGCTGCTTAGTGCACAGCCACTTGCAATTTTTGATGCATGAGTAACAGTAAAATAAAAAGAGAAATTCTATCAAAGAGAAATTTCGTTTGGAATCATTGAAAATAACCGTTTTTGTACTTCCTTTTTATTAACAATATCCAATATTTTTTTTTTATAATTTTAATAAATTTTAATACAGCGTACGTTTTCTGAAAAATATAGAATTTATTTCTGCAATTTACAATTCTTTTGTTAACTTATATGCAAATTGTTAAGGTGACTTGGCACCCTTTGAGCAAACTTCTTTATTTACATATTTAAAAATTATGTTTTAACATTTTATACAATGTTTCTATTCAAGAAAATGTTACCAGATGAAAATTTTCATATATTATTCACACAATTTTGAAAATTTAAATTTTTTGAAGAAAATTGGGAAAATTTTAAAATCCTACTCCTTTTGTAAAATTAATTTTTTGACCTGAAATTTTTTATAATATTCTTAACAACTTTAGGGATCTATTTTAGAATAACTTCATTCGTTTTGAGAAAAAAAAAAAAAAAATAAAATGTTGATATACAGGCTAAAAATCAACGAAAAAGCCAACATGTCTTACATTTTATTTTTTTAAAACAAAGTATTCAGTTTATAGCAAAACGGATCCCTAATTTATTACATGCTTTGTTTTTAACACGCAGGAAAAAAAATTGAAGTGATTGGTAAATAATTGTCGAAGGAGTAGCATTTTGAATGCACTAAGGTTTCGAAAAGCACAAACTGAGAAAAACCAGTTTAAAGTTTATAATTCTGAAAAAATAATTATTATAAGCTTAATTAAACTTAAAATACCACTTTAAGATATTAATTATACGTTTTTCTTTAAAATAATTGCATTTTCATATGTTTTCAACCACACATTTTTATAAATGATCAACTTTTAGACAGTACTAATTGCACAAGAAAACTCAAGAAAAACGTAAAAAGAAATATTTTTTCTGTCACGACAGAAATTTTAGCTGTTTTTCTTTTTATAATATTAAAGTATTACATTTGTATGAAAAATATATCAGGAATAAGAACTGAAATGATAAAATTATTAATATAAAATGCCTTAATTTAAAAATTTTACATGCACACATTTCACAAGGAAGAAAAATTACATTATTGTATTGCCTCGGAAATATTCTGCTTTTAATACTACACATTCTTTTTTATAGTTATTATTTCTATTTATAAAATATATTTTTTTTATCATAACGCATTTTTTAGCTTTTTTTTCTAAAAAGGGGGTGTGGCTGAATTGCCTAATTTGTTTTCAAATGAAGTTTTATTCAACTTCTAACTTTCCGACATGCGCACAAGTGATATATCAATCGAAAGATAATAATGCAAAGAATAAGATTAAATGAAAATAAAAAAACGATAGGTTTGTGATTTTTAGGGTACCAAGTCCTCTTAAGAGAAAAAAATGATGTAATGCATATATTGAATGTTCGAATGTCAGTCTAGAGCAGGGGTGGCGAACCTTTATGAATCAACGTGCTATTTTTGCTAAAGAAATGTTTAATGAGGTATGGACGTGCCGTCATATAATTTTGACTAGTGATTATTGAGAAAATAATCAAACTAAATACTAACACAACTAAAAACTCTTTATTTATTTTGAAAAAAGTACATTTTGCACTTTATAGTAGTAAATGTTTTAGTTATACGTGTAATTCAGATTAAAGTGTGATTCAAATAAGTGTAGTTCAAATTATTAGTGTGATTTCTGTTGCTGCTGCTAATTTGATGAAAAATGACTTATGTTAGGATTGTAGGATATTACTTTTAGCAAAATGCATGCTAAGTTGGAGTCATCTGCCAAACAGTTTCTAAGCAAGTCTTTAATGTTATTCATCTCTGAAAATAATGACTCGTAGGCGTGGGTAGACGAAAATATGGTCAAAATAGCAAGGACCAGCTTTTTCAAACAGTTAAATGCGTCTGGAATCGAATTCTGTTTCCAAAATTTCATTATTAGCATTTTTACTGATATTGATTGTTAATCTTTCTATTTCAATCAATTCCAACTTTCACCTTTTTTCAATAAATGTTTGAATCCATATTAAACTAGGCTGGAAATCAATCAGTTGCATTTCAAAATTTTCAATTTCTAACTAATGGAATTGGGTCAAGTTCAGTTTATTAAATGAAATCACATCAGGGTACATAAAAAAAAAATAAAAACGAGTCTTACAGTAGTCGCATATGATGTGTAACATCTGACATGTTATCGTGGTATATAAATACGCAATATTAACTTTTTTCCTGAAAACAAATATGAATCGGGTATGATTGGAAATAATTTTCTATCGAATAATTATATCTTTAATGAAAATTGTATTTAATTAACAAAAGGAGTAAAAAAATGCAATATTTTATCAAAAATAATTATTCTTGTTCAATTTGGGGAAGAGCGGAGACAACAGACTTATGATAACTAAAATATGACACATATACTTGTGATTTCAGAGTATTTAAAAACCGTTGAAAAACAGCGTTCAATAGCAGTACCACTGTTAGCAGTCGAAACATTCTAATTTTTGTTCATTTCGAGCTTGAGTTCATCATTCATAAAAGCTATGAGTGGCTCAGCTTTTGGCAAACTGAAGATAAAGTTGAAATCCCCACTCAAAACCAGGGGAAGCGAGTGATAATTTTTTTAAAAGAGCAGAATCACCTTCGTTAAATGGTAAAAGTACAAAATGCAGGAAATCTTTAATTTTTTTTAACCGTTTGATTCGAAGAAATGTATACGAACACCAAAATCACTGTTTGTCCATTTTCAAATAAGCATTCTGCTGCACTTATGTCCCCCAATATCGTGACTAACGAATTTAGAGTCGAGTGCTTGATGGCTACTAGAGTTGGACTCCCATGCCACATCCTTCCCTTTTCACGAAATCACTCACAACAAATATCCAGCAACCGAGAGGAAAGATGTTACTCATAAAAAACATGAGCATTACAGATAATTCTTTGAACTGAGAAAATCTCTCTAAAAACTGTGACCGATCTCTCACTCGCGTTTGCTCATAATACTACATATTGAACTTTGTTATTTTGAATTAAAATGCAAACCGTTTCGATCGATGGCGTGCCCAAGATATTGTATCGCGTGCCATCAATGGCACGCGTGCCAGTGGTTCGCCATCCCTGGTCTAAAGCAAGGTTCGTCAAAGTGGTGGTCCGCGAGAAAACTTCGCTGATCCCCAGGAAAATGTGGAATATACTCACTTTCCATGTTGTTATGTTTTAAAATGCATTCATTGCGTTCTTAAACCACACAATTTTTTTATAAGTATATTTAACATTCACAAAATCCTATTAGTGGTCCGTGGGATTTAAAATATGAATTTACTGGTCCGTGAGATCAAAAAGTTTGGCGACAGCTGGTCTAGAGAGTTTGTTTTTTCGTTGCATGGATTCATATGTTAAGAAGACCATGTATTCATTTGCATATCCTTTTAAAACAATTCAGCGAAAACAGAAATAGGATTTTTCACAAACTGGAATTTACAGCCACCTACGCATTCCTCCTCACCTTTTTCAGAAAACAAAAGCGTGGCATAATTTATTGATCCATCATTTACATCATCTGGAATTCATTTCGATAAGACATAGTTCACCTTTTCAAGTCACATCCGCAACATCCAACACCAAAAACTCGATTTTTTTAATTACATAAAACAACCCCCGCAACCTTGAGCCAATATCGGTTAGTAAACCAGTAGGTTCATGCAGATAGATCTTTGACGAAGTTGCAAAACCACTGCATCATGGTTTCATATCATTTCCATTCAAAAATAATAAAAGAAGAAAACTTTTTTTTCACCACGCCTCTAATCGTGCACTAAATCATGGATCCACCTAATAAAAAATCACCTTGACAGCTGATCGTGAAATTATTTGCCTCCAATTTAACTCTCTTGCGGTGAAGGAAGATACAGATCTAAATGAGCCAGATTCGATGTAGTTTTTTGTGAAAGCAAATAACAGGGCGGCTAAATTTTAAACTCAAGTCTTAAAAACCCTCTTCTCTGTCAGGGTGGTCTGGTCCTATCTTGGGCATAATTTATGAATATCAATAAATTTTAAAATGACTATTATTAAAAAAAACCGTTTTTATGTGATAAACTGTGTCGATGCTTAAAAAAAATAGAAGTGAGTCGTGGTATGTATGCAGGATGAAATGGTGCTTGACCTAAATTCTGCCAGTGTTTTACTGCAATTACGTAACGAATATTTAATTTTACATAGAAGGAAAAACAAGATAAACTTACCCGAAATGTTCTATTTTTTTTTTTTAAAAATTGAATATGAATTATTTCAATTAGATTTGAATATGTGGGCATAAAAGTGAAATAGTTAGAATTAGCTTTTTAATCCATTTTGAAAGAAAGAAATAATTTATTTCATTTTATTTTTCCAACTTCACTGCGTTTTATTTAATTAACATTCCTAAGAATTTCAAGTATTATTTTTTTGGAAAAATTCTTTCCCATGAAATGAAACTGTTTTATGCTTAAAACTGGTTTTGCTTAGAAATTTTGTTAATCGAAATTTAATTAACATCCTTTTTTTAAAATTAAAGAGTTCTTATTATTATAAAGGGAGGGGGGGATATCGCTATTAAGAAATTTGGTTTCCTTTTCGTAAAAATATTAAATTCTTAAATGACATTTGAAGACTCAATTGAAAAGAAAAATGCAGAATATGTTTATTATACATGAACAAAATGAATTTGATTGTTCAATTTGATCAGCAGTATTCAGTTTTCCTTTTCATTTTATAAGTATCAAAAAATGTTTTAAAATAAAAAAAATTAAGCTGTTTCTAATTATTTAGGTTTATTCTGAGTAAACAGTTACAACTTTTCAATACTTCTTTTAAGAACCGCAATATTAAATCTTATTAAATAAAATTAAAATAAAATTGAATGTATTTAGTATACATTCGCCAACGCTTTTTTTTGATGACGTACCCTAAAACAAACATAATTATAAGTTGCAATTGCGCCTTTCTTCTAAGTTTTCTTTACGCCCATCAGTGGCGTAAAGAAGAATGCTAGTCCCCCCCCCTCCCTGCAAAGTCAGGGTTCTAGTCCAAAGCCGGATCTTACTTAGCGTAAGTCAGGCTTTGGGCCCCTAAAATCCTGCCCCCCTCCCTGTGATGCGGTGGTTGCAATGGTGTAAGCCACTGTGCCCCATATGATATAAGTGTGTTTATTTTAGGTATAAAAATCAAATTATTTATTATTTGCTTATTGTAAACAAACAAAGTTAAGTTAAACTACAACTTTTTCTCATACAATTGGAACTTATTTTATCAATTTTCTCCATCTCTCTGTCCTCATTTCTTATTCGTATCTCTATCCTCTTTGGATGGTTTACCTTGTTTTCGATATAATGAGCTTTAAGGTATCCGACTACGTTCGGGACCGTGAGTTTAAAAAAGGGCATAATTAGATAATTTTCATGATATTCAGTGTCACTCAGATTAGAAAAAATGCATAAAATTGTTTTAAGAAGATTTTGACAAAAAAAAACAAACTTATTGAAATATAATATTTTGGCAAAAAATTAACTTAGAATAATCTTTTTTCCAACTGTTCTTTTGTGAAAAATGGTTCTATTATAATAATATTTTGCCTGTATGTAGCTCAGACCTCTCTACAGAGGCTCAACTGGAATTTTGAAAAATTCACATTATTTTCAGAGTTACAGCCAATTGAAATAATTATTGTCGTTTTTTTTCTTAAAATTTCTCCCCTCTGTTGTCGTAAAATATGAATAAAACCACTTCTAAGTTATATGTTTCAAAAATTCTAGTTGAGCCTCAGTGCATATATTTTATGTATATATTCTAATGTAAGTGACACTAAATATCATGAAAATTATCCATTTATGCGCTTTGCAAAATCACAGTTCCGAACGTAGTCGGATACCTTAAAGCAGAAGTATGATCTTGAACTTTCCGGAAGTAATTGAAATCAGACGCAATGACTAATTGTAGAACCTCACACCTACATGATATTCTTTCATACATTTTCAAGTGATTGTGTGCTCGCTTCTTTGCAGGGGAGTAACGGAGAATATTAGGGGCCGGTCCCCTACAAAGTCAGGTTCTTACAAAGGGTACGCAATTGGCGATAGTCAAGCTTTGGGCCTCCTAGAATCCTGGGCCCTCTCGCAATGTGGGGGTGTACGTTACGCCACTGCTTCTTTGGTATACCCTAATATCATTCAGCGTTCTCCACTATGGAGATCCCTGGTTTAAACTTAAAAAAAGTTAGATTCTTACAATCTTTCACTTAAGGTATCCGACTACGATCGGAACCGTGATTTTGCAAAGCGCATAAATGGATAATTTTCATGATATTTAGTGTCACTTAGATTAGAATATATGCATAAAATTGTTTTAAGGAGATTTTGAAGAAAAATATTTATTTAAATACAATATTTTAGCAAAAGATTAACTTAGAATAAACTTTTTTCCAAATGTTTTCCTTTTGTGAAAAATGCTTCTATTAGAATAATATTTTGCCTGTACATAGCTCAGACCTCTCTTCAAAGGCTCAACTAGAATTTTTGAAATATATAACTTAGAAGTGGGTTTATTCATATTTTACGACACCAGAGGGGAGCAATTTTAAGAAAAAAAACGCGAATAATTATTTCAATTGGTGGTAACTCTGAAAATAATGTGAATTTTTCAAAACCTCTAGTTGAGCCTCTGTAGAGAGGTCTGAGCTATACACAGACAAAATGTTATTATAATAGAACCATTTTTCACAAAAGGAGAACATTTGGAAAAAAGTTTATTCTAAGTTAATCTTTTGCTAAAATATTGTATTTAAATAAATATTTTTCTTCAAAATCTCCTTAAAACAATTTTATGCATATATTCTAATCTAAGTGACACTAAATATCATGAAAATTATCCATTTATGCGCTTTGCAAAATCACAGTTCCGAACGTAGTCGGATACCTTAAAGCAGAAGTATGATCTTGAACTTTCCGGAAGTAATTGAAATCAGACGCAATGACTAATTGTAGAACCTCACACCTACATGATATTCTTTCATACATTTTCAAGTGATTGTGTGCTCGCTTCTTTGCAGGGGAGTAACGGAGAATATTAGGGGCCGGTCCCCTACAAAGTCAGGTTCTTACAAAGGGTACGCAATTGGCGATAGTCAAGCTTTGGGCCTCCTAGAATCCTGGGCCCTCTCGCAATGTGGGGGTGTACGTTACGCCACTGCTTCTTTGGTATACCCTAATATCATTCAGCGTTCTCCACTATGGAGATCCCTGGTTTAAACTTAAAAAAAGTTAGATTCTTACAATCTTTCACTTAAGGTATCCGACTACGATCGGAACCGTGATTTTGCAAAGCGCATAAATGGATAATTTTCATGATATTTAGTGTCACTTAGATTAGAATATATGCATAAAATTGTTTTAAGGAGATTTTGAAGAAAAATATTTATTTAAATACAATATTTTAGCAAAAGATTAACTTAGAATAAACTTTTTTCCAAATGTTTTCCTTTTGTGAAAAATGCTTCTATTAGAATAATATTTTGCCTGTACATAGCTCAGACCTCTCTTCAAAGGCTCAACTAGAATTTTTGAAATATATAACTTAGAAGTGGGTTTATTCATATTTTACGACACCAGAGGGGAGCAATTTTAAGAAAAAAAACGCGAATAATTATTTCAATTGGTGGTAACTCTGAAAATAATGTGAATTTTTCAAAACCTCTAGTTGAGCCTCTGTAGAGAGGTCTGAGCTATACACAGACAAAATGTTATTATAATAGAACCATTTTTCACAAAAGGAGAACATTTGGAAAAAAGATCCTTCTAAGTAAATTTTTTGCCAAAATATTATATTTAAATAAATGTGTTTTGTCAAAATGTCCTTAAAACAATTTTATGCATGTATTCTAATCTGAGTGATACTAAATATCATGAAAATTATCCATTTATGCGCTTTTTTTAAAATTACGGTTCCGAACGTAGTCGGATATCGTAAGTATTTGCTCAAATGGATTATTAGAATAACTATTTTTACATTGCAAATATAGTTAAAAAAAGAATTATGTTGATATAGTGCATCGATTGCCAAACTTTTTGACCTCACGGACCAATAAATTCATAATTCAAATCCCGCGGACCATTGATAGGATTTCTTAAGCGTTAAATATACTTATAAAAAATTGTGATCTAAGTACACATAAAATGTATCTAGTTAATAAAATTAAACTGTTATTTGTAACCAAATTATGAAAGCTTTATTAATAAATCATAATAAAATAATCAAAGTGAAACATTAGAAGAGTGCGAAACGAAACTAGATAAAACATGTAGCTAAAACAATGCAGCTACAGCAGTGCAACTTATTTACCGTAGAGTTATTCTATGAAATGATGTTATTCTATAAAGCATATTCTATATTGTTACGAATTGAATTATGTTTCAAAGTATCTTATAACATAACTTACGTGATGAGTAAGCATATTTCACACATTTTGGGGGGTACCAGTGAAAATTTCTTGCGGACCTCAACTTAAGCGACCACTGATATAGAGGGGTAAAAGTAAAGAGAAAAGATAAACACTTATTTATATATTATCACTTATATATATCACTTATTTAAATTTTAATTTCTTTCTGTTAATATTCCAATTCTTTTTAATTTTCTGATAGTTTTCTTAGACATTATGATAGATTCTAGTGAAAAAGTAACTTGGAATAATTTACAATCTGTTTTAATTATTGAAATTATTTACTAATGATCTCAAATCTCTGCTTAACTTCCAATGGAATTTAGTGTCACACAGTGACCTATATTCATGTAATATTACCACTCTCAATCACTCAATCTCTTGTCAAAGAACGTCCTTTTCAGGTTTTAAAAAAGGAAAGCTAATCAAAACTTCTGAAAGTATTCTTAGGAACAATTTTCTCTTTTATTCATACCGCTTACATACTTTCTCATTGGTAATAATTACAAGTAATTTTTTACCTGCAGGTTATTTAATACTAAGTCACCTATAACATTCCGTGATCGTTTGTCGTTTCCTTTCTCTAAGCTCCCCAACCCCTCAAGTCACGCCTAAGTAGGCCCTGCAAGAGGCCATCCGTCCCTTCTAAGAGAATGAAATATGTATCATTAAACACAATTCAGCACACCCCTGAAATACTAACTGCTTCGATAAGAAGCTTTCCCGGACTTTGAACGTGCCCTTTGGCTAGTATATGACCCAGTTTTTTCCTGCCCATTTCCTATGGACACCTGTTTTTCGCTACCATCTTCTAAAAGCAGAATTACAATTTGACGTGTAGCCGAACTGCTCTGTATATGAAGTGCTGAACGTGGTTTTGAGTCGTGTCTGCCCTCGTATTTTAGGCCAAATAGAATTTTTAAAGATGAAAAGAAAAAGAAAAGATAGCCACTTTTATCTCGTTTGTGGCTCATTTTCTGCAGGGGTCAACTGAGGAATTTCGAGGAGAATTTGAATTCGTTGAGAGAAGAAGATTATTTATGATATAAATACGGTATACGGTTACGTTGAAAATGCGTCGATTAAAAAGAAAGGAAAGCATTTCTGTTAACTTGAAAAGTAATTGGATAGACTAATTATTTCTAAAATAGCATTCTCAGATATAATTCATGAATTAGAGAACGATTAACACTTAAAGACGTAAGGATATTGAGCTGGAGAATCAATATCGAATGTAAAGCTTATTAGATAATACATAAAGGATGTTTTTAAATAAAAGTAAATAGAATTATATAAAAATTTGCTCAAAAGATACAAAGAATATTGAGAGTAGAGTAATTATTACTGAGTAGAGAATAATCACTGATTTCTGATTTTAAAACCACTGGCTTACAATTTAATTTAAAAAAACAATTGGATAATCATAATTCTTGACTTAAGTATTCGCTAAATTGATTTATTAGATCTATATTTACATAACAAACATGATTAAATTAAAAGAATTGTGATTATATAGTGTTAAATGTAAAGGAAAGCTAAACGCGCGTAAAACGAACGTTCAAAAGATGTCAATGTTTTTATAAAATACGTTTATTACATATTAAACAAGAAAACTAAATTATGCTTTTTCAGAAGAAAGTCAGTCTGAGAAAACATTAAAAAGCAAATGTCGTTGATGTAAAGCAATTAGTTCTGTCAGGAAAAAAACAAAACACTTTGAAGTAGTTCAACTTTCAATAATAATCTGCTGTAATAAAATTTCTTCGGATTTAATTTTACACGTCAGTAATAATTATGAACTAATTTCTTATATCTACTCTGCCTCCAATTTTTTTTAAAAAAATGGACGTTATACAATAAACAATTCAATTATTCGAATTGTTTTAAAGTTACTTTTAGCCTGAACGCGCGCGAAAAAAGAAATTTGGCTTGAAAAATGAAACGAATTTGTCAAGGAAGCTTGAAAATTAAGTTTCAAATTTTAAAGTGCTTCTACTAACACAATTTTAACTTCAGGTCGTACGAATCACCCTTACAAAATAGAGCATACTTTGCAGATATACAAAGTAAATATTCCATTAGAGTTAAAATCATTTGTGAACGTACTTTTTTTTTTATCTGGGACAAGTGATTGATATTTAAGATGTAAATGGATTACTAGTTGGAATGCATATCTATGTTATTATAGATGAAGTAGAATTATTTTCATCATATGTAATTGCTTTTCTTTCTTCTAAACTAAATTTTGACATTTTTTGAGAACATCTATGCAGTCTAGAATAATTTGTTTTAGAAAGATTACTTTTCGGATCGATGGTAAACAATAAAGACTTGTCATAACTTGTCATGATGCTTAGCGTTTCTTTAAATTCAAGGCATTTTGCTACAGTTTCCCTGAAGGAAGATCTAATTTGTATTTAAAAATATTTTCGCTTGAGATAATTCTTGTACTTGTCCTATCTAAATTTCTAGGATAATTTCGTTCTTATCTTTTGGAACACAGGGAAGGTAAGAACGGGCTCAAATTTTTGTTTATTTTTCTGTATCATCATTATATCAATATAATCTGGACACATTACTTTAGTGAAAGTTTAAATGTTTATTTTAATCCAATGCACACACACAATGTTTAGATTCATTCTATAAATTAAGAATATATTGTAATCAAATAAGTAAATAAAAGTTTGAAGTCAGACACACACACACACAGAATTATTATTATTATTATTGCTTTTCTGTAACTTCAATTTTTAATCGATTTTTTTTTAATTTAACAGATTTGTTTTATAATTAAATTATTTTGATTTTTTATAACTTCATTGGTTGGATTTTGCAACTTTTGCTTTTTAATTTGTGTCTTATTTTCTTTGTTTTGTTTGCGTCACTTCCTTGTGTAAGCCTTGATACTTGTGTTTTACGAAAACTGTTTCATCTCTTTTCAGTAAAAAAAAAGATATTCATTAACATGGAATGAGAAAAAAAGCTGCATATCTTACTTTAAAACATAAATATGTGTTAAAAATAACACAGTATACATATATACCATGCTCAGCAGATGTAGGTATGTGATTATAAACTTTATTAACTAAATTGTTGGGCACTGAGAGATTATCTGCAGGTTTTAAGAAAATGATGTGAAATGCAAAACTTGAGATTCCTCTCTTCCTCCCAAATATAACTTTAATTTTTTTTAAAAAAAAATCCTACCCAAAGTTATGAGTGTGTTAAGCGATAAAATTTCTTTTAACTCTCCGCCACTGACTTAACGTTTAAGCTTTAAAACATTTCGAGCCTCAAGATTATAAATGAGAGAATATTCTTCATTTACCCATAAAAGGACCTTCTAAAATAAAAAATGAACGATACTATTTCATCATTTGATCATGACGATTCTTTTCGTATATGTATTGCATCATTAATTTGATTACCATCTAATGAGACTGTATAATTTTTTTATTATCCGTTTAAACTTTAATTGACCTATCTTATATTATTCGAATATTTATGTTAACCAGCATTTCAGTTCGGGGAACAAAATTATTTATAAATGTGTGTGTGTATCAATATTTTTTAAAGAAGTAATTTATATTTTTTTTAAAAAAAAATTTGTTATTTTTACTTTTTCTAATATTTTCAATTTTATAATTTTACAGCGAAGTTAAAGAAGGTTAAAATGCATACTAAGCATGAATATTAAAAATAAATTTCCAGATTCGATAAATACTGAAACATCGAAAAAAAATCCTACATATAACTAAATTTTAAATGGTGCGTGGCAAATTCTAGGGACTTGAATTTTAATTTCTACTTTAATTATTTTTTTTACTATTTTTAAATTATGTTAGTTATGAAAGTTAAAAGCAATAAAAAATGGACAAAAGTGCAAGAATGAGGATAAAATATTTTAATTGAAAAAACCCCGTTTTTATTCATGTATATATACATATTGTATTATAACTATGCGTTATTTTTATTGTATTCCTAAAATCTCAAATACTTCATTATTATTTCAATATAAAAAAAGCATGTACAACCAAACCCAATGTACGTGCTGGTTGAACATTTTTATCTTAAGTTAAAAATAAACTATAAAAAATACAATTGGTAATCTTTTTCATCAATGAAAACTAGAAACACAGTTCTTTCATTACTACTGGTTTTTCCCTCCATCCCAAAATAAACGTGATGCAAACAGAAGGTAGAATTCTGTAACAAATGACGTCACATCAAGCAGTTTGACAGCATTTGACGGATTCTTCCACCGTAGTAAGTACATTGCCTCCTTCTCGTCAAAGTTAATTATTTCTTACCTGATATCCAACTGATGCAAATCCGTATTTTAAAAGGAACCATGCTTTGAGGAGTTTTACAATATCTTCTACTCACCGGAGCTAATTATGTATCGAGTTACATTGACACAACAGCATAATTAGTTTAATTTGACTGTGTGTGGTTTCTGCATGCACCCAGTCATGCAGCTTCCTTCTTTTATTTGGGTTTTTCTAAGAAATATGTGGCTGCACGTTGAACGCGCGACCTGATTTTTACTTTTCTCCTTAATAATGATATATGCGATAAAATTAGGGGCATTAATTAAAAAAAAATTCGCCTTAACTGTTTCTCTTTCAAAACCTCTGACTGACTGAGCCATTTAGTCCAAAAGGCTCTAATGCAGTGATACTCAACCTGCGGCCCACCGAGCCTTTTTAAGTGGCTCAGTCATGACCCATTGCTCTGAGAAATTTACTTATTTAAGAACATAGTATTAACAATCTGGTGGGAATTCCTTTGTCAAGAAATTAAATATATCAATTTTGCTTTTTGCTGTGGATGTCTTGAAGGTACGAATTGACATTCTTTTTCTGTTTGGAACGGTTACGGTTAGTGATAACAGTCAACAGTTTAAATATCTTTCATATCTTCCCACGAAAAGTATTTCAAGAAAATATATCATTTCAAGACGATTGGTAGGATGACTGTTTTGTAGTGAAAAACAAACATGGATCAGTAATTGTTTTTTTGTGATTTAGTACGAAAGTACTGTATTTAAAAATACCAATAAACAGGAATCTCTCTCATTCAATAAGACTTTTCCTTTAAGATCTGTTTTAAGAGGTGATAAATAAGCTTCCTTGAATTATCTTTGCAACAGCAACAAAGAGTTTTGTCAGTGGTAATATCACGGCGGTAAGAAAGACATCCTGTGACATTTGTTATATTATTGGTAATCATATGAAACCGTTTACTGATGCAGAAATTGTGAAGCAGTGCAGCGACCGGGGCGTTAAATACATGAAAACATCGGATTTCAGTTACAGTGAATGAAATTAAAAAATTCAAAATGGAATGTTTTGCTAATGATACATACTAAAAAGTTTACCTATTAAAAAATTGTGATCTTAATTTTTTTTTTCAAATTTGAAATTTTTTTTATAATAGCAATAAAATAGTTATTAAATAAAAAGACAATTATTAATAAAATATTTGTTTATTTAAACAATGTACCTTTTTATATATATAACATATGTTCTTCGACTTCATTTATTTGAGTAATAGGTGGTGTATTGAAACAACTATTTTCGCTGCACCGTAGACATGTTCCACTACAGTAGAAGCCACTCTTTCGACAACCACAAGCAGCCGCACATCCCTTTTTGCAATTACAAAATAATATTTGCAAAAGATGATCCGGAGCTGGCAATTGATTCATTGTTATTGGGATGAGCATGTTATTGAAATGCTTCCATCCCCAATTATCAATATCTACGTCCTTTCCTAGCCAAATCTGGATTTGCAAGTACACTCTTTTTAGATGTTCAAATGCTGCATCAGTTGTAGGAGGTAACGATGATAAAAGAAAACGTATTTTTTTGCCAACTTCAGATAATGTTTATTATATTTGAAAAGCTTGTACCCACAGAAGCTGGATACATTTGATGAGGAATATTCCCTTTTTTAGCAAACTCACAGATTCAGGTGGAAGAGTCTTCAAACGTTTGATAAGTAATCGAGGTTGTATACTATCAGCTGGAGTAATTATTTCAATGCTTCTCATATAATGGAACGTAGCCTTACCATTAATAGTACTGATATTGAAATCAGCATTATCATGCACAAATTGAGCGAAGCTGCCAGGTTTTATTTCAGGTAGAGTTGCAAATATAGCTGAAGCTTCGTACACAATGTTACCTCTTTGTATGAAGCACAAAAGCCTAAGGAATGACATATATTTATAACTTTTTTTGTAGCCAAATTTCCTATGAAACATTACAGTCAAAGTAATATGCAAAGGTGATAGAAATGATCTTGGTCGCACCGCTGATATAATTGCATGTGTGATAGATTTGCACTTTTTTTCATAAGTAGGAATTGTTTCGATTCTATTTTTATCTTTAAATATTATTTCTGACAGTAAAAAGTTTAACGATTTTGGAATTGAATCATCATTATTTTCGAGCATTTTGCCACTGGGTGTATAATTTTCATTATCGTACACTTGAGCTCTTATGTCCCTCCTAATAATTTCACGTGCTGCTTTCAATATATGTAATTCCTCTTCTTCTTTGCTCTTATGTTTTTGAATGTACCAATTTTCTGTTAGTATATTATGGTTAATTTTTTTGAAACATATGATGTAATTAGATCCAAATTTACACGATATCTCTCACAATATCATCATGATAGCGGTCTATCAGCCGTTTTCTTATAGTTTTTTAATCCGGGATATACTCAGTAGTGATGGCGTTTCTCAACTCTTGCATGGTAAATTGGCAGTCGTCATTTTCCTCTATGTACGTGTATATTTGCTCCATTGCTGTATCAATCATCAAATATCTCGGAGCAACTTTCTTGTCAACATTACTCAGATGAATAGAATTTTTGATCAAGATATAACAATCTGCATTATATTTTGCTTGAAGTGCCTGTAAATCTGTTATACCAGAAATTCTTTTATGAATTTCTCAATAATAATCATTTTACTGTACGGCAATAAAATTCATGACAGAGTCATTTAAAGTTGAAGTATTAATGTATGAAACTTGTCTTCGGCGATTTTTATTCAATCTTGCTTCTTTTTCCTTATCAGCTTCGTGCCCACAAAGGAAACAGTTATTTTCCGAAAGTTTGATGAACCAATGCTACTTTAGAGCTTCTTTTTTGTAGGCGTAATTGGAGTTTCAACTAGCTTCTTTTTATACCCTTCAATATATTTTTTATTTATATATTTTTGCCGACAACTTTTATGGGCGTAAACAACATCAGTTTGTAAGTGAGGCAACAATCCATCCTGTCGTTCACTTGAAGCAGTTCTCAACGGGGTTACTCCTCTACTTTTTTTTTATATCACCCAAATCTGAATTGTTTTCAGAAGATTAACCCACAATTCTTCACATATTATGCAGCTATGTTCATCAGTCATGCTACTGGTCGTTGGTTTATCCATTGTTCGCGAAAACTGTAATAGAAAATAATTAAATACTTCATTAATTAATTTATTGCATTTTATTTATTGTTATTTTTTCACTTGAATTGACCTTTAATCATCATTTCAGCTATTATTTAATTGATCTTCTAATAATTAACTGCATATTTTCAATCTACTTACTTTAACGAAGAAATCAAAATTCTTATGTAGAAGTTTGATAGGAAAAAATCGTTTTCAATATAACTTCCGTCAGAAATATACAAAAATTTTCGTAAAATCACCAAATCTCCACTTTTGAATACGCACAACGTGCACAAGACACGTGCCATTTATAACTGAACTAACCCGAAAAATTCTGTTCAGGTGAATCTTGCAGCTGCCGCTGCCGTTCTCCCCTCCACGTTTTACTACGTTGTCAAGGTCCCTACATACCTTCACACACTCAGGTATGATTGAAAGATGTTTATTTATGTAATCTATGTCTACTTAGGTGAAATAAAACGAAAACATGAAAAAAATATTATTTTAAGTAGAATTATATATGCTCGAATATTAATTGTTTATATTTTTTGGTTTAAATAATAAAAAATTAAAAGCACAAAAAAATTTTGGGTACACTTTGTAATTTATAGCATAAAAAACAAAATCCTACATCTACTATATAAATTCATTCACTGTAACGAAAGTCCGAGGCCAAACCCCCCGGGTGCTGCACTAAAGGAATGTTTCTTAAATGCTTCTAATTTAGTGTTAGTGACAAAAATAAAAATATAAAAAATAATAATTGAAAAAAAGGAAAGTGGGATTTATAATATTTTGATCAATATTTTCCACATTTTATATTTCCAATGTTATTGTGGTCTTAAAGCATTTCTGCCCCCATTTACCCTCATGTTGCGGCCCACGTGAAAAAGCTGACATATGTATGCGGCCCAGCAGAAAAAAAGGTTAAGTACCCCTGCTCTAATGGGTTAAAAAATGATTTGCTGCAATAACCAAGTGGTCGTAGTCCCGAGTGAGTGTTTATTAACGTCGCACTATAAAGCAACTCGAGGGCTATTGGCGACGGACCTCGTAATTTTGAACCACGGTCAAGTAATGAGAACGACACCTAGGCAGGTGTCCATCCTCTTCAAACTGCCAACGGGAGCATTTTGAGCCTCGACTAATTTAACGTACCTCAGCCCCTCTACAGCCGCACATTGAATCTATTGAGGCTCAAGTGAGTGAGTATATATTAACGTCACACTATTCAGCTGCACGAGGGCTTTTGGCTACAGACCTCGTAATTTCCAACCATGATCAAGTAATGAGAACGACAACTAGACAGGTGTCCATCCTCTCCAAACTGCCAACGGGAGCATTTTGAGCCTCCACTAATTTAACGTACCTCAGCCCCTCTACAGCCGCACATTGAATCTATTGAGGCTCAAGTGAGTGAGTATATATTAACGTCGCCCTATTCAGCTGCACGAGTGCTTTTGGCTACAGACCTCGTAATTTCCAACCATGATCAAGTAATGAGAACGACACCTAGACAGGTGTCCATCCTCTCCAAACTGCCAACGGGAGCATTTTGAGCCTCGACTAATTTAACGTACCTCAGCCCCTCTACAGCCGCACATTGAATCTATTGAGGCTCAAGTGAGTGAGTATATATTAACGTCGCCCTATTCAGCTGCACGAGGGCTTTTGGCTACAGACCTCGTAATTTCCAACCATGATCAAGTAATGAGAACGACACCTAGATAGGTGTTCATCCTCTCCAAACTGCCAACGGGAGCATTTTGAGCCTCGACTAATTTAACGTACCTCAGCCCCTCTACAGCCGCACATTGAATCTATTGAGGCTCAAGTGAGTGAGTATATATTAACGTCGCCCTATTCAGCTGCACGAGGGCTTTTGGCTACAGACCTCGTAATTTCCAACCACGGTCAAGTAATGAGAACGACACCTAGGCAGGTGTCCATCCTCTTCAAACTGCCAACGGGAGCATTTTGAGCCTCGACTAATTTAACGTACCTCAGCCCCTCTACAGCCGCACATTGAATCTATTGAGGGCTTTTGGCTACAGACCTCGTAATTTCCAACCATGATCAAGTAATGAGAACGACACCTAGACAGGTGTCCATCCTCTCCAAACTGCCAACGGGAGCATTTTGAGCCTCGACTAATTTAACGTACCTCAGCCCCTCTACAGCCGCACATTGAATCTATTGAGGCTCAAGTGAGTGAGTATATATTAACGTCGCCCTATTCAGCTGCACGAGGGCTTTTGGCTACAGACCTCGTAATTTCCAACCATGATCAAGTAATGAGAACGACACCTAGATAGGTGTTCATCCTCTCCAAACTGCCAACGGGAGCATTTTGAGCCTCGACAAATTTAACGTACCTCAGCCCCTCTACAGCAGCACATTGAATCTATTGAGGCTCAAGTGAGTGAGTATATATTAACGTCGCCCTATTCAGCTGCACGAGGGCTTTTGGCTACGGACCTCGTAATTTTCAACCACGGTTAAGTGAAGATGACGACACCTGAGGTGCCAGTTTCTTCTCCTAAATTCCACACCACACCAACGGAAGGTCGTATGATCCCCGCCAGATTTAACATCCTTCAGCCCCACTACACGGCGAGTCTTCATCGGCAGAAATCTCGAACTCATGACACACCGGCCACGAGTCCCTGACTTTTACCCCGAGATGGTCGTGCCCTCTATTGAGGTTGAAAGTACTCACATTAGCGTGGAGAGGAAGTTTGGAGAATGGGATGCAGTGCTCTGGTGTCATTTTCATTACTTTTCATTACTTCATACTATGAGGTCCGTTGCCAATAGTCGTTGTATTGTTCAGCATGAGACATTAATACAGAATCAATCAATTAGGAAATATCTTTTTTTTCGTACTGAATAATTAATTGGGTCTTAAAGTATATCAGTGTCACAAAGGACTTGGCTGCGATAGCCAAATGGTCACTGCATTGGGCTACAAAACAACTGTTGTTTCATGGGGTGGATACATTTTAAAAGTCCTGAAGTTGGAGTGGTATTGAAATTTAGAAAATGATCCAGGTGTAGTCGTCGCCATCAGATCCTGGTTTAAAATTACTTGGCAGAAAAACTCGCCAAATTTCTTCCCTTGGATGCTCCAAACTTTTCGGAGCAACTAAAGCTGTCTCAGCGCTCGAATTTCTATGAATTTTCCTAATGGATTTGATCCCGTTTGCCAGATGGATTAGAAACAAGACAAATGATTTTTGATAATATTTGAAAATAATTTCAATATGCACCCTTAAAAAAGATATTCTTTTCTTTATACTTATATATAGAAATATATATATATATATATATATATATATATATATATATATATATATATATATATATATATATAGTTCTTTTAAGTTAATTTATTATTATTTAAGATCAGTGTCTTTGCATTTTAGGCATAAATTCAAAAGGTATTATTCGCTCTATATGTAAAGTTTTTTCTGTAATATTAATCAGGAATTGATTGTTTATTAACCCCACACCACGAAGCTACACGAGAGCTATTTGTGATGGCCTGCGTAAATGATGCCCCTGGGTTAAATGATGAGGACATCTGAGGTGGCACCCCACTCACCAAACTTCCATTCTACGCCAACGTGAAGACATATTAATGAAGAAAGTAACTGTTACTTATAATAGTTGGAATACTTTTTCATTTAGTTGCAGAAGACAGCTAGATTTAATTTCACAAAAAGAAAACAGTGTGGAAAAATTGAAACATGTTTTACTATAAAAAATTACTTTTTGTATAGTAAAAATTCATTTTTAATTGATCTAATAAGTGGTTTTATTGAATGAATTTTTTTATTTGATGATTGATAATTATTAACTTGCATTGTTTTACTAGAATGAATTTTTTCATTCATTTCTGTAGGAATATATGTATACATGTTTTAAAATCAATTTTTTTTTGACTTGGCATGACAAAACAAAACTTAATTCATTCGTGGTGATAATTTTTCTAGTCGTCTAATCGTCTAAAAATACATCAAAACTCTCACATTTATTTTCCACAAATTATAAAGGCAGCACATTAATCTTGGCAACACCGGAGATGAATTTATGAGTTCGATTTTAAAAGTAGGTCAACATCTTTGAGGGAAGCGTTTATCATTAGGGGAGTGTTTTGTTCCAAGATAAGATCTATTATTCCTGAATACCTAAAGAAGAACTTTTCATGTATTACCATAATAAAAATTCCATTGTATTGAGAAAAAAATGACTCCTAAAAGAAACATTTTTCATGTTTGTTTTTTTGTTAATATCCATAGGTAAAAAAACAAATAAATAATAAAAATACTGAGACTTTTATTGATATGTTACTTAATGATTGAGTGATTTCTAGAAAAATTGTCTTCGATCAAAGTTTTTGAGTGATATTAATTTTTTATGTCGTTACCTTTTTCTTTCTTTCTCTCTTTTTTTTCCTTTGTAAAATAAGGTTTCTAAATTTGCTAGGGAGAAAATATGAGTTTACACGTAGTTTGCAGATTTGGAGGAAGTATACGAACACAGAAAAAGATTTAAGCTAAAGGACAATAAGGGATTAACAATATTTTTAAGTAATTTTTAATTATTGCTGATAAAACTTATTCAAACTTATCTTAAACTTATCTTTCTGTTAATAAAATTGCATCATAACTTTTAGATTTTTCAGAGCCACAAGAAAAGGTTTAAAATGATGCGTTATGAGAGAAAAGCGAATCACGAGATCTCCGGAACCACTAAATCTACAGATTTAAAATTGGCAGGCATGTTCCTTTTGTTTGGAGATCCTCTATGAACAGGTTTTACAAAACTTAACCTCCCAAGGGGGTCTGATATAGGCTACGGAGGCATTATAGATACAAAAGAATTCCCGAATTACAACAGTTGGACCTACAGACATGGAATTGTGCTAGTATGTTCCTTTTGTTGAGTAGTGATCCATTAAAAATGGGGGATTTGGGGAGACTGACTCCAATGAAGAGGGATAGGGGTTTCAATGATAGGGGTTTCAATGATAAATATACGTCCATTTTAGAAATTCATTTCCTTTCCTTTCCTTTTTAAATCAGAGTCTATAAGTGTATTTTTTCAATACATTCGAAAGCTTAATGCTAGGACACAGATAACATAACCTAAAAAGAATGTATAGTCTTACAATGCCATGAAATACTCAGCGAAGCGGGTGGGTAACGGCTATTATATTATAAACGATTATATATAACTGTGTTTTCTTTTGATCGTTTAATATTGCTTCTAAAACACGTTATTTTCTTTTCTCCAATTCTTATCTTTAGGAAGACAAAGAATGATGGATCGAGAGCATTATTTTTGTTATCGTAATCAGTAATTGAGTTCTGAATTATTGTATATTATTGAAGCTAATTCATTGCAACGCTATTAATCACAACATAATTAGCGATTTGATTGTTTTCATTATTAAAAGGAATCAGCGACTGATATGCGAATATTTCTTTCGGTCGGCATCGTCTTTGATTCTTTTACGGATCAATTTGTTGTTAATTACAAAATTGCTTCCCATGTTCGGAAGCATAAATATAATTTTGAAAGATGAATTTTCGCAAGATTTTTTTCATACTTCTCATTTTCCACGGAATGACTTAGACTTCTCCGTGCATAAAAATTGTATGATTTAATTAATTTTTTGTACCCCTATTCAAATGGATGGACAATTAATATTTTCTTCCGTAAAACACTTATCTAGTTAATTTTCAGCAATGAAAAATATTAATAAACAGTGAGAACCGCTCAACACGAAACTGAAGAGATTGAAATATTTTTTCGTGTTGAAAGAATTTCGTGTTAAAGGATATTCCATATATCAGCAAAATTAAATTTATTAGAATTTATTTTATTTACATAGATATGTATCTCAATGCATATATTTAATAAAAATCAATGAAACAAAAACATTCACAAGAACTTAAAAAATTAATACAAATTTTTGAAAAGCAAATCATTTATTGAGTTTAGAGAAAATAATCTGATATTTTTCTTTGCATTGTTTTTTAGCATCAAATTGTCAACAAATTGTTTGGTATCGTCCATTTTGTTATTTATTTCACCATTGGAATGTGCTTCTAAATAACTGAATACACTTTTCATGATGTTCCTCATTTTGGATGACTTGGGAACAGCAACTACATTATTCATTTAATTTTCATCGTCGGAATCTGCTTCAATAATAATTTTTGATCGTTGAACAAAACACAAAATATCTTTGTCTGCCATAACTGGGGCTGTACACACCTTATCATCATCTACTGCAATGAAATGTTTCGATAATACAATATGACAGTCCAATCCGGCTCGTGTTTTCCGTATTTGGTTTATTCCCACAAAAGAAATCATTTCATTTTAAGCGACTTTTCAATTCCTTCTATTAGCTCACACTCTCTCTCTATATATATTTATTTATTTATCTTGGTGGAATTTTCAATCGTTTATAAAATACATTTTAAAGCGCTCAATTGAGCTGAAATTTTATATACATGATTATTTTGGATGACAATACAATAATATAATTATAATTAATAAAAATTAATTGATTAAAACTAATTATTTACAGAATTATAAGTACAGACAAATTGGCGCCTTAGCGACCCTTTTGTCGACTTGTGTCAAAATTTGAAAAGGTTTTTTTTCTCACGTGTTAAAGCATTCAGTTGAACTCAAATTTATATACACGATTGTTTTGATGACAATATGATACTTTAATGATAATTAATAAAAATTAATTACCATTTAATATTGTGATTCCGTCATATGTATATACATATTTATATTAATTGTAACTATTTAATAAAAAGTAACTAAAACACACAAAAGTTTTCTTTGTTGATCTAAGTAGGAATTGACTAAAAAAGTTTTTTTTATATCACTTGTTATTTTGTGTTAAGAGAAAAATGTATGAAAATACATAGTAGAGTTTGTCGGAACCGTTGCATTAACATATCTCGTGTTAACCGATATTTCATCTTAAGGTATCCGACTACGTTCGGAACTATGATTTTAAAAAAGTGCATAAAGGCACAATTTTCATGATATTTAGTGTCACTCAGATTAGAATACATGCATAAAATTGTTTTAAGGAGATTTTGACGAAAAATATTTATTTAATTATAATATTTTAGCAAAAAATTAACTTAGAAAAATCTTTTTTCCAAATGTTCTCCTTTTGTGAAAAATGGTTCTATTATAATAATATTTTGCCTGTATATATCTCAGACCTCTTTACTGAGGCTCAACTAGAAGTTTTGAAAAATTCACATTATTTTCAGAGTTACCACCAATTGAAATAATTATTCGCGTTTTTTTCTTAAAATTGCTCCCCTCTGTTGTCGTAAAATGTGAAAACCCCACTTCCAAGTTATATATTTCAAAAATTCTAGTTGAGACTCTGTAGAGAGATCAGAGCTATATGCAGTCAAAATATTATTATAATAGTAGTATTTTTCACAAGAGGATAACATTTGGATAAAAGATTATTCTAAGTTAATTTTTTGCCAAAATATTATATTTAAATAAATTTTTTTGCCCAAATGTCCTTAAAACAAATTTATGCAAATATTCTAATCTGAGTGACACTAAATATCATGAAAATTATCCATTTATGCGCTTTGCAAAATCACGGTTCAGAACGTAGTCGGATACCTTAAGCGTTTTCGCGTTAAACGTATTTCATTGTATGCAGAAAACTTACTATAATAATGTTCAATTCTCTTTCTAAAATCAATAAATTTAATATAATTCGGTTTCATCGACTTGTTCCTTACTACTGAATGTGATATTCAGTGGAAAGAGAAAATATCATCCACTGTTACTTTCAGAGAGCGAGAGAAATGCGTCTCCCTATATCATTGATATTCTTCTGTGATTAATAGGCATTCAAATGGATTTTTTTACACAAGTTGGCAAACACTATTAGCTACAACAATATTAAAGAAAAATTATATCGCGTTTACTCATGCATAGCTAAAGAAATATTTTTTTTAAATATCCCTATCTCTCATTCAATATGAATGCTTTTTTTTATTTAATTTAATTTTTTAAAATTAATTATTTAAAACAAACATTCGAAAATTTTTCAAAATTATTTTAAAACAAGCGTTTTTATCTCCACGAATACAGCAGCCATTTTAACGAAAATTTGTGCGAACGTTGTGAATAACGAGTTAAATACTTACTAAAAGTCAACTATTTGTATTTTTTTGTAATTCAGGAAAAACAAAAATATTTTTTTCCTTTTTCAACCCATTCGTCATTTTCTGAGTGGTGCTCTGAAATCACAGAAACGTCACTGCAAAGTGTGAGTTAAAGCTTTTTTTTACGTCCTCAATGTTATAATATATTTTTCTAGAAATAGGAGAAAAATGTTTAAGATCCAAAATGTCCTGTGACTTTCAACTACTTAGCGCGAGCACACACGTCCCTCAACGCACACAAAGCTGCTTTGACTACAAAAATTATTCTCGAAGATTACCGTAATGATTATGTTAAATTTCTGAATAACTTTGTCAATCAATAAATTGTTTATTTGTCTTGTAATTTTAGCAATTTATTTACAAGACCCAAAGCAAATTATGTGCAACCTATTTTGCTCTTTCAACTCTTTTTAATAGTTGATCAGTTGTTTGTTTTTTGTAATTCTTCTGATTTCTTATTCAACATGTTGCACCCAGTGATGCTGAGTGTGAATTATATAAAGAGTGTTTTTTTCCAGGTATAGAAGTTTAAGTTGGTATTACTTTCCAAGATGGCAACCGATTTAACAGCTGTCAAGTGATTTATTCTCAGTTTGGTTCAGCAATTCATCAAAACGATCATCAAGCAAGGCGTAGATTCGTCGAATGGGCCCAAAACGAGATTTTCGTTGTTCCCGATTTTCATAAGCGAATTTTGTTTAGCGATGAAGCGCACTTCTGGTTGAATGGCTACGTCAACAAACAAAACTGCCGCATTTGGAATGAAGCTAATCCACAAGTGTATGTCGAAACACCGTTACATCCAGAAAAACTGACTGTTTGCTGCGCTTTATGGGCTGGTGGAATCTTTCTTCAAAAGCGATGAAGGCCACAACGTTACAGTCAATGGTGATCGGTATAGAGCCATGATTACTAACTTTTTCATTCCTGAATTGAACAATCATGATGTTCAGGAGCTGTGGTTCCAACAAGACGGCGCAACATGTCACACAGCTCGTGCCACAATCGATTTATTGAAAGACACGTTTGGTGACCGCCTAATTTCACGTTTTGGACTTGTGAATTGGCCTCCAAGATCTTGTGATTTAACACCGCTAGACTATTTTCTGTGGGGCTATGTAAAGTCATTGGTCTATGCGGATAAGCCACAAACGCTTGACCATTTGGAAGACAACATTCGCCGTGTTATTGCTGATATTCGGCCACAAATGTTGGAAAAAGTCATCGAAAATTGGACGTCCAGATTGGACTACATCCGAGCCAGCCGTGGCAGTCCTATGCCAGAAATCATATTTAAAATGTAATGCCACAAGATTATCTTTCGAATGAAAAAAATTCATGCCAATCGAATAATACATCGTTGTTTTAAAGTTCTATACCTCTAAAAAAACACCCTTTAAAACAGAATTAAAAAAAAATTCCAGTAATATATAAAAAGGGTATTCTAAATCAAACAAATAAAGGAAATTAAAAAGCATTAGTCTTGTTCCGACATGATACCATTGGCGACAAGGAAATAAATTGTCTTTCTTTCCAGCTATTAATGAAAAGGAAAAAAAAGTCTTATCAAAAAGACGGATCGAATTTCGGGTTTCACTTTCAGCTGAAACCGAGAGCATCTTACGCATGATAAATCATGCATCATATAAGTACATGGATGCTGTCAGTGTTTCGCATGTTTTTACTATGTCTTGCTTCCTCTCAATGAGAAGTTCGTGAATAAATAAGTATGAAAATAAAAATATCAAGACGTAAATTGAGCTGCGTTTCCTGACCGCTGTGAAACCACTGTTTGTTTCATTTACTTAAACTACAATAGCGGTTTTCAGGAACTGTCAAGTGCATAGAGTCCAGGAAACTTTATTTATTTTTCATAAAATTTAAAAGCTCCTTAAGTAATTTTTTTAGTTATGCTTTGTTAAATGATGTAATAGGGATTTCCTCCTTCATTCTTGTTTGGAATATACGATTCAAATTTATTCCTTTCTGTATATTTATTTGTGGATAAATGTACATTAAATTTAATGCACACTGATGAAGGAATAAATAATGTGGCTAAAAATATTACACAAACATTTTGTTTTCCTAAATGAGTAATAATTTATTTAAAAATAAAATTTTTGAAGAAATATTGAAAAATATAAGTAAGTTTTTGAAAAGGTATTCGGAATACTTAATGATTTATTAAGTATTTGTATGCAAATGAAGATCATTTGAAAGGAAAAAGGTCATGGAACCTACTGAAAAAGTCGCAGAGAAATTAAAATCTTACTTCTCAGAGAAAAAGAGGTTTACTAAAAAATATAACATATTTTGATATTTAGTTTGTAATGTTCATACCATACATACTTCGAATTAGTTTCTGAAAAATTAAATTTTTTGGAATAAGTTGTATTCTAGTTGTGAACTGAGATTATGCATATATTTTTATAAATACAGTAACCGTTTGTTTTCTTCTCTGATAAAAGGAAATACTAAACTCAAGCATTTCCGGTTTAATTTCAGTTTAATATTGATGATACATATTTTTGTTACTAATACATGCATTACCTTTGGAGCTTACTTCAACCTTTTTTTTTTTGTTAATTTTACGTTTACTTGACTGCTTGGATTTCAATTTTATATTGATTTTAAATTTTTGAATATTGTCGTCATTTAAATTTCATATGTCGATTGAATAATAATCACAAACAATATGACTAGTATAAAATTTAGAAAATTTAAATAATTTGCTAAAAAAATCAGCTCAAGAAAAAGAGAAAATTGTCACATGACGTAATGGAATTATTTTATTGATGCAAATGATATCAACAAAAATCTATCGTTAAAAAATCGTTTGCTTTTATCCTTAAAAAATATTTCACTCACATAGATGTTTTTTACTCAACTTCGATTAAAACAGCCAGCTATGCAGCACTATTTGTCTCCTGCCTTCAATGTTTTGTCAAAATTTTAGTTTTTCTACTGTGTGTCATGTGTATTTTTAATTTCTCTCTCTAATCAGTTATTTTAATTCTTGTATTAATTTTGCGTAGTTCTTTGTTACCTAGCCATTTCGTTATTAATCGATTGCGAAGTATCATAGCGACTGATTAAGATTCGATTCACTGCATATTCAATTATTGTTATCAGCTATAAATTAAGTAAAACATTTGTGTATAATATATATATTTCAACTTCACTTGAATACATTTTTCAGTAGTTTTTAATTGTGCTCATGCATTTGAAAAAGATTGTTCGAAATTTCATTTCACATTCGAATGTTACAACATTAAAAAAACATTTTTTTGTTGTATTAATGAAACCAAATTTTTATAGCAGCAAAAATACTTCCCTAATTGTATATTTCCTTCATAAAAGTTTCAAAAGTAGACATTTTTGAATTTATAACAAGATAATAATCAATATCTATTGAATTTAAAAAAGAAAAAAATGTAACAATGTTGTTTATAATGTGACATTGTTGTCAACAATGTAACAATGTTGTTAACAATGTAACAATGTTGTTAACTATGTAACAATATTGTTAGTGTTTTGGCACTGTATTCAGAGTTTTAAAATTTCATACAAACTTGATTTCAGACATTTTCAATATTTTTAAATATAAAATTGCTGTACTTCGCTCATTCAGATATGAATTAAAGATGAAAGAAAGCCTACTTTTGATGTAACTTAAAACGCTATTAAAATGTTAATCTTTAATTGATATAAATGTTGTTTTTAACTATGTTTTACTTTTTTTGAAATGAGATATATTCCTTGTAACTGGAATAAAAGATGGAACTTTAGTTTAATTGGCACATATTTCTGTAATATATTAATATTAAATATACTGTTGTACGCAAATAAATTCTAGGTGAAAATTAACTTTTGTGAGTGTTCTGACAGATCAAAAATTTATTAAAAATATATTTAGTTTATTTTTTGTCATTTTAAAATTATTTCAAATGCAAAAGAGATTATGCTGTTTTTCATATGTTATAAAGAATTTCAATTTACTTTGCTGCATTTTTCCTGCAAAAGTTCTTGTTAAATTTTAGAGAAATTTAATTTGAAATAAATATTTTAATGAATGACTTACTTTAAGTATATACTCCGGTTATATATATATATATATATAATAAAAATTAAAATATTTAAAATTTACTGTTCATAAATGTATGATTTTTTTCCATAGAAGTTTTTAGAACTGGTCTAAAATTCTGTTGGAAATATTGTTAAGGATTCTGCAAAATCAGTATGAAGTAAAAAAGGAAAAACATTAATCTTATAAAGGTTATGGCAAATAATGTAGTATCAGTCCAAGTATTAATATTTTAAGTTTTAAAATTTAGAGAAGAAATTACTACTCGAGTTTTACATCAAATAATTTTCTTATTATCCGAAAGTTCATTTTGTGCTTGAATATTTAAAATACTTTTAATTTTTCCTTAACTAAATATCTTTAGAATTAATATCATAAAAAATTTGTTGTAAAATGTATTTCTAAAATGCAAAGTGCATGTTTTATTATTGACCATTGTTGTTGCTGTTGTTGTTACTAATGCCACCTGGTCAGCAAAGGCCAGATCAAAACCCATGAAATTCAGCATGACATAGGGCTAAGTGAAGCCTGTCGTTAGCCTTAGCTATGAGCACCATACAGATGACAGAACGATTTGGCTCGGTATTGTTGAACATAGTTTATATTTTGCAAAGTAGGGTTTGCAATCCCGTGTTGTATTTTCAATCGAGGGATTACCTTATCCAAATCCCGGGGTTAGGATTGGACTATTTATTAAAAATACTTACACTTTATCATAGTTGAAATTGCTTAATAAAACTGAAAATTTAATTAAAAATTGTTTTAATATTAATTTTATTGAAACAAATAAAAAAACCTTAATTAATCATAAAAAAACAAATAAAAATAGTACATAATGAAATTAAAAAAAATTTCTTCATTTCTTGTGTATCAGTAAATAAGATTTTAAAAAACACAGCTCGTTCACCGTTTCATCGTTCAGAGGGCTTCTTAATTTTTGTTACAAATAGTCCTGCCGAAGAAAATGCTCGTTCAGATTCTATACTAATAGGTGTTATCGTCCTTAAATATGAGTATTTACTTTTCAGGTAGTCATCATGACTTCTGCCCTTTTCAAAAAATGGATTTTTTTTGAATTTTTGATGATTGTCTCAAATTTAATAGACTGTCTTGGTGCACATACACTTCTTTGTTAACTTTATCTGGTTATTCTGCTGCACTTAATGGTTTTTGTGTATAAATTGATCCAGTTATTGAATAAGAATGTGAATCAGTTTCAAGTGTGTTACCTTATTTGACGTAGAAGATCCAGCTGAATGAGCTGTTAGTAATGCAAAGGGATTTGAAGTGTCTCAAGTCTTTCAAACAGGTCCGCTGTTAATTAACTGCGTTTAATTGAAAAAGGAACTGTGACAAAATCTATTTTTGAGATGTTGCTTATTGTGTAAGTCAGTGCTTCTCAAACTTTCAATACTCGCGACCCAATATTCAATCATCATTTTCATCGCCCCCCTCCATACAATAACAATGTATTGAATTCAATAATACTATACTTTGACACTAAAGCTACAGTGTTGTGTGTGTGTTGTGTACAACTTTAACCTCTTATGTGCCACCGACACATATAAACGTCTCGCTCAGCCAAAGCCCCCTCCCCCAAAAAAAAAACATCACGCGCGTCTACGTGGAAAACCCTGGCATTGGGGACCAAACCGCGTAACTTTTATTCGGCAGTTAGGGAATTAATTATATTCCGTACAAATCATCAAGATAAGGGTCAATACAAGCCCATGGGGTCACCGGTAATTATTAAACTTGTTCTTAACTTAGTATTGTTAAATTAATAATAAAATACATTGCACGGTACTGATACATTTACAAGTGTATTATATCAGTGTAAATGTGTATTTTATATTTTATTACGTCAGAAAGTATTTTGTTTGCTTACTTTCAGTAAATTAATAAAGTTTTAAATAATCTTTAGTTTTCAATATGCTCGCGCCCCCCTTGTAGAGTTATCACGCCCCTCAAGGGGGCGCGCCCCACAGTTTGAGAAACTCTGGTGTAAGTATTGCAGTGAGCCACTTAGTGCAACATTCTCCCATACGAGAACTGAAAGTTGAATATATTTTTCTACTTATAATCGTACAAAAAACTCTACGTACATATTTCAAAAACACAATATAAATTTTCTAAGAATTAAATTCTTAGGAAAATTTGATGTGAAAAATTTTTAAAATGTATATATAATTCAGACAAAAATTAAATCTCGGGATTGGAAAAAATACCGGAATTCCGGGGCTGCAAACCCTATAGCAAAGAATAATTATTATGTTTTTAAAAAATGGATTTTTTAACCATACGTTTTTTTTTATTTTGAATTTGATTTTATTATTATTCAAGTTGATCTAATGAATGTATGACAATTATTAGACACAAGTCGAAATTAAGATATCTTGTAGGATTTTATTACAAATTCGATAGTCATGCAAGTATTGACTTACAGTCAAAGGAAAACTCTTTTATTCAACCTTCATTTAAGATTATACTTTGCTAAAATTTTGATTAAAGTAAAGCATCAATACTGATATAAAACTGCTGTAAACTAGTGTAGTATAATAAAAACAAAGCATTGTATGAAAAATAAAACAAAGTTTATTTACAAGTTGGTCGTACAACGGCCTTACATCTTATACAACATTCAGTTGTAAAGTACAAAACAAGATAATATAATATATGCAACATATTTCCACATGTAAATGTTGGAGACAGCTTTAACATAGACACTGGTATTTATATAATTCGAATCATAACAAGTATTTAAATATTCTTCTTCGTATAATGAAATCAATAAATGATTTTTAGTTTTAACATGTAAAAATTTATAATTAACAAAGCGGCTATTTAACAGGGATTAAAAAACACTTACCACAAATAATAAACTAACATATTATTTACCCTTATATTACAGTTACTGTGGAATTACTATTTCTTTAACTAAATGTAAGAGAGCACTTACGAATAAATATAATCAATGAAATATAAGATAATAACGATAAATAAAAAATAGAAAGTGACAATTAATCTCCAACTGATGCATGTTCAATAAAGGTCACTGGGCAAAACATTTCGAATATATCGAGTTGAAGTTCGATACCCGCTCGCTCCAGGCGTTGAGTAAAATCGAAGCAATTATTCACTACAACTCAATTTAAGTTATTTTGATTAAGAAAAGTTTAATTCTTCTCTCAATCCCTCTTGGCACGGATCTAAAGCACTTCGAAGATCAAATGCTTTCTTCTAGACTGAATTGTTTGTAGAACTTCGCTGAAATAAATAAGTCAGCTAATACATATATATTTGACTAATTTTTTTTGTATATACATATATGCTTATGTTGATAAATGAATCTTTACTGCACTGCTCTCCAAGAACCTCCTTTCGTTTCTCTGCCTTCAGGAGTGCTGTAACCACTGGCACTACCAACTAGTGTTTCAGTATTGCTGTCGCTAGATCGTCCTGTTGCAACTAATGGCTGTGCCTCTTTGGTTTCTTTTTCATTTTTCACATCAGCGTTTCTCTGAATAGAATAAGACTCTTGCTGCTTAGTATCTTCTGCTTGGATATTATCAGGTTGTTGTACTTTGTATGGAGCTTGATTACCTCCTTGGTTATCATATGCTCTTACATAAACAGCTCCTGATGCGCTGTGCAATTGATTATCATTTTCTGCTCCTGGCTGAACAGGGTACGCAGCCTTTAAACCATAGTTTTGTAAGCCTGCAGCCAAACTCTGGTGGTTATATCCACCTTCATTTCCATATATTGGAACATTATTTACTTGATAAGATGCTTGATTATGATAGACTTGGGAATGGCCTTGGTTACTGTAAGCACCTTGGTTTTGATAAGCTGCGTTTTGGTTGTAGTCGCCTGAGTTTTGATATGATTGCTCTTGATTATCATAGCCCCCCTGATTTTCTTGATTATGATTTGCATGATATTGTTGATTATTTTGCTGAGATGCAGCTAGGTAGCTTGCACTGCCTTGATATCCATATGAAGTTTGCTGCTGTGGGGCTTTTTCTCCATTATCTTCTCCTTGGTCTTCCTGATAATCTTGACTTTCATCCCCTGTATTTCCATACTGATTGTATCCATATCCTTGACCTCCTTCTTTTTTATCTCCTTGATCTTGTTGAGCTTGGTAACCAGTGTTGTAATAAGTTGATCCAGCATTTGGATAGTTAATTGCTGTTGCTGCTCCATTTTGTATTTGATATAAAGTGAGTGCCGGAACAGGAGCATATCCATTAACACCCTGTCCTCCATGCTGCCCAAAATTTCCATATTGTCCTTGATGATTACCAGCATCGTAACCTTGATTTCCTTGATCTTGATGACCATCTTCTTGATTTTCATAGCCTCCTTGATTACCGTATCCTCCTTGATTACCGACAGCAGGTTCATCTTGATATCCACCTCCTCTTCCACCTTGGTCATTATAAGTAGTTAAAGATACTCCTAAGTATGCTGGATTGTTATACCCTCCTTGTCCTTCATTATTACCTCCATTTTCTTCATCGTGAGCGGCATGGTTGTTATTGTCGTAAGACACTTCCCCTGCTCCTTCTTGAGGATTTTCAGGTTTGTGTTCTTCTTCATGTGAGTGGCCTGAGTCCGAATTTTCTGCCTTATTACCGTCAGTTCCTCTAGCATAAACACCTAAATTGTCATAGCCTCCTAACCCATGTTCCCCACCAATGTCGTAATTACTATGCTGTTTTGCATCTTCAGTATACAATCCTTGGAAATCGAAGTTGTGGCCACCGAAGTTACCAAAACCTTGTATGCCATGATAACCTCCGTGGATTCCACCACCCAGACTTTGAAGGCCAGGATAACCTTGGTTTTGACTATATGCCCCCAGAATATCATGATAGCCTGCATTCTGTGATTGTAGCTTTCCAGCATGTGCTGCTAAGAAATTTGCTGCACTGGTGGCATGGACATTTGTACCTTTGGCATGATAACCGCCACCATTTCCACCCTTTCCGGATGGAATGTAAGGCGTGCCTTTATTTCCTCCTCCAGATGGGAATGGACTGCCTTTGTATCCACCGCCGATTCCTTCAGGGAACGGGTTTCCTTTGTGGCCTCCTCCGATACCTTCGGGGTAGGGTGATCCCTTATAATTACCCTCATTAGGAATGTAAGGAGTACCTTTGTAATTTTCAGGTTTGTAGGGTTTTTCTTCAATGCTGTAATAAGAAATGAAAATATTAGAAATCGGAATCGAAAGATACATTTAAACTAGATTGTCTTATTTAATTTATGCACTTTACCATCTTAAAATACTTGATGAAAATTATTTATTAAAATAACCATGCGTAATATACAAATAGATTTTTGCTGTACTTAAAGAAAAAATGGTTCAGAATTTTGACTGAAATAGACAACGATTTCAGACTGTTGTATTTGAATTGTTGTATATAAACACACACACACACTTAAAACTAACTATAGATTGAAATAAATTGGTTCCGTACATAAGACATTTCAAAATGGAAATACATGAAATTAAACTACAATTAAAAGCTCCATATATTTCTGTATTATAAATTTCGTGTATACAAAATGCCATTAAAATTTTATCTTTTTAACAGTTAAAAAATTCATTCATTACAATGTTTAACGCGTATTGTGTTAACTTATATCTTACTTAATAAATAGTTAAATACCACTAAACCTCTTTTGTGCTGTTCTAATATATGTAAACATCCTTTTGTATAAAATTGAATAAGAAAAAGAGTGTACATATATAACTTAATATTTAACAATCCCCTTATTTTAATATTAAATATTTTGTACATGACAACGAATTCCCTTTATTTGTTTGACTGCAATAAGATATATTTCAAAGAATAATACTTTTTAACACACAAAAATTGAAAGGTAAATGAAAACGATCCTAAAACTTCTTACTTTTAGAGAAACTAAACTAAAATTTTCCGAAATTTCTTTCATGTTTTTAAACAAAATATTGAATTTATTTTACTTACTAAACCGGCACCGGTTTCTTCACGTATTCAGGAACTTCTTTGTACACGTTGACTATCTTTGGAATCTTCTGGGGCACTGCTACAGGTACAGGTTTGTAGACAGGTACGACGTAAGGCTTAGGAATGTGAACTGGTACTGCTACTGGAAACTTCTTTGGGACGGCATAAGGTTTAGGTACTCGAATTACGTAAGGCTTGGGCAGCTTGATCTGGAATGGAAGTTTCACAAGTTTCGGCAGAGGAATTGGAAAATGGATTGGCACTCCTTTTATAACTGGGAAGGGCTTCTGAAAGTGCTTGATAACAGGAACTACGTGTGGTACACTAAAGGGCTTGGCGATCGCTAAAGGCTTCAGAAAGCCTACGGGCTTGGGCACTGGAACAGGTTTTGGAATAGGATAGGGCTTGTAAATCGGTACATGCTTCGGTATGTGTTTCACGATGATTTTACTCGGGATTTTGTCATGCCAACCATGTCCATAGCCGTAGTTATTGGTAGAAACTAGTTGGAGAAGAATCAGTACAATGGGTACTGAATGAAGAACATTCATTTTGGGAGAACTGAAAAGAATTTCTAAAATTAATATTAAATATATTCAAAGGTATATTTAACGATTAGCTTCGAATATTGATGAGTATGAAAGTACTGGTGTGTTGAATTTTAGTAGATATATATATATTTTTTAGATATAACTTCATATTTTTTATTTAAAAGCATAAAAAATTCCCGTATTGTAATTTATAGATAGATTACCCGAAACTATATTATATCAGAATTGAATCTAAGTATTCGAGGCTTTTGAATCTTGGATAGTTTATGGGTCAGTTTCAAAAATTTAAAAACTGCTAGAAACGCAATTTTAAACAATAGATTATGTGTGTAAAATTCAAAAATCTTTCATGTAAAAGTTTTAAGGCGTAAAAATGAATTTCGAAAAGGCAAAAATAAGAAGAGAGAGATTGAAGAAGAATGGTCTGGATTCTAATTAAACATGAAAAAGTTAACATGATTAAACATTTCTTATATTTTGAAAAAGTGTAAAACTTTCAACACCCAAACTAATGGGGTTGCTAACCTTTTCTGCATACAAATGAGGTTGCTTTAAGAGTGTATACTCACACCCTTAATTTGATTTGAAAAAAAAAGAAATTCCTTCCGGAATTCTAACAAGCTAATGATATTTCTACCCTCATTTTTTGCAGCTATAATATTTACGATAGTTAATTATTTCATAACTATAGTTTCAGTGAAATAAAACCACTCATTTTATATAAAGTTCGAGAACTTCGCGTTATTAACTGAATGAACAAATTTCTACTAAATCTTAGAGTATGACAAAAATGATTTAAAAAAAAAATAATAATAAAAAAAATAATAAAACAAATCTATTGAATCTGGATTTTTTCCACAAGTCATTGTTTTTGTAATTTATTTTAGTATTTTTAGAAAATCTTGTAAATATTGCTTTTAATTATTTTTAGCAGACCATTTAAATATAAATAATAGATTACGTTTTTTAAAGTTAAATATAAAACAGTAAAGTTTAATTTAACAGGGGAGAGCTAACTGAATTCAGCAAGTTATTAATTTTAGGAGGTATATTTTAAAGCATGAATTTTTTTACCCTTCACACCGTTTGGTTTAATCAATATAAAAAGGAAATTATTTTCACAAAATCCCTATTTATGTCGTAAAATGAAATTTTTATAATAATCATTTGATATTTTAAGCTAAGAATTACGAAATGCATCATTTTTGAATATTTTTAACACTAGAATAAAGTAATTTATAATCCTTTTCCCATTAAAAATTAAAAGTTAAATAAAAACTTTTTTATGCAAATTTAATGATAAATTTTTGACAAAAAGATTTAATTTTTATCTGTAAGTTTCTCTATAAAAAATATTTTCCACCGGCAATCAAAAAGTGTTTTTCCATTCCAATTTACAAAAAGAGCTTTTGAGAAAGAAATATAAGCTTTTCGTTCTTTCTGCTTGAAAGTGTTAAAATAATTATTTATTTTAGAGGAAGAAATTCCTTATACATGTTTTTGATGCATTTTTTTATGTTAGGATTTATTCCTTTACATAAGATTAGTTCATAAATCATACAAAATCTTAACAATTTACAAACTATGTCAATAATTTGAAAAAATATTACTTATCTAGGGTAGACAAAAGTTTTACATAATTGACTAGAAACAAAAGAATATTTCTTCTGTATGAAACTATGCTTTAAGTAATATATACATTTTATTTTCCAAAATATATTTCTGTGAAAGTTTTATACACGCGCTTTAATGATCTAGGTCAAAGACAAATTTTAAATTATCTTATCCGCCAAATGCTTAATATAGAATTATTTTACTAAACATATTCCTGTACTCAATTAATTCAGGTTTATCTACATTATTTTTTATCGACTTCTATTACCATTGAATGAAGAAAAAGGAGCTAGTTCGTGACAAAATGCTGATACATGTCCATTATCTGCTTGATATAAATCTTTCTCTCGATCATCTTAAAAATCTTATTCTTCCTCAATAACAAAACAGTACATTGTATTCCTTTGTCCACTGTAAGTTGATACACCTTTTTAGGATTTGTTCCCTTATTCCTAAGCGATCTTGACCTTAGGGAGAAGAAAGGAATAGGATTGCGTAAGCCATGGTCTGTGGTGTCTAGCGCAGATGAAATTCTCAGTAGCTGTCCTCATTATTTGTAAGGAAAAACAGTCGGAAATCGAGTTGCCTGATGCAACCGTTGCCCCCCCAGAGGGGATTTTTTGACCCAATGGTCCTGTTTGATGAGACCGTTTTGTATAATATTTTATGGAAGTAGATCGGTGGTTGAAAGATAACTGATTGGTAGCTCTTAATCATAGGGTTAGATATAGTGGGCTAGATTACCGGATTTTGTCCTTCAGCGAGAAAGGTCAAAGCTCTTTGAGCTTGTAACGGAGAGATTATTTTTTTAGTATTATTTTTTTCATTGCTCTCATAATATCAAATTGAAGCAGCCTGCCTTGTTTCATTTTCATTTTTTTTTCGTGGCGCTGTATTTTAAAAGAGTAGTTTCGGAATATTTTAATACGTTCACAACCATTTAGGAATTTGTTAAAATACAGTTGAAGTATAATTTGTGAATGGGGAAGAAATTTGTGCGCGTAAAAAGAATCAGTAAAGAATGTATACAACTTTTCTCAAATTTAACATATGATTGTTTGATTTGAATCTCATGAACTAATTTTGTTTCAAAATAAAACTAATAAACTTTATTACCGTAAAATCATGCGTGTAGCATGTACTGGCGTATAACGCGCACCTATACTTTCAAGCTGCATTTTTTCATTTCTAGGTATATTCGCCGTATAACGCACACTCCATTTTTACGAAAGAACGATAAATGTGCGTGTACAATGCTGGTATATTTTTAGAGGTATTATCCCAGAATTCTGAAAAATGGTATATTTTTAGAATCAGAATCCTTTAATTTCATTACGTATGTCGTTCCTTTCAAATAAACAATAGTTCAATCTATGTAGAAATCTAATTTATCTTTGCTTATCTGTTTTTTTATTTTTGAAAATACCATTTTTTATATCTGGCGTACAACGCGCACCCTTAAATTTTGACCTCCTTTTTTATGTTAAAAGTAAGTGTTATACACTAGATTTTTACGGTAATTAAACTAGTTACAACACATTTATCAACCAGGATCACTTTTGATCCAGTTATTTTTTTTAATGTTAATATTTTTTAAAAACCCATTCTTTTTAAATTACAGCTCCTTAATTTTAAATACAAGTAACTTAAAGTACACTCTAAAATAAGATTCTTTTAAACCATAAACTTTTTGTAAAAAGATTTTTTTTTTCATACAAAGTAACAGCCGCTAATTTGAAGATGAAAATACACAGTGATTCTCTCATTATGTTTTAGAATGTATATAATTTTTTAAAAAAATTAAGCAGATCTAAATTGTTTAGAATATTATGTATTAGGGCCATCCAATTACTTAGATCTAATTAAAAAAAGCTTTTGACAACAGTTTATAAACAGCTATTATATTCATACTTTTATAAAACAAACAAAACTTGCGTTTTTCTGTAAAGATAAATTTCTTTAAACTGGATAGTATAACCTTCATTTGAAAAGATTTCATTTAACTGAGTGTATTTCTAAAAGGGAAAGAATAGTGTTACAAAATAAATTCATAAATTAAGCGACATGGGCCACTTAGCAGGTATGTACCGCAACAGTGGTTTAGTATTCTATTTAGAATATATAGCATCATTATTTTAAACAGGGATTCATATGCTGGATGATGTACTTTCAAATTATTTTGAATGTTATATGAATTATTTTAAACTTTAAGGATATGAAATGAAAGGTTTTTGTCTTTTCTTTACTTTAAAAATCCTGTTACATTTTATGTAATGAAATATAAGGATTTTTTCTTATTTATAAATATTGTCTGTTTTTGTGTTGTAATTTTTTAATATAGTTTTTTGTTGCATATATTAAAGAAAAAATTTTCTTAATTTTAAATATATTTTGTGAATAATCAGCTTAAAACAGTATTAAAAGTTTTTTTCCACCTTTATCTTTACTGAAGAATTAATATTAATTAACAGAATTATTGATTGATCAAACAAATATCTATTTTTCACATTATATAAAAAATACTTTTTTCCGTAAAAGTTGGTTTTAAAATATTTTATTTAAAAAAAGGAATTTTTACTAAGATATTAAAAATTAGTTGCTTTACTTGCAGTTTGTTAATTAAAAATGCAACATAATTACATTAATTCTGCATTGCAAAAAGCGTATTTTGAATAAAGCCCATATCTGATGTATATATATATATATATATATATATATATATATACAATATATAAATATTATCTATAAACTCCTAATTTTTAAGAAAATTATTATGTATGAGATAAATTGATGAAGGGATCATTCAATGAATACCGAATGAAAAAAGGTAAAGTTTATAATTATTAATTGTTAGTTTTTTGCTTACAAAATTACTTTAAAAGTATTTTTTAAATTTTTATAAAAATTAATTTTAAGAGAAATAACACTAATTATCTTTTTTTAGATGTAGAATAATTTATACATTTCTTTTAAAAAAAACCAAATAATAATATATATGGAATAATTATTTCCTGAATTCCTTTATTACAAGTTTTAAATTTTTTTTATATATTTTCAATCTTATAAAAGTATTAAATAACAATTTAAGTGACCATTTCTAAAAGATAAATCCCCGTATTAAAATTAAAAACAGAAAAATAATTGATTCTGATTATTATTTTCCTCTACCTCTTTTGTTCTTAACCTAATAGTAAATGGTAATATTGATGAAAACTAAAATAGAAAAAAAAAATTTATACCAATTTTTTCCAAATCTAATTTTTTTCAAATGGGTTCTATTTTACAAAATATTGTTCTTTAATATATTCATAATGATACTTTTCTAATACAGTTTGTGTTCTTTTGATGGGAAACCTTAAAATGCAACCAATATATACTTCCTTAAGAAAACCTCTAGTAATGCCTTTAATCTTACAGAAAATATTACTTAAGTAAGAGTTAATGAAATACTGTTTCTTTTTAGTCTGAGCACAAAATTGCAGAAGAACGTTAACCTACAAGAAAGGTAACATCAGTCAACATAAATCGACTATTTCTAAGTTAGAAGATTTGAAAAACAAATGAAGAATACTTTCAAGTAAAAACCTTATTTTGCAGTTTTTCCTGTAAAACTTCCACATACATTATTAGTCCCGTTATCAATAGCTTTAATTGTGTACCTCAAACACAGCAAGATGAGAAAACACTTTAATTCAAAAATCCTTATTTTCTAAAGCATGCATGCCCTGAGGTTTTTTATTCTAATTTCTTGTGTATTTCTCTGCCAGTGAACCCTCGAACAGCAGCATCTCTGTCCAACTTTTTCATCCTGTCCTTGAATGATACCAACATCCTTAAACTTGTCTTGTCCTCCTTTAGCTATAAACAAACTTGAAGGTGCTACCCAATTTCTAACTGCTTCGCGGCCTCATTTGCTGAGCCTCCAAGTTAAATATGAATAGCTGGGCAAGATAAATACCAGTTGGGTTAAATTGCAGGTGTTTTCTTTTTCAAATAGAGACAATCGGGGTATTATGCAAAATCTGTCAGAATCGCTTTCCTTTCTGTCATAGTTTATGAGGTTTGTACAGAATGGATATATTGATAGTGATCTTTGTGTTTTGACTATCACATTCTTTGGGATTTGAATTCACAATGAGTACGAAAATAGTTACAGATAAATTGGAATGGCGTAAAAAGTGTCTCTTTTTTTTAAACTTTGTTTTACATTTAGTTCATTGTGTTCTGGTTTTTTCTTACGTAAATTTTTGCTCAGACTGCTTTTTTAAAAATTTCGTGAAATGAATTATTTATATTCCCGAGTAAAAAAATTGCACGAGTTTGAAAAATTTCGAATTTTACGCCTTGGGGTTTTTTGATGGCATTGTGTTAAAAACATATTTTTTAGCTATTACGCAAATGAGAGTTTTCTAATATCATTAATATATAAAATCGTTTCTTCAAATATATAATTGGCTGAAAAATTATCCAAAAGGCATTCATAAGCAAATCAGTTGTCTGATTTCTCTGACTGTGTTTCTCTTTTTGTGTAAATATTCTTTTCTTAAAAAGTGATATTTTTTTTTCTTCTCATGTACAAATTACTGTCCACAATAATATTGATTATGAGATAGTATGAAATGTATGTGGCAATTAAATCAAAGATATCATTAACAATATAACAATGGATTTAATTAGAATTTTTATTAGCGTCACGCAATTGGCGACGTAACATAAGACACTTTGGGGTAACCTCCACCTCCACACCACGCCAATGTGAAGACTTTCAGCTTTCATTTACTTAATGTTCATCATCCTCTCTACACAGTGGGTCTTTAGTGACACCAGGATTCAATAGAAATAATGCTGGCCCCGAATTTGTGACCGTGACCGTTTCCAAGATCAAAATATCGATGGAATGGAGATGTTGAAAGGTCTGATGAAATTATCAGTATAAATGAGGGAAAAATTTTTTGAAGTAAATAATTGCCTTTTTAAGGAAAATATTATTTCATTATCATTTTTCAATTTTAACTTTGAAGCTACACATTTCATTTTGAAATTACTCTAACGATACCAGATAAAAAATTTGAGTTTAAATTATTTAACTTACAAGTCAGAATTATGAAAAGTATACATATGGTATTCTAATTCTTTGAATTTTTATGTGGGAAACATATAGTTTGTCTAAATGTAGAACTGATTTTATTTTTAAGATTCTGTTACATTCTGTTCATTAAATTCTGTTACGGTTTGCATTTATTATATTTTTTTATTTAGACTTTTATTTTTTTATTTATACTTTTTTTATTTTCTTACTTAAGTATTCAGATTTATCTTCTAAAATAAATTAACTCAATTAATTTAAAAATAAGATAAATTGCATTCTTGTTTTTTAATTTACACGAAAAGGTGTTGTAAAATTTAGCATTGTTTGTATTACAATTGAATTTTATTAATTTACACTAACCGTTGCGTCGAAATAACTGAGTATTTTACTTATATATTCTGAAACATTTTGGAATGGCATATTCTTTGTGAGAACGTAGATTTTTTCCATTCCAGTTTTAAATATGATTTATAAGAATATATGTTTGTTTTTTTCAAATGGAGTGAAATCACAAAATACTGCCTGATGTTTTTGATGTCCTATTATTTTATTTAATGTTTTTATATAGTTACTATATGTATGTTTTTTGTTATCATTTTTAAGAAGAATTTAATGATCTGAGGTGATATAGAATATTATTTCACTTTTAAAAAAGAAGATGAATTAATAATTTAAATCGCTTACACACATAAATGTTTTTTTTTTGAAATATTCCGATTAAGCATCTAAAGAAAGTAATTTATAACAAGGTAATATTTTATTTAGAACTGTTATACTATATATAAAAACTACTTCTTTTTAATTGTTAGATACATTATACGTTCTAATTAATAGCTTGATGTTTATTCTTATATATATATATATATACTATAATGTACAAAATAAGAAGCATACTCATTTATTTTAGCAGAAAAAGTCATCAAGTTTCTTAAATTTTTTAGCTATGAACAATGGGATTTTTCTAAAAATATTTATTCTAAATTCATTTTCCATCTTTGAATATTTTATTTTTCTAATACTGCCTAAGCATCAGCATTTTTAATTTAAATAAATGCAAATAAATGACAATTATCCGTAATCATAAAATATTAAATTATCTACTATCACTGTTTTAAATCATAGTAATTTTTCTTCCGTCTTATATTGCATTTACAATACATTAAATTTAGCTTTAAATATGAGTACATCAAAAATGAAATTTATGAAAAATTGAAAGTGAATTAACCTCAACATTCTTTTTGTTCATTTGTGTAATATTGTTTCACGTGACAAACAAACTCGCATAGAAGATTAAAATAAAATATAATTCTAAACATTTAATTTTAACATGTTGTCTAATGTAATTAATTTGATATATAATATTTTTTTTACTATAAAAATAAATCTTATAAAAATTTCTATATTTTTCAATTTATTTAAAAAAAAATTGGAATTTGTTTTATTTATTTTTTAAATATAATTTGACTAGTTATACTCACTTGTTTTTTTACATTTATTTTTAAATGCAGATTAAGTTGAATCATTTTGCTGATTTTTCTGTGATAATAGCATTTTTTAAAATATTTAAATATTTTTTTAAATATTAGTTCTTACGATATTCTGTGTGTTTTATATTACAAGTTACTTCAGAGCAATTTTTTTTATGTGTATTGTGATGTCGATAAAACACAGTTCAAGAATAAAAAAAATAATTTAAATAGCTAAATCTTTCTTGAGTTTTCGTGAAAATAATATATGTAATGGATAAAAACTGCGTTTCATGGTTTTCTGATAAAATAAAAAAATTTTTTTAACTTAATTGTAAAATAACACACAAATATGAATAATGTTACAAATGTAAATTTTTTAAACATAAATTCATTAAAATTTTTTGATGCATTTCAATGAATTATTGAGCGTTTTAGGTAGTCCACAACAATTAGTACTTTAATAACAAAGATAATAAAAGCAATTATAGGTAGCAAAAAATAGGATAGTCTTAAATATGTTCTTATAAAAACAGCAGAAATTATCAAAAAGTGCATAAAATGAAGATCATAATTGTACTATAATTCACTTATTTGAGCAACATGTAACTGACACTTGGTGAAAGTATTATAATTCAATGTTTATCTTTAAAAGATTAAGTTTTTACAAATGTTTGACATTTAAATTTTTTTTTATAAATCTTCTAATCAAATTTGGTTTTTTTAGTCGTAATATAATTCCTTATCTGCGTGAGATCAAGGATATTAAAGTTATATCCTTCATTTCAATATAATAGGAAAATGAATATTATGTACATGAAAATTAAGAGGTGCATTTCTTTTAAATTAAAAAAAAAACTAATTGGAAGTTAGTTACAATGTTCACATTTACTTATATTCTTAATATATTAGTATTTTTTAAAATAAATTTCGAATGATATTATGAATATTATAAAAAAAATTAACATGATACTCAAATTTACAAATATTTAAAATTTTATTTTAATATTATTTAGAGAAATAAATTAAATTTAAATTAAAAGATAAATTTTAAAACACAAATTAAAAAATATGTTTCTAAAGAAAAATACACACAAAACTAAAAAGTGTCCCATCTGAAAGTCCCATACGGAAATCAAAAGTTTGCCTACCTGTTATTTCTCTGGCTGTGTAGGGTTGATGATCTTGGCAAAGCGAAGATAAACTAAATGACCTTGCTCTTCAGAAGTCGAAGGTAGTATTAAAGTTGTGGGTCGGGTGTGAGGGTATTTCTTAAATACGAGGTGAGAGAAAACGGTTGCCGGTTGGACCGTTCGCGCCGTTCTGGCCTCCTTATATCCAGGTCAACAGAACACAGAGTCTTACGGGATGATCCCTCTTCCAGTGACGTCACACTTCCCTTTGCTACACACGGGGGAAAGGTTAGAAAGTAGATCGTTTATTAGAAAGTTTTATTGTTATCGAAACGCATGCTCGAATTCGAGAATTGCACAGTATTCGAGAGCTGGAATTGTTTTGAAAGTGTAAAATTTTGTACAATGTATGCAAATTTGATTCATGCATAAATTTAGTTTTCGGAAGGAAATATTATTTTAAAATGGAAAGATGGAGAAAAATGCTATCGAAGAATCAATTCGTCACTTAAAAAGATATGTTTGTGCGTGATGATATTTATTGATTATTTAACATGCTACAGTATACAGTGGTGCACACTGAAATTTTTCAAGGGGAGGGTCCAGGGTTGAAAGTCCAGCATTCTCGTATGATTTTGTCGATTTGGGGGAACAAGAAATAATAAAAAATTAATTATTGAATAAATAATTAGCATTAATTAATAAAATTAATTATTAATAACAAATAAATTAAACTTTACGTACCATATACATAGGATTATAATCAGTCGAAGAAAAAAATCAAGGGTTTTTTTTGGGGGAGGTCCGTTCTTGTGAATGTCACCGATAGATGAATGTCAAAGATTTCTCCACAACGTAGGATTTTTTCAAGTCGATTCGATTTTACTAATTATGTGAACTTTTGATATAAAACATATTACAGTTTTTATATGAATAATTTTTGGTGAATATATATTACAAAATGTTGTTGTCAGGAACTCTATTATTAACTAGAGTTATAAATGACTCTGATTATCATTATCAAAGTTCAGTCAAAGTAAATATTCTCAAAAAGGTATAATTATTTTAAATTATTTAGGTTTCTTAAATTGTATCATTCTTATTTTCAAATTTTATTTTTACCTGAGGAGTATAATATATTTTGAAGCTTTTCTTACAAGAAATAATTTTAAAAGCGATAGATGATTTTATACATTAAAACAATACTGCTAGCAAACTAATATTTACTAATTAATTTTATTCGAAATAATGTGACAATTAGATAACTATGGATGTTTTTAAAATTGAGGATCATTCAAGCGAAAATTACAATAGAACTCCTCAATTTTGAAAATTCTGCTTTCTTTCTAAATCAGGTTTTAAAAAAAACTAAAATAAATGAATACAGAAAAAGAAATTTCAAACTTTTATTCGAAACAAAAGTAAAATTATCGCTAAATAAGAATATTGTTATTCTAAAATTTTAACTACTTATACTATGGAGAAGTTGGTTCAAAATCTACGAAGTTAGGATCTTGCACCAGTGTGAGTATGCAAAGTTTTATGATATCACTCTAAATTTATAATTTTCTTAGAAATTGAACTTTGATTCATAGTTATATATGGATTGTAATCATTGTATATTATTAATTTACTACTCAACTGTTTCTTATTAAAAATATTTATTATTCATAACGTAATAGATTAATAATATTAAAAAGATTTTCAAAACTTAAAAAAAGCAACACCTTTCAGTTTCACATTATTTTCAGTTACATGCGCAGTTATTACATTTAAAAGTAAAAAATAAACACATAACGTGAAATTATATCATAATGAAAATACGTGACTACAAAAAATTTCATGATGATGAAATTCAAATTTTTTTATTAGTTACTGTTTTTTTTTATAATGCTTTGTTAGAATATTATATTGCTTACGAAAGATTCAAAAATTTGTAAATGCAAATTTTTTATCTTATTGTTATGCATTTAAAATTTTAAATATTGGTGGAAACGTATTTTAACTCTAGAAAACTATATTTATCTATATTTAATGTCGTGCTTTATTTGTAAAGTTATTTTTGAGTAATCATTACATTAATTTTAAATGAATAAAATCCAGTGTATCTTTTATTTATTTATTTTTTAAATCGAAAGATAGATCTTCACATTTCAATTTCCCCAACGCAAAAAAAAAAAAAAAAAAGTTTAGTAAAAAAAAAAAAAATTGTAATGAAAAAATTTCTTGTCTTTTTTCTGTTATTTTTATGCTTTTTCAAAATTATGCATGTTTTTTTTGTTATGTAAAATTGTTGCCCTATATGTGATTGAATTCGAAAATTCTTTGAAGAACATTTCGAAATTTTGGTTTTAGTTAGCACTTGACATTAACTCTTCGTGAATACGCCTCCTTCAATAATGTTGATTCATTTTTATTGCTTACATTGAAGCGTTTATTTAGAAAATCCAAATATTTAAACAGGGCAAGCAAGAAACCTTTGACAAATATCCTAATAAAAGTTGTTGACCTTTCTGTATCTCTCTGAGAGACTATGGATATTCTCAAAAGAATAATATCTTACAATATATGTGTTAAAAATATTTTTTTAATATTCATTAAAATTGTTGGTTATAAAATGCAATAGCTTAAAACGTATTATTCAGAAATATTGTCAAAATTGTTTATTTCTTCTGCTTTAAAATATATTTGATTTCACATTGCTTAATTTGAAATAATATTTATAATAAATTTATTTAAGATATTTATTTTACAGTTATGGGAAATATTACTTATTAAGCTCTAAAAAAAGTTACAGGAATCGGAAATATTTCTGTTTTTTTAAAACAGTTTATATTATTAATATAATAGTTTCCTTCAAATTGAAAGTTACTATAATGATGCTGAAATTCCCATAATTTATGTGCTAATTTATCATTATTTATTTACTTATATTTAAGAAAATGTATTATTTGTTCAAAAATTATTTAAAATCAATTGTTTTTAATTACCATTGTGCTATATAAAAGATTAAATATATGTTTCGGAACTGATAATATAGGGCACGTTCAAATGAAGACTTTTGAATATATAATTTCAATTTTAAAACTTCCATATCATATTTCATAAATACTTTAGAATTTAATTGAGTTTATGTACAGGAACCCCACTATTACACATGATGTTATTTGTATCAGAAAAGACAACCCATTAGCCACGAAGTTCAGAATAATGCAACCCAGTTACAGCAATGTGTTGAGAGCTAGAAAAAAAAATATGAACAAGATATCCCAGAATAAAATTTTATCATGCTTGTAATAGTGTGTGAAAAGTTTATTGAACTTATAATTAACCACCAAGATGTAATATTTATGTTATTTTTTAAACTTTTAGGAAAAAACTGATTTAAAAGAAATATATATCTAAAAAAATTAATTTTGAACTCAGGATTGTACTTAAAAATGATAATCAAGTAAGGAAAGTAAATTTGTTTTCTTAATAAGATATTGTTCTGTTCTTTTGGAAAAAGTAAATACTTACAAGGAAATAAACAATGTAAAATAAATACTTTTACGTGATTAGAAACATATTATTCAGGTTTGGCGATATTGCTTAGCAAAATTCAAGAAAATGTATAATCTAAATATAGCGAGAACTGAAACACTTAGAAAAAACCACAATGCCTTTAGAAGTCATTTAAATTACAAACAGAAATAAATGTAATTATATTCTTTCTTAAGAGAGAAAACTCGTTTTAAATAAATAAAATAACTTTCTTCTGAATGGTGTTCTATTTAAGGGACACGGTGTTTTTAGATTTTAAGGAACTGATTCTAATGAAAAATCTGCCAATTTATGACTGCCCAATAGATTGTGTATTTATGTCAATAGATTATACATTTATTCTGATATTCAAAGTGAATGAAGCCCAGTGGCTGAGTGGTTAGTGCATCGCGCTTCCACGCAACAGACCCGAGGTTCAAACCCGGCCTAGGCAAGGTTGACTCAGCCTTTCATCCCTTCAGTGGGTCGATAAATGAGTACCAAGCTTGCTTGGGAGCTTAACACGGGGAGTTTCGCGCCAGACTGACCATCTGACCGGAACTGCTCATGCACCTCAGGGCCCATGGTCACGTATACTGAGTTGGGCACAGTAGGCATTGGCCTTAATGGAATGCCACGTCACTGAAAAGTTATTCTAAGTAAAAAAGTGATGAATGCCCATGGTATATGGTCATAGTCACGAACTTATGGCAAAGATCATTTCGATCTAGTTAAGTGCGAGTTAAATCAGACGAGATTTTTGACCAGTGGCGTAACTAAGAGCATTAGCCTCCCCTGTACAGTCAACTTTTAGGTCCTAAGCTGTACTTAGCTTCAGTCAGGCTTTGTGCCCCTCCCCCTTGTGATGCGGGGCTGTACGTTACACAACTGTTCTTAACCGAGGTTCAAAACTAAGAGTTCCGTCAACAATAGAACTCGCGTTGTTTCGAAGTGCGACGTTAATGAAAAGCAAACAAGAGAATGATATTTAGCAATACATATGAGCCAGTGGTATACGTATTTAATCAAATCTATTTCAGTAAACTAACCATTTAAAAAAATTTAAGAGAGTAGAAATTAAATCCCCCCTTCAAAAAAAGGAGAGAATTATTGAAAAAATTGATAGTCTCGTTTAACCGGGTTGTAGCAGCGCTTTGCTACGATTCATGGATTAAATGAAAAATTATAAACATTTACTGTAAAATTTATGAAGTAATGTCTGTCTCATCTCTGCAGCGGCAGAAAAGTATCTTAAGGTATCCGACTACCTTAAAATCAAACATTTTGCCAAATATTGACCCTTTTTCATGATTTTATTTTACAGGCCATCTTATTAGCTTCATAAAAATACCAAGTTTATTATTTTCCATTAACTACAACAAAAACTGCAAGTGTTTTACGTAGTAATAGCAGATGCCACTATTTAAAGCAAGATGTCATACTTTAAAATATGTTTTACTTGAAATGTTTTTTTGTTTTGAAAAGGTTCAAACGAAGACAGCAATTGCTCAAAAAGTCGTAATTGCTCGTCTTAAACAGGCTTATCGAAAAAATAAGCCGCATAGAATAAATTTATAAGATTTTGAATGTAAAAACTATTAGATTAATAAGTAAATAAGGATTTTTTTTATTCATTATTATGAAAAATGCATTGTTATACTTTTATTTCTGCAGAAAAAAAATATTTTTATAAAATGCATATGAGTATCATACGTATTTTTAGTATCATATACCTGACACTGAAGATATGAGTGTCATACACATGAGTCGTAAAATGTGCAGATTTTAAAAAGTATAAAAGGCTTTTCTTATTACGTACATACACAATACCTTCTAAAAAGCACCACGTCTTTTTAAATAATATTTAAGTTGAAATTAAAAACCGAAACATTAAATAATGTGTCATTACAGCTATACGAAAAACTAACTGGAGTAATTAATTTTATAAATGTCCCTTTTTCTGATATAGAATATTCATTTTTTCAGGAAAATTACTTTCTGTAGTCAATAATATAAAGATTTGAAGATTAAGTGCTTTAAAACTTGAATATTTGCTTTAAACGAAAGTAGTAATCGAAGCTTTTAAATCACATTACTGATCTAAGCTCAAAAGGATATCTATATAAGAAGAACAGATAATTTCTGTTACTTTGCTAGTTCTTGAAAAATCTGGTTTCATAGGTTGCAACCGGTTAGCTAAAAAGTAAATCTCCATTTTTTAAGATGATGGAATTGTTATTAAAAAAGAAATACGTGATTTTTTATTCAGAACTTTTTCTTTTGTGAAAACCTTAAAGAAAATATTTAATAAATTTACTTCCTGTGTAACTTTTTAATTTCCCGTAACTTCTTAAATTAATTTATTAAAAATTCACAAATATGCGTCACCACTTTTTTGCTACATCACACAGATCAGAATATTTCTTTTTTTCCCACATCCAATTTTTCTCAAGAGAGTTTGGGTAATTTAACCATTGATATTGAACTATCAAAAAGGGTGACATAATTATTCTATTTTCCCTTCATTCCTATGAGCTCTTGTGCTTTTATGTTGTTTTTAGTACATGGATAATTTTATTTAGCTACTCATTTTTATTAAAACATATATTTTTTAATCGTTAATTATAGATTAGTAGCATACATTTGGTATATCCTTTATTATTTAACCTATATCAGTTTTAATAGTGCATGCTATGTGTATGTGCATATACTTCAACCGCCACGGTATTTTAATCTGTATATTTATAAAGGAGAAAAGTGACTCACTTGACACAATATCTTAGAAACTATTAGACCTATAGACTTGAAATTTAGCAGGCATGTTCCTTTCATGGAGTAGAGATCCGTTAAGAATTGATTTTGTGAAAACAGGGTAAGGGGTGTCAAACTCGTATTATATTACGGGCCATATATTATAAGTGGGGCCGAATGCTTACAATCTTCAAAAAATCAATAAAATATGACTTTAATAATGTATTATTAGACTCAATGTATTGAATATTATACATAGGCACTCGTTTTTATTTCAAGTAATTTTTTAAACTTAAAGTATATATATTTTATATTTTTATTATATATATATATATATATATATATAAATAAATTATATATATATATATATATATATATATAAATGTGTAAAAATTTTAAGAATTTCAATTTAACATTATTTTAAAGAAGAGATTTGCCATCGTTTTTTTTTCACAAACCAAGTCAGCAAAGTTTGATTAAAAAATACTGGGCTGATGTAGTTTTTAAAATTGACGATGAATGTTTAAAGCGGTTATTCTTAATCTTTCTGAATTTTAACTATTTTTCATTAAAGAAAATAACTGCCCACATAAATGAGTGCTTTCGAACATAGTCATTTTTCGCATAACAAACAATGAATTTTAGGAAACAGATATACTGATGAATATGTATACAAATCTAGAATTCCAACTTCTATAGATTTTTGCTTCAACAAATAATCACATTGTATTTCACAATTAATTTATTTGTAAGCTTTCTTCAACAATTTCAATATTGATAGATAGAGATGAAGTAAAAGTACAAAATTATAGCTCACAGGTTTTAAAATTAGGATGAATTACTCCGTTCTAAAAAATTAGTTTACTGAGAATATTCGATAAATCTTAATTTATTCGATTTAATCAACAGATAGTGACAGCTTTCAAAGTGAGACAAGTTTTCTTTTGTTATTTATTTTCTCCAAAATAATAATTTTTAATATTATTAAATAGTGTTGTAACAATATGATTTTTCCTTTGAAGCGTAAAATTAAGTTGAGATGGGTCTTGTAATATCAAATGAAAAATCCCTATCTTTTATCTATTGTTTCCATCTTTTAATTCAGTACATTCATGATATTTTTTGTTTCCAAGAAAATTATAGTCCTTCAACAATTTGAAGAATCATTTTAACACCTTATTATTTGAAAGCCATTGAATTTCCATATGATATAGTAGATCATTACATTCATTTTCTATATCTTCCAGAAATGATACAAAATGAAGATGATGAAGTCTTGTGTTCTCGAATACAATTTGCAATTTTGGTGATTACTTTTAAAAATGTTCTATATTTAAAACTTTGGAGCACAGTACCTTCTAGTGAATAACACAATGAAAATTCTCAAAATTGTTATTGCCATGCTGTTTGCATGTTTCTTTTAATCTTGCAACAACTCCTCTAGTAATACTATCATGCAAGAGAAGCCAACTTTTCCTAAGTGTGGTAAATTATTTTCCTTCAAAACATCTATAAGTTCATTTAAAATATCAGCTCCCGATATCGTGTTTTGAATATGAATTATTTCTAGAAGTTCATCACTTATTTTTAAACCAACATCGCATCCGTGAAAAAAAAAATAGCTGAGTGAAATTTCCATTATCTGTACTTTTATCAATTTTGCAATAAAGTAGGCTTGAAATTTTTTTATTGTTGAATTATATATATATATATATATATATATATATATATATATATATATATATATATATATATATATATATATATATATATATATGCTGATTTTTCAAATTTTCGGCTATTTCATCAAATCTTTTACGTACAATATTTCGACTTAAACTTACATTTTTAATTTGTTTTGTTTGTGCTGGACATTAAACTTCCACTGTTTGAGAGAAATAAACATTGACTTTTTAATTCCCTTTCAGTAAAGGATTTCGATTTCCTTGCATGGTAAAATGTAATAATAAATAACTTTTACAGCAGTCGTATTTTCTTCAACAAATTTAATGTGTGTGCTTTATTGTTTTTGAAGAATGGATCTCTATCTTAAAAAGTTTTGTCTTCACAAAGTTTTGCAAAGTATTGGTCATATAGTTTGTTTCATGATTTGTGTCATAGTGCCTTTTAAAATTATATTCCTTTGCAACTTAAATATAGTTTTTAGATATCAGACATATTTTACTCTTATTTTTAACACAAAAAATATTACAGTTGACATTTTCTTGAAAATCACGGCGTTCCTTTTGAATTGATATTTTTTTACTGATTTGTTGAAATTTGATTGTGCTTTCATTCGCAAACGACTAAGTGTACACTGGCCTATCTTAACCATCTTGAATATTTTTTTAAACTTTAAAAAACACCTCTGTGTGATTACCTCTTGGTAATTGGACACTCCAAACACAGAAAGAGGAAGAGAAGTAAAAGTCGCAAAGAATCAGGGTACCATCTACAGTTCAAAATATCCATAGTGCATTTCAGAGTTTTATAAAAAATAGTTTCTTATAGTAAAATTAAATAAAAGCGTTTAATGAAATATAAAAAAAATATTTTTAATCAAAAGGTCATTTATATATATTATCAAAAGGGATTTCTTTTAACAAAAATAGCTAAGAGGCAAATGTATTGTAGATTTGTATATAAGGTTCACCTCAAAAGAATTTCAAAATGAAAAAACTTTAAAAGTCTTATATTTAAATTTTTTTTATAGAATTGTGTGGCGGGCCACAATTTATGCACTCGCGGGCCACATGCGGGCCTAGGGCCACGTATTTGACACCCCTGCCTTAGGGGGTTGCGAGGGGTTAGGCGTTATACATAAATATTCCTGTTTTCAAACTATAAGACCTACAGACATGAAATTTGGCTGGCATGTTCCTTTCACGGAATAGAAATACGTTATGAAAAATGCTTTGCGAAAATCGACCCCAATGGAGGTTCCGGGGTGTTAAGGAGCGTTATAGATATGTATTCCAGTTTTTAAACTATTACACCTACAGACTTGAAACTTGGTAAGCGTGTTTTTTTTTGTTGAGTAGAAATCCTTTAAGAAGGAGTTTTGCGTAAATCGACTCCCAAGAGGGTTAATGGAGTCGTTACAGACAAAAATTCTACAATGTTAACTATTAGACCTACAGTAATGAAATTTGGCACGCATGTTCCTTTTGTTTCATGAGTTGAAATCCGCTAAGAACGGGTCTTATGTAAATCGACTTTCAAGGATGGTTACGGGGCATATTGATTAATATAATTCCGTATTTGAATTATATGACAGGAAATTTGGCAAGTATATTTATTTTCTTCAGTAGAGGTTCACTAAAAATGCATTCTGCGGAAATCCGATTTGGGGGAAGTTTTTACGGGAGCGTAAAAGGAAATTCTATTTCTAAAATATTTATATATATATATATATATATATATATATATATATATATATATATATATATATATATATATAATATCCAGAGAAGTAGGAGGGTAGCGGCTAGTTAGATACAAAAGAGTGTGACGGATCTTTACGTGATCTTCACATTAATCCTCTTGGGGAATCTTTGGGCTAGTATTCGCGTTTAATTCACAGCCATCCCTCTCAAGAAGAAACCTTGATATATAGATTAGTTCGACTATATAAAGTCAGAATTTTGTAATTGTAAAAAAGAAGAGCTGAGAAGCTGTTACAGTCGCCACGAAGGTAAGATAGAATAAGGTTGATTTTCGCAGCTTATGATTAAAAACGGTGTTTACCCCTGTATTAAATTAGTGGATTGGAGATTTGCAGTCATCGATAGATTAGGTTAAGTTAAATTGGTTACTTGCGCTTGTTCGCTTAATGTTTATTTCTTTCTCCCTATCACTCCTAGGACATTCCCTTAAAGATTTAACTGTTGTTGATTAGTGTGCTTGAGTAAAAAAAATAAATGTTATAATGGAAGTTTCTGGTTCTACTTTTACTCCTCCTACACTCTTAGGTAGGCAAGACGGTAAGGGAGCAACTTCAGGAGTAAGTCGCTCACAGGAGGTCTCAATATAGCTCAAAAGACCAGATATAGAGAATAGCAGGACTAATACAACTCAGATAATAAGAAATTTGGTTAATGCAGTATTAGTGAAAAGCGGCAACAACACACACATTTAGAGTTTAAAATAATGCAATATAAATTTGAAATTTATGGAATTTCAATATTTAAAAATATTTTTTGGCAGTATAAAAATTTTACCTGTATCTATGTGATGATTATTAAAAGTGGATATTGATTAATTCATTTTTGAATATTACTATTTTTAGATTTACAAAAAAGCATTATTCTATTTTGCCTTAAAACATCTCGCAAAGTTTTATTTAATTGCTATTTTTATATTTGCTGAGATTGCATTAAATATTTGCGACTGGGCTCCAAAATCTTAAGGATATTCCTATAAGATATTAACTATATTTATATAAATAAGTATCCATTTTATTCTTGTCGTAACTATGAAATGTACTTTACAAAGTTATAATAAAAGATACACACACACACACACACACACACATATATATATATATATATATATATATATATATATATATATATATATATATATATATATATATACTAGCCGTTACCCACACGCTTCACTCGGTATTTCACGATGTTGTATATATGTATACTGTTTACATATATATTAATTATTGATATCTAGCATTAAGAATTCGATTGTATTGAAAAATATATTTATAGCTGTTACACTCTCGCCCCTTGATATAAAAAGAACATAAATTCTAATATCTGATTTCTATTTATATCTAAAATAGAAGGAGAAAGATTTTTTTCTCTCACTTAACCTAATAATCAAGTGGATTTCCACCGAAGCAGCTTTCAGTGGATATCTACTCCATAAAATAAACATGCGTGCTAAATTTCTAGTGTAAATCTAACAGAGCAAAAACGGAATTTTTACCATCAATACCTCGTTGAGAGCACTCTTAGCGGATTCCAATTCAACAAAAGAAGCATGCAAACCAAATTTTATTATTGTAGTCTTAGCAGTTCGAAAACGGGAATTTTGTCTACCAATACGCCCCAATAGCTCTCTCCCGCTTCCCCCTGGAGTTGATTTCCGTAAAATCCATTCTTAGGGGAACTTTATTCAACTTAAGAAAAGTGCTCAATAAATTTCAAGTAAATGAGTTAAATTCAAAAACAGGAATTTTTCTATAACACGTCTTAATCCCTCGCAACCTCACTCCTTTGGGGGTTCGTTTACGCAAAAATCTTTGTAAAAGGAAATTTATTCCATGAACGGAACATACCTTCTAATTTTCAAGCAGGTGTTTCTATTAGTTGAAAATCGGAAATATTTATCTATTACGCCCCTTAATCCCCTCAGTGACCCTTGGGGATCAAATTTCCCCCAAAATATTTTGTAGCGAATCTTTACACCATGAAAGGAATTCGCTTACCAAATTTTAAGACTGTACGTGTAATAGGTTAAAAATGGAAATAATTATCTATAACGGCCCTTAAGCCCCCTTTAGCCACTTAGGAAACGATATTCACAAAACCCATCTTACGGCATATCTCTACTCAGTGAATGGAATCTGCTTACTCAATTTCAAGATTTTACGTCTAATAGTTTAAAAAAGGAGTTAATTGCCTATATAACGCCCCTTAATTCTCCACAACGCCACTTGGGGTCGATTTTCACAAAACCCATTCTGTAGGGGATCTGTACTCTATGAAAGGAATCCGCTTATATCAAATTTCAAGACTGTACGTCTAATAGTTTAAAAATGGAAATAATTATCTATAACTCCCCTTAAGCCCCCGCAACGCCACTTAGGAAACGATTTTCACAAAACCCATCTTATAGCGGATCTCTACTTAATGAATGAAATCAGTTTACTAAATTTCGAGATTTTACGTCTAATAGTTTAAAAAAGGAGTTAATTGCCTATATATATATATATATATATATATATATATATATATATATAACGCACCTTAATTCTCCACAACGCCACTTGGGGTCGATTTCCACAAAACCCATTTTGCAGCGGATCTGTACTCTATGAAAAGAATCCGCTTACCAAATTTCAAGACTGTACGTCTAATAGTTTAAAAATGAAAATAATTATCTATAACGCCCATTAAGCCCCTGCAATGCCACTTAGGAAACGATTTTCACGAATCCCATTTTGTGACAGATCTCTACTCAGGGAATAGAATCTGGTTACTCAATTTCAAGATTTTACGTCTAATAGTTTAAAAAAGAAGTTAATTGCCTATAACGCCACTTAATTCTCTACAACGCCACTTGGGAGTCGATTTTCACAAAACCCATTCTCTGTAGGGGATCCTTACTGTATGAAAGGAATCCGCTTATCAAATTTCAAGACTGTACATCTAATAGGTTAAAAATGGAAATAATTATGTATAACGCCCCTTAAGCGCCCTCAACGCCCCTTGGAGGTCGATTTTCATAAAAATCATTATGTAGGAAATCTCTATTTTATGAAAGAAATGTGTGTACTAAGTTTCACGACTGTACATCTAATAGTTTAGTAATGGAAATAATTATCTATAAAGCCCCTTAAACCCCCGTAACGCCCCTTGGGATTCGAACTTTGCAAAATCCGTTCTTAGCTGACGTCTACTCCATAAAGGGAACCTACCTACCAAATTTCAAGTCTGTAGGTTTAATAGTTCTGGAGATATCGTGATTAGTCAGTGAGTGAGTGAGTCGCTTTTCTCCTTTATATATATATATATATATATATATATATATATAATGGTTATGTAAATTTTGTGAAATATTTTAGTAGATTTTATATATTTATGCTCTCTTACAATATTTGGAACAATTTAATTAAAGAACTACAATATGTGGAATTAGTTGTTCTCCATTGTTAAATGATGTCGAATGCTATGTTAAAGAAAAGAAAAATAAGAATATGAGAAAAAACACGTGGCATTTCCTGTTTCCTGTATATATATATATATATATATATATAGTCCAGTGCAATATTCGTTTCTTCAGCTAAATTAATTTGCTTATCAGCGGAACAATATTTTGTATCCACTTTAGCATCAAATGCCAGCAATTTAATGAACAATGAATAAAAAAGTGCCTTTTAATTATCATCTAGAACATTTCAGTGACATATTGAATATGCAGTTTTGAAATATCATCCCTATCACTGTCATGTTTCTGTCGCGTCACTATCTTAATGATAGTAGCAGCAAAAAGCAAACAAAAAGGTCATTAAATCACAATTACGAGTATATTGACATATGACAATACAAATAGTCACACTAATATTAATAAACTTTAATTAACAATGAAAAAAACTAAGAGAAGGGCTTTAGTCTGATAAAAATATGTAATTGTCAAAATGGAGCAACATGTGTTTCTTTTCCAGATATATTTATTGCTTTTTTTTTAAATTTGCATTCCACAAAATAGAGAATTTTGAAATTACTTGTTCTAATATTAAATATCATGAAATTAAAAAAGGAAGTTTATGTTTCATTGTTTCAAATACTCGAATAAAAATTAAATTCGGAAGTTAAAAATTACAGACTTTCTCACTAATTTAAATTAACAAATATAAAAAGGGTATATTCAATTTGCATAGACTATTCACAACAAAGAAATTTTATCAACATGTAATACACAGCACTTGTTGAAATAATAAAGCGTGTATTGTGTACAGAGATTTCTAAAGCTTAATGCCAGTCTCATATTTTTAGCAAACTTAAAAGGACAGCAGCAATGAATACATTTTTGGTGCAACAAAGTACCATTTCGTAAATCCATTTTACTCTTCTACAAAATATGTTATTACTGTGAAATTCCCTTAAATCTGGATGGTCTAAATCAGCGACACTCAACTTGCAGCCCACCGAGCCTTATTAAGTGGCCCGGTCATGTTCCATTGCTGTAAAAAAGTTACTTACTTAAGAACATTGTATTAAACATTTGGTGGGAAATTCCTTGTCAAGAAATCAAATATATTAATTGTGCTTTTTTTGCTGTCGGTGTCGTACGCTTACCAACTGATATTTGTTTTCTATTTGGAACGGTTACGGTTAGTGATAACAAGCAGCAGTGGAGTAGAGAGTAGTTTTATGGGTGGAACTAATATTTAACTGTCTTGCAAGCGAAAAATATTCGAAAAAAAAAAGTTCCATGACGACTGGGAGGTTGACTATTTTGTAATGAAAAACAAGCATGGATTAGTAATTGTTTGAATTGTCATGAATGTACTGTATTTAAAAAATACCAATAAACATGAATCATTCAATTACATTTTTCCTCCAAGATCTCTTTCAAGAGGTGATAAATAGGCTTTCTTGAATAATCTTTACAGCAGCAACAAAGTATTTTGACAGTGGTAATATTATGCGATAACAAAGACATCCTATGAAGTTTGTTACATTATTGGTAATCATAGGAGACCATTTACTGATGCAGAAATTATGAAGGAGTGTTTCTTAAATACTTCTAATTTAGCGTTATGACAAAAATAAAAAAAAACATAAAAAAATAATAATTATAAAATGTAAAATAGGAGTTATATAATATTTTGATCAATTTTCCACTTTTTAAATTTTTAATGTTATCTTGGTCTTAAAGCATTTCTCCCTCCCCCTTCCCCGTTTATTTTCATGTTGCGGCCCGCATGAAATAGTTGACATATGTATGCAGCCCAGCAGAAAAAAAGGTTGAGTACCCCTAGTCTAAATCAATGGTACTCAACCTCCCCCCGGGTCACATATGTCAGGTAGTTCACGAGGCCCACAACATGAGGATAATGAATAAAAGACCAAAGCAACATTAGATAAAGCAAAATTAATCAAAATATATAAACTCATTTTTTTTACTTTTACTTTCTACATTAAACTTTCTATGAAACACACACGCAAATTATTTACTTTGATTCATCTTTTATTGAATTATGGGCTAGATTCGATTTCCTTTCATCCATGACCAAGCCTCTTGCTTACATTCTACTATCGAAAAAGGCAAATTGATAGATTTGATTCCTTGATTGATAGAATTTCCCGCTAAATTTTTAGTACATTGCTTTTAAATAACTGAATTACTCAGTGCAATGGGCCATGACCAGGCCACTCAGAAATGGCTGGCGAGACTGCAACTTGTGTATCACTGTTCTAAATTTTTTTCAAATGACTGTTTATATATATATATATATATATATATATATATATATATATATATATATATATATATATATATATATTTATATATAATCCAAAACATAAAAATACACAGATAATTGGAACCTAAGATAACTATAATAAATAGGAAGAAATAGACACAGTAGTACAATAACAAACTCCTGGCCTTAGGAACCAAGATTGCAGGTTTAAACAAGTTTTAGGGCTAGCCAACCTTCACCTGTAATTTGTCATACTACGTACCAAGAGGAAAGGAAAGAATAACATTTGGAGGAATTTAAACATTATAATAAAATCATTAAACTAATAAAATATAATTATAAAATTATAGCCTACTAGTATTCACATTATAAATTTAAATTCGATGGTGATGATGATTGTGAATTTTAATGGCGCAAGGGCCACCTTTTTGGCCAAGCTGCGCCAATTTAAATTCGATGCAAAACGTAGATAGTAAGACTTACTTCGGGAGTGTATCAACTGGTTATGTTTCCCGCCAAATACAAGAGAGGGAAAACAGTTCCGCATAAAGTTAAATTATGATAAAATCATATAAAGTTTATATATATATATATGTACTTTTTAAAAATCATATATATATATTGATATAAATATTAGTGTAAAATATAAATGAATCCTAGAAATATTTAAATAATATTATTGAATTATATATATATATATATATATATATATATATACAATATTACTTTGATTTCTGAAATTTTTCTCCTAGATTTCTTTAATCATTCTATTAAGTTATTGAATTTATATGTTAATAAAAAAGATTATTAGTCTTGTTATATTAGCAATTTATATGCAAGACACAAATGAAATGATGCAACTTATTTTGCAATTAGTTATCAGTTGTGTGCTTTTGAGTAATAGTCCTGAATAATTATTCAACATGTTGTATCCAGTGATGTAGAGAGTAGATTATAGGAACAAAGCTTTAAACTTGAAGACAAATATTTTCCATTAAAGATAACTATCCAATTTACCATTCATCTGGTAATTTAATTTCATCATCACATTCAGTAAAATTCAAAATCATTGATTCGGTAAGATTTCAGGAAAAATTCGATTTTAAGTATAAAAGAAGTTTTGAAATTTTCTCATCGCCTTTATTCGGTGCTTCTCAAACTGTGGGGCGCCCCCAGGGGGCGTGATAACCTTACAAGGGGGGCGTGAGCAAATTGAAAATAAAAGATTTAAAAAATTACAAATTTACTGAGAGGAAGCAAAACAAAAAAAACATGCTGACATAATAAAGTAAAGTACACATTTACTTTGATATAACATTAATGCATCAGTACTGCATAATGTATTTGATAATTAATTTATCAAAATTAAGGTAAGAACAAGATTAATAATTACTAGTGACTCACATATGTGCTTGTCATATATAAAATTTTATGCACAATTTAATACTTATCTTGATAATTTGAACGGTTTATAGTTCAAATCGTATTGTAATTTTGCGTCAATTGTTATTGCATGAAGGGGAGGGGGGCACGATGAAAATTATGTTTGGAAGTTGGGTAGCAAGTATTGAAAGTTTGAGAAGCACTGCCTTTATTAATATGAACAATACCGATAAAGTGTCATTCTATCAAAAAGCGACAAAATATTGTAATTTTAATAAGGATAAAAAATACAATTACTACCAGAAACAATAGTTTTTTTTACTTTTGAGCTTGATTTTTTTTCTTATTTTTGATTGCAAAGTTTTGATGTATACAGATTTTTTTTCATCTCCATAAGCTCATAATGTGTGAGTTATAAACTTTTAGATTAACTATAGTCGCAAGAAATAAATATTTTCTTCATATTGAGGATAATTAATTTGAACATTAGTACACACACATGTACACACACACATGCACACACACACATGCACACACACATGCACACACACGCGCGCACACACAAGTATGTATAAATACATGCAAGGTATTTCTATCTGTGTGTGTGTGTATAATTAAACTTTTAATAGTTCAACAAACTCTCCTTGGCCTCACAATAGCCTTTTTTTTATTAAAAGTGATATAACAATACAAGGAATTACTTTTCTACTTTACATCCTTTCCGATGTTAGAGTTACGTTCGAAATTTAAAAACGAATAATCTAAATGTCAGATAACTCGTCTGTTTCTTTCTGCCTACTATTGTTATCTTCCTATTCCACCCACCCATGTCAACTCGAGAGTGAATGGTAAACTGAAAAGAGAGATTCGAATCTCCTGACCCACATCGGATTCTCTGAAACACCTGCCAGAAAAATTTTAAATAACAAAAACGCATACACAATCATGATACTCGTATAAAACAAAAGACGAGACAAATCTTTGATGGGAAGTCAAATATTTCTCACCATGTATTCATACAAAATATTTGTTTTCCTCATTTAATAACCTGAAGTGAACTTTCTTTATTGATGCGTGTGTGGTTTTGCATTGTTCGAAAAGTGAAATAACAAATAGTTTTAGTTGTGTCTCACCTGTGTTGGATAAAATAGGAAAAAATTATTCTTGAATGAATTAAAAAAAATCTAATTTTTTTTAATTTCCTACTTCCATTTTAAGATAATATGTAATTTCATTTTTCATTTCTTTAAAATTACTATGCCGAATTTTTTATATTCACTGTAGTTAATCTGTCCGTTAACAATGAATCAAATTCTTATTGATTTATCTCATTAATTTTTTATTTCCATTTTTGTTTCATTTAGATGTTTAGCTTTAGTTTCTTAATTACTTCATCCACATTCTCATTAATAATGAATCACATATTATTAATAACTATATTTCAATGTTATTTCTTTTGTTCCTATTTGTGTTGTACTATCTTAAGTTGCTTTTAATACTATTTGTGCCCGCGGTAGCCCGCCTAGTGATTGGGCTCATAAGCACCAACCCGCAGCCCACCTTGAATAATTTTGGGGCCCACGAGATTCAATAACACTATACAAAATGCGAATATTTTGTGCAATATTTTTGTTTTCAGTATACTATTTTGTAACAAATATATCTCATAACTGTTTTTTTCACTTTGCCTTTGTTTTAATCTAATAAATGATTGCAATAGTTCCAAGTCTAAAATAAATATATGTATATATATTTATATGCAGCCCACGGGGTTATAATTTTTTTCCGAAGTGGCCCCAAGATTATTTGGGTTGGTCATCCCTGGTGTAACAGCTTGTAAAAGGGGTGCTCGCTCGGGTGTCAACAATGATTCAAACTTAGGAGATCCATTGATGATATAGCCTATGTGTTATTTCATAGTGTGGCGTATATTATTACTCACTTAGGTATCCGATTTGTGTAATGATGTAAATTAAAAAGTATTGTTCTTAAAAAAAAGTGTAATATTTTATTTTTGCTTAGTAATTTTTTCTTTTTTAACATTTGGTATTCTTTATTTTTTCAGCATATTTATGTATATCGATATCATGTTCATCAGAAAAATTATTTTAATAATTCTTTTTAAAATATGGTTCTGAAGGAATTGATTCCTTAGGAAAAGCTGTTCTTGTATCAATGTGACATTTTTGTATATAATAATACAGATAAACAATATATATTAAACAAGTTAAAGTGCAGAGATTAAATTTGACGAATTTTCTACCTCGAGAATCAGGTAAGTGAGAAACTGCTTCACTGATTTTCAAGAACAAGTACTTGAGAAGTACTCATTTAACGTTCAGAATCCGAATTTGAGAGTTTATCTATGCAATTCATCTATAATTATCGTTGTATAATAAGTGAGCTTATTTGAGCTGTATATATTATTATTAGATTTACTGCAAATCGTAATCTTAAACAGTTTGCTCAGTTCTTTTTGTAAGTAAAAAAACTGATTAGTTCTTTAAAAAATATTTTATTCGTACTTTATGATAATCCTAATTCTTTTATGTTAAATACCCTTTTTTACCATTTGACATTGATGTAGTATAAATCATTTAATTAATGTTGATCAAAATCAAATGAAATACTTCAAATAAATTATGTAAAATAATGTGTTGAACATTGTATGTACTTTTTGGATAAATTTTTATAGAAATATCTTTACAAAGGAAATTATTTTTATACTTTTGTTTTAACATAAAAATTAATAACACGAAGAAGACAAAAACATTTTAAAACAAAATTTATAAAGCTAGTTTTTTTTATTTTTATCTTTGTCAAAGATGTTTACTACTTTTGAGTTACTGAAAAACGTTTCATGTAAAATTATATCTTATCGGAAGATATATTTCTTATAATAACAACAAAAAACTGAATTTGTTAATTATACAATAAAACAAGCGTAACATATATTGTAATGTAATTGCAAATATGTTTAGTTATAAATATGCGTGAAATTTGCGTTGTTAAAATTGATTCTCTATGTTCATTTTTTTAAGAAATGTATTTGGATTCTTGCAAAAAAAACTCTTAGAAAAACTACAAGTTTCGAAGAATGGTTGAATGTAAAATTATAGTAATATTCGTTTCGAATTTTAAATCAGTGCCATGTAACACTTTGACTAAGTTTTATGAATATTTTATTATATCAGTTCTCTAATTTTTTGTATAGAATGTTTACTATAAATACGCTCACTCACGTATACATGTGTTGATATGTTTTGGGGTATCAGTATCCAAAGAGTTTTATTTGAAATATAAACCAATTCATTTACTATTATAAAATTATTCGCTTGTAATAATCCAAATCCCGTGAGGTTATGAAAAATCGGCAATTATTTACGTTCTGGTGCAAATTATTCACAAAAACTCGATTCTTATTTTTTATATTATTATTTGTAATTTGATCATAACCATTTATAAGCCCTATATACCTTTATTTTTCTCTTTCTATCAATATAAAAGAGAGAATACATAGAGCTTATTGATATTATAATTAGTTATTTATTTAATACACATAAAAATACTTATTGTTTTCAATTTCTATGAAACAGATTGATGCATACATTATAAATAAGCTTTAAGAATAAAAATAACTCCAAAACACCTTGAGGGGATCTAAAAGATTAATATGTATTTTAAACTAGCAGGACGTGTTAACAAATTATCAATTTCCATGCAGAATCTTAAGAAGGTGGCTTCCTTAAAATCAACTTCCTAATTATATAAAATTTGACAATAAGTAATGCAAATTAATCATTCTTTCCCGAGACAGTATAACCAATATATCTAAATTAATTATTTTTTCATTCATTAATTATGACATTGTTTTGAGGTAACAGGTTCCATCTTATCTTTGCGTATCATCGAATCTTACTAAGAATTTGTGACTGTCTAGATGTTAAATGCATTATTCAAGAAGCTTGTGTGTGTGTGTGTTAGGGGAAGCTGTTTCAAAATAGATCTGCGAGGAGATTAATTTAATTTTCACTGAGTGTCGTGCTTTCAGATACTGAAGAAAGGGCAGCTTTTGATAAAGAGATTCAACAAGAAAACATGCGAGTGAATCAATCTTTATGAATAGATTAGTTAAATCCATTCATTTTCTCATCCATTATTCCTGAAGTATTTAATATTTTTTCTGTCGTAAAAAAGAAAAGAAAGTAGGACATTGAAAAGCAAGTTCAGACAATTATAGAACGACTTTGAAACTAACTATCTTCAGCTTTGTATGAATCAATTTATTTCCTTTCCTTTTCTTGTTCTTTTTTAAGATTTTATCTGATTTTATTCAATAGCACAGAAAAATCTTGAATTATCAGATAGTTTCTTGAAATTTCTAATGTGTTAAAATAAAAAAAAATTTAATTTGATGCAAAAGAACAATTGGAAAAATATTTTTAATGCATTAAAATATTAATCTAACACTCACGCACACACACATACCTTTCTCAATAATTTTTCTCTAAAAAAAGAATCACATGACTTGAGATATAACATATGAGCCGTTTTTTAAAGAAAAACTTAATGTAAATAACATACGGAAATGTATTTGTGCGTTTGCTTTGTTACATATTTTAATATTTCTCAAAATTCATTAAAGATGTATTGCTGCTGATTCTGAATGACATTTTTTATAGTCAACTAATTTTTTAATTTTAATCAGAATTGACTAATGACCTGATGGTCAATGGCCTGGCATTTGATAAAATTTTAATCAGAATAAGTTATACAATTGTTTTGTCTTTGTGAACGTTTCAAACCTTTATTAGATCTGCAGTATGTGAGGTGTTTGTAGGGTAAAAGAGTTCTAACATTCATAAAATCATTACAATTCTTTATTTCAGCAATAAATAATTTTTAAATATTCCTTATATAAAAACTAGAGGAATTGTTATTTTCTTCAAAACTTCTTTCATCATTCTAGGCCGGATACGTTGGAATTGTTCTTTTTTTTCTAGCTCTTGGACCTTTTGAAAGTTCATCTAGAAGAATACAGTTAAAAAGATCAGCCTCATTTTATCTCTGTATAATATGCTATTCTAGTAGATGAATAAAAATTACGTAAAGAAATTTAGATAGAATAATCAAATTTAATCTCTAATAAGAAAGGGATGTTCATTTGAATTTATAAGAGGTTTAGCCTATTTTTCAGAGCTGAAAAATTCAATCAAAAGAAAAATTATACTATTATTTCTCTAAATTCAACGCTATATTTGTTTAATTTAGAATTCCAGTTTTCTTTTGCGATAACAAAGAAAACTTGATTGATTTTGATTAACAATTTTGTGCAGTAAAAGTTTTTTTTTTTCAAATAGATCTTTTAAGAGACATTTTAGAATTATTCTATTACCAAAGTACTTTAAGTTATTTATTTCTAAGAAATAGGGAAATAGAGACCATAATTAACCATCAAATATCTGTCATTATCGCATAATTGTCTCACGGAATGAAAAAATCTACTTTAGGATAGCAACTGTGCTTTATTCAAAGTTAATTAGAAGTTAATTTTAAGCGATATTTAACTACAACTCATATTATTGTAACATATCATGGAAATATATCGATAGTAAATGTTTCAAAAGAAGTGTCTTTAATAGAGGATCCTTAATAATTTTGTTTAATGAAATATGATAAAAATACTAGTATAACTTAAATAATATGCTTTTCTCCCACCAAACTAAGGGCAGTTAATCATAGTCCTCTTTTTATATTCAGGAAAAATAAGGAAATTTTTTTAAAAAATTCAATTTAAAAATGCTAATCTCAGTAAGCCCTAATCGAATCCTAGAATACATAATTTTGATTAAAACTTTCCTTTCAACATTTAAACAAACTGGTTTAACAATTAAAATCATCAATATTTTTACTTCGTTTACCATTCTCTCCATTCTTTCTAGATGCATAAAAAAATAAAGAGTGTTTTTTTTTCAGGTATAGAAGTTTAAGTTGGCATTACTTTCCAAGATGGCGACCGATTTAACAGCTGTCAAGTGATTTATTCTCAGTTTGGTTTGGCAATTCATCAAAACGATCATCAAGCAAGGCGTAGATTCGTCGAATGGGCCCAAAACGAGATTGTAGTTGTTCCCGATTTTCATAAGCGAATTTTGTTTAGCGATGAAGCGCACTTTTGGTTGAATGGCTACGTCAACAAACAAAACTGCCGCATTTGGAGTGAAGCTAATCCACAAGTGTATGTCGAAACACCGTTACATCCAGAAAAACTGACTGTTTGGTGCGCTTTATGGGCTGGTGGAATCCTTCTTCAAAAACGATGAAGGCCACAACGTTACAGTCAATGGTGATCGGTATAGAGCCATGATTACTAACTTTTTCATTCCTGAATTGAACAATCATGATGTCCAGGAGCTGTGGTTCCAACAAGACGGCGCAACATGTCACACAGCTCGTGCCACAATCGATTGATTGAAAGACACGTTTTGGACCTGTGAATTGGCCTCCAAGATCTTGTGATTTAACACCGCTAGACTATTTTTTGTGGGGCTATGTAAAGTCATTGGTCTATGCGGATAAGCCACAAACGCTTGACCATTTGGAAGACAACATTCGCCGTGTTATTGCCGATATACGGCCACAAATGTTGGAAAAAGTCATCGAAAACTGGACGTCCAGATTGGACTACATCCGAGCCAGCCATTGCAGTCATATGCCAGAAATCATATTTAAAATGTAATGCCACAAGATTATCTTTCGAATAAAAAAAATTCATGTCAATCGAATAAATACATCGTTGTTTTATTGCAATTTAAAGTTCTATACCTCTAAAAAAACACCCTTTATAATACTGCATCTTTGCAAGCAATAATGAAGAATTTTCTGTATATGTTCCTTCTTTCGTCATATTACATTATTAACCAATTGCTGAACATTAAATTTTATTTCGCTGTTCCCCAGAATTTTTTAGACGTTTTTCAATAGTTTCTAAGTGAAATGCAACTCTTAAAAATTAATATTTTGTGTGATATTGAATTACTTTGAAAGTTTAAATAGGCTCTAAAAAGAAAACTTTTATCCAGAAATTGACTCAGATTTGAACTCGCAAGAAAAACATTTAAAAAAAATTGGTTAAAAAGTTTTTTTTTTCACAAAACTTTATCAAATTTCAAATTTTCGCATTGAATTAACATTTAAAGGGACACATAACATATTTTGAGACTTAAATAAGCATTTCCTAGGAAATATTTTTCGATATGTAAACTATACTTAAAAACCTTATCTTTATTTTATCTTATGTTTTCTACTTTTTTTATGTAAATTGTATTAATAAAATATGCAAGTATTTAATTATTTTTTTAAAAGTGTAGTGATGTAAATCATAATATTTGAAAAAGTCAGTTTATATATATACAGCTGTACACTAAATATGCTTTATTCTATTTATTCAAAAATATCTTATAATACTTTTGTACTGATTTATGTACTAACGAATATTATTTAACCCTTTATAAGGTAATGGGAAGTTTGCTTACCACCAACATCGTCAATCTGAACTCTTCATCAGTCATCTTCATGTGCCTAATTAACAACTCATTTTGTATATTGTAATATTTAAAGAATGTATTTTTTATTACTTTTACTGTAATTATTGATTCCTATTTTTATAAATATCATGGAAAGAAATATGATTAAAATCCTAGTTTCTCATCATCCCCTTGGAATATAAATATCTAATCCACAATTTCCTTTTCAGATTTTGTCATATTTATAAATTTTTGTATGTATTTCATGTGGGAAAACAAAATAGCATTCAATGGAAAATGGTAATCGGGTTTGACTTAAAAAAAGTGAACTTAAAAGTCAAGTTTTATAAAATCAGTTCAATGAATTTCTTTTCTTAAGGTATCCGACTACGTTCGGAACCGTGATTTTAAAAAAGCGCATAAATGGATAATTTTCATGATATTTAGTGTCACTTGGATTAGAATACATGTATAAAATTGTTTTAAGGCCATGGACAAAAAAATTTATTTAAATACAATATTTCGGCAAAAAATTAACTTAGAATAACCTTTTTTCAAAATGTTCTCCTTTTGTGAAAAATGCTTCTACTATAATAATATTTTGCCTGTATATAGCTCAGCCCTCAGTACAGAGGCTCAACTATGATTTTTGAAAAAGTCAGATTATTTTCAGAGTTACAACCAATTGAAATAATTATCGGCGTTTTTTTCTTAAAATTTCTCCCCTCTGTTGTCATAAAACATGGATAAACCCACTTCTAAGTTATATATTTCAAAAATTCTAGTTGAGCCTCTGTGCAGAGGTCTGAGCTATATGCAGGCTAAATATTTATTATTATAATAGAAGCACTTTTCGCAAAAGGAGAATATTTTGAAAATGGGTCATTCTATGTTCATTTTTTGTCAAAATATTATATTTAAATAATTTTTTATTGTAATACTATTCTTAAAACAATTTTATATACATTTTCTAATCTAAGTAACACTAAATATCATAAATATTATCCATTTACACGCTTTTGCAAAACCGCGGTTTCGAACGTAGTCGGATACCTTAAGGTATATCAGTCTCAATCTAAAAAATATTTTAATATAGCCACAACAGGGGAAAAGGGCTTTTAAAGGGTTGAACCCTTCTTACATATAAACAATCAAACTATGAAATGAAATTTGGAATGAGAACAAGGAATGAGAGCATATCTTAAATTTATAACATGTAATAGAAGGGGAAAGTTATGTTATTTGCCCTTTTCTGTTTAAGAAAAATATATTTTTCATTATCAACTTGAACAACTGAAAAGTTTGTAACCTTTTACAGTTATGAATTAGTTTTCGGCTTAAAATTGGATAACATGTATCTAAAGTTTTTTAACACAGGTTAGGTGCATTGTATTGAAGTATGAAGTCATTACAATCTGTCATAAATAGTTGAGTTATCCATCACATATCTTAAATTGCAATTTAGGTGGAATGAATCGAATTCTAATTGTGGAATTTGAGATGGAACTATCACTTCCTATTAAAAGAATCGTGTCGTTTATAATTGCAGTACTATTTGAAGCTGAGCATAGGACTATTCTGATGAATACAGACGTCAAAAAAATTTTAGTATTTAGGTCACTACCGTTAGAAACCGAATTAGGAGTAGCTTCGAGGTGTAGGGCGCATCAACAGGGGGCCTAACATGAGAGACGTCACAATTATATCAAAAAGTTCAAAGTAAGGTTGGCTGATTCCAATTAAGTGAACATTTTCTTATTTTTTTTTATGGAAGGCGGATGTTCTTTCTTTGAACATTCGAAAGTATAAAAGTGATACTCTGAAAGGGACGTTCTGTAATCGTGACGATAATGGTTTGTTCGGACACGTGTGCTTTGGAATGCTGTTGAGGAAATAAGAGTTCTGTGAACAAAATTTGGAATAATCATAGAGACATAGGAATGAAATAAGGCTAATGTTTGTGAGGAAGACGTTACTTATCAACGATAATAAATTATTTCTTACATAAAAACTATCATTAGCAAAATACTTTTGATTTTTCTATGAGGCTGCTTTGAAGAATTCGAAATTTTCTGGTACTACTGGCATTCGGAAATAGATTCAAAGGCATAGTCAGACATAATATATTAAAAAGGAACTTTTTGGGAATTTATTTATAAGTCGTAATTCTAAAACTTCTTAAGTTGACTGCCTACTTCGGATGCAATTTTTTTTTTTTAAAACAAAGCGAGTGTTTTTAGAAAAAAAAATATGTAAATACATAAAATTTTTTTAAATAAATATATATTGTACTTTTATTCTTAACCAATTTTTCTAATTGGTTGTTTTCAAGGAAATTTTATCAAATTTTTACTAAAACGGGTGACACTGTATAAAAATTTCTAATACAATTATCATAATTTTCTTTATACACAACATACATATTACAGTACTCTTTAAAATGAACTAAAAGCTAAGAGAAATATTAAAATACACAAAAGTTACTGACAGTTATACATAATAATATGAAAATTTTGATATTTTTAAAGTTTTTTTCTTTATAAAAACTACCCTAAAGGAAAAAAATATTTAACCTACAGCAAAACTTATGGTCCACTCTATGAAGAAATAGTATAATAAACATTCCCACACAAAATTTCAAAACGTTATCTGGTTTGGTTCTTAAGATATCATGTATTTGGTAAAGCGTTTCTTTCGAAAACATAATTTTGAGAAAAACTCATTTAAAGTTTTATCTTACTGCCCTTTTGCATAGAGTGATGTTTTTTTAAAATCTCTATAACTTTATTCCTTTTTCGCGTAAAGGGAAAGGAAAAACGGTTTGTGAAAGAAAAATGTTCAAACTATATGATCTTGAAATAAAAAAAATGCCTTATGTAGACGAAAAGCGACATTTTCAAAGTAGGCAGTCACCTTAATTTTTCTCAAAGTCCAAACATTCCACAAAAATACCTTTCATTTTTACATATTTTCCTATATTTGTTAACTTATTCTGAAGAAATCGTGAAAAGGCATGGTTATGTCATGGCAGCATTTTGAATATTCCATGCAATTAAGATATCCGACTACCCTAAAAATGTGAATTTTGCCAAAAATTAACAATTTTTTTTTTATGATTTTATTTTGCAGGTCATCTTATTAGCTTTATAAAAAAACCAAGTTTATTATTTGTCGTTCACTAGAACAAAACATACAAGTGTTTTAGTAAAAACACATGCCATTACTTTAAGCAAGATGTTATACTTTAAAACGCGTTTTACTCGAAATGTGTTGTTTTTTTTTTGAAAATTCTCAAACAAGGACAGCAATTGCTCAAAAAGTTTTGAAAATAATTACCTGCATTTTTTGTTCATGTTCTGTATAACATCAAAGTGTTTTAACCTTCAGATTTATCAATCACTGTTTTATTACAAAGTTTACAGTCCCCTTATGTAAATATAAACTCTGTATTTTTAAGCCATTTCATATATTAACTAAGATAAAGTGCTCTAGTTTTTCTAAAAATTGAAATATCTCTTACCCTGAAGGTCATTTCAAAAAGGAATAACATAGCAACAATCAGAAATGAAAATTTATTCATAAAATTTTGGTACAGAATGGGCCCCATTTATGCTACTTTTCATAAATTTTTACCCATTTTTTCCCAATTTAGTAATAATAATTTTTTTTCTCCTCTCAATATTTGCATATTTCTCTTAAAATGTACTAAACGAATCTAAAAACAACAAAAAGTCTCCATATCTCCATTTTTTTAAAAAAAAACAGTTGTCGCAAGTAGTCGGATACCTTAATAGGATTAAATTTTCAATACTTTAAAAATGTTTAGGATAAACTTCTATTTTATAAAATCTCAAAAGTTGATTACTTAAATGTTTTTAAAAGCAAAAATATGGGCGAAGCTCTGTTAATTGAAGTGTGCTTATGGATACTTTTAGATAGAAGTGTGTGAAACAGTTCCTCTGAAGAAATAGGTTTCAATATGTGTTAGCTCCAGTGAGTTAATTCTATTCTAGTTATAGGTTAATATTTTAGTTCCCAAGTGGTAATAGGTTCAATACCCGAATACATTTGAAACCCATGTTTCCATTACTTTATTACATTTGTTTTAAAATGTGTGCTACTACGCTATTGAAATCAGAATTCGTTCTATGCCCTGCATGTTTAAAACCTTTCTATTACGAAAATTAAATTTTAAATTATCCAAAATTCAATACATCGGTAAAGTGAAGATTACAATTCGGTAGTGACGACTTTTTCTTCGTGACCATAAATAAAAAAATTATTGTTAAATAAAAAAAAAGTTTGGTAGTCTATTAAAACCAATGTAAAGGATTTACTTAACCTCCTATGTAATATGCAAAAAGAATTTCAATTGATTAGTACTTCTTGGTCATTCTTCGTAAAATTTGTACTGCCGAATAATTTCTACGACCGCAATCTATCTTGCTATGCTGTGACGGGTGTAACGTTATTAGGGGTATCACAATAAACTTTTATTAATATACACAATAATGAATTGATTTTTTCTAAATTTATTGAAATGTTTTCTAATCTATATTTATTAATTTCAAAAAGGTGGAACTATTCTTAGGTATCATCAAATTTTCCCTTTTTTTAGCTTCAAGTTAAACATCTTGATCCTTTTTTAGCGTCTTCCTTCATATCATTAATCTGCTTTTGCTTAGAGGTATCCTCAATTAAGTAAGGAGCAGCAGCCCAAAGACGACTTACGGCGTACCGCTAAAAGAATGTGTAGGTCGTAAACACGACAATATCGCAAATATTTCGAATAGACCCGGAAGGGATTGAGTTTCATCTTTCGCAGAACGACCTCATTCTTCCGAAAATTCCGAACATTTTGAAGGTCTTCAGCATGATTCATCTTTAATGCAAACGACAGAAAAAAAATAGCTTTTTTTGGATGAAATTACAGAATTTAAATTTTGTTGTATTGTATAATGAGGTATTATCAATTAAAAAAATTCAAGACGTTTTGCGTATTATTTTCCCCATTGAAATATTTTTGTATCCAATTATTAAAATGATCGTTTATTGTTTTAATTAGTATTTTAAGCAGCTACTGAATTACTGTTTGCGAAAAATCTATATGCGTTTGTGCAATAAAAAAACTTATTTATCATTTTTTTAAAAGACACATTAATCTTCATCACTTTACTAGAAATAGAAAATAAGAATGTATTTAATAATTATTTAAAAGAATGATATTATTATATACCGGTTGATTCAAAAATTAATGTTTCCAATTTCAGAGCATCATAAATTTTTATAGTATTAAGTTATTAACATGCAATTTTCAATATGATTTATACTTGATGTGTGCTACAATTTACGTAAGCATTTAGGCTAAGCCAAAAGAGCTTTTTAGATCATTTTTTTGGGGTTATAACTTCTTCTTTGATTGCTTTTTGAAACCTTTGAAGTATTCTTACTTTACGTCTATTGAATTGTTTTTTGAAGTATCATCATAAAAAAAAATTGCAAGGAACACAGTTAGGGGATGGTGATAGCTATTTCTCAGGAGGAAGAAAATTATTATTTTTTTTTATCTTTCAGCTCTTTTATATTTGGGTTTGCAGTATGACTTGGTGCAGAATCATGGTGAAAAACAATGTTCACTTGAGAGTAAAAACGTTTACTTTCTTTGATGGTGTGCCTCAAAACTTTATCCTAATAGTATTTAGCATCAACTTTAGTCTTTGGTTCCACAAATAAGCCTTCAGAGGACATTCCCATCCTTACCATAACACCTGACTGCCAACTTGCATTTTACAAAACAGGTGCGTCTTTGCGACGCTTCTCGCTTGAAATATATTGTATTTTCGCTTTGAGTTATGAATACAAATGAAACAGTGTTTCATCTGAAGTTATCCATATTTTGTATCTACCTTTTCGTAACATTAAATACACAGACCGTTAACATTTTCTTCATTTTTCTACGCATTTGCAGACATTTGATAACAGACAAGTTTATTTACTTTTTTATAGCCAATTTTCTTTATCTGACGACAAATTGTCGATTTCGATACCTATAGTTTCTTAAGGTAGAGGATTTTCCTCAACAATAAGTCTCTTCAGCTTCCTTTTTTATTCACCAAGGGCTTATTTTCGTCCAGGTTTTTTCCTTGTCAGCCAAATTTCATTTCTTATTACAGTTTGGGTAGTAATTCATTAGAAAAATATCTTATTTAATTTTTAAATGCTTTATTTGTAACAGAACTTGAGCAACTGTTTTTTCAAATCTTTAAAATTTCATTTCCGGTTTGAGAATCTAATTTCGGAGCTCTAACTTACTAATAAAAATAGTTAGATTGGTAACTTAAACATTTGATTTTTAAAATATAACTGGCAATAAAGAGATTAAATAAATAATATAAAAAATAGCTATAAATAGCTATATATAAAGAATATAACTATAAAATAAGTCAAACTATATATATAATTCTGAATCAACATGTATGAAATGTATATAATTAGATAATTGAACAAAATCTGAATTAGGGTTTTTTTCAAAAATAAATGATAGTTTAATATTTAATATTTAATTTATTTGCAAAACTCCTCATGCTCCACATTGCATAACATGAGGCTTACAGATGTAAGTGGTAATACAATTATGTCGTTTAAAACAAGTTTGGAAAAAAAACATTTAAGACAAAAACATAAAATAAAAAGGAAGAGTGGAAACACACAAATATAAACAAGGGGAGGTACCAATCAAACTTTAAAAATCAATACAGTAAATAAATTTTCTTAAGACATTTAGTCTTTCAGTACAATTGACCAACAAAGACAAAACAGGTGGCTATAGGAAATACCTAAACGCTCTCTCTTCGACTCCTTTTTAAAATTCTCTCTTTTACAGAAATATAGTTTACAATACAACAATACATGTTCCACAGTTTCAGCATCCTGATCACAAGAACAAATATCACTCCCAATTAAATTAAATCTAGATAAATAGCTCTTAAAATTTTCATGTCCTGTTAGAATCTGGAATAACTTGAAATCAGTAACAAATTTCTTACATTTAAGCCTTTGATAAATGGTTGGAAAAAACCTTTCAGTCCACCAAGCTTTATGCGAGGCCAAGAATTCGGTATTCCAGGAGGAAACAGTTCTTTCCCAAGCTACATGCTTCCAGTGAGACAATGGCACAGACATTAAAAATTTCATATCTTGGCCAACTGATCCGCTCTATCATTGCCGAGATTTCCGCTATGGCACCGAACATAAGAAGAGGGGATGTCACAGTCTAGGTAGTACAGGGAATAGACTGAAACTCTACAACAAATTTTTCTGTGGAGTTTACGCTGAGCAAACAATGGAGTGAAGAGAGTGAGTCAGTGCAAATAAGAAAGTTGAGTGTTCCACCCTGGCGGAGAGAGTTTTTAATCAATTTTACGACAAGATTAATACAGAGTAGTTCGGCTTGAAAAACAGAGCATTCATCTCTTAATCGATGCTGGAAAGTAAAATTTCCAACACCTTCCTCGTAAATAACGCAGGCAATACCAACCTTTCCATTCAATTTACTCCCATCTGTGAAACAAACAGTTTTAATTATTGTAAGACTTCATTTGTATAAGTCACAAGAGTGATGGGTTCCTTACATGAAGGATGTGGCAATAATGAAACTGGAATCGTCCCATCCAGCGTGCCAAGGCTGGTACTCAAATAGTATTCCCGAACATCAAGATTGTTCAGAATAACCAAGTCGAAAGGTGGTATACCAGAAATAGCAGACACTGCTTCATAACTAATAGTTTTGTATCCTTTAATGGCACGAAGTAAAAATCTTCGTTGCGTTCTTCTAATAAGTCTACTATTAATTTTCTTACTTAAGGAATGTCCCCAAGCTCTCAATGCATAAGATATGAGAGGTGCTATTCCCTGCTTATAAATCAACTGAAGAACACCAGTTTTCACTCCAAAAGTATTGTTTGAAATTCTTAACAGTCCAAGAAGAATTTTTTCACTTTTACTGGAAACATAAGGGATATGCTCCTTCCACTGCATTTTGTTATCAACAATTATGCCCAAATACTTAATCTTGTGCACTTCTTCAATTATTACACCTCCAAGCTTTAAGTTGATTCTTTGATCTACTGTCGATTTTTTTATAAATCTTCATTACTTTTGTTTTAAGTGGATTAAACTCCAACTTATATAGCTCTGACCAATCAAAAATATTATTAAGAATGTTTTGCAGACATTCTGAAAGTGTTTACATTGAGCAATAAGAAGTACATCATCTGCAAAAGCTATTTTATGGCAATTCTGGAACTTTGAGATAGTGCAAAGAAGATCGTTCATAATTAAATTCCATAGAAAAGGTCCCATCACTGACCCTTGTGGGCATCCTTTTTCCAAAACACGATTCTTTGTGACGTTACCCAACGTAAAATCAGATGAACGACATAGTAAACAGCTCCTAATTAAGCAAAAGATGTTTTTAGGAACTTTGAAACTTTTGAGCAGGTACAAGATGCCAGGCCACCAGGCATTATCGAAAGCTCCTTTAATGTCCAAGGAGATTAAAAAGTCACATGGTTTTTGCGTTTTGCCTCCTTGACGATATCACAAAGGCGAACCAAGGCATCCTCTGCTGACGTTTGAGGCGTAAAACCGTATTGGTCATCACTTAAAAGACCAGACTTTCTTAAAAAGTGGTTAAGTCTAGTAATGCCGAGTTTTTCCAAGCACTTTCCCAAACAATGAAGTAAACTTATGCAACGAATATTTTCTATGTGCATCCTGGACAATTCAGTGCTTTTAGGAAGAAGTACAATTTTTGCTCTCTTCCAAATTTTTGGAAAAACACCCAAATTCAAGCAGTTGTTAAAGAGAGCCAAGAGGACAGAAGGAGAACAATTGTGAAACTTCTTAATCAGTTCATTATTAATTCTGTCGGAGCCAGATGATGATATATAGTAATAAATGATATTAAATACAAAGAAAGAGGATATTAAAATCTGTTGTTAAGCGGTAAGTTGAATTTAACTAAAACATAGAAATATTACTGATATTTATTTTTTTGAAAAAAAAAAAAAAAGAGCTAAATGATGTGATAGAAACTATTACTAAAGATATCATCCTGAGCTGCAATTCTATATTTTCAAAATAATTAATTTTCGTAATTAGAAATTTCTAGAGGAATATTTCTTTGAAATTCTTTTTAGTGGAATAATCGTACTTTTTTTTTTAAGCGTTTGTGAGTATACAATTTTCTCTCAACACGTTTAATGAAAGAAGGTATTCAAATTTATTTCAATCTCTTTCTTCCTATTTAACAAGAAAACAGTAAATTGCATGGTTTGTTAACCAACAGAGAACGTGACTATTATACAATGTTATTAAAGTGTATTTCTCTAAAGAAACATTTTTCATCCTTCATTATGCATCATGTCGTTCCAAAATAATTTGCTATGCATTGTTTCATACGCATTTTCCTCTGATGATTTCATTCTTAAAGACACACTTGGCAAGCTATAAATAATTCAACTATAAATAATTATACTTATAACTATCAGACTTGCTATTTGCTAACCTTAAAAAAATGTGGGACACACTAACTAGTCACTGTGAAACACAGAATAAATTCTTTTATAGTGTTTAAATATAAATGCATGTGAAAATAAAATCCCATGTAAGAAAAATCAATTCTGTATTTCTAATGTATTATGTAGATTACATGTACAAATAAAAATATTAGCTTTTCCGTATTAAAAAGAACTGAATCCAGATTTTGTTCAAACCATAAACTAACTGAATATAAAACTTATTTTTACATATTATTTTGATAAGAATTTAATTTTAATATTGATATCATCATGCGTTATGTGGATTTCACTTAAGATTTTTCGAGTATTTCGCTCGAAGTCTGTCGATGATAGAATTCATATTTTAGAGATGATCAGGAAAACTCTCAATTTTTCAATGGTATGAAATGAACCACTATTACTGCAAAATAATTATCACTGGTTGAATTTGTGCTGAAAATTATAAAATAATTAGACACACACACACACACCCATTACTTGTTTCTAATTACGAATAGAAGTCAAACCGAAAATAAGTAAATGAAGGAAAACTGAAAAAAAAAATCTTTAGTAGAGAAAAATTGGAATTTTTGTTTTAAGGAGCTTTTATCTCAAATTATAATGAATATTTTTTCATAAATAAATACAAAATTTTTTCCATATTAAATAAAAGCAAATACAGTTATAAATGCAATAAATAAATAAATAATAATAATAATTGACTTCCGTAATTTTATTCTTAAAATAGTTAATATCTAGACTTTTTCAACGGTTATTTCCTTTAAAAAATACGGATATTTATATAATAAATCGTTTTTTAAAGTCCATCTTAATAATCTGATTAATTTCAAATTTCAAGGATATCATTCTTTAATTCTATATATAAGTAATCTCTGTTCTCTATGAACTCAATTCTCTATAAAATATTATAACTAATTAGAAGTTTTAAATTCAGTTCTTAATTCCTTAATATTATCGGTTTCTATGCATATTTAATTGGTTGCTACCTAGTAAAAATAAGAAAATATAAATATTTAAAAAAATGAATGATAAAAGTGTTAAAATAAAAAAGAATAATGATAAATTTCTCGATAGATATCTTAAAGATTGAACATCGCTGTCACGAATAAATGTTGCTTAATTTTTATTTTAAATTAAAGTTAATAAATTTTATAAATATATTGTAAAACTATTTGACCAAATCAAATTATTAAATAAATTAAATTAATTATTTTATCATATAGTTTGAATTATTTGCTATATATATTTTACGCTTTTTTATACGTTTACCAAATAAAAAAATGTCCAGCTGGTGAAAAAACAGGAAATTCTTTGAAACTTTTTATATTGCATTCCTGCATAAATACGGTAGAAACAAATTCAACATTTTAGAAATAACAACAAATGGGTTTTTTTTAACAAAATGCTTTTTTCCGTTCGACAAAATGATAAGTAATGTTACAAAAGAATAAGATGTCTATCTAAAGAAAACGCTTTTAACGCTTACGACCCAATTTCCAATCATGATTTTCATCCCCCCCTTCCGTATAATAACAATGTATTGAAGGCAATGAAGATGTTCTATGACGTTAAAGATACAATACGACTTCAATTATAAGCCGTACAAATGATCAAAATAAGTGTTAAATTTTGTTTATGACAAGCCCATAGAAGCCACTATCAATTATTAAACTTGTTCTTACCTTATTATCGATAAATTAATTATCAGATACCTTGTGCAGTACTGATACAGTTATAAGTATATTATATCAGTTATTCTGTTTTGTTTCTTTTCAGTGAATGAATAATTTTTTTAAAAACAATCCTTTATTTTCGACATGCTCACACCCTTCACGTAGGGTTATCACGCTCCTCTAGGGAGGCGTGCCCCACAGTTTGAGAAGCGCTGATCTAAGCCAAAAATAGATTAAAAGTTTTAATTCCTTAATTAATTATTTATTACAAAAGTGGAAAGCGTAATAATATATATATATATATATATATATATATATTATAAAAAAAATTAAAATTTTTTTTTGAAATTTGGATATTTTCCAATTAACTTACCAAGTTGCAATAGGGGGAAGGTTGGTGCCATCAAACTAGTTTAACCCCACTTATCGGTCCTAAGTCCGAGATTGCACTTGGATATTTTATAAATTTTTATTTTATTTTATAATTTTTTTAATTTTGTTTGAAAACGATGGAATTTTATCTTTTATATTCGCCATTGATATTTTGAAATGGGATTTAGTATTATAAGATTCATATATTTCAATTTTTCAATTGATAATTGTGATTGATTATATATATATATATATATATATATATATATATATATATATATATACATACATATATATATATAAGAATTTTTCAATACGTGAATAGCATTGATACGCAAAAATATTGAAAAAATATACATTTGTATATGCTAGTTTCTATTGATTTTCTATTTGATAATCGGCCTCTCGAGTTCCTTACATTCTGGTCAAAAAAAGGTTGCTTTTGTGCACAAAAAACGCTTTCACAGGATCGCGGTATTCAAAACGAAAACCTAGTTACTTAATTTGATAAATTATGAAAATAGAGAGAGAGAGAGATAAGAATAATCTTTAATATTTTTGAAAATCACGGATAACATTGTTTTTGAAAAAGATTTGGGATTTTTTTGAGTGATTACATTTGTCATCTTTTTACACGTACACACACGCACATCTGATTTTGATTATTTCATTATTTTCTTTTAAAATATTATCTAGTAAAACGTATATGGAATATTTTTTAGAAACAATTGCACCACAAACTTAATTTTTTTTCTTTTTTACTATCAATTTTATTTCAAAAACCACATGTATCAAATTGATTATTTTACATTTAAGTATGAGTAGAAAAAAATTTTAGGGGGGTATGATTTCAAACTTTAAATCTCAGGTAACAATTTTAATATATGAGAAAAGAAGAAGTGTGGTCATGTTTGTTATATCTCACAAAGTTAAAAATATTTTTTTCAAAACAATTTTGTATTTGATATTCACACATATTGAATTTCATGCAAACAAAAATTCTAGGATTTTGAATCCCATATTCCAGTACCTAACATATAAGTCATTCAGTCAGCATATGCATAAATGGAGACCTATTTTTATATTCATCTAACTCAGTGGTACTCAACATGCGGCCCGCCGAGCCTTTCTAAGAAGCTCGGTTATGGCCCATTGCTGTGAGAAATTCACTTATTTAAGAACATTGTGTAAAAAATTCGGTGGGAGATTGTTTGTCAAGAAATATATTATATCAATTTTGCTTTTTGTTTTCGGAATCGTACGGGAATGGATTGATATTCTTTTTCTATTTGGAACAATTACGGTTAGTGATAACAGACAACAGTGGAATGAACAGTGCGTGGAATTAATTTTTAACTATCTTTCATATCTTGCAAGAGAAAAACATTCAAAGAAAATATATCGTTTCAAGACGATTGGGAAGTTGACTATTTTGTAGCGAAAAACAAAAATGATTCATTTATTGTTTGATTTGTCACGAAAGTACTTTATTTAAAAAATACCAATAAACAGGAACAGTGGCGCACACAGGAATTTTTCAAAGGGGGGGTCCAGGGTCGAAAGTTCACCATTCTTGTATCATGCTCCTTTTGATTTTGTCAATTTTCGGGAACAACAGTAAAAAACTTATTGAATAAATAATTAGAATTAATTAATAAAATTAATCATTAGTAACAAATACTTAGTTAAATTTTACATACTATATACTTAAAATTATAATCAATCGGAACAAAATCAAGGGCTTTTTGGGTGTCCGGACTTCTCCTCCCCTTGTGTGCGCCACTGAACAGGAATCATTTAATGATACTTTTCCTCGGAGATCTCTTTCAAGAGGTGATAAATAGGCATTTTCTTGAATAATCCTTGCAACACCAACAAAGTGTTTTGTCAGTGGTAATATCACAGCGGTAACAAAGACATTCCATGAAGTTTGTTATATTATTGGTAATCATATGAAACCGTTTACTGATGCATAAATTGTGAAGGAGTGTTTCTTAAATGCTTCGAATTTAGTGTTAGTAGCAAAAATAAAAAAATGTAAAAAAAAAATAACAATTAAAAGAAGCAAAACAGTTGTTCTAATATTATAATTAATTTTCCACTCTTTAAATTTCTTATGTTATCTTGATCTTAAAACATTCCCCTCCCCAATTTACCCTGATGTTGCGGCCCGCGTGAAATAACTGACATGCATATGCGGCCCAGCAGAAAAAAAAGGCTGAGAACCCCTAATCTAACTTCTCACAAACTTAGTTATTTTGTATCAATATTATATAATTCACGACACTATCTCACTCATCTCGTGCACCATTTACAACTCACGCCATTGCATGGGGATTTCCTAATAAGAAAGTACTAAGAGAGATGTAAGTGACGTGCGAACAAATGAAGGTGGGATAGAAGAATCTCTTCCTTTCCAATTTACTAATCCTCAAGTGTAAACACTGACTTTGCAGCGTCAACATGTTTGAAGTTAGCGTCGGGTCTACAAATGACGTCGGCGCGAGACTGCTAACTGTGCTTTTCGGAAATGGGACACAACACAGATTCCGGGCAAGGTCAAGGGTGCAACAGCGCGTTCTGCTTCTTCCTCCTCCAAGCCTTTGCTTTCGGAATCACTTAGGGGTTTTGCTTCCACCTACTTTATTACGTCTTCCGAGTGGGGAGTTCTTTTGATGAGGTCATGACCTTTTGAGTCGGTTATAATTCAGCCTCTGCTTCTTGAAATAATGGAGTACTTATTTATTTCTTCACGGAATTTGATTGAAAATGATTTTTTTTGTTATGTTAATAGAAAACACAGCGAAAAAGTGAACTTAAAAAAAAGATAATGTAGTGCATACCATTTTCTATTAGAATAGAATCAGAGGTGAAGCTAGGAAGTGTCGCGGAAACTGTTTCTTCAAGGGTAAAAAAGGAAAAAAAAACAAACGTTTATAATTCATTCAACTGTATTTGATTTATAAGTGCATTATAATGTGACATCCATAAATCACTTTAAAATGGTTTTTAAATAGAGAGTTCCTTTTTTTAAAAAATAATCATATCTATCATCATTAAATTAAATAGATCTTTATGGATTGAAGCAATGACAATATTTTTAAAAGATTGGTAAAACTGCTGTGATTATTCAGTGAGATTATTGGATGTAAATGCAACTTTTATGTTTAGGTTTTCTTACTAAAAAAATAGCAACATGAAAGAAGAAATTAATAAAATAATAAAATCATTTTCTCCCTAAAAAATAGTAAGCTACGTGAAAAATTATTAGCAGAAAGGAATATTCCATACATTATTTTATCTTGGTGTCAGAGGGGAAAAACTTGCATTTGCAAATCTTAAAACAGTGATGTAAAAGTTCATTTCGCGAAACAGATCGGCAGCTTAATGAATACAATGAAATGAGAATATAAATCATTATTTGAAACCGAATAAAGGTTTCAGTTTGCTTAATATTTAAATAATTTAGAAGGCTTTAAGATTGGTGTGTCTTTCGTGTAATCGTCTAAAAGAATATAAGAAAAGAAAAAAAAAGGCGGAAAGAAAAATTTGAAAAAAAAGAAAAGAAAATGTTAAATATAATTATCATAATTGACCAATTTTTGAACATACTATTCTCACAAACAAAATTCAATAAAGCACAAGGTATGGTGTGTGTTTTTAATTTAATTTAATTTTTTTTTATGAAACACGCGGAGTTATACCATTTAAATGACTTTGAATCGGATTTTATTTCATTGTTTTTCAATGCCGCACTTGAAAAAAGCAATTTGAGGTCTATTGATGACACACCTTGTAATTTTCAGTCTTCATCAAGTAATAAGAGAAACATCTATGCTGATATCCAATTCTGCTAACTTCCACACCACGCCAACTTGGTAGTTTTGAGCCTCACAATTTCGAAATGTATGATCCCTTCGATACTACATGCTTTTAATGATACAAAACACGAACTGATGACTTCAATGAAACAATGCCAGCAACGCTCTCGTGACACACTGCCCGGCTAACGCATGAGCATACAATGTTTTAGTTCACATCACTTCTTACATGTTTTTCTTCAGTTACATTTCAGTTTTTCTAAAAGTATTTTACTTTCAGTTTTTCGCTAAATCATTTAGTTTTTTTTGGCTCACACAGGACAGATATTATATAAACGAGACGCGCTTTTAAAAGATATGTTCTAAAAATATCACTTACTAGAATCACACACTTATTTTGTTTTTCTGTATATCAACATTTACCGTAAAACCGGTGTATAACGCACACTTTTGACGCAAAAAATAAGATTGAAATTTATGGGAGCGCATATACTCCGGGATATAAAAATGAGAGTTTAAAAAATATATATATGCATATATATATATATATATAGAGAGAGAGAGAGAGAGAGAGAAAAATTAGGACTTCTACATAGATGGAAATACTGTTTATTTGAAAGAAATTACATTCCTCGTGAGCTTAAAGGGCTGCAGTTATATAAGTATGCTACTTTTTTTTAAAAAGCTTGGAATATTATCTCGAATAAATAACATCAAAATCATAAAAGTACCACACATGTACATGTAAGACTTTTTCGTAAAAAAGAAAGGGGGGTGTTATACGGCTACATGTCTAAAAATCAAAAATTGCAGCATGAAAGTATAGGCGCATGTTATGCGGCGGGGCACGTTATAAGCCGGATTTTACGCTTAGCTCTATGCATTCTTTTATGTGTTTCTGGAGTTTTTTCTTTTAAAATTCTCCACGTGTACGAAGTCAATGGGCTGAAGTCATTACGATCGCATGATAAATGCAATAACATGTTCTCCATTGCATTCAAAACTGACAGAATTGTACTTTTTGTCCCACTTGTATAGCCTAAACTATATTTCAGATTTGATAATTATTAGGTATTATAAGTTTTTTTTTATTATTATTTTGTGTTTAAAACGTTTGTGAAAATATTAGGTTAAAATAAAATCTGTGGTTGTAACAAATGCTATTAATATTATACAAAAGCATTTTTAAATTAAAAAAAATGTTTTCACAGTCATAATTATCTAAAGCAGTGTTTGGATGTAGAACATAAGTTGGAAAACAATACATTAAAAAATTAGGCCTTTACAGGCATATTATTAGGTTCTGTTTTATTTCCTTACAAACTTTAAATGCGTATTTCTCAGACTTTTAATTTTGAAGATATAAGTGTTTTCTAATCCTTAAGGCTTTTTCCTTTTTAAGATAGTTTTTAAATTTTTTGTATATACTTCCAAATATATATTCTGTGAAAGTTAGTATGGATTTTAATCTGAGAGCTTTTGTTATTTATTGAAAAAATCTCAAAGTTAATATTTAAAAAAAAAATCGTGTTTTTTTTCCAGGTTTAGGTACAAAAAAATTATTAAGACTCAAAAGGAAACATATTTTTAATTCCATACTAAATTTTATTTCCAATATTCTAAAAAATATAAACCACTGAGAATGTTTAAAAATTGATGATTTTATAAGAGTATAAAAAAAACTTAAATATTGTAAAACAATGGCTTGTTAAACTGACTTTTTATTCTCAGAAATAAGATAATCTAAGTATAAAACATAAATTGTTTTCACTGTTACTGTCTCGAAAATTTTTTTTTTGAAAAAGTGTACTGTATAGCCTAAATATCTTTAAAAATGGATTTCAAAAATAAAATAAGTTTTTATATGATACGTGTGTACTTTTAAATGAAGTGTATTTTGTTTACCTATGTGCGTTATTATTGTTGACAAATATATGTTTTTAAAAGAAAGTTTTTGCAAAAACCGAAAGTTTGCAACATCAATGCACATGAGCTAATTGCCTAAAATCAAGGGAGTTAATTTTTCTTACGACTATGACGTTTCAGGAATTTATGAGCTTGTTGGCTGGAAACACGTGATTGCAGTTATCATGTGACTACTACGTCACATGAATTCTCCTACTTCTTCATTTAATGGACATCTTTCTCTTCCTAGCCCATATTATAGTGATCTAAACAAATAATCGTCTGAAGCTACTAAGATAGCGTTTCTCAAACTGTGGGGCTTGATAACTCTGCGAGGGGGGCGCGTGCATATTGAAAAGTCTGTAACAAAAGATTATTTAAAAAAACTATTAAGTACAAAATACGTTTTAACCGTAATAAAAAATAAAAGAAACAATTACATTGATGTAATACACTTATAAATGTATCAGGACTGCACAATGCATTTTATAATTAATTTAACAATACTAAATTAAGAACAAGTTTAATAATTACCAGTGACCCCATGAGTTTGTCACATATAAAGTTATATACAAAAATTACCGCTTATTTTGATCATGTGAACGGTTGATAAATAATCTCTTAACTGCCAATTAACTGGTATGCGATTCGCTCCCCAATACATCCGCTTTTCATGTAGACCCGCGGATGCGATGTATTAGGGAGGGGGAAGGAAAAGTCCTCTGATGTAGGCATATATACACTGCTGGACAATTGCGAAGGACGGGTAACACTGTCATCCATAGCAACCACAAAATGAAAGGAAGCAAAATGTGGAAAATTAGAATAAGTGCGGGATATTAGTAAGAAGAAGTAGGAGTATGCAAATTTTTTTTCCACGGCTGTTCATCACGTGATAGCGTTCATAAGAGCTTTAAAGGTTTTGACGCGCGTGAACAGTTGTTGTTTCAAGTCAAAGTTATACAGGAAAGATTTAATAGACGAACTTAAAATTTTTGGCATGTCTTCCCGACATCACATAGATGATTTTATGCGTAGCCGAATTATTGGAAAGATCGAAGAAGCGCGAAAAATAACAGATGTTGCCAGGGAGTTCGACATCGCTCACAGCGTTGTTTCACGGCTGTAGAAGTCATTTAAAACTACTGGAATGTATAGTAGACGGCATGGGGGAGGTCGTGTTAGAAGTACGACGCCTGCAGAAGACAGATATATCGTCCTATCAGCAAAAAGGAACAGGCGCACCACAGCTCAGCAGGTGGCAAATTAGTTTCTTGCTGCCTCAGGAAAGCAGATCTCCCGAAAAACTGTTGCCAGACGTTTGAGGGGAGGAGGACTATACGCACGCAGCCCTGTTGTGTGTGTCCCATTGACCAGACAGCACCGTACTGCCCGTTTGCAATGGTGTCGTGAGCATCACAATTGGACTGAACAGGACTGGGCATGCGTACTATTCTCAGATGAGAGTAGGTTCAGTCTGTCATCGGATTGTAGACGCCAACTGATCTGGCGCGAGAGTGGTACTGCTTATCGTCCAGAAAATATCCAGGAAAAGGACCGATATCCGACATGCAGTATCATGGTGTGGGCCGTCATCATGATCAATGGCTGCACGCTTCTCCATGTGGTTGCGAATAGGACTATGACGGGCCAACGATACATTGATGAAGTTCTACTTCCTCATGCTCGTCTTTTCCGTGGTGCTGTCGGTGATAAATTTGTTTTTATGGACGACAACGCAACATGTCATCGAACACTCGCTGTTCAGGATTGTCTAGACAGCGAGGGTATTCAACGTCTCGTATGGCCAGCGCGTTCTCCAGATCTAAACCGCATTGAAAATGTGTGAGATGTTTTGGGGAGGCAAGTCGCTGGTCGAAACTATCCTCCGACAAACAAGAACACCCTCATCCATGCACTCACAGAGGAATGGGATAAATTGCCTCAACAGCTGCTGGATAATGTTGTGCAAAGTATGGTACGACGTGTGGAATGTTGCATCACAATCCACGGTGTGGACATATTCCGTACTGATACCTTTCTTTAAGGTGCATGCTGACTTTTAGATGCATTGTTCCATTTCTCCGTACGCAGATCAAATGAACATTTTTTTTTCTTTCAGATGTTTCACAGCTTTTGTATTTTCCAGAACAATAAATATTCTTTATTCTAATGTCTGAACAGTGTAGAAACTATACTTTATCCTACTAGGCCTCATGTCTCGCTTAATGTTATGCTACATAGCAATTTGTGATCCGTCCTTAGCAATTGTCCAACAGTATATATATATATATATACTAGCCGTTACCCACCCACTTCACTGGATATTTCACGATGTTGTATATACATGTACAATAATTACATGTACATTAATTATTGATATCTAGCATTAAGAATTCGATTGCATTGAAAAATATATTTATTGCTGTTACACTCTCACCCCTTGATATAAAAAGAACATAAATTATAATATCTAATTTCTATTTATATCTAAAATAGAAGGAGAAAGATATTTTTCGCTCACTAAACCTAATAATCAAGTGGATTTCCACCAAAGAAACTTTCAGTGGATCTCTACTCCATAAAATAAACACGCGTGCTAAATTTCAAGTCTAAATCTAACAGAGCAAAAACGATATTTTTATCATCAATTCCTCGTTGACAGCATTCTTAGCGGATTCCAATTCAACAAAAGAAGCATGCAGTCCAAATTTTATTATTATAGTCTTAGAGGTTCAAAAACAGGAATTTTGTCTATCGATACACTCCAATAACTCTCCCCGCTTCCCCCTGGAGTTGATTTCCGTAAAATCCATTCTTAGTGGAACTCTATTCAACTAATGAAAAGTGCTCAACAAATTTCAAGTAAATGAGTTAAATTCAAAAACAGGAATTTTTCTATAACACGTCTTAATCCCTCACAATCCCACTCCTTTGAGGGTCCGTTTTCGTAAAAATCTTTGTAAAAGGAAATTTATTCCATGAACGGAACATACCTTCTATTTTTCAAGCAGGTGGTTCTATTAGTTGAAAAGCGGAAATATTTATCTATTACGCCCTTAATCCCCCTCAGTGACCCTTGGGGATCAATTTCCCCCAAAACTATTTTGTAGCGGATCTCTACACCATGAAAAGAATCCGCTTACCAATTTTGAAGATTGTACGTCTAATAGTTGAAAAATGGAAATAATTATCTATAACGCCCCTTAAGCCCCGCAACGCCACTTAGGAAACGATTTACACAAAACCCATCTTATAGCAGATCTTTACTTAATGAATGGAATCTGCTTACTGAATTTCGAGATTTTACGTCTAATAGTTTAAAAAAGGAGATAATTGCCTATAACTCCCCTTAATTCTGCACAACGCCACTTGGGAGTCGATTTTGACAAATCCCATTCTGTAGGGGGATCTGTACTCTATGAAAGGAATCCGCTTACCAAATTTTTCAAGACTGTACGTCTAATAGGTTAAAAATGGTAATAATTATGTATAACGCCCCTTAAGCGCCCTCAACGCCTCTTGGAGGTCAATTTTCATAAAAATCATTATGTAGGGAATCTCTATTTTATGAAAGAAATGTGTGTACTAAGTCTCACTACTGTACATCTAATAGTTTAGTAATGGAAATAATTATCTATAACGCCCCTTGAACCCCCGTAACGCCCCTTGGGGTTCGAACTTTGCAAAATCCGTTCTTAGCTGACGTCTACTCCATGAAGGGAGCCTACCTACCAAATTTCAAGTCTGTAGGTTTAATAGTTCCGGAGATATCGTGATTAGTCAGTGAGTGAGTGAGAGTCGCTTTTCTCCTTTATATATATATATATATATATATATATATATATATATATATATATATATATATATATATATATATATATATATATATATATATATACATATACATATACATATATATACTAGCGGTTCCGACAGACATTGTCCTGTGTGCACACGTCTTAAATCCGAAAATTACAAACCTTTTTTGAATAAGTTGTAACAATCTGGCCCGTTTTGATGAAATTTTTTATAAAGAATGTTATGACAATTCCTGACATCATCACATGTACAGTTACCACAATTCGACCTATCGATTGCGTGTGAGTACGTATTTACTATGAACTAAGTTGAATATAGAACCTATTCTGTGAATCGAAACTTAAATTTTTTTTGATGAAAGGGTAAAAAAGATAAAACTCGAGCTATTTTCATAACAGGTATATTTTTTTTAATGCACAAAAAATAAATTTATCGTTATGATATTGAATGTACAATGTTTTGGGTTAATCCTTAAGGGATATAAACAAACAAATGCGGTGGTTTGCCAAAACTCCTCGGACATGCAACATATAATTAAAAAAGCATTCAAGGGTTTTCTAAATCTTAGCGACAAATTGTCATTGTTTGACCTTGTGACTTATTAATGGTCATAGCAAATTGCAAAACTTTGAATGGGTAGTTGAATCGGAAAGAATCATTGGGATCTGTGGTAGAAGTAAAACTTCACTTTGAAGTTAGCCGCTCAAAATAGTGGCCTCAAGAATATTGCCCATGATTTTTTTATGAACAATCGCGTGCCCTTACATAATGTTGGCCCATATTTGGCTAAAACGCTAAAAAGCATAATTCCTCTGTGTGTGTGTGTGCATTTTTGTAACAATATAGACCTGGTTTGGACAGTTTGGCTGAAAATCGATTTTCGACGCCAACTTACGTCATTTTTACAACAATAACGTTGTTACAACAATGCAAGTGAATATTGAGTTGAATGTTTTGAATGTTTGTAATTAACATCTTTTTAACTAATTACAATATCGGATCGAATTGTGAATCTAATCCATTCTCGAATCCACTTGAACCCACACAATAAATTTCATCAAAATCGGTCCAGCCGTTTAGGAGGAGTTTAGTCATACACACACACGCACAGATTTTTATAGATAGATAGATAAGTAAATTCTTCGTAAAATCGTCCTTTTATTGCATTCCGAAGTCTTAAGAAGAATAGTTTTATGGATACCAGTGCATAGAAAAGATCGTATTTTGGAAATACGTATATATACGTCCGGGGCATTTAACGCATGGGTTGAGTGAGACGTATATATACGCCGGTGGCGCTTAAGAGGTTAAAGTCGTATTGTAGCTTTAGCGTCAAAGTATAGCATTATTGAATTCAATGCATTATTATTTGTATGGGGGGCGATGAAAGTTCTGATTGAATATTGGGTTACAAGTATTGAAAGTTTGAAAACAACACTGTATTAAGACCAGACTTTAGAAAGTGTGCTCGAATGTTATCCAGTAAAGTTTCTTTGACTTTTCATGTTAAACACCCAAGGGCGTATATAGACTACTTTCAGGTGGGAAAGGTTTATATTTTCAAAAGCAGGTTGAAGAAAGCATCGAAGAGTAATCTTCTTTATGTTAAAAGTTAAAAATCTCTTGATGTGTCCTCCAACCCCAATCTTATGTATGCCACTGCATTCGACAGCTCTGAACAAGGACGTAGCTACTGCCGTATCAATGATACGGGGCCCCCAAGCTACATGGCATGTTACAGCAACATGTGTAACTGCAGTCCCACTAGCAAAGTTCTCATATCCAAACAAGGGCCCTGAAGGAATTTTGATACAGGGCCCACTCAGAACTAGCTACGCCAATGCCTCTGAAGTAGGGAATCAAAATGCTTAAACGACAAAATTTATATTATATTTTCTTTCTACGATTAACTACTTAACTGTTGCTAAAATAACTAAACAAAGAACTTATAAGAAAACTGTATGGTAGTCAATAACCGATTACCTTAATGATACAACTTGGTCTACAGCTTGTCTCTTGATTTTTAACTTCCTCTTACTTAAGTGAAGGATCCTTTTTCCACCTAATAAAGCCCCTTCTTTGATGATAAAGACCATCGTCCTCGTTTTGAGGGAATTTTTTTATTAACAAAGATGCCTAGGCCTCACTACTGACCCATTTGCTAAATCTATTGTAATCATGTGCCCACCAAGAATTCTGGTACTTAGCAAGAAAAAAAAATCTACGAGACTTTTGAAGTTATGATAGAGGAATACGGATAAGCATTTTTTTCCCCGTTTTAACTTATTACCAAGAAAATGAATGTTATGTTGCATTATTCTTTGTTATTTTTAAGCTTATTTTATAGAACTTGTATTGTTTGAAAGTACACAAGCGCACAGATGCTTATAACTAGACTCAATGGTGCACATCTTTTAGATTGAATAGTGGATATTTTATTTTAAAAAGTCAACACTAAGAGAAACAAATAATTTATCCTGTTTATACATAACATTTTATCATTCGAATGTTTTACAGTTCGAAATTTATGTATTTTCTGCTTAAAAATTTTCTATTAAGATATTACATATATATACGTATAATTTAAATATATAAATTTTACATTATGTTAAAATGGATTAATTACCACTTAAATAATAAATACTGTCAATAAATTGATTTCTGCTTAGATAACATATTTATTTTATTGTATCCTAAATTTATATTAGGTGCGTAATTACTTAAGAATTTTTCTGAACAGCAAGCATTATTCATAGTTAATTTTTAGCAAAAATTTTTTAAATAGCTATAAAAAACATTTAAAATAAAATTGTGATATAGAAATAAGCGGTTCTATAAGTGAGTGAATATTAACGTCACACTGTTCAGCTACTCGAGGGCTTTTGGTGACGGACCTCATCATTTTGATCTATGGTCAAGTGACGAGGACGAAACCCGAACTAGACTTCCCCTTTCCTAATTTCGAAATCACACCAACAGGAGGAAGTTTGAGCCTCGACATATTTAACATGCATCGGTCTCCTCTGCACGGCAGGTCTTCAGCGGTACTAAGCTCGAACTCATGACACGCCGATCGCGACTACACAACTAGACTATCGCAGCCACAGCAGTTCTATAAGAGAATGAAACTAAAAAATTACCCTAATAATATATGTATGAAATATGTTCCGGAACTTTTGGAAATCCATTACATACATTAGGAAAAGACACACAAATAATTCCACTCTCCAAATTCCGGCACACGCCAACGATAGGACTTCAAGCCACAACAGCTTTAACTTAGATCAATTCTTCCAAAACGTAGGTTTTCAGTGTTACTGTAGCTCGAACGCATAACACGCCGTCCACGAACTCGTGATCATGACCACCAGGCTACCACGGCCATGCATACTTCTGTCCTCGTCTGATACGATGGACACGAAATATTTAAATATGTATCGAACTTTGAAAATTTTGGATAATAATAAAATCATGACTTTGTCAATATATAATGTATTGCTTTATTTCGAAGTTTTAGTCAAATACCAGTGTAATAAGGCTTCCATATTACGAAATAAATATTTTATTTAGTCATTAATTTGTATATATTCCTAATTTTTTGTTCCATTTCATGTAATTAGGGCATGTATATAATTTTAATGTTCAACTTTAACTAATAGTTATAATTTTTTTATGTGAATCGCGTTACTTTGAGGTCATTTTTGTATTGTTTTAAAATCTTTTATAAGAATTTTCATTCGTTATATTGTTCACGCTTCGGTATTAATACTTTTTAGAAATTTTAAAACTCGCGCGCTATTATGTAAATAGTTGAAAAGAAATTTATTTTATTTATTTTTTTTTAAAAAAAGTGTATTCCATATTACCTTTAATTATTCAAAAAATGCATTTCATATCATATATAAAAAAACTTTCATAAAAGTCTTAAGCGCATTCTAATTAGTAATAAAAAAACATTGGTTGTCGATTATTGCTACTTTGATGTGTTATCCATGTCATCATTATCTGGAAAATTTCTTGGAAACATCTATACAACGGCAGCGTAACGGAAAATATTAGCCCCCTCCCTTCGCAATGCTAGGTTGCGGGGGTGTATGTTATGCCACTGCCATACAATATCCATTATAAGCAAAAATCTTCGATAATTGATATCATTACAGATTGGAAAAATTATATTTTTTTAGCTTTCCAGTATCTTTCAGAAATATAAGAAATCGTATCTAATTTTAAAAAAATATTGAAATGGATAATATATTAAACTTTGTTCACTCTTTCGATATCTATCTCGACTTTTAATATTTTTCAACTGAACTACTTTAATTTGAAACCAAGAATTATAAAATACCTACATTTTCGATCCTCAAATCAAAAGCAATTATTAGAAGAAAAAAAAAATTCCAACCGCAAAAAACATATCAATAGTAAAAAGTAATAATGTTTCTGGGGTAAAAGTTGTTCTGTGAGATCACAGAAGAGCCGACGACATGAACTGGGATGTACCCCAGATCTAATCCTCCGACACAAAAATTATTTTATTTGGAGCAAACCTACCTACGTGAACGAGTGAAATCCTGGCATACATATATTCTGTCAGGTTTTTCTTTACGAGCGAAGTGAATCCGAATTGCGTCGGTGACGCTGAAAGGAAAGAATGTAACCGAGTATACCCCTGGAACAAAACGGAACTCATTTCACAAATTAAAGAACAAAAAATAAATAAGAAGACACATGCGGCAACTACTTCTACGCCCACTATTTTGCAAATCAGTTTGTACCCAGGTCACCAACCTCATGAGCTTTGATTTCGGTGGAGTAAAAACTGCTTTATTGCGCATGTACGCAGACGACCTGAATTATAGCAGCTGGGTTCTGTTTAATTTTTTAATAATTTTTATGTCTGTTAGGAGAAAAGAGTTTATGCATATTTTAAAATCCTTCGTGGTTGAAGTTAGCATGCATGTCATCTCATCATGCGACCTTGAATTATTACCTAAATACAGCAACCTACAGCTGAAAATCATATTTTTTACAGTTTTGTTTGTTAGATTTTGCTTTGTTTACATCCTATTATCTTTCCTTAAGATGCAACTTTATTTTTAGCAAGTCTGTCTAAAGTAATAAAACCAGATTTAAAAAAAGGTGCGCACTTTTGTTGCTAATAATTTGAATAAATGAGGACAACTAGGTAGTATAAGTTGGCTTTATAGTAGCTTCATTCTTCGAAAATTTTAAACGTCACTTATGCATATATTTAGCTTTTAAAAATTGAAATTATTGTGAAAAATAAATTTTTTAATTATTAGATTTATATTGTTCAAATAGTATATATTTCTGTTAAATATTTCAATGCTTTGAACAAAATGGAGATTTTTTTTGTTAAAATTTGTTTTATTTTTTATTAAACTATTATGTAGAAAATAATAATGGAAATATTAAGAATTTATAAATATATATTAAGTTTTGAAAATATATTTTTCAAAAACAACATGTTTGATTACTAAACTCATAATTTGGCACAGAGACATATTACAATGTCAGAAAAAAATACAGCAACCTAACAATATGGAAAATATTTTAATTGTAAATTAAGTTACAAGTCATATCAAAAAGTATGAAATCGTGAAACAGAGATAAAGCATTTGCTTTCGGAAAAAGCTGTCTAATATGGTGTCACCACTTTGAACTGCTATACAAGCCTCAGAACGAGCTGCCAACTGTTTATGAAGGTTTCAATAAGTATTTGTAGCAACGAAGCTCCTTTTTCCAAAAGCGGGACTTTTAATTACTGGGGTCCTGGGAGGGGAGCTACGCTGAGAAAAGGGCGTTTCCTTGACTATTCCAAACCTATACAATGGAACGGTGATCCGGAGACCTCGAGGGTCAATACATTCGACGAATATCCGCTCCTTCTTGAAATTCATCAACAATGTGAGTTCTGTGTGACAACACATTATCGCCTGTAAATATTTAATCCAGGCCCACAGCACCCAGAGAAGCCTCTCATATGCTTCCAGGATCTCATCCCTGTAGCGCTGTGAGTTGACAGTACGCACGCATTGAAAATGTACTGTGGTGACGACTGCGCAACATTATACCGCCACAGACAAGGATTCCTTTTTCTGAAAATCTTTCAGTTACTGGTACGTTTAAAAATATTAACTTAGTTCGAATAGAGACTTCATTCATGAGAGTCGTTTAGAAACACAACATTTATTCACGGGAGAAAGACGTGATCATCAGGTAAAACACAGTACAACAATTTTTACGGCACAATATGTCGGCATTTACACAAATCAATGTTCAACAACGTTGGAGTAATGAAAGTAAGCTCTACTTTCTCTTCAGGTGAAGACTCGACAGGAACCATTTTGCCTGATACATTTCGACTCAGAACTGAAAAGAACACACCCCCATTCCTGTGGTGTCCACAACTGATGTTTTCAGCTACACAATATCCAGTATTTCCTGCTGAATGCAGTCAAATGCACTGACCAGACTGGTCGCTGGGCGCAGGGACCAGTCTCTACAGGAAGACTGTAGGCCAGTGCTTCTCAAAGTTTTAATATTCGCGACCCAATATTTAATCATAATTTTCATCGCCCCCTCCCCCATACAATAACAATATATTGAAATCAATAATACTATACTTTGATGTTAAAACTACGATACGACTTTAACCTCTTATGTACCACCTGCGTTTATAAACGCCTCGCTAAGCAAAACGTTAATTTCTCCGGACGTATATATACGGCTTTCTGAAGTAAGATAATTTCTGTGCACTGCTATCCATAAAATCCTTCCGAAGGCTTTGGACTGTAATAAAAGGACCTGGACAATGTTTGCAAAGGATTTACTTGTTTCAGATTATTTTCTTGTTTATTTCTTTCCGACCCCTATACATCACATACGCGCGTCTACGTGGAAAACGGTTGGCATTGGTTAGCGAATCGCAAAACTTTTAATCGGAATTTTAGGGATTGATTACAAACCATACAAATTATCAAGATAAGTGTTAAGTTTTGTATATAATTTTATATGTGACAATCTCATGGAGTAAATGGTAAATTATGAAACTTGTTCTTATCTTAATATTGTTAAATTAATTATCAAATATATTGTGTAGCCCTGGTACATTTATACGTGTAATGTATCAGTGTAAATGTGCATTTTATTTTTTATTATGTCAGAATGTATTTTTTTTCAGTAAATCAACAATTTTTGAATGCTTTTGTTTTCGACTTTTCAATATGCTCACTCCCCCTCGTAGAATTGTCATGCCCCCCAAGGGGGGCGCACCCCACTGTTTGAGAAACTCTGCTGTGGGCTGTTTTCATGCAAATTCTTCTTCCAGATACAGCAGCAAGATCACAAGCAAGTTGAGGAGCCGTTGTGCGCCTATGTCGTCCTGTGCTTAGTGCTAAGTAGCGACCCGGTGCAAATGTCGACGTTCTGTAGTGAACTTGACCGACCTTCCTGGTGACAGCACTATTTATTTGGAATTGATTTCATAACCTTGGAGACCACTTTCGGGCCACTTGTAACCACCGAACTGGTCGGCTTCAAGCCTGCCAACGGCTCTCCATCTCAACAAATTATCTAAACCATGTCTCCCAACCTTTTCACCACCGTGGACCGGTCAATGTTTCATAATTTTACCGTGGATTTTTGATTCAATAATTTTAATGTAATTGTATTTAAATACCCCTTCAGAATAAAATACAGTTACACGAACTAATGAATATGAAGTGATTTAACATGGAATATTAAATGATTTCTATGGAAAGTCGCACAAACCCGAGAGAAATGCACCCCAGTAAATAAAATGGGACTACTTTAATGTTCCTGGGGTGGCCTGGTGCCAACTGATCCGTGGACCGGAGGTTGGGGATCATTGATCTAAACGATTATCAGAAGTCATTCTCATTGCAAATAGAATAACCTGTTAACTTTAATAAAATATTCATAAATTGGAGACAAAATTCCCGTATACTTGAACGGTTTCAATCGCTAGCGTAGCTAGTTCTGAGTGAGCCCCCTTTTTTAGAAACTAAAGCCCTCTTAGCGGTACTGTAGTTACACATGTAGGGGCCCTCTTTAGCTTGGGGGCCCCTATCAGTGATACGGCTGATAGGGCAGTAGCTACGCCCCTGGTCTCAATCCAGTAGTTTTGCAAAAATTAAAGCTAAACAACATCTTTTCCTAAACTGAAGGTTGATTTTGAAAAACCCAGTTCTCTCTCTTCAAAATATGTAAAATACAACTTCTATCAGTTTTACTAGGGATTTATGACGAAAAACATGTTTTTGACCTTAATTTTGGATATGAATATAAATATTCTTTAACGAAATTTTATGATAAAGAAATACGAGAATAAGTGTTTTTAACGGATTTTTAAGAGTTGAGCGACAAATTTGTAATGTTAACAGAATGTTATGTGAAAGAATTTATCAATAACATGAGAATATGCAATAATTGTTACAATGACTTTATAATAATAAATTTCAAAAACTGAGAAACCGGCATCACACACAATGTCACTTTTAGTCCTAATATTATTTTTAAACCTATATTTAAGAAAGTTACTTCTATAAATCTTAAATATATATTTTGCTTGTGACTTTTATTTTCTAACGATGCATATTCAAGCTACAAAAGGTACCTGTACAAAAAACTAGTGTATACTCATCGCTATACATTCCTTTTTTGTCAGTATATAAAAAAAAACATGAGATAGTGAAATCGGAATTATCTTCGATGAATGATCGTACTTGTGAATTAAACTTTTAAAAAAAACTTTTTTTTGGTTAAAAAAAAAGTTAAACCGAAGAAAAAATGGCTTCAAACAGAAATTTCAACAACTTGATAAAAATGTTGTCTTATTAAGATCATCATAATTATTCTCATTCATTTGTTTGAAATCTTATTCTAAAAATATTTTGAAGGCAGCGCCCTCTACATGTAAAAATTGAAACTATTCTTTTTATTCGAAGAATATTTTTTTGGTAAACAAACAAGCGAGAGAGAAACCTGAAGGCGTTTGCAAAACTCAGTAGGACAGGGCGCTGACACAGAACAGCGTTGGAGTTCTAAACAATAAAATAAAGGAAAATAATGTGACAACAGGTGTCGCAACAAACATTTTCTTTTTCCCTTTGGGATTATAGTGTTACACCTTCGATTAAAAAAAGAATAAACACGGATATGGTGACGCCAGAAATCGGAATTTTCCTCTCATTCATCGGAAGTTCCGTTTTCTTATTCCTTATTGTTTTGAATTTAACATAAGAATTCTTGTACTGGTTCGAGGACCTTCCTGTAGCCGTTATCCGGTTCGTTTTCTGATTTATATCTGAGATTAGAGTGTTTTGAAAGTTGCAAGTACCTGGTGACCGAGTAGGGGCGAATTTATTTTGATCTGATGACATGTATATAACAATGTTATAACTATAACATCTGAAGAAAAAATATTTGATAAATATTTTGAAGCATCAATTCTTGAACACAAAAAGAATTTTCATAAAAAATAATAATTTTTATGATTTAACACCTTAAAAACAAGAATATTCGTGTATCTTGACAATATCTATATTCATTATAATAAAATATAGTAATAATGTGTTATATTAAATCTATTAGAAAAATATGATACTTATACATAATTTTCATAACACAAATCTATGTTCCCAATAAAGCAAAAAAAAAAAAAAAAAAAAAAAACAGAAATTCTGTACAATCTTTTACAAAATAATTGTTAAATTTAGATGTGTTAAGTACTTTAAAAAATACTATGCAGAAAAAAAAGAATAAACAATTTCTTACTTATAAAACGTAATACAGGACGCTGTTTCTTTATAGTTCTTATTTAAATAAGATATTTATACATAAAATATTTTTACATATTTTGTTACTAATTCAGATAATTTAAATATAGTTATTATTACATTATAGTATTTAAACTAAAAGAAAGAGTAATTGCTAAAATTTCTAGCTTACAAAGAAAAAAAATTATAAGTTTTTAAATTGTCTCAGTGTAAAAAAGGTAAAGTATTTTCAAAGTAAAATACAAAGTGGTACGATAATTACTGTAATAAAAAATTGCTTCAGAATATACCTTCTTTCTGAAAAAGACAACCAGCGTTAAACATATAAATTTATCAAAATGAATCAGGATTTTCTTTAAAAAAATGGAGATTCTCATTAAATTCTTACACATTACTTAACTTTTAATCATCTCATTAAATCTGCTTTTATTAATATTTAATTCAACTACATTGAAAATTAGTAAATTTCATTAGTTATTAATTTAAAATTTGTTAAAAAATAATCGATTAATTTTCATTTCAAAGAAGAATTGCATCAAAAATTAGTTTAAATAAAATAGGTAAAACTTTGACTAAAATTCAGTAATAACAAATATATTTCTGGAAAAGAAATAAATTATAATTAATTAGAAAAACTGATACACATAAACATATACACATGTATTTAAAAAAGTATGACTTTATTATAATTTTATTAAAGTACAACGTGTTAACATTTCGTAATTAAATTTAAATCTGATTCAAATACTTACTTTACAATTTTGATAGTTAATTAGAGAAAGGTAAGAGTGCTATAGGAAGTAAAGTCAAAAGAAAAGTAGAAATGGCTACATTATATTTTTAATAAAAAATTACATCAGAATTATTATAATTACATATATATATATATATATATATATATATATATACAAACTAACAAAAAGCATATTAAATTGAGCTGTTTAAACTTACATATGTGATAAATACATTATAATTACATATTTCAATTAATTATTTGGTATTATATATATATATATATATATATATATATATATATATATATATGCATTTAATTAATTATTTTTATTATTTATTTTGCATTTAATAAATTATTTTCATTATTTATTATTTAATAAGATAATGTATTTTAATGACATATTGCATGTGCTTTAATTGACGAAAATAGTTATTGTGAAGCAAAACATGCTTTAAAAATCATATTAAATTAGTATAATTAGTTTGTTTATAAAACGGAAAAGCTGTTATTTATAAATTTATTAGGTATTTGTTGTTGAAACATTCTATGAAAAAAATAAAGAGAAAATATTTGGACATAAAATGAACCGAATAGTCTTAAGTTAAAGGACTGAGTAATCAAGAACTTCAGGAATTACAAGGTTCTAGTTGAGTACCAGGATAGGATCCAGATTCTAGTCCGACATGTCATGCAGAAAGATGGGGCCTGTTTAACATTAAATGAAAATGACAATCAAAGACCTCACACAATGAGACGTTAAGGGGACGGGAGGGAAACCTAAGTATCAGCTCAGGTGTCATCCGTCATCCTTATCACATCTGATTATCACGAAAACCGTCTAAAAAGATTTCCTTTTTCTTTAATGAGATTAACTGAAATTTACTTGTAGAGTATAAATGCAACATTTTTCATAAAAATTCCAGAAGATTTACTTAATTATAGAACTTTTTTAAAGTGAGTTTCCAGTGTAATAATTGTCTCTTTTTAAAATAAGGTAAGGAAATCATTTTCTGGATATTTTGACGGCAAGTTTTTGAAAGAAATAAGAAGCCCTCTGTATATTTCAATTTATTTTTTGTATTCTGAAATCAACCAAGTATTTATTGAGTTTTAAAGCAGAATTATAATTATTTGAAAATCGTAATTAATTTTCTAAGAATTAAATTTTGTGTGGAAGGAGTTATTATATTATTTATTTTAATTTTTTTAGAGCAGGTCATTTAATTTTTTCTTTTAGAATTTGTTTGTTTGTATATTTGATCTTCAGTAAAACAAATTTATATACACATAGATATATTATCAGTATCCATAATAAGCCGATTACTAACGGTTTGGTAGAAATTAATGATTTCTTATTCAGTTTAGCAGTGGTCTTAAAATTTTTTTTAATAATCAGGATTATCTCAAAAAATCGGTGTATGGGACAGTACGAAATTCAGAAATCTGTTTCTTTATTCTTTAATTTTTATCTCTGTGCAACTTTGCATTCAAACTCACAGTAACGTTCATTCCACTCATAATTGATAAAAAATTAGACGAAGAACTATACTTGCATTATTTAGTTTTCCATTTCATAGAATTCTTGTTACTAATGATGAAATACTAGAATTTTTCGTTATATAATTTATAACAATAAATATACAAGTGAAACAATTCGTGTTTAGAAAAAATATGGAAATATCTTACGCAGGAGATATATTTTTTCCCCAGATTCCATTTAATGTCTTATCATAGACGTTTAAAAATTATTTCTTACACCATGATTCAATTTGTTGTATTTCTGTATTTTATGTATTTCTTTTGTTTTTCTTGTTCTAATGTAAATAAGAATAGTGTAAGTTAGACGCACTCATTCATTCGTCATAACTCTGGAACTATTTGATCAATAGACTTGAAATTTGGCACGCGTTTTGTTAAGTAGGCATCCTCTAACAACTAGTTTTATGAAAATCGACTCCCAAGGAGAGTTATCGGGGTATAAAAGATAAATATGCTTCCATTTTAGAAATTAAAGTCCTTTTTTAAATCAAGATGCGATGGCTATAAGAATGTTTTTGGCTCAATTTTGTAGAACTTAGGTATCAATAACTTAGAAACAATACATAGTCATACAACATCATGAAACATCCAGCGAAATGGGTAGTTAATGGCTAGTATTTTTATATTATAAAACTCGTGTTAACAACAATGAACCCGTTGCTTTATCATTTGCTAATCACATAACTGGACATTACATGTGACAAACATAGAAAAAATTTATTAAATACTGTGTATTAATGTTTTTTAAAACAATAGCTTACACGATCTTGTTAAATATATATACGAGTAACTCGAACTGAAACTTTGACGGTGACGGTGGCTTAGAGGTAGCGTGCCCGCTTCGATAGATAAAGGTTGCGGGTATGACCCCGGCTGGAGTCGGTAGATTTTCTGGACGCGAAAATCGTAGGTACGCATATCATATGATTATGTGGCATGTAAAAGATCCCTTGAATATCAATTTGGCTCTGGTACTCTCGGAAAAATTAAATCACGACAATACTTAGTATTCGACGCGAGCTTGAATTAAAATTTAATTCAAGTTTCCAAATTTGGTAACGAGGCCGCCACTAGATGGTGCCACCATGAAATGGTTGTCACATTTAGAGACTTGCAATGCCTGCAAAGTTGCTGAAATTGGACTCCACTAGGGGGGAAAAACTCGAACTAAACCTATTACTAAATTTTTAAATCTTTCTTCCAATTCCCTTTTTAAACAGACAAAATATACCCTATTATTTCTCACCAATAATTTTTTTCTTCTCCAAATTGAAACCACAGTTATAAATTATACAATCATAATAACCTAAAATTAAAAGGCTCACTTTGATTTACGACTCTCCATGCATTTTATAATTAAGAAAAGAGGCAACCCGGAACTTAAAATTTCACTTCTCTACCGTCGATTACATCTTTAGCACAAATCCTATACCCAAACCTACTGCGCTTAGGGAAAACTCTCAACATACTGATCAGACCACCCCTTACTATTACACCTGAAAAACCCCTAGTGGTAATTACAGGTTAAGCACACAAAACACCCATAATATTTCACTCTGCGACAAAGTAGTAAGTGGGATCAACCTCGATTCCTGAAGGTCGCTAACCTTTAGAAGCTTTCACCGATTAATACTTTTCGTGTACACACTCTCTTGATATGCGAGTCCTATCTCAAATATTTAGACCGCTACTTACACCGAAAGTCATTTTTAATATTTTCTTTTTGTTTTTTTATTCTCCCACAGCATCCTATTTCCACCTTTTTAGCGGCACATCAAGATCCGTCAGCGTTGGTTTGAGGAAAAGTTGGGACTTTTTCCTTAACCATCCGTCGTCTTGTTGAGAGATGGGAAGGGTGACCCGGATGTTACGTGAGGCAAGTGAAAAAGAAGGAGGAGGCTCTTTTGCTCGTCTTCAGAGATGCTTTCAGGGAAGTGGGGACTTTCTTCATTTCTTTTTTTTCCCTTGTAGGCGTTATTGATGGTTTCATCACGGAGATGTGACGAGAATTGGAAGTGAGATTCACTTGGTGGAAAATGTTTACACCTGGGTTGTGGACAGATTTGAACGATCACTATAAGGGACTGACCTTTGAAATTTAGGTTTGATACCAAATAGGTCGTGTGAAAATCTTGGTTGTTTTCTTGGTCCATCATTTTTCACATAAAATCTGAGAAATGCAAAAATATTGGCAGTGATTTTAGATCTCATGATGTTCAGTATGAAGCATGTTTCAAAATAGCTGTCGACATATTTCTCAAAATTTTCACTTTAGATAAATATGTACATATAACCTCAGTGGCGTAACGTACAGCCCCGAAACCCCCGCATTATGGGGGGGGGGAGGGTCAGGGATTCTAAGGGGACTAAAACTTGACTGACACCAAGTACGTGGGGGCCCAAACCTTAACTTTGCAGGGGGGGACTCTAACATTGTCTGTTACGCCACCGCCTACAGCATACCATTTCTTCTCACCTTTCTTCAGATGGCCAATAATGTTTGATTCTAACATATATTTGAATACTGCGCTCTACTTTTGTAACAGTTTCATTATCATTTGACTGTGATTTCATAAATTAGAAAAGCATAGAATTTCAAAATTTAGAATTCACAGCAGAAGCTGACTTTGCAGGAGGGTCCTAATATTCTCCGTTACGCCACTGCATTACCTATTTAAAAAAACTGAATGTTTAAGGAACCATAGTGGCCATTTTCGAAAATCTGTTCACGGAGCACATACGATTCATATTATTATTATTATTATTATTTAAAAAAATATTAATTTGAAGAAATAACCTAATTCTGTTTTTTTTTTTTTTCAAGCTTTCTTAGCGATAGATGACTTAAAATAACGATTTATTACATAAGTGATCATACATTTTGTAAGGAAAATGAGTTAGGGAGTGTTTATTAACGTCATATTCTAAATCAATGCAAAGACATTTGTTCGCGATCCAATTGGATGTCCAGAGAACGGTTGGCAACGAACCCCGTAATTCTGAACCACGGTCAAATGTCAAGGATGACTTTTAACTGCTATCTCGCTATCGAAATTTCCACACTATTCCATCGAGAACCTCGACAACCCCTCTACATGGGGATGGGTTCTTTAGTGATACCAGGATTCGAACTCACGATTCGACACGTTCATGAGTTTGCGACTACATAACCACTCTGCTACCTCGACCTAAAACACTTTAAGAAGGATGTCAAATTAAGAAGCAATAATTTGAAGGACCCTGGACTACAATGCCAATCACATAATTGTTTTCTAATTCAATGTGTATTTTTACCTTATTTTAAAGCATTCCTTAAATTCCTGATTACATAAAACCTAATATAAGGCTTTGACTGATAGGTAGAGAAAACATTTAATATTGCATACTTATTATTATAATGTCTTTGAAAATAGAATTCATTACTGATGAAAGCAAAAAATATTGGTGGCATCCAGAAAGTTTTAATTTTATATGACAACTTCATTGCATTGTATTGTCTTTTTTTTTCCGGCATGCATATTTTGTGGTAAATTTTTTCAAATTATAAAGAAGCCAATCACATAATTGTTTTCTAATTCAATGTGTATTTTTACCTTATTTTAAAGCATTCCTTAAATTCCTGATTACATAAAACCTAAGATAAGGCTTTGACTGATAGGTAGAGAAAACGTTTAATACTGCATACTTATTATTATAATGTCTTTGAAAATAGAATTCATTACTGATGAAAGCAAAAAATATTGGTGGCATCCAGAAAGTTTTAATCTTATATGACAACTTCATTGCATTGTATTGTCTTTTTTTTTTCAGCATGCATATTTCGTGGTAAATTTTTTCAAATTATAAAGAAGTGAAAATAAATAAACAAACCCTACTATGTAATTATGTCATTATCTCAATGTATCTTTGAGGTAATACCTGATTTATTAAAAAAATTATTTGATTGTAATTAAATTTATTTTACAGAAGTTGTGAGTAATAATTGTGACTCTCAATAGCATTCTTATTTAAAATTTTCCAGAATTCATTTGAGATTTGTGTGCGTGGAAGGTTTGCTATTAAAATGATTATTTAAATAATTATTTTGCTATTTTTAGTATGGTGCAATTTAGTAATTATTTTACTTTTTGGATGAATATATTCAACTTGCATTGCGAATATGGAATGTATAATTCAAATCCGTAAACTCAATTAAATGAAATAATATATTTCTGTAACAATAACCTTCTATGAGTGCACGAGTGATATAAGTGATATGAGTGATTTAATCCTTTTTTTAAAAAAATAAAGTTAATTATACAAGTTTTGAAAAATTAACATTAAAATAAGTTGAAAACTTTGAGTAAATTAGGATATGAATACATTTTAAAGATATCAAATTTACATTTTAAACTTATATAAAATCCACAGTTTTTTCATTTCTATTCTTCTTGTTATTTTGTTGGGGTAAAAAGCTTTTTTTTAAGCAAATCAGTAATTTTTTTAAAAAAGTATCAAGACATTTAATTGAAAATTTTTGTCTCACCGATATTATTCTTTTACTTTCCCAAAACAAAAGATTACGCTGTTTATTCGTTTTAAAAATTAAATAAAATTTTAACAAAATTTTGAAATGTATGTCAATAAAAATAATAATTATTATAACCTTTTTTATTAAAAATTCTTTTCCAGTGCATTTCTGAGATAGTAAATGTAATGTGTTTTCATCTCTTCCCAAGAGAATCATTTGAGAAATGTTGAAAATGTTCCACTAGATGGCGACACCACCGAAATTTAGAGGCCCTGCTGTATCAAGTGGACATTCAGCATACATTAAAAAAAAAAATGATACCCAACCCACAGATGGGTATAGGGCTAAAATAAAGAGGCTCGTCAACAGTTTTTGCAGATTAGATAAATCGCAAAAGATTATGCGTGTATAGTTAGTTCCAGTCTGAAAATAATTTTAATGCTTGTTTTTCAAACAAACAAACAAACAAGAATACAAATAATTAATGTTATTTTCGATCAAGAATTTGTGACTTTTAAGTCCAAAAAAGTATTAATTTTTTACGTTTTATTATATGCAATAATAATTTTTATTTTACGTACATTATTACTTCATTTATTAATTACAATTAGTGACTATTATTAAGTTTTTCGCATGCTAAACTAATTGAGCATTTTTTTGTTATTATTATAGAAATTGTGTTTTATACAGTGGACCAGTGATGAGTAAACATTTTAGACTATACCTGAGAGAAAGGAATAAATGTTTGGAAATCAATATAATTTATAAAAACGCACTAAAAATTGAAAAATGCTATTTTGAATATTCTTAATGCAATGATCGAAGTTATGCCTCCTTTACTTTTTTTTAATTTTTAAAAACTAAATAAAGTGTTGAATAAATATTTTAACTAAATATTAAAAATAAGTATGTATTAATAATTATATGTATATTTATTAGTGTGGGCTCCACTTTTTCCAGATTTGGGAAACTTTTAAAATTAATCTCTAAGTAATTTTTTACAATTATATTTTGCATGTGCAAATAAGGCATTTTCAAATAACATTTTTGCATACGCAATGAAGTGAAACACATCCTTGAATAAATTTTTCAAAACATTGAAACTAAAGATTTACGAACAAATTCTTTAAATTTTCGATAGCCATTGTGGCTAGGTGGGCCATAGTTTATCCTTCACTATGTGCTAGCCAGTACTACTCAAATTTCGTGCAAAAATTTCGCATGGTTAACATGATCATTTCATTTAAGAATAAAATAACAATTCCAAAAGTATAATTTTTTCAAATAATTTACAAAAATATATATTGAAAGGTATCACGTTCTATTTTCATTACCAGCAAAGGAAATGACGAAAGCAAGTTTGAGAAGTACTGTAGGGAACTCAGAAAATAAACTTTGTTTTACATAATCATGATAATGTTTCATTTGTTTAGTTGTAAAGTCCATCATAAATATCCATCTTGCGGTTTCTAATAATGCGTTAATTCAAATTAAATAAATGTTTTACCTGAAATAAATATATATATGTGGAATATACACTCTAATTTTTGTTATGATTTGTAACAAAGACAGGACATTTTAAAAAGTATGATTGTGTTCCATCTATATTGGAACATTATTACATAAAAAGTAAAATGGAATTTAAAGAGAAAAATGCATAATTTTTAAAAATGTAATAATTTTAGCCTTAATCTCGGAATTTAAAATTTATTTTTTAAAAGTAGATTAAAAGATTCCAAAAAGTTTTTACTTTAGCGTACTAAAAGCCAAAATTAGATGGAATCAATCCACTATTGTAAAAAGAGAGTTTAAATGAAATATTTTTTTAAAAGAATTATAAAATTTCATTACGCGTCTAAATGAATTTAACGGACAATGAAAATTTCATGAGAATTCACAAATTATGTATTAAATGAAGATAAATTATTTAGTGTAAATAATTTTTTGAATACTAATGATAAGGTCGTTTTCTCTGCAGCAGAAATTAAAAATAATTATTAGAATATTTAAATTGAATTGAGGATCAGAAAAATATCCTTTAAAAATTCTAGCTTAGTAAGAATTCTAGTCCATTTGTGCATTTTTAGTAAAGTTTTTTGTTAAATCGATGTTTTATTGTTTAACAATGATATTCAAAATGTAAAGTTAAATTTGTAATTATCAAGAAAAATATAATACATAAAAATTTTCCTTAATAATAATAATTTAATTTTGTATAAGAGATTGTGCTTTTATATTTACGATTTTAAATTACGCCCATTATCATACTGAGAATCTTCTTTGAAATGAAAAGTGTTTTGCTATCAAATGACTTCAATAATACTTTTGAAAAATCACAACAAAATATGAAGTCAGATTTTTATTTTATGTACTATATTTAATAACAAGAAGGGAATTATTATTAAAATCTACATAATGATATCTTTTGTGATTTTATATTTTTAAATTCGACTTCATTAATAATTTTTCATTTTTATCTTATTTGAAAACAAAGTATATTATAAACCTATGCATCGAAATTATTTTTGAAAACATAATTTCTACTTGAAATGATAATTTAATTTGGTAAGCAATTAGACGTTTGGAAGAACAATTATAACAAGAAACATATAATGGATTTGTTTTTAAAAGTTTGATAATTAAATTAGAATATGAGGAAGTTTTAGTAATGAGATCAATAGATTAAAAGTTCATTATATCAGATTAAATAACTTGATCATTGACACAATTTTGTTTTTTATTAGTACCAAACAAAACAAAATATGCAAGACATTAAAACATCAATTGATGCCAGGGAATTAATATTAGTTCAAAGAAACAATGTTTTTATTTTCCTACTGAAATAATATTTTTGTAACCTTGCCTTTCTTGAGAAACCTTTTTCGTTCTTTTTAATTTTCAAACAATGAATTAGCTAATACAGGATCCACCCATGATTGAACTATAGTTTCTAAACTTATTTTTACATATTAGCTTTGCATTCGCCTTTATTGACCTTAGTCTGACAAAAAAATATGTGTCATGTTGAACGTTGAAGCTCTACACCTTTAATACGTAATCGAATGCTTCTTTTAGAAAATAATCTTGTTTATAACTTTTTAACCCAAATAATTAATAAACCTCTAAAAAATAGGCGTTGTTTGCAATTTTCTTAAATTTTGTAACATTTTATGTCGAGTTTCAAGTTCTTATAAACAAAATTTACAATTTTTATTCTTTCTGTGTATTTTTTATAAAGTTACGTCAAAGTATGTTGTCAAAAATTTAATGAGTCACAAAACAAAGTCATTTTGTTATTTAATTACTTTTGCATGTATTTTTAATTACAATTTTAAAGTACAAGTAATATTACCCGTATATGATATAAAGAAGAATATTATCTATGCATTAACATTAAAAATAATTTAATATTTATAAATCGTGTTTGACGTATACATTCTAGTATAAAACAGGTTGCACCTGAAAAAAGTGGTCGAGCATGACTGAAACTCGGAGACCTGGTACATTTGCCTGAGAGGTGGAAATAATTAAATTATGAGGCTTGTTTGAGCATGTGATGCGCGTAGGACAGGACTTTAACACTGCGCATACTGTCATAAAGGGATATCTAATAGCTCAGCAAATTTCGATTCATATTAAATTATGCTTCGGTAAAAAGTTCGCAAGGAATTGAAGCATTTGGGAGTTAGGTAGATACCAAATAATTGGGTTCTAAGAATGTGGATGATATAATCTATGGATTGTGCCGAACATATTGATTACATAGTTACTACTGTTGAACACTAATGATAGAGATAAAGGCAAGGCACGTCCCTGGTGGCAATCAGGAACAGGAAGGACTTGTAGAACTGGACCGACAGGGGATCTCGTTGTAAGACATGCACACCTTCTGATCCAACAATCACTGTTGCAGGTATCTAGCCGGCAATTTGAATTTCTGTCGATTGTTACTAATTGCATGATTTATTGACGGCTTCACGATATGGCACTAAGCTCGCGTAGACCGTTGAGATAGTTGACTTAAACAGCATTGCTTCATCTGCCCTTGACGTCATGGTGGGCCGAAAAAGGTGATCCAATCACTTCGAGGGTTCAGTGTCAAGATTCGCTGCTAATTGTGTATCGTTTCACGTCTAAAAGATTTGGTGTCATGTTGTGACACGTAATTGCGTGTTCGTTACGAGTTCTTTGATACGCCAACGTTACGCTCAAGATATCTAGCACCTAATCGTGGTCCGATTCTCGAACTCCCTACTTCCAACAAGTCATATATATTGTTGCATGTCTACAAGATGGTGATATCTTACCTAGGTAGCATTTTCAACATACTCTTCTCCGATCGAGAATGCATGAAATAACATGGGAGGAGAAGTCATTAGTCCATCCGTGTCACGTAACCTGTAAAAACTATTAGCCAGGGTGCAAGCAGCATAGGATGAATTGTAGCAGAATTTACAAATAATTTGTCCAGCTCACTATCGAGGCATTTGGCATGTTGCATTAGGAATAATAGTTGCTATACAGCATACTGAGTGATACCACTATTCTGCATTTTGCTCAATAAGTTTGCTTTTTTTAGCCTTTAATTGTAATCATTTATTAAAGAATTTAACAAGCCTCGTAAATTTCATTGCATTTTGATAACTCATTCCAAGTGCACTTTTTAAAAAATATTAGAGTGAATGCAATGAAGGTACATGATAAAAATAAATAAATAAATAACTCTTCAAATTTAAGGATTTTGAGTGTAAAATTTGAACATGCATATATTGAGATTAAAACAACCAAAAAATAAAGTCACCGATTTGTTTTTACGTAGATAAAGTAATAAAACAACGGTAAAATATGTAAAAATATGTAAATGATCTTAATTTATAATATTGAGATGTTAGACTTAGTTTAGAGACTCAGTTTATAATACTGAATTTTATAAAATATATCATGTAATGCTTTAAAAAATTGGTATTAAAATGAATTATCTTTAGAAAATTAATTTTATCCCTAACTTGGAATAAAACGGTGCATATTCTTCATCAGATTTTGAAAAACAATTCTTTAAAGCCCCGAAGAAAAAATTCAATTCTTGACATTTTATTACATTATTTAAAGAGTTTTTGGCATTTTTTGCAGAACTTTGATCATTGCTTTAATTTTTCCTCTTTGTTATTGTTATATTAAATTGAAAAAATTACAAGTATTGATAAAAAGAGCAACAAATTTCTTGAATGACACAAATTTTGAATTACGTTTTTCGAATCTAGTCAGTGGCGTACTCAGGGTGGAGTTTGAGGGTTCAAAGTCTTCCAACATAAGCCAACAGATTATTAATTTTTAGCATTAAGATTGCGGCTTAGTTCCTTCGTCTACGTTCTTTTAAATATATAACCCCTGCCATAAAAGTAGTCTGTGTACGCCAGCGCTTCTAGTTAATATTCACTTATTGCTTAACTGCTGTTAAACAATAAGTAAAATATAAAAATTTAAGAATTTTCTTACAATATATTTCACTTGCAGAACAACAAGCTACTCCATTATCAGGATTCGCTGCATGGTGATTTTAGAAATGAATGGTCGCTGTAAAAATGGCGTTTTTTAAATAAATAAATAAGTTATATTTTTTTACTATTTATATATCATCTATGGCCATAGATTGCTCTTTTTTGATTTTAAAAAATGTTTCAATAAGATTAAATTTGTAAAACTCACCCCTAAAATTTTCAAAAATGATGACAATACTAAGTGCGATTTATTTAAAAATGTTTATATTCGCAAATTCTTATTTTAAAAAAGAATACTTTTACTAAATATTTGTTAATACTTGTGGTACATAATAATTATTATTTTTTTTACCTGTCTTCAATAAAAAAACATCAAACGAGTGTTTTATTTTGTAAAATATAATTAGTTCCATTTAAATTTCTTTTTGTTTTGAACTAATTTTTAATTGACTACTTAGATTATTCTGTGGTTATAGATATCGTTAAAAATTCTCTTTATATTATTATCGTCTGCCTAAATTCAAGATTTCATGTAGCTCTAATTTATCTTATTATTTAATTTATTTGCTGATATATCATCGTTTGTTGTTAAAGCTTTGTTGCTTCAGCTGGCATCTTTTGTAATTATTCTAAATAAGTTTTTGAATCGGAGAAAATAATTGCAATGCGCAATCGATGCTGCCTGAACTTAATATGTAAGTAATTTTTGCATATTTCAAGATATAATTTGTTTGGAGATCTTTTTAATCATTTGAATGGTTATATGAATAAAATGCGATCGTGGAATAAACTGTCGCTATTATTATTCCCGCCTAGTTTCATGTAAATGACCTAAACTTTGGAATAGATAATAAACTTACAGTAATATATATTCCCTGAAGAATGTTCTGTGGGGAAAATATTTATTGAGTTATATATATATACAGAATATATATAAAATGCAATAAATAGGTGCTTTATTACCAGATATTTTAATTTAAATCCCACTAAAATAAATTACAAAGCATTAAATAAAAAATGGTCTACTAAATAGTAGTAACACGATATCAAACAAAAAGATGCATAGTTTTGCTCTCGTTAATTAAGAATGTACGGTGGGCCACAAAAGTATTTGTACACTTCCAATTTCTTATAAAATTTAATGTTTTCGCCAAATAAAAATTAATATATTGTAACTGTAATATTTTTATGATATTTGCAACTTGTTCTTAATGGAATGATATAATTAATTTTTTAAAAATAGTATAACTTTTTTTTAAAAAAAATTAATAATCAAAAAACTATTAAAAAATTACGCCACAAAAGTCTTCGTACACTTAACAAACTTATCTCAACTTAGCTTTAACTATTGTATTTATTTCTTAATTTAGTACTTAGTAGGATATCTTTTAGTGTCCACAACAACTTTTAAGCGTCTTGGTATAGATTTAATCAGTTTTTTTTATAATTTCTGTATCGATTTTCCTCCATTCTTCTCTGTGATTATTGTTTTTACTTCCCATTTTGTGTTGATTTGTCATCTTTTCTTTTTTTCTTTATATCAAAGTCTCACCAAATATATTTTATTAGGCTAAATAAAGGAATTGAGGAGGTGTTTTCATAATTTGTGAACAGTTATAGAGACACCAGTGGCATACATTGAGAGCAGCGAGATTGGCGTCATTACCCTGTTAAAAAATTAAGTCGTCTCCAATATCCAAATTTCGGGTGGATAATTTAAAATTTCCCTTTAAAATATTTAAATAGAGCTCATGATTCCCAATACCATAAAAAATACCAAACTACCTTCACTAAATTAAGAAAGAAATACAATATTTTAATCTAAGTTGAGATTTTTGTTAAGTGTACGAAGACTTTTGTGACGTCATTTTTAGTAGCTTTTTGATTATAAATTTTTTTTAAAAAATTTATACTATTTTAAAAAAATAGTTATGTCATTCCATTAAGAACAAGTTGCAGATATCATTAAAAAAATTACAATTACAATATATTAATTTTTATTAGTCGAAAACATTAAATTTTATAAGAAATTGCCAGTGTACGAACACTTTTGTGGCCCACTGTATGTTTTTAAAAAACATTTTAGGAATAAAAACATTTAAAATTTTCCCCCTAAAAATCTTAAGGTATTACCTATAAAGTTGTGTTGTTTGAAATAAATCATTGTGATATTTTGGTACTTTTCCGTTTCGCCGGCGCAAATCTCGCCAAGCAGGCTTTTTCGGCGACAACACACAACATGCACGTAAGATGTTATAAGTGTTAGTTCTCACTGGTTTTTCATCTATTTTCGATGTATTATGAAAAAGGTGATAATGATAAGAAAAGACCGAGATTTGTTTTGAAAATGTAATGGTAGAAGGTAACCAGCGCGAACAATCCGTTTGGCGTCTGTTGTATCATTTTTGGCGACTTTAGCGCTAGCGGAAAAGTACCGTTATTTTATACCCAAGATAAATTGTATTATTTGGTCAAGGATAAAAAAGTAATCAAATTTTATAAAATTATTTTAAATGATACCTTTTAATAAAAAAAAAAAATTCTAAGTGTTTTTTATAAAGTCATGAAACTTGGCATTACTGTGTTTACGTGTACTTTTACAAAAACAAAAGTAATCCTCACATTTTTTTTTAAAATAAAGATAATTTTCACATGATGAATTAGTGTTTAAAACATTTTTTATATTACTAAATACTTCATAAGATTCTCGGCTTGAAAAATGAAACAGAAATAAGTGTTGGTTTATGGTGCATAACATGATTTTGTGACCTTGAAATTGTCTTAAAGTATCCGAATCCGTTCGGAACCGTGATTTTAAAAAAGCGCATAAATGGATAATTTTCATGATATTTGATGTCACTTAGAACATATGTATAAAATTGTTTTAAGGACATTTTGACAAAAAAAATTACTTAAATACAATATTTCGGAAAAAATTAACTTAGAATAACCTTTTTTCAAAATGTTCTCCTTTTGTGAAAAATGCTTCTATTATAATAATATTTTGCCTGTAGATAGCTCAGACCTCTGTACAGAGGCTCAACTAGGACTTTTGAAAAATTCATATTATTTTTAGAGTTACAACCCATTGAAATAATTATCGGCGTTTTTTTCTTAAAATTTCTCCCCTCGGTTGTCGTAAAACATGGATAAACCCACTTCTATGTTATATATTTCAAAATTTCTAGTTGAACCTCTGTAGAGAGGTCTGAGGCAAAATATTATTATAATAGAAGAATTTTTCACAGAAGGAGAATATTTTGAAAATGGGTCATTCTATGTTCATTTTTTGTCAAAATATTGTACTAACATTTTTTTTTATTGTAATACTATTCTTAAAACAATTTTATATACATTTTCTAATCTAAGTGACACTAAATATAATGTATATTAACCATTTATACGCTTTTGCAAAATCACGGTTCCGAATGTTCTCAGATACCTTAAATCTTAGTCTGTACTTCAACGTAATGTCACCAAAAAGTCACATTGGTGATTGAAGCTATTTTTTCTTTTTAAGATGCAGTGCAATTCAAATTATTCTTTCTTTTTTTACTGAATCCAAGCACATCATTATGTACTTAATTAGAACACTGAATTATATTTTTATATAAGTAAAAGAAAAGAAATGAACGGGAAGTCGTTGCATGTTCTATGTATCTTTACCAGATACTATGTAAAACTATGCGTGTTTTTTTTTTACTTGATATCGTGCGACATCTATTCAAATGATTTTTTTAATGGCTGGGGTGAATGGAATGGAATAAAGTCATTTTTATATATGCAAGATAAAGTAATTAAAAATAAAAAAAGAAGGATAGAGGAAGGGAGAATTAGGAATAAAACTTTTAAGTTCTCTCTCTCTCTCTCTTGCTTATATATTTATTTATTCAACTCCAATAAAAAATATCGAAAACGGACGCGTGAAAGTGCTAAAAATATGTTTGCAATAAAGTATAAAATCTTTTAAAGCCTTATGAGAATTATTTAGGCATAAAATTTTTCTCTAATATTTTTCTGAGTTTTACTTAAAAGGTACATTAACTTCTCTCGTAAAAGAAAGGAAAAAGAAGAAAAGAATAAGAGAACGAAAGAAAAATAAACTGCACTTTTAAATAACATTTCCATGAGGGACAAGGCCTACTGTGCCCAACTCAGTATACGCGACCTTGGGCCCTGAGGTGCATGAGCAGATGTTCCGGTCAGGAGGTCAGTCTGACGCAAAAACTCCCAGCGTTAAGTTCCCAAGCAAACTTGGTACTCATTTTATCCACCCATTGAAGGGATGAATGGCTGAGTCAGCCTTTCTCAGCCCGGGGTTTGAACCTCAGACCTGTGGTGTGAAAGCGCGATGCACTAACCACTCAGCCACTGGGTTCATCACATTTATTAGTTAAAAATATTAATCACGAAAATTAAAAATTATTTTTACCTTTTATTTAGTTCGAAAGTTAATGACAAATCTGAAAATTTTTCTTCCTTCAGAGCGTTTTGGCCTACTTTGTTTTTCAATGAACTTATAATTCTTCGAAAAAAAGGGTAAATAAGAGAAGTCGATTAACGTACTCTTTTTGTCATTAAAAATAAGTACATCTCAATGAAAATTCTTTTCTTTTTCAATCTTGAAAGCGAAATAAAGAGTGTTTTTTCCCCAAGAATAGAAGTTTAAGTTGGCATTACTTTCCAAGATGGCGACCGATTTAACAGCTGTCAAGTAATTTATTCTCAGTTTGGTTTGGCTATTCATCAAAACGATCATCAAGCAAGGCGTAGATTCGTCGAATGGGCCCAAAACGAGATTGCCGTTGTTCCCGATTTTCATAAGCGAATTTTGTTTAGCGATGAAGCGCACTTCTGGTTGAATGGCTACGTCAACAAACAAAACTGCCGCATTTGGAGTGAAGCTAATCCACAAGTGTATGTCGAAACACCGTTACATCCAGGAAAACTAACTGTTTGCTGCGCTTTATGGGCTGGTGGAATCCTTCTTCAAAAACGATGAAGGCCACAACGTTACAGTCAATGGTGATCAGTATAGAGCCATGATTACTAACTTTTTCATTCCTGAATTGAACAATCATGATATCCAGGAGCTGTGGTTCCAACAAGACGGCGCAACATGTCACACAGCTCGTGCCACAATCGATTTATTGAAAGACACGTTTGGTGACCGCCTAATTTCACGTTTTGGACCTGTGAATTGGCCTCCAAGATCTTGTGATTTAACAGTGCTAGACTATTTTCTGTGGGGCTATGTAAAGTCATTGGTCTATGCGGATAAGCCACAAACGCTTGACCATTTGGAAGACAACATTCGCCGTGTAATTGCCGATATACGGCCACAAATGTTGGCAAAAGTCATCGAAAATTGGACGTCCAGATTGGACTACATCCGAGCCAGCCGTGACAGTCATATGGCAGAAATCATATTTAAAATGTAATGCCATAAGATTATCTTTCGAATAAAAAGAAATTCATGTCAATCGAATAATACATCGTTGTTTTATTGCAATTTATAGTTCTATACCTCTAAAAAAACACCCTTTACATGTCATTTTTTCGACTGATGGACTTTATTAAGACTAAATTATTCGAAAGTTACTGAAGTCTATCATTAAATTTTAATAATTTTTATGGTCTGAATCTTTAGAAAAATTTTGATTTCTTAGTTGTTTTTAAATAGTAAATATTTTGTTAAACAAAGAAAAAGCAGAAAAATACTTCAATAAATTTTATTTGTTAAGTTTTTTTTTCTCTGTTTTATAAAATAAAAATCATAATAATTTTTAGCAACTAAAAAAGGCCTATTGGAATGAAAATTAAGTAAAACAGATCTATATTCTTGAAATAAAATTTAAATAAATACCAAGAAAATAATTTTCAGCCATTTTATGTAACAATACTAAATTTTTAAATTTTGCTTCTGACTCTTTCTGACCTTTCGAAATTAACTTATGATTTTTTAAAGATTCTTCATCACTGAGCAAATTAAATTTTAGTGGGGTTAAGGGTCAAATATGAATAATTCAAAATAATAAAAATAAATTTCTTTCTATCCATGCAAAAAGAAGAAAAAAGGAACATCGGCATATTTTTCTTGAAAATTGCCATCAAGGTCATAAAAATATATATATTTCCTCATTTTTTTACTTTTTTGCATAGAATCAAAGCATTCGAATAATCAAAATATTGGATTCAAATAAAATTGTTGATAATGACATCAATAAAAATTACTTTATTAATACAATTGAATCCATTTCCACAATAGAATTGTTCCAAATTTGTGCGCGCCTTCTAATTTCTGTCGCTGATACTGATCATCTGAATGAAATGAATTCTTAAGAAAGTGGCGAAGCGCGGAGATTCTTTTCCCCGTCCGGTCGTCCGGCCCGACCAGGGGCGATGCTTATCCGTCTCGACTGGATTGAGGTCAGTGGCACAAGAGGGTGAGTGGCCGGGGTCAACCCGTGGGTCCTGGCTGACCTTGAATCCCGGTTTTCTGTTTATCTGACGAAACCACCTGCGACGCGTTGCTCATGTTTTCCTTTCAGCAAACTATGTGGGGGAAGAATTTTTTATACGGATTTGTAGGAATGGAATTTAGTAACGGACGTTTTTTTGATTCATGACTTTTCTCTTTGGTGTGCGTAACTTTCGTTAATGGTCGTTGTGTTATGGTTGGGATGCTAGATTAAGATAACATTATTTATATCATCCATGATTTAATAGTAAAAGGTGCATTTATGATTTTTCTAACACATCTTAATCTGTTGTTTACGAAAAATAAGTGAAAACGTGCAGTGCATAATGTGAATGAAAATTAAGTGTGATGTAATAATATAAATTAAAAATAAAGCACATACGATGTGAAAAGACACATGATTTGAACCTTTTTTTGACCAATACCAGCTTTGTATTTTTCTTTGATATAAATAAACACAAACATATATATTTATGTGATATTGAGCTCGGTGACGTAAATTTAGTTTTATTTTAAATTTTATTTGACATATTGAAGATTGTACTGAATCTTATGCTGAATGAAAAAAATATGGTTCAAAGTTATATTTGAAAATGAGTTAAAGTTACTGACTGAATAATTATTTAATGAACATAATAATTATTGCATTTTTAAAAAGTGCACGATTCTTAAAATTTTCTTGTTCAAAAACTAAATAATGTGAAATGCGGTTCATCAAAAAGTAAATAAACAAAGTGAACAATGGAGATTTAGGAAATTTTAGTAGTGGATACATCTCTTTAAGACATCATACGACATCAAAAAATTAGTGACTAAAATTGAGGTATTAATCATATTATGTGACAGAAATTTTTGAGCTAATTCATAACGTTTGTTTGAGCTAATTCATAATGTAATTGATTAATTAATATTTAATTAAAGAAAGATTAAAATAAGTTGATCGAAGTATTTATACAGCATTCATGATTTCTTTCATATTATCGTGTTGCAATTTGCTTAAATTTTACTCACATGTTACCTCAATTTATTTTTTAAATTATTTGTTTATTCAATTATTCCCTTAATTCAAAAATTCTATTCTGTATTTTGAGGTAGCATTTAAAATTCAAACTATAAAGAGCTTGTCGGACGATAATAAATATAATCTATATTTTAATAGACCTGTTTGTCTATAGAATTCAGTAAAAATTAAAGTTTTAACAGTTATGCATTCCAAACATGAAATAAAGATAGCTTCTAATATGAAACAGCTAATCAATAATTAACATTTTTCATATAATTTGTAATATGATGTTTTGAAATATATGTGATATGTTTTTGAAAAAAAAAATTAACTATGACTTTGAAAAAAGAAAAAGAAAGAAAGGTGGAACTCTGAATGTTCGATTTCTACGGCGTTGAGTTTTATTTCCCCAAAACACATAACGATGAAAAAAAAGTTACTATTTTTTTCTTCCTCAAGACCTATATTCTAACTGTGATGCATATTTTGCACCAGAAAAACAGCAATGAAACTATTTTATTGTTCAATACTAAGTTCATATAAATAAACGAAAATGTATTTAAATTATTTTATTCTTTGGGTTTGGCTTGGGTTTTATTACTATAATCAGCTCTCTATGAATGGTTATTTTAATATTTCATTGCTGCTCTCTTGACGGTTTTTTTATAGCTCTTGTGTTGTTTAGGATTGAGAAGTTAATAATGAATCAATCAATCAAGACTTAATTTTTACTGCAATAAAAATAAATATTTTTAAGTAAATCCTATTACCCAGTGTTTCTCAAACTGTGGGGCACGCCCCCCTTGGAGGGCGTGACGACTCTACGAGCGGGGCGCGAGCCTATTGAAAAGTCAAAATCAAAAAATTATTTTAAGAAATTATTAATTTAATGAAAGTAAACAAACAAAAATACATTCTTTCTCTGACATAGTAAAAAATGAAATACACATTTACACTGATATATTATACTTATAAATGTATCAGTGCTACATAATGTATTTTATAATTAATTTAACAATACTAAGTTAAGAACAAGTTTAATAATCACCTGTGACCCCATAGGATTGTCATACATAAAAAATTATATACAAAAAAATTAACACTTATCTTTATAATTTGTAAGGTTTATAATTGATCCCTTAACTACTGATTCAAAGTAACGTCATTCACATCCCAATGCCAACCATTTACCTCGTAGGCACATTTATGTGATGTATTGAAGGGGGGGGGAGGAATAAAGAAGCACCATAAATATTCAGAAATAAGTAAATTCCTCTTACACATTGTCAAGATCCTTTTATTGCATTCCAAAGCCTTTGGAATAATTTTATGGAGGCAGCGCAGAGAAAAGATCGTACTTTGGAAAGACGTATATATACGGCCGGGGAAATTAACGCTTTGAATGAGCTAGACGTTTATATACGCCGGTGGCACTTAAAATGTTAAGGTAGTATTGTAGTTTAGGCGTCGAATTATAGTATTATTGAATTCGATACATTGATATTGTATGGGGGGGGGGTGCGCGATGAAAATCATGATTGAATATTGGGTCGTGAATATTGAAACTTTGAGAAGCATTGCTATTACCTCTTAATATAATTTTTTATGTTTATATAAATGATTAATACTTTATTCTTATGTAAAAATAATATTCATGTAATACTGTTAAAAGTAGACATCTTTCATTTACCTTTCATATAACACATTTCTTAGAAATTTATTCAATACTTTTTCTTCTAACATTTTTTTCCGTCCTTTTTCTTCATTTCTCTCCAGAATATATCTAAATATTAAGTATATTTTACATGAAAACATTTATTTTAATTTTAAATGATATTTTTTATAATGTATTTCGAGAAAAGTTTGCTTTAACTTAAGAAATTTTTGCTCCTTTAACAATTTAACGTAAATTTAAATGATTTAACATTACGGTAGTTAAAATATTAGGAAAAAAAAACGTTTTCATTACCTATATATATATATATATATATAGGAAGTTTAAAATGTAATTTAACACATAATTTGATAGTTTCGAGAGGTTTTATCACGAAAACGTTTTGAGTTTCAAACAGTATCAAAATATATTAGTTAATGAAACGTTTTTATTGATTGTACTGCTACATAGAGGTCTGATACATTTGTTTTTGGCTAATAGTGTTGTAGTTATTCCACGTTCCTAAAAAGGGCTTAGTTTAACATTCAGCTACATTTTCATCAACAATATTTTTTGAACAGTATTTCATTTCATATGCCTTACGTTTCTACCACTGTCGTAGCTCTCGTGGGCCCGTATTAACCCTTCGGGGCCTTTTTTTTTTTTTTTAGGAAAGAAAGCCCTGTTTAGATACTATCGTGATACAGTTGAGGCTCCTGTAGCTTGGGGATCCCGCATAATTGATACGGCTGATACACCGGTAGCTACGTCCCTGATTTTCACGTTATTCCCCCCTCACACAAAAAAAAGCATTTATGTAAGTTCCAATGTTTCTTACAATATCCTTCAAATACTGAAAGGATTTTTTTCGCTATGTACCGTGAACTCATTTCTGATAAAATATAAAGAAGGTAGTTTTCATTTAACTGAAAACTAAATCTGAGAATATTTTTTTTGCCCTAAATTAATGCAAAATTTGGTTGTTTATTTTCTGAAATCATACTCTCAGAAACATTATTTTTACTTTAGTTTGACATTCCTTTGAATAAGAATAAAAAAACTGAATCAATAACTCTTAAGAAAGATAGATATGTGCTATTCTTATGATTGATGCATATCTTGCACAAATATATTGTTCGAGTTTTTATCTTTTTCGTTAAATGAGGTGATTCCAGTACATATGGAATTTTTCCTTTTCAAAAACTGAAGAAATTTAAAACATTATTTATCATCCTTCACCCCAATGTAGAAAAATATTTGAGGCATGTATTAATATTATCTTTTTTCCTTCTTCTTTCCCATCTTCATAACTAGGTTGATGTGTATGTTCCATGTCAACAAATGATTATTTACAAGTTCGAAGTTTGATAGCAAAAAAAAAAAAAAAAAAAAAACTAAAAGTATCATTTTTTAACATTTAACATACGAAGGGATAAACACTAGTTGATCTTTATGGAAATCATATATATTTCCTGTAAAAACACATGTTTATTTCTTATAATTCTTATGAATAAGTTTTTGAAATGAATTGAATATATATATATATATATATATATATATATATATATATATATATATATATATATATATATAAGGATAATTAAATTAGATTAAAAATTAAATTCCCTACCTAGCACTTGACTCATCTTTCTCCGTTCCCATATTCAAGTATCAAACTAATCACCCATTTATTTCTTCCGAACATATGGCCTAGCCAATAAACATGTCTAATTCCAGATCGTTAGATTTAATAGTCAACATATGTCAGCATTAACTTGCAAGCCCCTCTTCAAAGCAGCGATATTTACCATATGTTTTTCAAGTGTTATCCACTTGAAACCACCACCATGGCGTGCTTTTTCCTCCCTGCCCTTAGCGTCAGAACAGATGTCGACACAAAGGAATAAAGATCTACTTTTTTAAACTTTAATCTGATTCTGTCTTTAAAATCGAGACAGAATTAAAGCCGGCAGGATTTACTTGCTAATATAGTTCGAAATGTTTAACTTAAATCAGTTCTTAAAGTTAAAGAATTTTAAAAAAAAACGAGCGCAAATTATGCCAGGTATTGAAATAAATGCTGCGAATAACGATTACGGGACTCCGTCAAACGATATTTCTCTCTTTGCTGAGGACGTCAAAAAACGGGAAAAGAAAAGCGCTAGTAATCCCCGAAAGAACATCGCTCTTAACACAGAGAAGAATGCAGTGTTTACAGCCGAACGATATTCTGTTTTTGCTGAAGAGGCCATTCAGTTTACCGTGAATGGAAGAAACATTCTAATGGAGAGAAAAAGAAAAAAAAATGGGGAAAGCGTGAATCCCCTAAACTCCATGATGAAAGTTGTCAATCCCTTCCGCCAGAATAGATAAAAAATATGTTTTTCTCCGAATGCTATTGTGATTTAGTTCCAGTGATACAATGATGGAAGGACTAACAGTACCAGAAAAAAAAATCTTTTTCGCCGGAAAGTCTGCACGGTAATACTGTGAAATAGTGAAGCAACAACATTGAAAAAAATTAATTAAATTTTACTAGTGAAATAACGTGACAACAGCATCTGGATTAATGTTCACCAAGGAGTTCTGCCGTTGCAAAGTGGAGGTCAGTTAAATTGTATGTTTCCAATTTTAGTAACATTGAAGAACTGAGTTTTGCTAAACAGAACTTTACGGAAAAGAATAATATATGATATGATATGGTATTTAATTTTTATAATATAGTTGTGTTATAAATGAGATATTTTCTTTATATTTTGATTGAGAAAACAAAGTATATAGGTTTAGTCATACAAAATTTTGAGAAATTTTAATATACTTCTCATAATTTTATCTTAAGATGTCGAATGAGTTAAGAGTTATGATAGAAATTGGTGTTTTAAAGTGAAAGATATAAATTAAGTTTTTAGAAAAATGACTAATGAGAGAACTAATACTAGAGATATTGATTTTTATAAGAAACAAAAGTAAAGTCAAGTTGTATTCTTTTTTTTTCTCCATTGAATTCAATTGTTTTGTTAATTATTTTATTCAGCAGTAATCTTATTGCATGTCATTTAATTTTTTTTTATTTTGAAATTGTGTGTTTTGATATACCGGCCATATATCAGGGTTCACTATTTCTTAAAATTTTCCTTATCTAAAATTAAAATTAACTTAATAACTTGAAGTCTAATTTTGGATATTATACAGTGGATAAGGGAGAATACAATCATTATAATTTTGTATATGTCTCGAAACATTAAGAGGACAAACTTGTTTAGTTTGATATGTACACCTCTCATTGTTTCTTATCAGCATCCCTGAACATCTGTGAGTTGATGACGCAGATTTCTCAGAGAGATGTGTTCAAAATTAAGTAAGGTGATACAGTTTTATTAGTGAATGTGTGATGCAAGAGAAACTCAAGAATTTTTGTCTATGAAACGTATTTTTAGAAGATTACGGAAAGATTCAAAATATTGCATGCGATCTTAAGTTACAATGAATATTGTGAAAAATTTTCAGAAGTACTAAAAGTTATTATTGAAGTGTCCACTTTTCCGACTCAAAATAATAAAAAAGTGCTCTTATATTCTTATATTCTTATCATTTTTATATTTTATAACGCATATGAAATAAAACATTGTTTATTGTGTTGGATAGTGCATAGAAATTGTGTGTTATACACCGTTTTCATATTATTAATAATTTCATTTTATTAGTGTCTATATTTTTTTGATCTTTTTAAAAAAATATCTTTCATATATGCAAAATTTAGTGTATCAATGGCGCCAGAGTAGATTTTTATAGAAAATTATTATTTTAACATTTGTATGATTTCATGTATTTTTATATTTACTATCTTATTATTTGATATATTATTTTCCAACATAATTTTTTTGAAAAAATCTACCAGCTATTATGCGAATCTATTATTATGAAGGAATAGGAGGAAACGCGAGCTCTTATTCTAGATGTCGAATAGATTTAAACAAGCTAATCTTCAATTATATGTATGGAAATTCATTTTTATCAATTAATTGTCATTACTGTGTTTGTTGTTATAGTTTCGTTTATTATATTGCATTTTGATTTTAGTATTCCTATTGCTTAAATATTTCTACTGTATTTAATATGTCTTTCTAAATAATGTCATGTATTGTTTTGTGTTTGTTGAAAATTGATTATGTTTGTAAAGATAGAAAAAGCCACGCCATGGCTCCCTTTTAAAATTGGGGGGCAAATGTAAGGATAATTAAATTAGATTAAAAATTAAATTCCCTATCTAGCACTTGACTAAACTTTCTCCGTTCCCATATTCAAGTATTAAACTAATCACCCATTTATTTCTTCCGAACATATGGCCTAGCTAATAAATATGTCTAATTCCAGATCGTTAGATTTAATAGTCAACATATGTCAGCATTAACTTGCAAGCCCCTCTTCAAAGCAGCGATACTTACCATATGTTTTTCAAGTGTTATCCACTTGAAACCACCACCATGGCGTGCTTTATCCTCCCTGCCCTTAGCGTCAGAACAGATGTCAACACGATGGAATAAAGATCTCCTTTTTTAAACTTAAATCTGATTCTGTCTTTAAAATCATGACATATATATATATATATATATATATATATATATATATATATATATATATATATATATATATATATATATATACATATACATATATATATATATATACATATACATATATATATACATATACATATACATATATATATATATATATATATATATATATATATATATATATATATATATATATATATATATATATATATATATATAAAGGAGAAAAGCGACTCACTGACTGACTAATCACGATATCTCCGGAACTATTAAACCTACAGTCTTGAAATTTGGTAGGTAGGTTCCCTTCATGGAGCAGACGTCAGCTAAGAACGGATTTTGCAAAGTTCGAACCCCAAGGGGCGTTATAGATAATTATTTCCATTACTAAACTATTAGATGTACAGTCGTGAAAAACTTGGTACACAGATTTCTTTCATAAAGTAGAGATTTCCTACATAATGATTTTTGCGAAAATCGACCTCCAAGGGGCGTTGAGGGCGCTTAAGGGGCATTATACATAATTATTTCCATTTTAAAACTATTAGACGTACAGTCTTGAGAAATTTGGTAAGCGGATTCCTTTCATAGAGTACAGATCCCCTACAGAATGAGTTTTGTGAAAATCGACCCCCAAGTGGCGTTGTAGAGAATTAAGGTGCGTTATAGGCAATTAGCTCCTTTTTTAAACTATTAGACGTAAAATCTCGAAATTTAGTGAGCTGATTCCATTCATTGAGTAGAGATCCGCTTTAAGATGGATTTTGTGAAAATCGTTTCCTAAGTGGCGTTGCAGGGCTTAAGGGGCGTTATAGATAATTATTTCCATTTTTCAACTATTAGACGTACTATCTTCAAAATTGGTAAGCGGATTCTTTTCATGGTGTAGAGATCCGCTACAAAATAGTTTTGGGGGAAATTGATCCCCAAGTGTCACTGAGGAGGATTAATGGGCGTAATAGATAAATATTTCTGCTTTTCAACTAATAGAACCACCTGCTTGAAAATTAGAAGGTATGTTCCGTTCATGGAATAAAGTTCATTTTACAAAGATTTTTGCGAAAGCGGACCCCCAAAGGAGTGGGGTTGCGAGGGATTACGGCGTGTTATAGAAAATTTCCTGTTTTTGAATTTAACTCATTTACTTGAAATTTGTTGAGCACCTTTTCTTAAGTTGAGTAAAGTTCCCCTAAGAATGGATTTTACGGAAATCAACTCCAGGGGGAAGCGGGAGAGAGCTATTGGAGCGTATTGATAGACAAAATTCCCGTTTTCGAAGTGCTAAGACTACAATAATAAAATTTGGTTTGCATGCTTCTTTTGTCGAATTGGAATCCGCTAAGAATGCTGTCAACGATGTATTGATGATAAAAATTCCGTTTTTGCTCTGTTAGATTTAGACTTGAAATTTAGCACGCATGTTTATTTTATGGAGTAGAGATCCACTGAAAGTTGCTTTGGTGGAAATCCACTTGATTATTAGGTTAAGTATAAGCGAAAAAAAAAAATCTTTCTCCTTCTATTTTAGATATAAATAGAAATTAGATATTATAATTTATGTTCATATTATATCAAGGGGCGAGAGTGTAACAGCTATAAATATATATTTCAATACTATCAAATTCTTAATGCTAGATATCAATAATTAATATATATGTAAACAGTATACATATATACAACATTGTGAAATACCCAGTGAAGCGGGTGGGTAACGGCTAATAATTTATAAAGATATTGTGAGAAAGGTCCAAAATATAACGATATTTGTCAAGTAAGTAGGAAAAAAATTCTGCCATCTGCCAGCAATTCTGGCTTGCGCTGCAAAAAAGCCCACCACAGCATATATATATCTTTTGTTTGTGAAAAACTCTTTTTGTTTTGGCTTCGCAAGGGGCTCTCTTCTAATTAATTCCTGTGGTCAGAATAATGCCTATTTTTTTTATTTCAAATTAAAACTAAGTTTTGAAGGGAGAGGTTGTTATAAATCTCTCTTTATTTTAATGTTTTTTTTTTATGATTTTATTATGCACATTTGGTAGTAAGAAATTGATCTTTTTTTCAAAATAAATGCTTTTATCGGTTCTGGTACTTAAAGTAAATAAACTTTCTCTTTCACACTGCATCATTTGGACAAATTTTCAAAATTTGTTTGTTGTTAGTCGTTAATTATAACGCTATAATTTTAATTGAATAGGCAGATATTGCGTTTTTAAGTATAAAAGTAATTATAACCACTGTACTGTATTTTTTGGAGTGTGTGTGTGAGTGAATATTAACATCGCATTTTTCAGCTACAGGAGGGCTTTTGGCAACGTATCAGGTAATTTTGAGCCATGGTCAAGTGACGTGGACGACACCTTTGCTAGCACCCCCTACTCCTAACTTCCACACCACACCACTTAGAAGGAATATTCTACCAATATTCTTTGCAATCCACTCTTCCAAGATATATGGCAGCACGGGTTCTATGATGAGTATTTTAGCGGGGAAGCCGAATAGTTTTGTAGAAGATTATCACGTTTTCAGCGGATTGCAAAGATTATTACTTTTGTCCCGAAAAAATAGTTTTTGTCAAAATTTAAGTGTCTTATGTTTTTGTATGTTAGTGAAGACCTTGGAAAATGATTTCACTGTTTATTTTAAGTGAACGGTGTATATAATTAATTTTGCAGTGGAATATCTTTAATTAATTTATTAGCTCTAACGGATTAAATTTTCCAAAGTGGAGTATTTTGTTTATCTATATCCCTTAATTTTAAATGTAGTGATCAAAAAAAAATATTGTATGAAAAAAACTACAGTAAATCATAATGCGGTTGGATAAAGTATTAACGTGCATCGCACCCCTACACGGCGGGTCTTACAAAGCTCTAATAAAGCTCGAGCTATGAAAGTAGCTAGTCATTTGCCAACTTGACTCTATCGTTAACATTTCGCTATGTTTTTCATTGAATCGCCATTATAATTTAAGAAACGGCGTTGCTTGCGAATATTACAATTTTAAAATAAAATAAATACAACAGAAAGTAATATTAATGTCACTTTCAGATATAAATTATTTACACTACTTTAAGCGTTCATTACGCAAAGCTTTTAACAATGTGTTACTTTTGCTGAGCAGAGATCAGGGAGGTATTTTGAAAAATCGACCCTCAAGAGTGTTACGAGGAATTATAAATAAAAAAAAATCGTTTTTATCAGCTATTAGATCTACATACTTAAAATTTAGCAAAGGTGTTTTTTTCTTTCTTTTTTTGTTTAGATGAGATATGCAAAAAGCTTTTTTTGTTTAATTTGCAATTCACATAAAATTAACTCATTAAAAACTTCTTTTTCCTTCAATCTGTGTTGTTTAATTTTTCAGTTCACCCGTGTGAAGAACGGGTATACCAGCTAGTATATATATATATATATGTATACAGAGAAAGAGAGAGAGAGAGAGAGAGTTCTACCAGAATAACTGACATTTTGAAAAAATTATGCTCGGTCTAAGTTTTCCACTATTTTTTAACATATTTCTTGATTACAGTGTTGGGTTGTGAACAGTGTACTGAAAACAACTTTTCCAAATTTAGAAACATATCAAGATAGTGAGGTAATTAAAAAAATTATTAAACAATCTTCTTTCTGTGGAAACAATCAACGTAATATTAGAAAAAAATTAGAAAGTATGTTAAGCGTAGCAATTAAAGAGAGCTTTCGATATCATACAATTTAAAAATTCATCAGAAATAATATTCATGTTTATAATTAATTTCTGGAAAAACTACGCCTCTCAAAATCAAATCAAATCATCGATAACAAAATAAATATTTGCACGTATATAGAAAGGGAAATCAAGACGAATTTGAAAAATACAAATGCTTATAAAACAAAGAAAAAAAATTCTACTCATTCTTCCTTTTACTAAAAGTGTCCACATTTATCTTTTGAAAGCATCTTACCCTCGGATGAATATTTTTCTTTAAAAAATTATTTTTATTGAAAACAGAAAAAAAGGCTGGGGAGAAAGCTTCCCACCGCCTTTCCTAATTTAATCTCCCATGACCACGATCACCTAACGCAAGCCTCCTTCCTCGTTGCAATATTTAACTTTTATTAATTTTCCCCCAGTGACTTCCCCTTCCATCAGATTTCCTTCTTCTTAAAAGTTCGTTGACTTAAAAATGTCAGACAGCTCCAGAACTCCACTGCCCTTACCTCGATACAACCGACTTTTGACCCCAAATATGAAGTCCGTAAATGATTTGCAAATAGGTTGGATGCTCTTTATTCCAATAACTAACGTTATGCAACCCGTTCATATTTTAACTTATAAGTTGATACACTTTTAAAATATTTCATTTTTATAAATGTCATCATAAATGCAACATATTGGCTTGGTTGTTGTTCAATATACTGAGTTGAATAATGATTTAAAAAAATATTAAAGGCTTATATTAGTTACAAATTTTTTAAACACCTTCCGATTGTTCCATTTCTTCTTCTACGCTGTCATTGAATAAATATTATAAAAAGAAAACTGGAACACACATGTCTATACACGGAACATTTTTTCTCCCCCCTCCCCCGCCCCAAACAGTTAGCTCAATTTTATTAATATAGAAAACCGTATATTTACTTAATTCTGTTGTGGGTAATTTTCCTTTATATATATATATATATATATATATATATATATATATATATATATATATATATATATATATATATATATATATATATATATAGGAGAAAAGCAACCCACTCCTCAGGAAATCTCCGGAACTATAAGGTCCACATATTTAAAACTGAGTAGCTATGTTTCTTTTATTGGTAGAGATCCGCCAAGAAAGGCTTTCTCGAAATTCAAATACCAAGGGGGGGAGGACGTTACAGAAAACAATTACCGTTTTAAAACTATTAGATCCACAGACTTGAAAATTGGCAACCAAGTTTATTTCGTTGAGTAAAGATCCATTAAGGACGGGTTTTAAGGATATCGATTCTCGAAAGGGTTTCTAGGGTTTTTATAAATAAAAATTTGCCCCATTTTAAACTGACAGCCTGAAGCAGGGATTGACATGAAATTTAGTAATCATGCTTCTTATGTTGAATAGTGTTTCCCTAAGAATCGGTTTCGTTGAAATTGCATCCCTCAGCAGCGTAATGGATAATATTTATATATGTATACATTTGTTTTAGATAATTTCTATATATTTAGAGATGATGAATCTTTGAGAAAAATACCGGGGGTTATCATCTATATTTATTTATTTTACTTAACTACCCTATTTGCTAAACCTTTCTTTCCTTAGAGTTCAATTTGAAATTTGCTTAACATTATTCAAGTTATTTAATTAAACTTTGTCCACATTAAAATTTATTTTATACTTCTATCTCGCTTGTTTTTTTTTAATTCACTTTTGCGAAGGACAAATATACCTGGTAGCAAATATATACATGCATATAATAAATTGTCACATATAGACTTATGAGGTTCACCTTATTTTTCTAGTTATTTTATCATGAATTTTATATAATTATTCTTCAAATTAGCCTATGTTAGTTTTAAGTTCACGTTTATTGAAATTTTTTGAGGAGTATAAGTGATCTGATCTATTTTCTTTTGAATTAATTTACGATAGCACTTCAATATTCCAAAGCGCAGTTTTTAAGTAATGCTACTTTTAGCAGAAACAAGTATTCCAACTTAAAATTCATGTGTATGTGTGTAGTTTATTTTCATTAAGTTACACCTTTGTAACAAATGTCAAAAAAAATCAGCTATTCCCATTTTTTATTGGAACTTATGTCTGAATTTATTTAAAGAAATTTTTTAAAGTACATTCAGATTGTAGCTGTAATAATTGTTGAAATAATCTATATTATCTCCAGCGATCTATTTTTAGCAATATCCTTGAAATATTCTTAAGATTACTTTATTTAGATCAAGAAACATATTTGAAGTAGTTAATATACAATTTTGAGGCTTCTAATTTTTACAAAAGAAAAAAAAAATAACGTGCAAAACTGTATTGATTGATCTGAAGTTGTAATAATTTGTATTCTCTAAGCATTATAAAAATTCTCGTCTTGAAATTTATTCTAAATTAACACTCGGAAATTTATGACTCAATGCTGAATGAAACTTGAATTATAAATGTACACTTCCTTAAAGAAGAATATGAATATATTCATAGAAAGTCAATATAAATCCTTTAAATTGTTGAATTATTAGAAGATTTAAAGAAAGGAGAATTTAGAAGAGGAAGATTTATATCTTTAATTTCTTTGGCTAGGAAGTTTTAAATTGGATAAAAAAATCAATAATTATACGTGTTTTTACTTTTTAAAATTTTATTAAATATTGCAAAATTTAAAATAAAAATCTGGATTGTTTTATTTTGCGCTTAAAATGAGATTTTTTTTCACATCTTCTGTCCATGAATAAATGCTTCATCATATTTTATTCAGGTTAAAAGTCTATTGATTCTCCTTTAAAATATATGGTTAGGTGACAAAACATTCAAAGAGGATTTCTGTCAAAAAACTAGATCTCATTTGCATATTTAAGGAAAGAAAATGTGAACATTTTCAAACGAAACTAACTCACGAAGACTACTCGGGACAATCACTAAAATAGTTTAGATTTGTCAACTTTAATAATACTTAATCTCGTTTAAGCTAAAAAAAAATCTCTGAACCATTTTTGTGTTCTCAATAGATTTTCCCGTGATACTTTCTCTGCTCAACAACCTATATTTTTCTAAAAAAAGGATACGAGGATAAATAAAAAAAATAGCTAAATAAATGAAATAATTTTGATAAAATTAAGTAAAATAATGTTAAGTATCCCTACCCTCATATTTTTATTAAAAATTAATTCCTAATTTTGGAATTATTTTTCCCAATAGTATTATTTAATTACTTCAAATATTTTCTAACGAAGTATTTTTAAGTTCCTTTATGAATTTTCTATACAATAAAAAAATGTTGAAAGAATTTTTCCAGTTTTAATTGACAATATTCTAATTAGTTAGGATAGCATTAGTATATTAAATTTAGTTTAACACATTAGCATTAAAATGATGCATTCAAATTATATATATTTTTTTGAATTAGTTAACGTTCTATTTTTCTCCAGAAATTTCCAAATGTTTTATACTTGAATATAAAAAAGTACTTTGAATATCGAACACGAAGAAAATTTTTATATTTTCACAGAAAATAACACGTTCATTTTCACCGAAAATCTTACTTAAGTCAACCCAAAGCTTTGTCAAAGAAAACAAACGCCCACAAACAAAAATACCATAACAAGAAAAGGAAACATGCTTTGCGGAAAGGGTTTGCACGCGCACATTTTGTATCAGATAAAATTCCATTCTTCGGATGAAATAAACTATCGGAACATCCTTCCATTGTGCAAGTGATGTTCGTGACTTCTCGTCTTATTTGAGCCGATGATGCTTGGTTTCGTGAACTATCGACAACACTGTTATGTAGTAGGTTCACGGAAGACTCGACGCGTGGACGCATTCGTCTCAAATGTTGCAGATCCGAGTTACTCGACTGGAACGAACGTTGGTTTAAAGGAGAACGTTTTAGCAATCCGGCGGGAAAGATTAGAAAGATGGAATTTCCGAGAGTTTATATTTAGATATATTTACTCCGCTTCCTTTACATGCAGTGAATGTCGTAAATACCTGACTATCTGTATTTGTCAAGTCATGGGTTTTAAAGGATTAAAATATTAACCAACTGTTTGAATACGGCTGCAAACACAAAGATTGTTTTATTTATGGATATAAGAATGAACTTTTCTCCAATTTAGATTATATTCAAAGTTTATTACGTCACACTAAATCATGACGATGGGTTATGATGGCAACGGGGTAGTTTCGTATCACGACAAGATGGCGAAGAAAACCCTCAATTTGGCGGAATAGAAAGTTTAATCCACCAAATGACTGAAAATTAGAAAAATGTGTTTCTTATTGTTGTGATGTTTATGTCACTGTTCTGTACTGAACATCAATTTTATTTTTTCTGTGCTAAGAGAATCTTATAGAATAGGAGATTCAGGATTTTTAGCTCTTTTTTACATGTTTCTCTTGGATGATAAAATATCAAACGAGTTTCAAAATTTATATAAGAATTTTTTTGCTTTTAAAATCTTAGTTTCATTATATTTTGCAACTAACTTGCATAGTATTAGATTGGTTACTGCTGTCGTAGATGCCTTTTTGTTCACATTCTCCACACTTTATCTCTGGATTTATTTAGTTGATAGATATTGCTTTTGCAGCTCCATGTTTTATGTTTAGAAAGGAAATCTCTCTCTCTCTCTCTCAATTTAGGACAATCAACTTTGGAAGGATAATCAATTTAGTACTGAGATAGTAAACTACATATATTTTTTATTTATTATAATCACACACACACACACAATTTATATAGTTATTTCTTTCTTAATTATCACTTTTGTTTTAGTTTAAAAATAACAGAGAATCGTGTTCCTTTTAATTTCCCGCAAATATCTTTGTATGCATTTAACCGCATTTATGTGTTTAATATTGTTTGTGGGAAATTTGTTTGCTTACGTCTTTCTCTTTCTGAACAGTGGTTAAATACAATTTTATGCTTTTAATCTTTATGTATTCTATTTAAAGGATTTTAGTATAATCATTGACCTCTTACAGGGACTTAAACATACCATTCGTTTCACAATATACCATTAAATATATGCAAATAGATTCTTACATTTATATTTTTTCTGAATGGAAAGCGGAATCAAATTTATCAGCAAAAACGTGCCCTAAAAGCAAATATATGAAATAAATCTTTTTGTCTTTTTTCTGAACGAATGCTGAAAAGGAGAACATTCGTTACTGTTTCATTAAAAAACCACAGGAACGTTCTCATAACAAGTTTCAAGCCTTTAAGAAAAATCTGTGAAACGTGAAAAGTTTTTAGGACAGACATTTGTTTGAACAAAACGTGCAAGAGTCTCTCTTATATTTTTCTTTCGTTTGTGTAAGACAACGCCCAAAGGCTGAAAACTTTCAGTTCTCACTCAAAAGCACGAATCTATTTGTTTGATTAGAGATTTAAGAATAAAATGAGATTTAATGCTCGCTTTTATGGAGTAGCACAAGAAAAAATTTCGGTTTTTTTACGAGAAATTTTGTAAATTGTTTGAAACAAACACTGATAAGCTTATGCCAGGTACAAATTTTGTGCCTTTATTTTTTCATTTAAACGCATATAAATTTGTGCACGTAATATTTTTATTTAATTATAATATTATTTGATTGAATAAGAATTCATTGATATTTGTTGCTGTAATTTGATTTCACTCTTATATGTAAACAGCATTCATTGGGATAGTTTGGATGAATATTTATTTATATTAATACTGTTTCACTCTTTCTATACATATAATATTTAAATATTGTACAATACATTTTTTGTTATTCTTTAGTTTGTATTCACTAAACATTTAATATTTTATTTGATGCTTAAATTTGATTCCAATTTTTTCTTGTTAAAGTGAATTTTTACATCTACATGTTTACACTTTTTGACAGCATATAATGTTAATTAAAGATGAATTTAATTCTATAAATAATTTAAATTCGTTTTCATTTAATTTTCATTATTTTAATTCTGCAATTATAATATAAATGTTACTATTTTTAGCTTAAAATACATTAAACAACGGCATTAAATTTTAGTAATTCTGTAAGGGAGCTAAAATCGAGAAACTGATACAGCCGTGATAATGTAAAATTATGTCCCCCCTTTTTTGTTAACTTTACAATTTTGTTTCTTTGTTGAGTAAAATTTTTATACTATGTGTTTTAAAATTATTTGGATTATTACTTTTTGAGGTAACATAATTCAAATTTGTTGTTTTTTTTATAATTACTCTCTACTTGAATAAATCATTTCGTTCGTGGATTAGTGTTATAATACTCTAGAAAAAAAAGCATTATCTTTTTTTACATTAATAAATCAAAGACTTAAATAATAGTTGCATTCAGTTATATTTTGTTGCTGTTGTTATTCAAGTTTTAACTTCGCTATTGTTTTAGGAATTAATGAGTGCAAAAATAATGAAATCTATATTTTTGATAAACAAAAAGGAGATTTTTAAAAAATACAGTAGAATCATAGTATATATAGTAGTATTATATTGCATGTTTAAAAAAATTAAAATTGTTTTTAAACATAATAAAAGAGCATATTTACGCACTGTTGCTAAAAAAATTCGCATTAGATATGGTTGAGCCTTCTTTTCCTGAACATGCATCTTAAACGTAAAGTAAAGAGATTAGAGCTCGATAGGGTTACGTGCTCCATCAACTGTTTCCAACGATTATATATTCTGAATATCTCTTAATGAAACAAATTCCACTTTTTCAAAAGAAAGCGAGTTTAATCTCAATTTAGGCTCTCAATCTCAAATCCTTATTTTTACTTTTTAGCAAACTTATATCTTAGAGACATTCCCCTCCACCATTGATTTTTTCACAAACATATTAACGTACAATTACCTAGCATTAGAGAGAAATCTGAAGAAAATGTATTTAAGACGATTACCTACTTAACAGATGAAAGTATTCAAAAATACACGAGTTTTTCCCGTACCTGAAAGACAGGTTCTTAAATGAATTGGATTCATTTCATTTTGAATACTTTTCTTATTCAGATTTGTTTCTTTTCATGATGGAAATAAAGAACATTTTTCAGTTGTTTGGAATGATAATACAATGGAAATTTTATATAAAATAAAAAGTTCCCTACTTTAAGAAAATTTCATTTTTCGTTTTCGCGGTTTGTGATATTTTTCACATACTTCCACAAAAAGTAATCATTACTACATGCAAGATTTTGATGTATTTCGGTTCATTAAGATTTCGTATTGTTGTGCAAGAAATCATTCGCATTCATATGTTAACTAGTTTGAATCAGTTTTTTTGGGGGGGATTAATCGACTTACTTACTGTAAGACATTCTTTAATGATTTTACATAGCTTTATTTCTCTATTTTTTCAAAAAAGGACAGCTACACTATTGATAACATCATACATTTTTCATTAAATTGAAAACAAGTATCAGCTATACGAAATAATTCAAAATTAGAATTAAGGTAAGAATAATGTTGTCTGAGGTCAAATAAGGTCCTAGAAAAGGTTTTTAGTACAATAATGCTGAATAATAACAATCCATTTTGAAGATTTACATAAAAGTGAACATATGTCTAATGTGTCACCGCCTTATCTTTTTTAATTGCTTCGATGAACCTGAAGGAAAAATAGTCGTTGTAGCATTTTTGACATTCATAACCGATGGTTAAAGTTTTCGGTCTCAAAATTTCAGACTGTCTTGCAATGCGGTAGATTCAGCTTTAAGTTAAATTTTTCAGGTTAGCGGACGTGGAGAGGGGTGTGTGAGCGTTAGTATCGAACTCCTCTGACAAATCTTACGAGAGTTTTGTTTGTTTTAGTATATTTTTCAGGTATCTGACTACGTACGGAACCGTGATATTAAAAAAGTGCATAAATGAATAATTTTCATGATATTTAGTGTTACTTAGAATAGAATACATGTATAAAATTGTTTTAAGGACATTGTGACAAAAAATTATTTAAATACAACATTTCGGCATAAAATTAACTTAGGATAAACTTTTTTTCAAAATGATCTCCTTTTGTGAAAAATGGTTCTATTATAATAATATTTTGCCTGTATACAGCTCAGACCTCTGTACAGAGGCTCAACTCTGATTTTTAAAAAATTCCCATTACTTCTAGAGTTACAATCAGTTGAAATAATTATCGGTGTTTTATTTTAAAATTTCTTCCCTCGGTTGTCGTAAAACACTTCTAAGTTATATATTTCAAAAATTCTAGTTGAGCCTCTGTAGAGAGGTTTGAGCTATATACAGGCAAAATATTATTATAATAGAAGCCTTTTTTGCAAAAGGAGAATATTTTGAAAAGGGGTCATTATATGGTAATTTTTTTTAAAATATTGTACTTAAATATTTTTTATTGTAATACTATTCTTAAAACAATTTTATATACATTTTCTAAGTTAAGTGACACTAAATATCATAAATATTATCCATTTATACGCTTTTGCAAAATCACGGATCCGAACGTAGTCGGATACCTTAATAGAGTAGAATTAGGCATTCTCTCTGTCTCTCTCTCTCTCAAAAAGGTTCAATTAAAAAGCGTTTACTCGCTTGATATGAAGTATGTTCAAAACTATCGTAATTTTTGACTTCTAATTATTGCAGAAACCCTGCAAAATTGTTTTTGGCTACCTTTACTATTTTATTTAATTTTTTCATTTCTACTGTGCTTCAAAATCTCATTTTTAGTATTTTCTACGTCATATTCTTGCATTCAGATAACATTAAGAATATTTTCTATCGTTTCTAGAACAAATAAATGGGATTAAGAACTAAACAAAAAACGCTGAATCGAATCATTATATCCTCTAACTACAAATAATTGAACTTGATGTGATGATACAAATTTGTAATAAATATTAAACCATGCAACCAAAATAAATAGATTAGTATTTAAATCCGGATTAATTCAACTATTTCTAATGAGCTTTCATTTAGCTAAGTCTGGAAAAGAAATACATAGATGATATAACCAAGCAATTCAAACGCTGTTATTAATATTTTTTAAAAAATGAGCCGATTTCTTGTGTTATCTTTCCTCTCGATGACATTGTATTCTATTTTTTAAATCTAGATTGACATTGTGACCCCAAAATTAGCTGTTGTTTCTAATAGATTGATCTATTTATAAATATATATTTTATTTTTGATGATTAATTGGGATGTTTAAGGTGTCGTTATTAAAGTAAAATCTACTTATTAGTGTAATGACACACGTGGAGTACAATGCATTTAGAGAATTAAGCTACTTTCTATTCCAGTCTTACAAAAGAAAGTTAAATGCTGCAAGATGAGTTATAGAGAAAAACTTTCATAATAATTTGACAAAAAAAAATGTTGGGAAATATTTCACGTCATTTTACAGCTAAAACATTTTCGAAGTTAATAATAAAATTTAAAAAAAAATATATTTTGGATAGTAGTATGTGCTGGATAATAGTTTCTGCCCTAATTAAATGCTTTATAGTAAAAATAGATATTATAATAATAGAATGAAGCTCTTAAGAGCATAATGATGTTGCATTCGTGAAACATATTTTTAAATATTTTAACGAAAAACATGATCTATAGATCTTTGTTTCTAAATGTCGAGACATAATAAATTGGGAAAATTACAAAAATATATTCAATTCTGCTTTTAGTTTTTCTATTTACACTGATATTGAAACGTCCTTAAAATAGCTAAACAAAATTATTTTACAATTACTTCAGAAATTTTTTTACAGCTGTTTTGCGGAGTTTTTGAAAATTTTTCGCAGAAAATGGAATATGAAATCGCAGTTGGTTTATTTTAATATTATTTACATTTAAAAACAGTAAAACATATTTTGTTTTTTCTTTTTTTAAATATCGAATTCATAATTTTTTATGACTTATTTAAGCTCAAAAGTACAATGATTTCTAAAAAATGTAGTTCGCAATAACAAGTTTCTTTTGAAGAGCAATCCCTAATATTTCACAAGACCATATTAGCTTATTATTTTATTGTATCATATAGTATACTTTTATTCTATTCTGTTGATTCGGTTCAGTGGCGCACACAAAGGGGGGTCCTGGGGTCCGGACCCCCCAAAGCCCTTGATTTTTTTTCCGATTGATTATAATTCTAAGTATATAGTACGTAAATTTTAATTAATTACTTGCTATTAATGATTAATTTTATTAATTAATGCTAATTATTTATTCAAAAACTAGTTTTTTACTGTGTTTTGTTCCTGAAAATCGACAAAATCAAACGGAGCATGATACAAGAATGGTGAACTTTCGATCCCGGATCCCCCCTCCCTTGAAAAATTCCTGTGTGTGCGCCACTGATTCTGTTCCTTCCGAAAAGTCTGCATGAATTTCCCAAATTCAGTAATAAAAATATATGAATTTAAATGAACCTATTTTCTATAGCTTAATATATAACAATGTTTCTAAAGGTTGTTTACAAAAGATATAAACTAAGTTCATGACGGAGTAAAAATATAATTGTACTTCTTACAATAATTGACATAGTTCGAAATTGAGTGCATTGTGTCTAGAATTATAGAATTAATTTCAATTAAAACCTTCATTTATTTCCATTTTCGGTTTATTTAACGGCTCTTATTTAATGAGACTTATTTTTTATGTATATTTCAAATTAAAAGTTTCTAATATAGTTTAATTTAAAAAAAATGAATTATTATTTAGTTTTGGGTGAGATATATTTTGAGATACAATTCTGTTTCGTGAGATATATTAAGAGATGTTTGATACTCTCTCTTATCTCTCAAAATATTTTTGTAGTTTATCAAGTAGATTAGTCAAGTAATTTATTAAGTAGCAGGAAACCATATGAAGTTTATGTTAAAAATAGTGTCCTTTCAAGTTCTTCATACTTTTTTAATAAGTCATGCTGAAGATTTTGTCGTACTGTGATGAATTTTAGTGTCTTATTTCATGTGCATCCCTCTCTTGCATAATGTGGTCTGGTAGTTTTTCTAATTAATATTCATTACTCAAACTTGCGAGAAACAATAAGACTTTTTTAAATATTATCTCCCAAAACATATATATTTTGAAAATACATCACCCACTTCTAGGTGAAAAAGACGATGAAATAAATATTAAGTAATTTCGTCATGATTAGCTATAACCACTTCTTCACACCTCGGCAATAAATGAAAAAAACTTTGGATGACTTGTTAGTGTATGGAACCCCACGCTGCCTCTACACATTTAACAAAATTTATTTGGTGTTGCTTTGCATGCGTCCAATTTTTCTCCACTCATTGATCCTACGTATTTGATAGGCGATTGAACGGAAGAAAAGCAAGTCAAAACAGCAATGTGTAATTTAGTGGACAAAAAAGTCTTGAACATTGTGTGCCACGTGCAGTCCTGTGTTGTCCAGTTAGAATGTGCCACATACAATTTCGGAAGATAAAGAAGAACAATATGACCCAAAATCTTATGAATACAACTCTGGCTTGTTCATTGTACCAGCAATGCCTACTTAGGGGATGCAGGAGTGGAATACACATCTATCACAAACCATAATATCAGAGAAGGGCCATTATGAAAATGCGTAGTCAACCTCTCTCCACGGTGTCTTCAGACTTTTATCTGACCATCGTGGTATTCCGGACAAAAGTGTAATTTTTCTGTTTAGAAAGCGTTGCGTCATTCGGTTGTCCATGGCCACCCTTCAATGTTTTGCAGACGCAACCAGCTACACGGTTTTGAGATAAAGGAAATCGCAGCACTGGACGTCTTGCTGTTATTTCTCTGTATTGTAAACGACTTTGAATGCTGTGGAAGGACAGTGATTGTTGCGCAACATACCGCATTTGTTGCGACGTGACTTAGTTCATGATGTAGTAGAGTGATTCATCGCTGCTAGGCGCACAACATGCCTGTCATCACGCGTAGAGGTTCGACAAGGATGTACAATTGTTGCTGTGTGGTTCATTTGTTTCCTCTTACTTCCTCTAACTACGATCCCTATCACTGCTGCTTTCTTACGACCGACATGACCACCAAAAAATATCTGCATTCTCTACAAACAACAATTGTTTCTTGGTAGAACTCAAAGACGTGATCGTAGAATGTTCTTATTTTTTTCAAGGCACACTGACACTAGTACAACAAAACAGGGACACACGAAAGCAATTTCAATGGTCAAAACGATATTCTACTCTCCTTTTATATAGCGCTTGTTAGTAGCGCTACTATGATGTACGTTTTTGCTGAAATTCTGATCATTTGCATATACACACGGTGAAATTTTTCATGTCCTTTAAATGTTTTCATCATAATTTTGCATTGTATCACAACTTCAGTTCTACAGTTTGGAAATTTTGAAGATGTCAGTGCAAAACTATCAATATTTTAAAAATGTTGCTTAGCGAAAAAACACGTAATATTTTTTATCCAAATATACAATTTAGAAATATTTAGTTTTGAAAAATTAGAAAAAAGCTGTACTTAGTCTATAAAATGAACAAAAAAGATAGTATTTTCAAAATATTTTTATTTGTTCAAGAATTTATAGATATAAAAATTACAAATGGTCAGATTCAAAAAATAAATCTAAGAATTGGCAATGCGCATGGATAATATTATCACATGTTTACAAATGAAATAAAAACATTACAAAAACCTATACTTATTAGTAAAAAAGTAATAAAATATATTTAAATACCACAACAGCACAACAGAAGAAAAGAAAATTAAACATACTGCTCAGCAGGAAAAAAGATGACAAAAATCTCTTTATATAGATTATAAGCTCGGAGCTTTGGGAAGACTTCAGATGATAAGAGATATTTGAAAAACTAGACTAAATTTTCTTCTCAAATGAACTAGTATTACTCATTGATTTCATGAAGTATGACCTTTAATTAATATTAGTTTTTTTAAACTAAAGAAAATATTACTTTTACTAACTTTAAAACATAGTTTAATGCGGCATATTGATTTAAATGAAATTCATGAAAAGAAAAGCTTTCAAAACATATCTTTAAGTATACGCTTAAAATATTGCACCTGGCAACATAATTGTAATAACACAGAAAAAACACAAAATAAGAAGGAGATATGCTTAATGAAACAAATTTGTGGAGCTAACTGAAATATTAGAGATGTAAAATATATTACATAGAATGAATTTTTGAAATAATTCTTCATTTGATTTAAATTCAAAATTTTCTACGTTAAATTAATTATATATTTTTTAAAGAATTCTGATTAAATATTGAAAAGTTTTAAATTTACTTGATTTAAGGAGAGAAATCCTTGTGAGATAAAGGGAAGGAAAAGCTGGTTTAATCTATCTGTTTGAAAATTAAAATGAAATATTTTTTGAATTTTATCCCTTTATTATTTGGAACAATATTATACATATATTGAAATAAAATTTATATTTTTCAAAATAAATCTCAAATTTAAGACCACTTTTTCTTTTCTGAATTGTATAATCTTACAATTGATTTACATGTTTTTATCAGAAAGTACTATCTCATCAAAATGTTGAGGAAAAAGAAATAAATTTCAATATGGATTGTAGAATACACAATAAACATGTAAGAAAATATATTAGTAAAAAAAGAGCATTATGATGATAAATACACAACATATGAAACGAGACATGCACTCTATATACAGCATTTAAAACGACAGAGGTTAATTAAACAGCAAATGTGTAGAACGTTCCATACCACAATATATAGTAACATATTGACAATATAACATGTAATGTCACAAACTACAAAAAATAGCCTTTTTTTCTGGATCAAAAGTATTGCTTTTCTATAGGTTTGCAACAAACGTATCATTCGGTGGTAAATAAACATGACTCGAAACAATCTAGCTTGATAATTATTGCTTCATGTAATAAGTTAAAAGTCAAATACATTTGCTATCTGATGAAAAAATAAAAAGAAAGATATTAAAAACGCTTTTTGTTTAGATTACTCAAAGATGCTACCTTTTAAGTAAATGAAATCATGAAGAATAAAGCTATTTTCAAAAGTGATCAAGTGACTAAAATTTTAGAGAACGAAAACAAATGAAAAGTTGAAAATAGTAAAGATGAGGACTGAGGTTGAAATGTAAAAATTCAGTCTTATAGAAAATACTGGCTATAAAAAGTTTGTTACACAAACATACATTTGTCAACACCGACTAATCTGATTAAACTAAATGGTAAAAAAGCCACGCTTTACAACATGATGTTTGAATCTTCCTCTGCCGGTCTTAAAATCGAGACTACTTAAGATGTTAAAAAGAAACCAGACACTATATTTGAGTTCTTGGTGTCAGATTTGTTCTCATGCTTAGGACAAACATTATCCCTCGTGTTAATATTTATACCCAACCAATGCCTCTGTTACCTCCATCATGGCTACCGGAATTGGAATATCCAGTATTTTTATCATCACTGGAAGCTGTATTTGGCCAACTAACACCACTATCTGATGATCCGCCATAATTAGAAGCTCCAGAAGTGCCATAATGGTTAGCTCCAGAGGTACCATAATTGGTAGCTCCAGAAGTGCCATAATTGTTGGCTCCAGATGTACCATAATTGTTAGCTCCAGAAGCGCCATAATTGTTGGCTCCAGAGGTACCATAATTGGTAGCTGCAGAAGAGCCAAAGTTGCTTACTCCAGTATTTCCGTAATTGACTGGTCCAGAATTTCCATAATTTGCAGCTGCAGCACTACCATAATTAGTGGGCCATGCTACACTACCACCATTATTGCTAGCGCCATAGTTGGTATCCCAACCACTAACAGGTTGTGATTCAGCGCCGTATCCTCCCTCGTTGCCACCATCTCCGTAACCTTGATTCCATCCTCCTTCTCCAGTTTCTCCCTTTTCTCCTTGACCATAGCCTCCATCTGCTTGATGACCTCCTTGATCCCATCCTGCTGCGCTTTCTTGTTGTCCTCTTCCATAACTGGACTCCCATCCTTGTTGATCACCTCCACCTCCATAGCCTCCTTCCCATCCACCTCCTTGTCCTCCTCCACCATATGGAGTTCCTTTGTCATTGCCACCACCGTATCCACCATCCCATCCTCCACCTCCTCCTCCTCCGCCTCCATAGGGGGTTCCTTTGTCATTGCCTCCACCATATCCTTCGCCAGTCTGACCTCCGTAAGAAGGTTTCTTGATGTAATATCTGAAAAAAATTAAAAAGAAACGTCTACATAAGGTACAACAAAAGAATTTTAATTAGAAAAGAGGGATACGTTTTTAGTTTTATAAAAAGTTTTTTTCCTGTTATTATTGAAAGTAAATAAGAAATTTTTGGAAAACTATGTCATTACTCAATGCTTTTCTAACAGCAAAGTGCCCTTATCACTGAAGAATTTTTGAAAAAAAGGCAATAAACAATATTGTTTGAATAAAATTTTATGAAGATACAATTTTAGGTATATTAATAATTTTCAATAAATTTGCATTATACGACGTGTCAATTCGAAAGACTCGTTTCCTAAGAATCATATATATAAGATCAATCCCTTTCTTTATACAATTCTTTCTAGAAATAACTTTTTATGAATGTGTATCAAAACAAATAAGAAGAAAGCCATTGCTAAAAATTTAATTAATTCAATTTTTAGAAAAAAGAAAATGTATAAATGAAAACTATATAAATTCTTGTCGACAATTCAATTAAGGTAGGAGAGTGATGTGAAAAATCTAGTCATATATGTGGGAGCAAAAGCATTATAAAATAAGCTGAAATTACATTAAAAAAAATTCATATAAACTTATTTAACATTGTCAAAATTAAACCAATAAACCATCTCAGTATATTAAAAAGATTGGTTGGAAAAAGAGTCAATAAATGAAATGATTAATTTCATATTGGGGGATACGATCTAAGAAAATACTTATAAATAAAGTACTTATAAATAGAAAAAATGATACAGTAACTAAAATTATAGTAATCCTAAATGATGGTCTTTAGAGTAATTGTTGGAATTAATCATATAAATATACTTTTTAGGTATACAAAGAATGCATAGTTGAATAACGATTTCATAATTTTTGTTGTTCTTTAAAATCGAAGTGAAAAATATAAATAATAAAATATTTCGAATATGTGATTGAATTTTTCTAAGAATTTGTTTTAACAAAAAAAGAAGTATATTTCTACTTTATTAAACTACATAATATATTGATATTTCGGGGGTAAAAGAATTGGGGGAAAACATTATACTCTTTTTGTTTTACAGAAAATCTGAAAAGAGTCGGTAAAAGAAACGTACCCTTAAGTTATTTGGTTGAATTATTTAAATTTCATTTATTAACAAGTTAGAATTAAAAATAAAATACTTTTTTTATTGATAGCTATGCATCATGGGTTTAAAATTATTGTAAACTCGGAATCGTTCATCAGTTGATCATTAGTTTTTCACAGCTATCTTTACTTTTTGAAAGTAAACATAGTTGGAAAACATAAAAAGGACAAAATTAACAAGCTTACAGAGTCTACATATATAGTGGAATTAATGATATCTCGATAAAAGTTTTGAAACTTTTTTTTCGACTTTTCCTGAATATTGAAATTGGAGCAAAATCAATACATTTTAAAGTTGGTACAAATTTTGTAAAGGCGATATCATTTGTATCTTCATATCACACACACACACACACACACACACACACACACACACACACACACACACACACACACACACACACACACACACACACACACACACACACACACACACACACACACACACACACACACACACACACACACACACACACACACACACACACACACACACACACACACACACACACACACACACACACACACACACACACACACACACACACACACACACACACACACACACACACACACACACACACACACACACACACACACACACACACACACACACACACACACACACACACACACACAGATATATATATATATACATATATATATTGTTTTACTTCTAATAAAAATATAAAACCATAGTTCTTATTTTGTTCCTAAATTAATTTCGTTTCTTTTAAACATAGAGGTGATTATCTTATGAATTATTAAATAATACTATATAAAAATCCCACAAGAAGTAATAGTTTCTTCTTGGTTATTTTTTTTCTCGATTATGAATGAATTAAATTCTTCAATCTGAAAGATATTTATATTTTTAGAAATTTGATCAGTAATACGTAACGCTAAGGTTTAAGAGATTTTTTGGTAAGAACAACGAAAGAACAGCAAAGAGAATTTGGTGTATTTGTTCTGATACAAGCACGATAAAATTGAATCTGTGTTTTTTATTTATTCCTCATATTTATTCAGTAAAATTTAATAAGTTACCGAATATAGAACACGACTGATCTAGTTAAATAAAAAACTTAGAAAAATTTGAATGAGCCTATTTTTAATAAAATCCATTATTTCAGTATCATTTTATCGTAAAAGAAAAATTTTCAAACAGAACAAAGCCCATAAGTAACACCAATACTCGCAACTGAATTTAAAAAAAGTCTAAATCGAGATCACCAGAAACCAGTAGATCACCTGAACAAGAAAATGGACCATTTTCACTTCGTTTGCAATAGTTTTCCCGCCATTGTTAATGGAACGATTAGAAAGAACATAGCGCACGCGGATATAAAGGAAGTAACAAAAGAAGGTACATTCACAAATTAGAAAAGAAGCAATAAAAACACAGCAACACGCAGGTTTGAATCGGATTATGACCGGCAGGCATGCCAACATTCATGGTCACAGTCAAGGTAAGACACGGAAGTTCATTTTGGTTATCGACATACATAGAGCTTTAGCTGGAAGGAACAGGTCAGTTCTGATTAAAGAAACGCAATGGAACTCATTTCTTCCAGCTATTATGGAAATTTACTACTGCCTGTAATGAGGTTCTTTTTAAACTTGTTTTTTCTTCCATTTTCATTTTTAAAATGAAACGAAAAGGTTAATTGTTTTTAAAAGAGAAGTGTGTAGGGAATAGCATTAATTTGCATGTTGTGTTTTAAAGATTAAAAATTGTTTTCTTCTCCAATTATATGGCAAAATGTTTTTAATTTTGCTTCTTTTGTAAAAACAGATTGTTGAGTCTAGCAGCAATTTCAATTTATTTGAATTTTTTTCTTTTTATTAATTGCACAGAGATTGGAAATTTTTATTCATGAAAATACCTTTATTACGTTGACAACTCTGATATTAAGTTTTATTAACGTATAAAAAAGTTTCTTCTGTTGTTATATATAGTATTATATTACTTTTTTTAAGAAAATGGAATAACTTAAATAGGCTTTTGATGCATAGCTAAATTACTTTCATTTAGAATTCACCAAGAAAAATTTCAGTTTACTTTTAAAAAATGACAATATTGTAAGAGAGAGCATAAAGTGATTTTAAAAAAAGTTACTGTGAAAAAAAACTTCAGAAAAAAACTTCTGTGAATGATTTTATAAAAGATGCATTTATAATCTTATTTTCTTATTTGAAGCTTATGTTTTAGGAAATTTATTCTTCGTTAAAAACAGACTTCGTGAATTTTTATAAGTTATAATTAGTTCCTTTAACATAAAATTTTATTTTTTATTTCGGAACAGCAAAAGTAACAGCAAATGTTGTAACTAATGACAATTTTCAAATAATTATCTTGCATCTTAAAATAAACGAAAAATTTCACTTTAATAAATTTTATTGAAAAATATAGTAACAATACTAAATTTCCTTTAAATGCAAAAACATATAACTTATTATCAAAATACTATTTAAAAGGAATAAACAATGAATGTAAAAGTACTCAATTATTTTAAAAAAAATTTTAGTACCTATATGCAAACTCTCTAGTAGGGAATATGTTTAACGATAATAATCCCCTCTAACGGGATATCACATACAAAGACATTTATCTAATGATGAACAATAGGAATCTCGTCAGATGTTTTTGTACACGAGTTGTAAAAGAAGATTGAATAAAATGGAGTCATTCACTATCCAATCTTAATCTAAATCATAATCAGTTCTCAGTTACAGCAATTGAATTAGATTACCTTTTCTTATTTCAATAATAAAGCTTTTAACAAGTATGCTTGTGCTCATTTTGGAACAAGATATTTCCTGATGATTAAAAATCTTGTAAATGATGACTGTCTTTAACTGAAAAGCGTTCTTGGTTCAACGACGTATGTAATAAATATTTATTAGCCATAAATATATCAGCAAAAAAAATTACATCTACGGCCATGCGTAAACAGTTCATTGAATATTTTGATTCTTTTCATAATTTTTATTTTTGTTAGATTGCATCAAGATTTAAAATTTACACTGTGGAAAAATAATATTAAGAGCTTAAACTGAACAGTTTAAATACTTAAATTTAATACAAATTAAAAAGACAATGCACAGAATATGCGATTTAAATAATCTTTATGAAATTCATTCGGAAATTAGTCAAATTAATCAAAAAAAAAAAAGTAGAAATTATTCATTATCTTTTATATTCAAGATTCTTGGTCTGTTCAAATAAATATTAGTTAAATTATCTTTATGTGTACATAATTATCAACATTACTTTTAGATGTATAATATATGTAATACTGCATTTAGTCTTATTAAAATTATGTATTATTTTTTTCATGTAACCAGTCGTGAAGAAACAGGAAGACGATATACGTGTTGATATGTTCTGGTTTGTAACATAACTCATTATAATCAAACGAATTATTTATCCAAAAAAATTTCCAAATTAATTATCAAGCTTTCATTAAGTAACAAATAATGTTGTACACTTTAAATTCCTAGTGAAAGTAATGTCATTTGTTAAACCATACAATAAGTATTAAGAAAAAAAACGGCGAAATAAATCCAAATTAGGAATTTTGGAGGCATTAATAGATATTTTCCAGCTATTTTTTTAATCTCACGCTCTTCATAAACTTAATTTGACGAAAGTATATGATGTGAATCTTAAATTATTATTATCTTTTATAATAAGACACTAAAAATTTAAAAATTTCAGAGTGTAATAATTAATAAGCATTAAATTTTTTCCATACAAACAGTATGAAAACTTCAAGGCATAGTTCATGGATCATAAGTAAAGCATGTGCTACTTTGTTCGAAGTAAAAATTTAAGTTCAAATACTTGAAACAGAGCTGGACTAACAGCGAATTTCTTAGTTAAGTAACAAACTATCAACACTGAGAACATAAAATAAGTTTATTTTTTAAATAATAAATTGAATAGCTTATTATTAACTTGTGGGAGACATTCAAGATTTTCAAAAAACCAAAGAAAACCAAGGAATATGATAGAACAATAGAAATGGTATTCTGCTCTATTTTTACAAAATATAATTTATTTAAAAAAACTAAAATCCAATTTAAAATAATAAAAGAGGTAATTTAAAATGAATATTTTTTAGTTTAATTTATGAAAAATGTGAATAAATTTGCAGAGTTGCAGATTTTTTGTTACACAAACTGTTAAATCATTAAATAGTTAATATTAATAGATATCATCCACTCTTAGTTATTAAATGGCTGAGTATTTACTTATCACAAAAGAACAACTGAGACAAAAGGAATTTGATTTTGTTTATTATATTTTAAAAAAACCTGAATATATATGTGTCTCATTGTTTATAGTCAAATCCTTAAATGCCTAATGAAATTCCTTCTTATTTTTGATAAAATTACTTATAATCAATAAGTATAGCTATAATTTTAAATTCCCATATTGCTAGCAATCAATTACTTCACTTACATTCGAGAATGAAATAAAAAGGGTTTTTGTTTGTTTGCCTGATTATATCCGGTTCAATTACCTTGTATAGAAAAGTGAGTTAAAGTATATCTTCACGAATTTATTAATAGAATTAAAAATATTATCTTAATGAATCCAGTGAACTTTAAATGAAACATACCTAATGGCAATCAAACCATTCCCATGCGCCTTAAGAAAAAATTGGGAAATGGCCTACTTTTTTAACCCATTAGAATAATAGGATTAATGGTTAATGCTCTCATTGCCAGCATTTACTAAGGTTATGAAGTTCGAGTAAAAGTAATGAAAGTTGCATCCACATTTTAAATCTGTGCCTAGAACAATGGGAAGTTAAAACTTCGGAATGTAAGGTTTGAATTGCTGAACTTTCCTTTCATCGTTAAAAAAAAAAAAAAAAACCCGATCTAATATTTACATACATTAAGTAAAAAAGGGAAAGGAGAAAAAATATTATATTTTCTTAAATCAAATAGGAATATAACAATAATTATTTGAAGCATTCTTAGTGGATCTCAATAACATAAGCTATTAGCTTAATTTTTAATAGGATAAGATCCTCGAATATGAAAAATATTAAATTAAACTGAAAACTATGTCATAGTTGATATTTTCTATTAATGTGTGAAATTCGATATATTTCCCTAAAAAAAAATACATAAATAACATTTGCACAATAGTTTCGCCAAGAAAGTGTATTTCAAGTATACGTCACAAAAAGTACACATTAGTTTTTGAAATTATTTCGTACATTTACCTATTAATATATTCTAAACAGACATTTTTAAAAAATAGTTTTATGCATAAAAAAGGAAGAAAATTATAATAGCAGGATTAAAAGAATATGTATTATTTTGCACCTTCATCTCATATCTTAAAATCATCAGTAAAAATATACAATTTGATATACCTTTAATTAATAATTGTGCCTACATGTGTATTTACTTCATTAATCATTTAAAAAATACTTTCAGTGACCATCAAAAATGATACGTTTAAAAAAAAATTCCAAGAAAAATTTCTCTCGCATTAAGATTTTTTAATGTAAAGAAAAATTAAAATTTCAGAACCAAAATCTTCAAATTTTTTTATTTTTATTTATATTTTGATTTATTTAATAGAAAAGTCATTAAAACTTTTATTGTGATACTAAAAGTAATTTTCATTTGAGTTTTTAATGCTTTTTTCAGTTATTTCATTTCAATGCTTTTAATCCCATTTTTCTTGTCGTTGTATGAAAGAATGTATCCATATGAAAAAATAAAGTAATTGTAAATTTATAAATTTATCATAAAACTCCTTTTTTAATAGAAACTACGTTTCTAAATCAAGTTTATGGAATAATAGAAATCATACTTGGAAGTAGTATAAAAATAAAAATTTACAATAAGACAAACATTTACAAAGCTTTTTCAGATTTACAACTGCCTGTTTAATTAACACTAAAATGACTGAACTTAAATATATACCTATATTGCCCAAAAGCAGTCAAAATAACTGCATTGTGAAAGAATAAATAATGTGAAAAGAAATTTGTTTAAAATTAATTTTTAATATTTTTTGACAAGTTATTAGAATATTAACAATAAATTTTTTTTTACCTCACTTGGGAAAAAATGTATTCTAAAAAAGTAAGAAAAATTGTGTCATTATATACGTAATTGTTTTTCTAATTGAAATTAAAAAGCAGTCAAAATTACTTCCTTGGGCAATTTAGTGTTAATAACTACATATCCAGGGAATGTTACATTCAATATATTTTGTAGCAATATTTTATTGGTCATTATTTTAATCAAATTTATCATAGTAAATTTTCCATCGATACATTTGTAAATAAAAGTTAAATGCAAATGACCTTCATTTCCTTGTATGACCCAGATTGAACATTTCTCCATTTCCATCACCAATGGTGTCAATAACTTTTTCCCAGACGCATTTACTTAATTATGAATCCATCAACATGCACCAGTCCATCATTCCGAACCTACCTTGTCATTATTTAAACGCACCATGCAGACAAAATAACAACCTAAGCATACTTTCCTGTTACACTTTTCTTCAAAATACCGCATAATAATAAAGAAGGAGATGGACTACTCTAGCAGGCAGAAGAAGGTGTTAAAATGCAACTTCGTAGTTATTGAATAATAATTAATTATTCGGCCTTCTTTGAACTAGGCAAAAGACTGCTTCTCTCAAAAACATCTTCACTGAAAATGGGGTTAAAATTCGATGCTAACAGATCAGTGTTGGATACACGAGTCTGGGATGTTGCAAATGGGATAAGTAGAACGGAAAATTACCCTTGCTATAGAAATGGAGTGATAATAAGTGGATTATCAAATTATATGGTAATAGGGAGCAATAAGAATTTTCTTTTTGATGGATCCATTGCCTTATTTGTATTCTCTTTTTTATGTGGTCATTTTGAATAATTATGTTTGAATAATTATGTTTGAATTGCAAAATTGATGTTATAGAGAGTATTGATATAATGTAAAATTAATCTCCATCCGTCTATATGCATCGTTTTATTCAGAATAGCTGCTAATCATGGAGTGATTCCTTATTTCTTTATTATAATTTAAGAAATAATTTTAATGCTTAAAAAGAAAATGGTTTGTTTACACATAAAATATACGTTTGGATACGAATTTGTTAGCTATTATTAAATGTTTGTTATTCAACGTTTAAAAAAGAGTGACTTCTGATTTACAAAGCATTCTTTCGGTTTTTAAAAGCATAAGTAATAAGTAAACATAAATACATTTTGGGTACTGAACAAATATAATATTAGGTACTGAAGCACAACCTTTTTAATAGTTACATTTTTCTAAAATATTTTCTTATACATAAATTGATGTTAATCATCCGCAGGGAAAATTGATGAGTTTATGTATAAATTTAACTTTCTATATCAAATTTGTTGCATTATTATTCCTTAAATCTGATGCATGTAATTATGTCAATAACTAATTCAAATTTAGAGCGTTTTTAGTGTTAAATACATAAGGTAATTTAAATAAGTATTAATTTAACAAGATATAACCCCAAAGCATTAAGTTAGTTAAAATAACATACTAATACATTTAGCATTAATTTGAGAAAAATTCATATTTATACTAATAAGAGAATTAATTTCGGACATAATATGTGGAATTCAAGAGAGAGTATATTTTTTGCATTTTTCTAAATATTTTTATTTTAACTTTAATATGACAAAATTTAATTATTAGAAACCATTCGTATTGATTTTAACTAAAATAATTCAGAATTATAATACATGTAGCATAAAAATATATAATCATAAGGGTTCTAAAAACTATAATTAAATACTTTTCAAAATTTTTGCTTCTTTAATTTACTTTTGCCGTTAATAGGAAAGACAAACCATTATTTTTATTTTAATTTAAAATCACGATCTTTTATAACAATTTTATAAAAAAAATTATTTCATTTTGCTTGGAAATTATCAAAAAGTATCTGAAAAATATGCGATCGCACAATCGTTTAAAATAATTGATGCATAATTTGAAATTGTATAAGGAATTGTTCGTTTATTATATTTGCCGTTTGTATTAAGATGAGCAATAGTCTGAATTCTTATTTGGGACTATCATAAAACATAAATAATTTTCTAAACATGTTACAAATGATCAATATTTAATTTTTTGCTTAAATGCATATTTTAAAGCTCTTTGTGTGTATATTGATTTAAGATTTTGAGATGATTACAGTATTTTATTAACAGAGATGCGCGCTTAACCTCTCTTGACAACACTTTAAACATTTTTAACGCTTTAAAGGTCACATCCAACTCAATATTTATAAACTTCATTTTCTTCTTTCAAATACCCAAAGGGAAAGGAAAAACTTTCTTTTTTCCTGTGGATATATTGTTATATTTATTCAAACGATATTATAATATTTTGATAATCTGTTGACAGTATGAATGTATTTAAGAGTGAATTTTCAATATTTAAAAAATAAGAGAAAATTAAAAAGCATCCGAATTACAGTTTGAAAAAATATGGAGTTTTTTTCAGTATTTCCTTAAGTATGTAGAATTTCCTTAAAATGTAGTATTTTAATCATCTTAAAAATATGTTAACACATAACTTGAAGATATTGAAGATAGTGTTAGAAGAAACCTTCATAAAAATAAAACTTCAACACATGATATATTACGAAAAAGATTACATTTTTTTCTCAGTATTGATTTTACAATATATTACTAGTAACATTTTATCATTTGGTCTTAATGTGGATAGATTAATGACATAGAATGAATCTGTGGGAAAAATATAAATAAAAATAAATTATAGAGCAAAATTTTCTTGCAAATTTAAAAGCAAAATCAAGAATACGAGTTTCATTATCATGCCCTGAAATGACGGACATTTTTTATATTTGTCCTTTCGTCAGAAATATTTTTTACATTCTTTTTACGCTTTGTTTCACTAAGTACCATTATACTAGAAGTACTCTTAAATTACTTGCATTAATAATCGGGAAATTTTTTCATTTTCAATTCAGTTAATAACTGTATACAAGCAAAAATAAGATTCAGAGGTGGAACAAACACACCTGGACACAGAAAGAGAAAGAAAGAGAATGAGACACGATACGTTTATTTTGAAATTTTCGCTATAGCTGTTACATGAACTGTGTTATTTTCATTCCTGTATTTTCTTTTTGTTTTCTTTAAAAATATATATCTATATCCTTTATATTCATAAAAAAAAGATCCCGAATTACTACGCAGACCTGCGCTTTTAGACACAGCAGGATTTCTCAAAGATGACAAGAATAATGAGGATTCTATCTTTTTTTGACCTATATATTCAAAGGTTGTGACTTTGTCGATATTAATAACGTTCATTGTGACTAATTGTACAACGCACGATTGAACTTGCGGAACCACAACATTCTTTCATTCTTTTACAACATTGTGCTATTTCCTTTGCCTACTGATCTTGATATAACACTCGAACTATGCTATCTTTTTAATTCCACAATAAAATTTATTAATTTGTAGAACAATAATTGTTAGATTTTGCGAAGAAAGCTTTATTAGTTTTTAAATATCACTCCTTAGGTAAAAATCAAATTTTTACAATTTTTCGTAACAAATATGAAAATGTTTTACTATTTATTGTTCATTCGATTAAAAATGCTCTTAATCCTAAATCGAAATCATTGGAAGTTTAATATTCAAATTAGTACTTAATAACGAATTAATCCTATCGAGTACAGTTTAAATTGAACATTTGAACATTTCAGAACGTCTTTCAATTATTTTTATTCACACCGTTTATTGTATATAGCTCAGAGATAACAAAATTTAAACAAAAGCAAAATTTAAATGTCAACTCCAAAAGTTCATATCTTTAAATCATACATTTCATAATATGGATTGAAAATTTTGAAAAAAAATTTGTGTTTATAAGTAAATACAATATTTTGTCCTTCAAAATGCTTATTGCAAAGTGAACAATTTTAGATGGCTAGATTTCAATCCGATTTGATCCAAACTTTGAAAAAAAAAAAGATAAGAAATTAAAATGATTAAATTTTTGTAATGATTTTCTATATTTATTTTTGTTTAAGTGCTTTTAAACGTTTGTTTCTAAATTTATTTTTGTTTAAGTGCGTTTAAACGTAAAACAAAAGTACGTTAACATTGTTCTGTCGGGTGTATCGCACATATTTATAAGATTCAGAAATATTGTATTGATGATTACACATAGAATTGGATATTTAAAAACTACTAAAACATATACATTGCTTTTTATTTATTTTTGGTACCAGTAAGTTTTTCTCATAAATAAATCCTTTATTTCCTGTGTTTTTAAAACTCTTTGAGCCTTTTATATAGTTATAATTATATCGTACGACAACTAACAAATGGTATGCAACAATAAACAGTTTGTTAATTTTTAAGGTTAATAGGTTCAGCACAATCAGTGATACGGATAATTCAGCCATTATATCAATACTGCGTAAAACTAAATCATACATGAACACAGAATATATCTCATACTTTTAAATTAAAATATATCAGTTAAAATTATGCGAAATAGTATATGCTTTTGAGTTTAACTGTTATAAAAATTTATATATATTTAATGCTGTTCATTCTTTCATCAACTGCCAGATAGGAAAGTTCCAGTTAGACACCGATAACATGAAAAAAATGCTTTGCAATGTTTTGTAATGCTACAATGCTTTTTTTTCATATGCTTAAAAACATTTTATTGATATACTTTAAGGCTGTTTTCGGCTAATGTTAAAGAATAGGACCCAAATTCGGAATATTTTTTTCAGATATAAAAGTACTCAAACATTAATATTATATTCTGGCTTCACTATCCCGCAGAGAATCACTTATTTTATCATTCTACTCATTTTTATCCAAGTTGACACATTTTTTCTTTTATAAAATATTTTTTGTATTTTTCTTCTAGACCGTAATACTAAAACAGCTATCCCTTTACATGTTAAAAGGAAAAACGAATTCTTTATGAAATATTTTGAAATTTTAAAAACACTAAGTTATAAACAAATGCATGAGTTACTATGTCACAAATTTTTATAAAAATTGAGTAATTTTTTCTGTCTGAAAATGTGCTCCGCGTTAAGGTCACGCTCTTGTACATACGACGAAAACAGTCTTAGAGATCAACATAATGGATCTTTACACTACAAATCTGATAATTAAAAAAATTACTCTACCAAGAAAAGTAATTCTAAAACTTAAAAAAAGGTACAGTGGAATTTTTAAATTGGTGAAACTTATACTTTTTATGAACATTAAAATAAAAATCTCTAAAGTACTTATCAAGACCAATTTGATTTTATCACGAATATTCAAAAAATAGATTCGATTGATTCATTATCCCTAACTACATGTAGATTCACTCAAGAGGTCGCAATGGATATTAACTTCTCACATTACTAATCATCCAAGCAATTTAATGACATCGTGTCATTTTTTTTTTTTTTTTTTTTATCACATCGTTATTATTTTTTAATACATCGTTTAATTGATCCGTCCTCTTCATATCCCGTTCCATGTGAATGCTTCGCTTGAGTAGGACGAAGTGGTTTGTGCTAATGATGGTAAATCCGGATCAGCTGGAAGATGATGCCTCGAAAAAGAACGAATGTTCGTAACAAGGTATATCGTTTGTAAAATCGAAAAGCTTGGATGAATGTCGGAAACTATCATCTATGATCCACTGAGCATTAATCACTGGTTATTCCCAATGGGTACTGAAAGCAAGTAGTTTATTTCTCGAGCCTGTTAAAATTTTTTCATCTTAATAATTGGAAAACTGTGGATATTTGGGTAAAAAGATAGTAATATCTCTTAAGACGTCACTGAGGTATCATGTTCTTTGACTATTCGAGTATAATGTAAATTATAGAGATAAAAGAAAAGAGAATTTAAAAAGTTCTAGTTGTATGTTTGATCTAAAAAGGTCTAGTATTTATTATCTTAAGGTATCCGACTACGTTCGGAACCGTGATTTTAAAAAAGCGCATAAATGGATAATTTTGGTAATATTTAGTGTCACTTAGATTAGAATACATGTATAAAATTGTTTTAAGGACATTTTGACAAAAAAAATTATTTAAATACAATATTTCGGCAAAAAATTAACTTAGAATAACCTTTTTTTCAAAATGTTCTCCTTTTGTGAAAAATATTCTATTGTAATAATATTTTGCTTGTATATAGCTCAGACCTCTGTACAGAGGCTCAACTATGATTTTTTGAAACATTCATATTATTTTCAGAGTTACAACCCAATGAAATAATTATCGTTGTTTTTTCCTAAAATTTCTCCCCTCTGTTGTCGTAAAACATGGATAAACCCACTTCTAAGTTAAATATTTCAAAAATTCTAGTTGAGCCTCTATACAGAGGTCTGAGCTATATACAGGCAAAATATTATTATAATAAAAGAATTTTTCACAAAAGGAGAATATTTTAAAAATGTGTCATTCTATGTAAATATTTGGTCAAAATATTGTACTTAAATAATTTTTTATTGTAATACTATTCTTAAAACAATTTTATATACATTTTATAATCTAAGTAACACTAAATATCATAAATATTATCCATTTACAAACTTTTGGAAAATCACAGTTCCGAACGTAGTCGGATACCTTAAAGTCATTTTCTTTCGATCTGTGTAATGTTTCAAATTTATGTATTTGATTTGAATTCTTGGAGACCACGTTAAAATATCGTTAGAGAACCTCTAAGATCTAAAATTTGTTATAAAAATGAAATATATTTAATAAATAAGATTTAAGAATATTACTTTACGTTGCAATTTTAAAGTTTGGGCATTTCTACACAAATTTCAATTTATTAATTCACATGAGTTTTATTTATATTAATACATTTTTAAACACAAGCTCTGCATGCAGGATGTGTAAAATTAAAAATAATTTACTTAATGAATTTTCAAAGTTCTCTCTCTGTCTTTCGTTTAAATAAAAGCATTGATCTCTTAATTCCTTTGAAAATAACATAGCATAATAACATAAGGCGTCGTACTCCTTTTATAAAGAGTGTTTTTTTCCAGGTATAGAAGTTTAAGTTGGCATTACTTTCCAAGATGGCGACCGATTTAACAGCTGTCAAGTAATTTATTCTCAGTTTGGTTTAGCTATTCATCAAAACGATCATCAAGCAAGGCGTAGATTCGTCGAATGGGCCCAAAACGAGATTGCCGTTGTTCCCGATTTTCATAAGCGAATTTTGTTTAGCGATGAAGCGCACTTCTGGTTGAATGGCTACGTCAACAAACAAAACTGCCGCATTTGGAGTGAAGCTAATCCACAAGTGTATGTCGAAACACCGTTACATCCAGAAAAACTGACTGTTTGGTGCTCTTTATGGGCTGATGGAATCATTGGTCCGTACTTCTTCAAAAACGATGAAGGCCACAACGTTACAGTCAATGGTGATTAGTATAGAGCCATGATTACTAACTTTTTCATTCCTGAATTGAATAATCATGATGTCCAGGAACTGTGGTTCCAACAAGAGGGCGCAACATGTCACACAACTCGTGCCACAATCGATTGATTGAAAGACGCGTTTGGTGACCGCCTAATTTCACGTTTTGGACCTGTGAATTGGCCTCCAAGATCTTGTGATTTAACACCGCTAGACTATTTTCTGAGGGGCTATGTAAAGTCATTGGTCTATGCGGATAAGCCACAAACGCTTGACCATTTGGAAGACAACATTCGCCGTGTTATTGCCGATATACGACCACAAATGTTGGAAAAAGTCATCGAAAATTGGACGTCCAGATTGGACTACATCCGAGCCAGCCGTGGCAGTCATATGCCAGAAATCATATTTAAAATGTAATGCCACAAGATTATCTTTCGAATAACAAAAAAAAAAAATTCATGTCAATCGAATGATACATCGTTGTTTTATTGCAATTTAAAGTTCTATACCTCTAAAAAAACACCCTTTTTATTTAAAAAAAAATCACACACACTCTTCAAAAGTACATTTATAAATAATTAAACGAATGGTTGAATTAACGAGTCAAAATATTCGTAAACTCATAATTGATAACAATTCTTAAATTTTATATTTACTTAATTGTCGTAATTTTTCGTTTCCTGAACATATGTTATGTGTAATACTCTACATTTTCTTTGTAACTTTTTTATACATGTCTGCATTTACGAATGAGCATTATTACTTAAAGTAACTGTAAAGAAACTTTTAATTTTTACAAAAATTCTGTAACTCTGTTCCATTAAATTAATGGTTTCTTCAATAAATCTTTATATCTGAAATGCACTCTTATGATAATCTGCTAGAGAAACAAAATCAGCAATATTTGAGATTTTCACTTAGAAATTACTGAAAATATGTCAGAGGGATAAAAATAAAAGCGCTTTCATTCTAATAAAATCCCTGAATTCCCAGATTTGCTATTATTGCCTTGAAATAGTTTATTGAAAATATTTCAACCGTATTAAATGTTTTTTGAACTTTTATTTAGTGACCTGCTTTCAGTTACGATATCGTTTTCTTTGATTCATAACAGAAAACCTTGTTTGTTTATTTTCTCAATGGACGCATTTTCATAATTTTATAAGCACATTTTTGCATCAATTTGTTACGATTTACGTGTATATTAGAATTAGTGCATCAAATTCTCAAATTCAAAAGAGGTTAATTCTGCCGATTGCATCAGTCTAATTTTTTTAAATGATGTAAGTTGCATTTGTGTGTGAGGTGCTGTGTTTGAAAGCTTGTTATTCATGCTTTCCGTATTGAAATAAATCATTTTAACACTGGAATTTATTTGTATTGTTTCATCCATATAATTGATTTCAATATTAAATAAATTTTCTGATCTTTCTCTAACAAACATATAAAAGTACAACAACTAGGGAGGGAGCATTTTGTGCAAAATGTGTCATTAAAACGCGGACATCTTTGAAATAATGTCTGAAAATACGTTCTTAGTTAAATGTGTAATTTTTTATAGTTAATTTATTCATTTCAATTTGTTTCGAATGCTCATTTCTTTTAAGTTTGGGCCTAATCTTAATTGTATTATACAAAGTTCTACCAAACAGCGCGGGTAGAGTATTAATATCCTAATACTATATTTTAAAGAGACAATGGAACATCTTTAAAAAAAGACGTTAGAATACCAAATTTGAAATTTACGTTAGAGCTATATCCTATTGTTCTATAGCACTAACAATAGAAGCTTAAAAAAATCACAATTCCTTAGAAATATTAAGCATGTTGAGTGGGATTTAATTTTTCGCTTTATTAAATTTAATAAATCTTGAATTACGAAGGAATTTATTGATAAATGTGAAGCGGCCCATTGTAAACCTGTGATTCTGCAATTATGAGACAAATAATTGATTTATTGGACGAACTTTTATACATCCTTAATTAGATTTCATTTGAAAATATATATCCTAAATTACCAAACTCGTCAGCAAAATGTCAAACTTGATGGCAATCAAAACTTGATGAATCAAAAGATGATTGCAAAAAAAGAGCTAAATGATTTATCGAAATTTTAAACCTGTTAAAAAGAACATATATAGTTTTTGATATATTTAATAAACTAGCAAAGTTACCCATACGATTGTATTATTACCGTAATATTTTGTACTTTTTAAACGAGTCATTTATTACTGCATTTAGCATCTATGAGAAGTTAAGAGACTGCATGAGAAATCATTAGGTTCAAGAACATAATATGAACAATTGATAAATAAACTACTACTATTTATGTCATTAAAATAGATGAATAGAGATGTTTAAGGATAATTGATCAATCATACTATGTTGAACTTTCTATCATGTTAAAAGAAACAATACTTGTTCGCAAGAGTAAGAATGTAATAGGATAAATGAAACATAACTTACGGGACTGGTACTTCAATCTTCTTCTTCACTATAATCTGTTTGTAGACTGGAACCTTAACTGGATAGTGGAATGGTTTCGGAACTTTCACTACTTTATGTACAGGAACGGGAATATATTTGGGAACCTTAACAGGGTAAGGCACTGGAACAGCCTTTGGAACTGGAACAGGCTTGTAGATGGGAACCGCTTCTGCTTTCAATACTGGGAACGGTACACCAATGGGTACTGGCTTTGGCACTGCAACTATTTTAGGTACAGGAATGGCTTTGGGCACATTCACAATCTTCGGAATCGTCTTCACAACTGGCACTCTAAATGGAACGGGTACATGATGTGGTACATGAATAACTTTCGGAACAGGAATGTATTTAGGTACCGGCACTGGTTTCGGTATCGCCACTTTATGGTATACTGGTACTTCTTTGTGAACCACCTTAATATTTGGCGGATAGTTATTTGCTTTGGCAAAGCAAAATATACTTACCGCAACTGCTATAATTAATTGTAATTTCATGGTTGAGTATCCCTAAAGGAAAAAAGAAAACTGTTACCGAGATATTTTTTATAGAAACTACAAAAAACTCACAATAATAAACTTATTTCAACGTCTTAACAAATTAAAAAAGGTATTTAATAGAATTCTATGTTCTAAGGAATAATTTTTAAGAAAAGTACATAAATCTTAAAAGGATTGAGCAAACGACCTTAAATAATGGTGATAACATTTTTAAGAAAAATACTGAAACTCTTATCATATATCAGAAAAGATAATCGGATTATGTTTTCAATCCTCATGCAAATAGTTTGTAATAGGAATATGCTATATCTTACAGTTGATCCGATGACAGAAAAACAGAATCAGACAAAGTATCCGAATAATGTTTCATTGTTTTTATTTTTCTGTTTTTTCTGTTAATATGCTGAAATTAGATGACCTGAATACTTTCTACAGCTATTTAAAACCACGAAAGTAATCACAAAGCAACCGTTAAAATCTTTTGTTAAAGGAATGGGCTATCAACCTTAATCCTTGTGCCAATACCATTTACTAGTGTTGAATCTTTGAAATTATACTTGCAAAAGCAATTTACTTTTCCTCTTGATACAAAACTTAACTTTTTAACTTTTGATTGCACATCATTAGTAATTTTCCAAGTTGAACATCTTAAAGGATGTATTAAAATAGCATTTGTACTTTTATAAGATTGATAAATTTAATAGTGAGATACTAACGAATCTCTTAAAGTAAACTTTAAGGGAATATATGGATATTACCTTATTAGTATAATCTGTAATTGTTTAACTATAAATAAAAAAAATTCGGTTTTTTTTTATAATTACTATTTGAAACTACTTATAGTTTCTATAGAATAAATGAAAAGCATGTGCTATTAACCTCATTTTCGTAAAATTACAATACGTCCAAAAACGAACACGCAATGAGGCACGTGTTTATATAGCAAACAATTCTGTAAAAAAGCTTCTCCGAAGAATCTAATTATTAGCACAGTTAAATCCCACCCTACGCTCTAGAATAATTTTCAAGTTTAAACTTTTCAAAATAATTACAGCCGCGAACTTTATACTGTTAAATGAAGCATGCCTTTGGTTTTATACATAATGAGAATGTAAATATAAAAAGCATAAGACCCCTTTTCTAAGCGAGATTTAAAAAAAATCAATTTATTTGAAAGGGGAGTAAATTCACATAATCTAAATGTCTAAATATCTCTCCCTCCAAATAAAGAAGGAAGACGAAGAGGAAAAAAAGCATAGAGAAGAGAATAAAAATACCGGTTTTCATACTTTTTCATATCTAACCACAAACGAAAATTGCCTATTGTTATGTTGCCAATAGGAAATAAAAATGAGTTCATGTCAGCTTTTTAAGATGAAAAGAATAGTTTTCTTTACTATCTAGCTTAAGTAGGAATCTTTACGGTAGATTAGATCCGTAAAATTTTTCACTGTGTATACATATATACACTACCTTTTAAAGAAAGGACAAAATTAACATTGAATGCGGCTTCTAAAATTCAAGCACTCCAAGAAGAAAATACCTGAAATACATTTTGAGGATGAAATTATTGCCTTAATTAGGTTTTGAGATTGATTCAAGGCTTCTGTTCATAATTCAGAGCTTTTTGATTGATGATTAATGTGAACTATTTTCAATGGATCTACCCTGCCTACTTTTGTTTAAAAAGACATTAATTTTGTTTCTTTTTTCTTCTTATTCTGTAAAGGCTTATTATATAATTCCTATAAGTGGAGCTATTATACAGGATTTTATAAATGTAAAAAGTGCACGAAAAAAATCTGGATCAGATATTCATTATACTCTGAAATCACTGCTTATTTCTAACCTTGGCAAAAGAGATTACTCAATGGGAATACTGCAAATAATTAAATATTGATGAAAATTAAGGAAAATGTAACTTGATAAAGTTAGTTAATGCTTAAATAATTGTATAAATATTTTTATAACTTATTAAACAGAACGAAAAAAAATATTGCTGATCAAGTGTGTCCTTATTGTTACGTATTTCAAATTTTACTTTTCCATCGAAAAATCTCTCCTTTATCCATATACTTTTTATAAAATTTCAAAAGACAGGGATTGAACGTATGAATTAAGTCATTAATAACTTATAAGAGACTCACACAATGTCAGTATCTAAAGTTTGGTTTCTTATTTAAAATATTCCCTAATTATAAAAATAAAATAAAGACAATGAAGATTTTAAACCATACTATATATGCCTAAGGCATCTGGAAATACTTTTACTTATTTTAGTTTTGAAGAAATGCTTTAATTAAAGTAACTTTTTAATAAATGTTCTAGCCTCCAAACCAATGTTAAATTCTGCCTAATAAAAATAATACGATCTAAGACTTAAAAATTATTCTGATTCAGGTACGTTACCACTTAAGGAATTATTGTTGCTCCGGGTACGAAAATTTATTTTATTATGTTAACACACTTTTATTAGCTTCACTTGTATGTAACGGAATCTTTGAACTCGATTTGTACCCACTTTAAAAGGTCAGATTATTCGAAATTGTTCACACTTGCCAATACAATAATTTAATAATTTTGTTCCCTTGTCCTGATCAAGACCATCGGGATTAACTATTTCCCATTTCCAGATTTAGCGACTGAAAGATTAAGTTACAGCCCTAAAGCGAAAACGTTCATGGTTAATACAAACAAAAAAGATTAATTCATCAATAAATAAATGATAGTTAAAAAAACTAAAAAAGCATGCTTTTATTGTAGATTGAACTAAAAAATGAAAAATAAATTATAGTTTAAAATAACTAAAAAACACGGTTTTATAGTTCTCGAACTAAAAAGTAAAAAAATAATTTTTAACGTAAGAATAAAATCTTTAACGAGAAAATTAATGTAGTTGTGGTAAAAGCGTGGAGGCTCGATATCAATGGTTATAATTTCTTATTAGTTCTATTTCGAAATACAGAGTTGTGTTAAAATGTAGTACAAAGCACCCAACGTTTTTATCACAATGACATTAATTTTCTCGTTAATCATTTTATTCTTATATTAAGAATTTTTTTTTTGCTTTTCAGTTCAATCAGTTATAAAAGCGTGATTTATTATTTTTTTTAAAACTATAATTTATTTTTTATATAGTATCGCTCCATATAATTCTGAAACAATTTCATCTTTCTCTCTAGAAAAAGCTCCACATTTATGAACTTTTTTTGAACTATAATTGATTTTATCTATTAATTTTTTATTTTGATTTAACATCTATATGGCATTGATTTTTTTAAATAGAAGTATATATCGCTCAATAGCATCTTACACGTCACACACAATTCAAGTAATTAACAATATTTACTTATGATCAAATTATCATATTGCAGATATTTATAATAAACTATTTTTTGATTTATACGAATATTTTGAGAAGAAAGTAATTAGTGACCTGGTGTGTAACACCATTATGCGGAAAAGTCAAATGGACTTGGTGTAGGCTTTCCTGCTCCAAGAGGATTGGAAACAACAACAAGGAATTAGTTGTACTGATTACTTTAAGAATTTATTTGCAATAAAACAAGGATATGCAAGCTTCATTTGTTTAATCAATGTCACTATAGAACTACACAATCACTGTGGAACCAGCCGCTTATCCGGTATAGTGGTTAGTGGCGCTGACTGCTGTGCGGTGGGGAGGGGGGCTGAGTTCGAATCCTAGAGAAAGCATGGATATTTGTAAATTTATAATGCCTGTGCGGCAAGAGGTACTCTAAATATCAATTGAGCCGCAAGTTCTTTCGTGAAGTTGGTGGAAGGAGGAGAGAGGTGGGGGGACCTTGTCCACCTCTGGAGTGACTCCCTCAAAATTGAGGTGGAACTAAGCCAATCGTAGTGTAGCCTGCACGGTGCTCAAAGCCACGATTAACAACAAACGTACAACTAGGTCTTTGACGAGATGAATTTTCACAAAACCTCGATCTGACGCCGTTAGTCAGGCGTCATTAGCAACAACAGCAGCAAAATAGAACTGCGTAATGTTCTATTTACATTTGATTTCCTTGAATAAATTTAAATGATAAGAGAAATTTTGAATTTGTACTTTCTTATCCCAACTTCCACTTCAGTGATAATATGGTGCATCAGTACTAAACATATGATAGTAGTTCAAACTAATTTGTTTTATAGATCTAAAAATAAATTATTCCACAGAACTTTGTATCTCTAACATTTCTATACCCTTTAAAACGAATCAAAACATTCCTTTGATAAAATATCGGATGAAAGATATTAAATTGCAAAATAAAATCATGCTTACGATTTTAATCATTTATTAAGATGAAAAGAGTTCAATCTAGTGGTAACTGTAAGGTCATCGTATTTAGTGATAACACTTAATGAAAAAAATATCTCACTCCATCTTATAGAAGCTATCTGATCTTATTTCCTTCCATTTTGAAAAGGAAGAAAAAAGTTTGTTTTGGTTGAAGTTTGTTTTCATTCAATAAGCATTTTTTGTACAATATGATTGCAAAATTTTCGAAGAAATTGATAAGAGGTTAAATACTCCAAAATTTGTAGCAGCCATTTTTTTCAATTTACTATAATTATCTGATTAAATATTAAACAACAGTGGTGCCATTGATTTTGAGATCATAGTTGTATATGTGCACTGATTGCGCTGCCGTATCACAGTTATGGAACCTGTACCTGAAAATTGTAAGTAATTTTAGCTTTATTGTACAGTTTAATGCTCATTAAAGATCAAAAATAATACTTGAAAACTTAAAATTCAGGTTTTTCCTATAGTTTAAAAGAAATTTTATTGTATTTTTAACCACGTTATCGTAATTCTGTGCTTTTGATAAATCTTCTTTCAAAACATCTATTTCTATGTATTTCAACTCTAATAATGTATATGTGCTAAAATTTTAAAATAAATAAGAAATTCAATACGAAAATTTAGTATTTTTTTTCAAATATTTCATAGATTATAACTAAAGGTGCATAATAAGACTTATATAAGTTACAAGAACATTTTTACAATTTTATATATAAAAGTAAAGTTTCCTCCAATACATTTTATAGACATAATAAAATCTATTAAAAGAGTTACCATCTTAAAAACAACATGAATCCTTTTTTATGTATTTGAATAAGAATTAAATATATAAAATAATGCCTTTCAATAAGAAAATTTGAGTATAGTTCTTTTTTAAAATTAGACATTTAAATGCAAATTTTTAAAAAATATAAATTTGCAAATAATAATACATTTTAAAATTTTTAGCACACAATTCATAAAAGGAAATAGTTTGTTTTACGCATTTTCACTGGATAATCGAAAAAAAATTAGCACTTAAAATAAATTATATTTTTTTATTTAGGTGTATTTTAAATAATAACTCTTTCATAATCTGGCGCACCTAAATTCTTAGTTATCGAAAATTATAGCGAATCGATAATTCAAATTATCTCCACTAATTAAAGCTTATTTCAAATACTTCTAGACAATATATTTTAGCATCTAATTTTCATGTGTAAAATGGAAAAAAATTCATAAATGAATTTAAGCAATATTTTTATTTTTACATTTCTTTCTCAAAACTTTATTGCTTGTATTAAGTTAAATAAATCATATGATAAACAATTATTCATGTCATTAAGATAAAAATTACAGATGAATTTGTTCTACAGTTATGAATTGATTCCTAAGTTTTACTTTGAGTTATTTTTTGAGAAAACAGTTCTAAAAACTTTAAGAGTTATAAATTACCTTAGAATTAATTTCAAAAAAAAGATTTTATCAAATAATAAAGATAAAACTGATATTAATTAAACATTTCATAATTAATATCAGTTTAGCTTATGAATACGCTTAGGTAACAAAACATTTAATTTGTTACTGCGTAATTTTAAATTTTAATAAATGCACAAAATAGCTTTTCGAAATCAAAATTTTTATTTATTTTAAAATGTGCGTGATAGAAATGAATTCTATTTGATTTTAATGCATTTAAATTTATATATATGTTAACAGGTTTAACGTACCTTAGAATCCGGAGTATAACGCGCCCTTTTATCCCCAAAAATAAGATCGAAATTTGCAGTTGCCCTTGTTATATCAATGATAACTTCAAAAATAAGAAAAGAGTTGAGTATTAAAAAAAACTAAACTTCTACATAGATGAAGATACAGTTTATTTAAAAGAAACGACATGCCTAATCATTTTAAGGGGTTGTAATTGTAGAAGAATATACTATTTTTTTAAAATCCTTGCATAATACCTCCAATAAATGACTTCCAAAACATAATAGAATGCACACATAGATTTCAGGTTCCTTCGTAAAAATAGGGGAGGGGTGCGCGTTATATGGTGAATATACCGAAAAATTAAAAAAAATGCTGCTTGTATAGGCGTGCGTTACGCGTCGAATTTTCTGTAATCATAATAAATTACTAGCAGAATTTTAACAGAATAATTTCAACTCATTAAACCATTTTTATGAAAATTTATTTAACCTTCTTGCAGAATTATTTAAAATAGAATTAATAATTACGAAGTTTTCATTAGCAAATGATTGATTATTAATGCTTTTAACAGATAAATGCTTTTTTGATAACACGGATGTTTTTATTTCATATTTATATTTTAAAGTACTAATCTAAAGACTAGCATTAAGCTGCAAATACAAAAATATTTGGAAGCTTGTAACTTAAAGTTTTAATTTTTAAATATATATATGTGTGTGTGCGCATACTTAACTGAACATACATTTAGAATATTTTTCAGTATACATATAATATTAATCTCATTAATTCACATTTCATTCATAATTCATACCTCATTATTCATCAATATTATCTCATTAATTTTTTTTGTTTGAATTTGATGCATGCTTGATAGAATAAAATATTTTTTAATTGATAAACGTGAGTTTATATATATATCTTACGAAGATACATATAACTCATAGCTGCGAGTTATTTGTTGTTATCTCTACAAGTTATCTATGCAAAAAATCTGATGTTCGCTGAAATGTTAAGAAATTGATTTAAGATTATTTCCCTTTAGCTTCGAGAGAAACAAAACAGGAATAACTTTAAAAAAAGAGATAAACAAATTAGACCTTGGCCATGACATCAAAGCGAGCAAGTTCGAAAGTACGAAGTGAAGGACAGGAGCTGTTCTTGCTAAAGCGCATAACACGCTTCATTTTTGAAAGAAGCATTTCAAACACGAATGTTCTTAAAATTTATTTTTAAAAAAGAATTATTTTAAGTACAAAAATGCAGTAACGAAACGTTTTCTTCATTATTTTAATTCATAAATATTATAATATCCTTCAAGTTTTACAAATTTAATTAATTACATTGACTGCATAAAATGCACGTGGGGAAAAATAGCAATGAACAAAATTGAAAATAATCAAATTTCAGTTCCCATGGTAAAAACTGTCGGGTGATTTTTTTTGTCCTGTTAAGATAGCATGTCTGTCTAAAATAATACAGAATTTATTGCGGATATTTTTCATTTTATTGTAATGTTGCGAATATTTTCTTGATATTACTTAATTGCAAAATGTTCACTTCTTATTCTTCTTTAAGTGAATTTGAATTTTAATGGCGCAAGGGCCAACTTCGGCCAAGCTGTGCCAAACACTATTTAAAAAAGATAAAGGTGTGTTTGAGTGTAAATGTCTTCATCTTTGTCAATATTTAAAAAAAAAATTATATCTTAAAGGAATGCCATTTGATACTTTTTTATATATAAATCTGCGTAATATGTTCACAAATTCAAAAGATGAAATATAAAAAAAAAGATATTCCTCCTTATTTTCTTTGACATTCCATTGATTTTTTTCTAAAAAAAATTGTATAGTTCAACATTTTTTTTAAAAAAAAGTTAAAAATTATGATTTTTTTTTTAATATTCTTTACATAAATTTTCTGACCTCATGTCATAGTTCTTTCCGCAGTATTACAGCTTTTAGCAACCGCACATAAAAAAAAGTCAGTATTACAAAAAAGAAATCGATCAAACAAGCACTTACCGTCTTAGGGAATTAGTTCCAAATAGCGTTTACTAAAGCAAAACAAATATCTCTATCTTTTCTCGGCACAAACAGATCATCTCTATAGACCCGAAACCAGAAGTATTCCTTTAAATACGAAGTCAACCATTGACCTACATATTAGACTAACGTTCCATCAATCTCGCAAAGCGCCATCTACTGGACAGGTAGTGAACCGAGTTGCGGGTTTGCTAAAGTGCTCCTACCACGTTTTCATCTTAACCTGGTAGCCTGGATGTTTGTCGATGGGAAATCAACTATTTGAGACGATGATGTGAAGGAAAGTATCTAGGATATTTCCTTTTGATACGATATTTTTGTGATTATTAGAATTTCCCCGGGATTTCTCAGCAGGATAAACTATGGAAAAGTAGTTTAACTCTTAATTAGAAAGTTTATGGAATGTTTTCAAGGTTTGGGGTGATGTTCTAGAAGTAATTATAAATGTTAGACAACTTTTTTCGTCCTTTTGCAGAAGAAAGGAGGTAGAAGGTCATTTAACTTGAATTTAAAAGTTCACAACTTGTTTTGAGTTTGATCAATATTCCAGAAATTGCCATCAAGACAGATATTTGTAATAACCCACAAAAATTAATGATAACATTGCGATAAATTCAAGCAGGCATGTGATTAATAATAATAAAAAAGTTTCTTTTTCATTTAACTTTTTAGAAAAAAAGAGAAAGATAAAAATAAATTTTTGAAACAAAGTGAATTTATAGAGGTAATTGAATTTATATCAATTAATTTTGCAGCTATATATTTTTCTCTTATGAGACAATTATTTTCCCTTGGTCATTCAATTTCATTCCTTTAAATCTGATATAAATGAAGATTAAGGCTCTAAGCTGTATTTAAATGCAATTTTCCTCAGAATGATCTCTAAAATTGAGTCTTACAGCAATTTTTATTAACTGTTTTTTGTTTTATATTTGAGCTCATTTCATTTAATTATTTTCAATAGATATATAGGATTGTTTTTCCGGGTTATAAGCTCTAAGTTAAGAGCACAAGTCTATTCTTTATTTTTTGCAGGATTTATTTTTCATATAAGGAATAATCTCCGTTTCTTTCATTTTTAAATGAAATTTATTCCTGTAAATTTTTGTCCCTATGTCAAATAATTAAAATTCTACACAGTTTCCGTGTTTTTTCAAGTGGCAAACGCTTCAGTTATTTTTAGGAGATTAACGTTGCAATTATAAGTTCAGAACCAGGCGTAAATTGAAAGGATGAGAAAATGAGAAGACATCTTTAGTATAGATTGGAAAATATCCTCAAAAATAAAGAAAGAAAAGAAATGTGAAACTATTTTATAAATAACTTTAATGTGGATAAGAAATTATATTACACTAAAACTATATCTGTGACTTGACCTTAATTTCAGAAATTCGTTTCGATTACCAAAAGCATAGTTAATTGTCTATAAACTTTTCGTACGCTAAAAATATACTAAAATAAATCTTGAAAATATGGTTGCGCTTCAGTTTTCCAAAAATAAAATGGTTTCACCATCTTTTTCTTTTACAAAATATCCAATAATTCATTTTTCTAAAAGGTATTGCTGTTTTTGTCGTGTATGACAAAGTACACAGGCAGAAACGATGATAAAAATTAGATAAGGCCAAAGGCTTGCTGCCTTGGCAATGTCCTCAGCCTTGTCTGTGCATAATGTTTCCATGTTACAATCAATGCCAATTTTGAAAAGAGCACAAGCAATGAAAGGGTAGCTAAAAAAGTCTTTGGGATTCAGCTGCCTGCCCGGACAGTGCCTTGCACTCATTACATGTTCTTGATCCCTCAGGCAGGATCTTCACTCTTTTAAAGTGTTTTGTCTTTAGCTGAAAGGTATTTAAAATAAGTAATGAGTATCCACATTAAGAGGACTTGGTACCCTTTGAGCAAATTTCTTTATTTACGTATTTAAAAATTATATTTTAGCATTTTATACAATGTTTCTATTCAAGAAAATGACACCAGTTGAAAATTTTCATATATTATTCACACAATTTTAAAAATTTAAATTTTTTGAAGAAAATTGGGAAAATTTTGAAATTTTACTCCTTTTTTAAAAATTAATTTTTTGACCTGAATTTTTTTAGTAATATTCTTATGGATGTTCTAAACAACTTTAGGGATCGATTTTAGAATAACTTCCTTCGTTTTCGAGAAAAAAAATAAAATTTTGATATACAGGCTAAAAATTAACGAAAAAGCCAACATGTCTTACATTTTATTTTTTTTTAAAAAAAGTATCCAGTTTATAGCAAAACGGATCCCTAATTTTATTACATGCTTTATTTTTAACACGCAGGAAAAAAATGGAAGTGATTGGTAAATGATTGTCGAAGGAGTAGCATTTTGAATGCACTAAAGTTTCGAAAAACACAAACTGAGAAAAACCAGTTTAAAATTTATAATTCTGAAAAAATAATTATTATAAGCTTAATTAAACTTAAAATACCACTTTAAGATATTAGTTATACGTTTTCTTTAAAATAATTGCATTTTCATATTTTTTAAACCCACACATTTTTATAAATGATCAACTTTTAGAGAGTACTAGTTGCACAAGAAAATTCAAGAAAAACGTTAAAAAAATCTTTTTTCTGTCCCTACAGTAATTTTAGCTGTTTTTCTTCTTATAATATTAAAGTATTACATTTGTATAAAAATATATTAAGAATAAGAACTGAAATTATAAAATTATTAATATAAAATGCCTTAATTTAAAAATTTTACATGCACACATTTCACAAAGAAAAAAAAATGATTGTATGTATTGCCTCGGAAATATTCTGTTTTATATATTGCACATTCCTTTTTTAACGTTATTATTTCCCTTTATAAATTAGATTTTTTTTATCAAAACTATTTTTTAGCTTTTTTTCTAAAAAGGGGGCGTGGCTGAATTGCCTAGTTTGTTTTCAAATGAAGTTTTATTCAATTTCTAACTTTTCGTCATGCACAAGTGATATATCAATCGAAAGATAATAATGCAAAGAATAAGATTAAATGAAAATAAAAAAACGATAGGTTTGGGATTTTTAGGATACCAAGTCCTCTTAAACTTGAAATTTAAAGCGAAATAAAATTATTGAAAACATTTAAAAATTTCCAATTTCCAATAATTGGTTAATCTTATTAATCTAATAATTTCTTTGGATATTAACTTCAAAAATACATTTAAGTAGGCTTGATGGATAAAGTACTTTTCTAAAATGAGAGTTAGTAAGAAAGATAGAGAGACAGCACTTTTATCCTTAAATAGATAAAAACATTTATCTTAACATTATATAGAAATTTCTAACTAGTACCCCTATAAAATTAGATTAACATTTATATCCTGCGTGAAAGATCAATTTAACAACATAAACTTGTAAAATAGTGCCTGCGTATTAATTTTGATTCAAATTCATTCTTTATCAATGTAATTAAACAACCTACGAGTACTATTGTAAAGTATTAGACTATTATTTATGAGAGTATTAATTCAAGATAACCTTTACGAGGCCGATATGACATAAAATATGAGGTCGATCGATTATAATTTATTAAGTATCTATAGTGAGACATTCATTTAGTAAATTACTTAATTTGGTAGTTGTAAAATCTTTATTTTATAAATTTCTGTTTAGAACTTTGATTTATCAGTAAATTAATTACATGTTATTGGCAGTGTGTGAAAAAAGGGTAACTTGGTAGTAGGATTGAAATCATTTCATTTATATTTATTTATTTTGAAAATTTGATTATATTCTTTTTACATTTCATCTGAGTGAAACGCGTGTTCCCCTTTTATAATAATTTTAAGAAAACGAAAGTATTATTAAATAGTTTTATGTATTTCACGTCAGAAAACGTTTGTGTAACAGAAACTTAAGATCTTAGGGACTTTTCTAATATCAAATCAATCAAATGTAAAGAAAAAAAACCCATATTTTAATTTTTGGAACTACTTATTTATATTTCATTAATCATTTTACTAAAAACAATCAATTTTAAGCCGCAAACTCTTTTGTCAACATTCACAAACGTGCTTTCTTTTTATTTCCTTCAAAAGTTTTCAGTAATTAGCAATCAAAGGTTAACGCAAGTCTATGAATAAAAAATAACGCATTACTTGAGGAACAAATATCACATAAAACATCTAATCCTATCTAAGAACCGTGTGAACTTGTTTTTCTATTTTCATAAATCCATAGACCCGATAACAGTAAACATCTCAGATTGAACAGGGTAAGAGAACTCTGAAGGCGTGTTTTTCATTAACTTAAATGAACGCTATTTTGAAGGGATAATTGTTATCTACGTACCACATATTTTCATCTGTTTTTGCTCAGGTGTGACATTCGTATATCATTGTTCCCTTTTTTCCACTTTATTAGTTTTATCTCTTTCAGCTGCTCTTTTATGTCAAAGAATAAAAAGTTGTTATTTAATACTTTTCAATTATTTCACTTACGCTGTGGCATACTGTAAGTTTCTAAATCATATTTATATCACATTTTGAATGCAAATGGCTTGGTAAAATTACAATGGGAAAGCATGGAATATTCCTGAAAAAGTAGGATTCCAATTTGGATGTAATGAACAAAAATACGCTGCTGAGCTTCAGTTTCACAAAATAGGCAACCTTTCCCGCTCTGTTGAATTACGTTATTTTTGTCTAGACAAAACAATAATTGAAAGACCAAAATGGCATAAAAAGACTGTTAGACTAATACAAAAATATTTTATTTGGAATTTCAAGCTGAATATTATGTTTAAATTGATGAATTATACTTTTATATTACAAAAATTAAAATTTAAACAGAACATTTTATAAATTATAAACTTTTAACGGTTTAAAATGACACGGGCTTTTTAAATTATTTTTTACTCATGAAAATATAATTTTAATACTTAGAAGCAGGCAGTGAAAATAAATTGAAATTTAGTTTCAACTTTTTGACCGGAGAGAGCATTCATAAATTATTATTATTTTTTCACATCATTTCATAAACTTAAAGTGTAGTTTCATTTACCAATTTTTGTACGCTTTAATTTTATGAATGATCTTGCTTTGTTACACATAGAATTGCTTTAATTGGTTCTTTGATGTCAGCAAGGATAAATCCATTCCCTAAAACTAAGATATAGTTATATTTGTTCCGCAATAAGAATATTTTTGTTTCTTATATATTTGTTTATTATTAATATTAAGATATTGTTTATAATGGGTTTATTACATATTACTAGCATTTGCAATATATTTATTTTTTGAAGGTATAAAAGGCAACCAAAAGGTTGAAAAAATATAATTTATCTCTCATTCTTTTTTAATTTTTAAAGAATTTCAAAAACTCGTGTCTTTGAATTTAAGTTGTGAAGAATAACAATTAAGCTGATTTAATGTATTGATTGTATACTAAAGCAAAGTACGCTAAAAAAGTATTTTGATTCAATATGTGTAGTATTACTAGAAATATAATCCTTTTTCTACTTTTTGAACTGCTTTTTTCGTTCATAGATTTAAAAGGTTTAGAAATGATGTTCTCAAAATCAAGCTCTGAGTATGATTTCTTAAAATAAAGTGCTTATTAATTCAAAAAACCTTCGCAATTAAAGTCATTTATACTTAAGAATCTGAATTAATGTAGAAAATAATCTGAATAATTTGCTTGTATAATTTATCATATTATTATTGAGAATGTAAATAAATATTAATAGAAATTTTTATTTCACAAAAATAAATATCAACTTTTGCGTACTTTTATGATTATGTTCATTGTATGGTCTAAATCCGGGGTGGGCATTAAGTCGACCGCAATCGACCGGTAGACCACCAAGATATTTTGGGGTAACCGCCTTCACATAAGAGCTTAGACATGCACACTAAAAGAAACACAGGTGTTATCGAAATAATGGAAATATCCGTGAACAAAAGTAACATTTTTAATGCACTTCGTTAGCGTTAAAGTATAATAATAGCTACCAGATTTTTTTTCATATATAAAAATGTATAGAAATACTCTGGTAGTGTATTCGGTAGCTTTATTGAAGTTTTGTAAGTCTTGGATTTTTTTTTGAAATCGTAAAATGATGTATATCTCAGATTTTCAAAGATGTCAAATTGTGGGAGCCCGTCTAGAAAGAGCAAGTGTGACCGAAACATCCCAGTTTTAAGAGATATTGAGTGGTACGATGATTAAAGTCATGACTGCTTGCACACATTGCAGCAAGACAAGCTCGGCAAAGAAATTAATGGACGGAAAGAGAAATCAGTGAAAGAGATCGACGAGTTGTGAAGCGGATTGAAACGTCTAAAATGCTAACAACTGCAACAAAAGTAACCACAGAGCTCTATCAGCGTATAGATCAGTCAACTTTTTTTTCTACTAGGCCACATACATATGTCAGCTATTTCACGCAGGCCGCATCACGCAGGAGAGGGGGTCAAAATATGGGAAATCGATCAAAATATTTTAACTCATGTTTTGCTCTTTTAATTATTATTTTTGTTTTGTTTTTATTTCTGTCACTAACACTGAATTAGAAGCATTTAAGAAATTCTCAATTTCTGCATCAGTAAACGGTTTCTTATTACCAATAATATAACAAACTTCATAAGATGTCTTTGTTACCGCTGTGGCATTACCACTGACAAAACAGTTACAAAGCAGTTACAAAGACTATTCAAAAGAGCCTATTTATTACCTCTTAGAAGAGATTTTCTAGGAAAAGTGTCACTGAATAATTCTTGTTTATTGGTATTTTTAAATAGAGCACTTTCGGGACGAATCAAACAATTACTTATCCGTCTCGGGTTTTCCACCACAAAATAGTGAACCTCCCAATCATCTTGAAACGATATATTTTCTTCGAATATTTTTCGCTTTAAGATATGAAAGATAGTTTAAAAAATTAGTTCCACCCATAAAACTGTCACTACTCCACTGTTGTCTGTTATCACTAACCGTAACCGTTTCAAATAAAAAAAGAATATCATTTTGTACTCGTACGGCATTGACAGCAGAAACCAAAATTGATGTTTTTGATTTCTTGACACCAAATTTTTAATATACTGTTCTTAAATAAGTGAATTTTTCAGAGCAATGAGCACTGACCGGGCCACTGAAAAGGGCTCAGGAGGCCGCAATTTGAGTATCGCTGATTTAGATACTCCAGTGTCAATAATTACAATTAGAAGGCACCTTCATAAACAGAACATTTACGACTGAAAAACCATTTCTCAAGCCACTTGTCCCAAATGTTAATGCCAAATGTCGTCTACAGTGGTGTCTCACTCACAAAACCTGGTCGATTGATAAATGGAAGAAAGTAATATGCTCTGATGATTCGTTTTTTTCCCACGCTTTTCCCTACAACAGGATGGGTGCACGTTTGGAGGGCACCTGCACAAGCGTATGGTCGGGATTATCTCCTTTCAAATGTCAAACATGGAGGTGGATCTGTCATAATATGATGCATTAAGATTTTGTTTGTGATTAATGCACTTAATGAATTTAACTTAAAATTGCAAGGGAAAAATCACAAACAGTAGTAGAATTGATTGGATTTGTTAATACTTTCAAAAACAAGTTAAAGCTAATATCTTCTCAATTGCTGAAGAATGAATTAAAAAAAATCAAAAAATATTTATGATGAATTGGTCAACAACGGAGGTACATTAAGCAAAGAGAAATATCATGTTGCAATAATACAACTGCACCTTGAATTTGAGAGATGTTTTCAAGAATTTACAAGACTAGAACCAACAGCTGCCTTCACGTGCTACACATGTGGCAATGTTGATGGGGAGAATATAACTAAAAATATGTTACATGTTCTCTTTATCTCACTTGAAACACGAAATTTTTCTCCTTCAAAAAGACGAAATTTTAAAAGAATAACTTTTGGAATCTCCTGAACGAAGTAAAGTATTCTATTTTAGAAAAGCTTCAATTCATTTAGCATCTTTCTTTCTCTCTACCTACCTGTGTGAATCTACATTTTCAACGATGGATATAATATTCCCGTTTCACAGACGACCACTTAGAATCCGTTGCAAGATTAATAGTTAGTAGTTAAGACCGAGATATTACAGATTGTTACGGATTGTAAGCAGACTAAGTCTTCTGCTGAGACTATACCTACGAGAACTAACTTTAAATGAAAATGATTTATTTTTAGATGTATTTTGAATTGTTTGATAATAAATGCATCATTTGATATTATTAAATTTGCGGATATAATTATGTTTGTATTTTGCGTTTTATTTATAACACAGTTTTCAAAGGGCAAGTTTTTTATTGTAGTTATGTAGGTAAGTACATATTCTGTATTTATTATTGTTATAATATAACTTTTTTTTGCTTATCACACCTACTCTACAGAATGGACCGCAACCCCTTGAAGATATCAGAAGTAGACCGTGTCACGTAAAAGTAAGTCCACCCCTGGTCTAAATGATAATTACATAATACTCAGCCATGTATTAGAATATAAAATTTGGGTTTTTTAGTAAATATAGAGTTTTCAAATAAAAATTTATTGTTTAAATTCATTTTATGCTGTTGTATAAGTTAGGTAAATCTTTATTGACATACCAGTATAAAATAAGACCACCAAAAAAGTAAATTTCAAAAATGTCCACTTGCATCGAGATCATTTTTAACTGAAAGAAACCCTAGCCTCATGTAATTGCATTATAGTTTCTTTGAATACAAATACACAATACAGATTTTTCGTATTTCGGTCATATATGGTCTAAACATATATAACAGGAACCATTAACAAATATTGTTATAATACATAGTTTTTTAAACATTGTTTTCATTTTTTTTATTGACCTAAAGACCTTTAAAGCTATTTTTACCTTTTAATTGAATGTAAAATAATCGAATAATTTAATAGGTTGATTACGGTTTGAAAATATGTTCCTGATAAAAAAAATATTTACTCAGAAACCAATGCAGACCTCGATGATCAAACAGAGGAATGTCACAGATAATCTCATTGTCTTGGATTCACAACAATAATCAGCGTCTCCATACGAAAGAAATGTAAATTTATAGATAATGAAAACTAGGTTGGAAAAAAATCATTATGTCTGCTCTTTCACTTTTTTTGTTTAACACATTTATATTTCAGGAATTTTAGAATGAATTATTTAAAAATTAGGGCAACTGAAAAATTTTCAGACATGCATTGAGGTTAATTATGTTAATATTCATAATTTCAGCCAAGCTTATTTTCATACAAATGAAGATGACGGTTTTATATGTTTATTGTCATCATACGACTTTAAGGTACCATCAATTAAATTCTTATAAAACTAAATATGCATTAAATTTGAAATTAAGCATGAGTAAATCCTCCTTTAGGTTCAGATTAAACTTTATACACACAGTGAAAATTGTTTAACTCGAAACTGAAGTCACTGAAATATTTTTTCGTGTTAAAAAATATTGCATAAAGAAAAAAGAAAAAAAAACGTATATTCACAGCAACATTAAGTTTGTTATTTTATTTACATAGATATGTATATATGCATGTGTGTATTTAATAAAAAACCAATGAAACAAAAATACTCACAAGAACTTAAATGAAATTTCATACAAAATTGTGTGTGTCAAGTCTTTTGAAAAACAAAACATTTTTTGAGTTTTGGGAAATAATCATATATTTTTTCATTGCATTGTTTTTTTAGCATCAAGTTGTCAACACATAGCTTGATATCATCCATTTTATTATTCATTTCATAATTGGAATATGCGTCTAAATCAAGGCGCATTTCGGATGATGTGTGAACAAGGGCTGCATTATTCATTTCCTTTTTGTCTTCGGAATCCACATCAATTCTACTTTTTGAGCTTTGAACAAAACTCCAAAATGTCTTTGTCTGCTACAATTAGGGTTGTTCATATATTATCACCATTTACTGCAATGAATTCTTCCAATGATATTGTTGGACAGTCCAATAACACAGACACTTTCTTAAACATTTCATTAAGTCTTCTATCCTAGAAGTGAAATCTTTCGTGTTAAGCGATGTTCGTTTCGTGTTAAGAGAAAAAATGGCTGAAAATACATAGTAGTTTGTCAGGATCGTTGTATTAATTCGTGTTGACCGATATTTTGTTGTAAGCGTTTTTGCGTCAAACGTTTTTTCCTGTATTGTGATAGAACTTCGTTTTTTTCTCTAATTCCATTTCGAATTCTTTTTATGTAGATTTAGATTATAACAGTGGACGTAAAGAAAAGCGAATTTTTTAGAAGTTAATTCAAATTAATTAAAACGTTTTAATACATTTAAAACTAATGCAGATAAAGCACGGTAAATATTGGGGGGTATGAATATTTTTATATGTGTAAATGTTTCTTCATTTAGGTCAAATTAAGAATAAATAATACTGAGCTTAAATTTTAAGAAACTATAAAAATAAAGTATTGAATTTAATTATAATTTTGAGGAAATTCTACAAATCTCATTATGTTTATTCAATCAATTTAAAAACAGTGAAAAGAACTATAAGGGCATGAAAAAAATATATTTATATACTCAACTGAAACCTTTTTATTAAATGTCAAATTGCTTTCTATACAAGAAAAATTTCACCAAATATCTTTTTTTTTAGAAAAAAAACTAATATTGTAATATAAATTTAAATCTCTCTATAATTAAGTTAAGAACAACAATATATAAATTTTATTATAAATTTTTGTAACTATAAAATTTAATTTTTGCTTTTAATTTTGGCATCTCAAGAACGACATATGTTTAGAATAATTATAACATGGAATTGTAAGTTATTATCTATTACAATTTACAGTAATCATTTTATGAATCTTATTATATGTAATTTAAATTTGAACAATGAACTTTTAATAATGGCTCATTAGAGATTCATGATCAATTTTTATAATAAATATAAAAATCGAATTCTCAAATGAAATTTAATGAGTAAATTAAGAGTGATTTAAATTTTTTCTTAATTTATATTTTATAATATAGAATGTATAGTGCACAATGTATGTACGAAATGAGTAACCTCCTTGATTTAAAGAAATTCTTATTTAGAGGGATATTTAACCATTGTCCTTTTTGTTTTAAAACTTGAGAAGCGAATAAAAAGTACTCTTGTATGTTTTATAAATAAAATATTTAAATGATACAAAATATTTTATGTTTTCACTGTAAAGTAAACATAAAAGGAATGACTAAGAAATAACTTGGAAAGTATTTCGTAATGATTTTAAGCGTCCAGAAACTTGATTTTTTTTCTCCTTTTTTATTAAAGCAATATTTAAAACTTATAAGCTCAGTTCGGTCTATTAAAGATATTTGTTAAATTATTAAAGTTTTTAAGTCATGAATTCTTCTTGTGAATTTTATGTTTAATATATCATGATCTACTCACCAAAACATCTCAATCTAAGTTAGAGGTGATTAGAAGTAAAATTAAAGGAACGCGATTTGGTTTTGAACAGCTTGACGAAATATTATAAGCTAATGAAGTTTCTTATCAGTGGTGTAACTTAGCCATTCCCAACAGCGGTCGGCATCTTTGGTGGACATGACACCCACACGTGCATCTTGCAGCTGCAGCGCAACCCCTTTTTGACCCCCGAGGAATCGAACCCCGTCGACCGGAAGATGAGAGGGAGAGATGCTTTAAACTTACACGGGAGCGGTAGCCAACGGTTCCTCCTCTCAAAAATTATTGGACTCTAACAATCTTGAATTAAGTGTAATAACTTCAATGTACAATTCAGCAAATAATATTCCATAGTTGTGACGTAAATAAATTCAATATTTAAATTAACCAAGAATACGCTACCGTTATTCTTTCAAACGTTACAGTGGTAATGCACCTACTTCTTTTAATTAAGGTATCCAACTACGTTCTGTACCGTGAATTTAAAAAAGCGCAAAAATGGATACTTTTCATGATATTTAGTGTCACTTAGATTAGAATACATGTATAAAATTGTTTTAAGGATATTTTGACAAAAAAAATTAGTTAAATACAATATTTTGGCAAAAAATTAACTTAGAAGAACCATTTTCAAAATGTTCTCCTTTTATAAAAAATGTTTTTAAAATAATATTTTGCTTATATAAAATAAGGACTTCTCCAGAGAGTCTGAACTACTTTTTTTGAAAAATTCATATTATTTTCAGAGTTACAACCAATTGAAATAATTATCGAAGTTTTTTTTTTTAAATTTCTCCCCCTTTTGTCGTAAAACATGTATAAAACCACTTCTGAGGTATATATTTCATAAATTCTAGTTGAGCCTCTATACAGAGGCTAAATACAGGCAAAATATTATTATAATAGAAGCATTTTTCACAAAAGGAGAATATTTGGAAAACTGGTCATTCTATGTTTATTTTTTGTCAAAATATTGTACTTAAATAATTTTTTATTGTAATAATATTCTTAAAAAAAATTTATGTACATTTTCTAATCTAAGTGACACTAAATATCATAAATATCCATTTATACTCTTTTGCAAAACCACGGTTCTAAACGTAGGCGAATACCTTAAACTCCATTACTTTAAACAAAGCTTTTTGACTAGAATAGACTGTAGAAATGCTTTATTGGAAACTGATATTAACACGGCTATATTGGAATGATTTATTTTTAACTCAGTAACCTATTTTTTGTTAAACAGTAAGTTAGTATTGAAGATGTATTCTTCCGATATTCCAATCTTTCATTGGAATTATAACGATATTCAGAAAATGTTTATCGAATATTTAATTAACAAAGATCTAGGAATTTTTATGTCTTGAATATAACATGATTATATGTATTTACTAGCTGCCTTACCCAGTGTGTTGCACGGGCTTTCTCTTTCCCTCATGACGCCAGCAATTATATGTGTGCGTTTGTACGCGCTCAATATATGTGAGTGATTTCTAAATTATTTTATTAAACTTCCCTTTTTTGAAGTTTGTTCCACATGTTTTCGATTTAAGACAGGTTACTTTTCCCTCTCTTTATCTTGGCATAACACGGGGGTTTTTTTAGTGTAAAATTATTGTTACCCCTTCCCCTCCGCCTCACCGATAAGATATCGCTTCAAATTTCGATGTATGACTATTGCGTTAGTTAAAAATTTATTAATGTGAAGCAATAAAAAGAAAGCGATTCCAATGCTCTAAGAGTAAAGCAAAAAACTTAATCATTTTTTTAATAATAGTTAGTTTCTAAGAAACTAAAATAATAAAATAAATTTCAGATTTTCATGAATGAATCAATCGTTACGTATAGTTAGCTTAAAAATGTCTCTGAAATGTATTTTTATCCAAAATAGTAGACGATGTACTTTTAATTAACAAATAATTAATTTAGCAATGAAATAATATAAATAATCCTTTTAAAAACATATATATTTTAATTAAAATCCATTTTCTATAAGTAATAAATAAAAGAAAAATTTACAAATAGCTATTGAAACGATTGCTTTTTTTTAATGCTTGAATAAACACACACACACACACACACACACACATATATATATATATATATATGTGTGTGTGTGTGTAAGTTATAAAAAACAGTATGGGGAAAGCCTAGATATATATTTACATGCACTGAAAAAAAACATTCAAAAAGAAAAAAAAACTATCTGATAAAAACATTGATGTTTTATTTTAATTTAATAGTTTTTCCTTTCACTGTCATTGTTACAAATTTTGTGTAATGAACGCTTAAAATAGTGTAAATAATTTATAACAGGAGTGTAATACATTAATATTACTTCTTATTGTATTTATTTTATGTTAAAATCTTGCCACCACCTCTCCCTACGAAATCTAGTTTTATTATGAAATAAAAAAATATGTGATTACACTGATGAACGGAATAAATTAAAAGCGAGCGCGCATTGAGGCAAGGTGTTGACAAAACAAAAGGGATAAAAAAAGCTGTCACGGGCTTTTTTGCAGATGGCAGAATTTTTTCTTACTTTCTTGACAATTATCGTTATATTTTGGGAATTTCGCACAAGATCTTTTGTGTTATTCTGATTCTGATGTATAAACCATATTATTGTAAAGTTTCATTAAAATCCATTCAGTTGTTTTCCCGTGAAAGACTACCAAAGATCTCTCTCCAAACATACTTTCACATTTATAATATATATCTTGATTCAATGATCTAAATTAACTAATATTAGCAATTTCTGTGTGTTAAGTATTAACTTAACGTTCAAGTAATTTTGAATTCGAAGTTCTTCACCCGAAGAGTTTTATGTGATTAAATCTAACTACAGATTTAATGTGCAATGATGTGGAAGGTTTGGTGACAATGTTGTAGTTCAAATATTACCATCACGTTTAGTCATAATTTAAGATGATATTAAATTTTTATTATGTATATTTCATTCTAAAGAAATCAGTTTAATTATTCAGTTCTTAAGAAGATATTGATTCTCTATCTTAAAAATCATAATGAATGTGATTAAAATTTTTAATTAAATATGAGGAGTTTTTATTGACATATTTCGATCAAGATTCAAGAATTACAATTTTTCTTCAAGAATTTCAGAAGTAAATGTGTTTTAGACAATAGCGTTATACTAACTTTGCGATATGGGAGATTCATTTGGATTATATTTAAGTGGATTTATATTAACTTCAAATGTATTGCTTTTATATTTACTAAGAAAATATTTATGTTACTATTGCATTTTAATGGTAGAAAATATGAATTCTCTAATTCTAAAGTTTTACAAAGCCACTTTACTATGTGTGCAGGGAAGAAAATTAAAAACTAATATACTCGTATATTGTTAATCAAATTTTTAGATCAGGCACAAATAATTGTTAAGAACTCGTTCAACTATACCACTACGCATCTTTTTTTTTTTTTATACATAAACCTATTTAAATGAACGAGTTCTTTGTGGTTAATGAAACAGAGCCATCTACAAAGGAAAGATAAAAAAAACAACTGAAAATGATGTTTTACAATCTGGTTTGATGTTCTCACGACGTCAAACTGGCCATGAAGCCTTTTTTCCCCGTTGCTTTTTGTGTTGAAGGAGTGCTAAATCAAATACACACCCCCACGGGTATTGCAGGGAGGTCAGCCCTCGGTGTTAATGACCTATATAAAATCCTTTTAAGAATGGATTTCTTTGGCCAGTTTAACTTTTATCGTTCATCAAATTGTGAAAGATATTTTCAATGACATTTAAGTTTAGCTGATCTCAATGTATTTTTTATGCGGTACTCGGTTATTTTCAATCTACCGTCACTGCGAAGTTAACGAAGAAATTTATTGTAAAAGTATAATGCTAGTTATTTTCTATTTATTCCAAAATTGCAAACAGGCACTAAAATATTTTTCCACCATTTTAGTAATAATCCAAATCACTTAACATATAGAACTACATAAAATCAGATGATAACGTTACATCAGCAATCGATTGAATAAAAGTAAATCGGTACAATAATTATGGTTGCTCTGTCCCAAACGAAATAATTAGTTACTTCGCTTATAACTGTTTGAATTTCCGTATCAGATAGGGAAAATGTGCCAAAAATTTCCTTTCACAAGGACTCCCTTTCCAAGATTCTGTGACACACGCTCGAGTTGCTACAATTGTTTTTATATTAGTAAAAAATTGCTTTTTGTACTGTCAAGTTTATATTCATATTATCATATAGTTTGTATTCATACTACCAATATTTTAAACAATATTCAATTGTGCTGTCAATAAAGCAATGAGTTCTAAATTATGAAGTCTATCACTCTATTTATAACCCTCGTACTAAAAATTAGTTAATGAGTATAATCAACGAATTCTTATTAATTTCACATTACATATTTAGATTTCCAGACTTGATTCCATAGGAAATTAAAGACATTCCATAAGTTAAAGACTTTGCATATTCAAACTTGATATGATATAATAATTTAATTGGTGCAATGAGGTATTTCGAATGTCCTCCGATTTTGACCTAAAATTACTTGGAGTGCGTAATAATATAAATTACTAGCTGGTATACCCGTTCTTCACACGGGTGAACTGAAAAATTTAACAGCACAGATTGAAGGCTAAAAAAGTTTTTAATGAATTAATTTTACGGGAATTGCAAATTAAACAAAACAAAAAAAAAAAGCTTTTTGCATATCTCAGCTAAACGGAAAAAAAAAGAGAAGAAAGAAATTAAAAACTCCTTTGTGTGTGTGTGTTAAATTTTAAGTATGTAGATCTAATATAGCTGATAAAAAGGATTTTTTTTATTTATAACTCTCCCCGTAACACTCTTGAGGGTCGATTTTTGAAAATTCCTCCCTAAGCTAGTCTCTGCTCAGCAAAAGTAACACATTGTTAAAAGCTTTGCGTACTGAACACTTAAAGTAGTGTAAATAATTTATATCTGAAAAAGTGACATTAATATTACTTTCTGTTGTATTTATTTTATTTTAAAATTGTAATATTCGCAAGCAACGCCGTTTCTTAAATTATAATGGCGATTCAATGAAAAACATAGCGAAATGTTAACGATAGAGTCAAGTTGGCAAATGCCTAGCTACTTTCATAGCTCGAGCTTTATTAGAGCTTTGTAAGACCCGTCGTGTAGGGGTGCGATGCACGTTAATACTTTATCCAACCGCATTATGATTTACTGTAGTTTTTTTCATAGAATATTTTTTTTTCGATCACTACATTTAAAATTAAGGGATATACATAAACAAAATACTCCAATTTGGAAAAGTTAATCCGTTAGAGCTAATAAATGAATTAAAGATATTCCACTGTAAAATTAATTATATACACCGTTCACTTAAAATAAACAGTGAAATCATTTTCCAAGGTCTTCACTAACATACAAAAACATAAAACACTTAAATTTTGACAAAAACTATTTTTTCGGGACAAAAGTAATAATCTTTGCAATTCGCTGAAAACGCGATATCTGCTACAAAACTATTCGGCTTCCCCGCTAAAATACTCATCATAGAACCCGTGCTGCCATATATCTTGGAAGAGTGGATTGCAAAGAATATTCCTGCTAAGTATTGGTAGAATATTCCTTCTAAGTTGGTGTGGTGTGGTAGTTAGGAGAAAGGGATGCCAGCTCAGGTGTCGTCCACGTCACTTCACCATGGTTCAAAATTACGTGGCCCGTTGCCAAAAGCCCTCGTGTAGCTGAACAGTGCGACGTTAATATACACTCACTCCAAAAAATACAGTACAGTAGTTATAATTATTTTTAAAGTTAAAAATGCAATACCTGCCTATTCAATTAAAATTATAGCGTTATAATTAACTACTAACCACAAACAAATTTTAAAAATTTGTCCAAATGATGTAGTGTTAAAGAGAAAGTTTATTTACTTTAAGTACCAGAACCGATAAAAGTGTTTATTTTGAAAAAAGATCAATTTCATAATACGAAATGTGCATAATAAAATCATAAAAAAGCAACATTCAAATAAAGAGAGATTTATAACAACCTCTCCCTTCAAAACTTAGTTTTATTCTGAAATAAAAAAAATTAGGCATTATTCTGATCACAGGCATTAATTAGAAGCGAGCCCCTTGCGTAGCCAAAACAAAAAGAGTTTCTTCACTAACAAAAGATAGATATATGCTGTCGCGGGCTTTTTTGCAGCGCATGCCAGAATTGCTAGCAGATGACAGAATTTTTTCCTACTTGACAAATATCGTTATATTTTTGGACACTTCATACAATATCTTTATAAATTATAGTCTATGCTATAAATTATAGCCTATGAGTTATTCTGATGTATAAGCTATATTACTGTAAAGTTTCATTAAAATCCATTCAGTTGTTTTTCGTGAAAGACGGCCAAACATCCTCACAAACTTTCGCATTTATAATATATATCTAGATGTAATATTGCTTTAGAGATAATTTGATAATAACTGTGAGCTCAGAAATTTAATAAACACATAAATGACAATAAAGATAGATTTGATAGTTTTAATTTAAAAACTACTTTTTAAATATGTAAACCACGAAAATGTATCTTGGCATATTTTAATCATATGAGTTAAAAAAATCACTTTTTAATAAACTAAAGTTTTCTTGGCGCCTGTCAAAAAGAGAGAAAAAATAAATATTGCTTTATTAATTTTGAGTAATAAATTAGAAAAATAAGAGGTAAATAATTATTTATACAGATAACAAATCAGATTTTATCTAAAGCTGAAAATGTTTAATGTTGCTGATAGAAACTTTTAGAGAGAAAATATGAATGATTCTTTTTTTATTTTCTTTGGCATTGTTGAATCGCGATGGATAAAAATAAAATATTGTCCATGAATATCTCGTTGGGCCACTTTTGCTTTTAATATAGCTTTGATAATTCTTAGCATGAACTCTACGATATGCCGAAAGGTAGTTAGTGAAATCTGGACAGTACTTGATGCATATCACCTTCTAATAATGCTGCATAGGATAGTAGTCGATTTGAATTAATTTTTGATTAACGTTGATCGCTAAAACAACACGAGATCTAATGGTGACAGAATGCGTAACTTTCAGCCACAGAAAAGGATAAGGAGGACACATTGGCTGGTATCTCATTCTCTACACTTTCACACCAATTGAATATGAAAACTTTGAGCCACGACACAGATTTGAAGACTATCAGTCCTTCTGCACGGTGAATTTTCAGTAATACCAGGACTCGAGCTCACGACTCACTGTTCACGAGCTCGTGACCGTGACCACTCTGCCACTGCAGCCATATTGAGATATCAAAATAGCTGTTTCGACTTCAACTTACAAATACTTTTTAGGATTGAGATCTGGAGGTTGTGACGTCAGCTCATCAATGTGAAGTTTCCCATTATGCTCCTCAAACCAATCCTATATAGTACCTGTAGGATTTAATATCCTGTTGAAAATAATTATTGCCTTTGGGTTCAATCCTCACCATTACTGGATGTTCTCGGTTATCAATGATGTTTTGGTGCGATGTTTTATTCAGACTTCCATGCACACACAAAGGGACCCAGAGCATGCCAAAAAAACATTCCTCAAAACATCAAATTGCCTCCCCCAGCTTGAAGTGCTGATGTAATTAATTTAAGTTTTTCACTTCCATGCTGGTTTCATCAAACACCACACAAATATACCATTTTCATAATGTAACATAAAACAGGATTCATCCGATCTGACTACTTTCCTATTTGGCACCATCGAATCCTTGCGTGCCTTGGCGCATTTGAGACAGTTCATCTTATTTGTTGCACACAACAATGGTTCCCGCACTAACGTTCAACTTCCATTGGCCATTGGATGCATAGTACAGCGAACACTGCGCACAGAAATACTTTTAGACTGATCCTGATTAAGATCTGAGGTACTATGCTGCATTATTACCTTTCTGTTTTCATTTGGGATATTCGTTATTCCGACCGATCATTCATCACTAGATGATGATCAGAATTTGCCTGTTTGGACTTAGTACTTTGCTACTAATCTATATACGTTTTCACTACAGCAGCTCGTGAATGGTTCACAAATGCGGTGATTTCCCTAATACTTACTCCATGTCTCCGAAGTCATTCTAACATCCTGCATTTAAAGTACGTAAAGTTATGTTTTTATTTCATGTATAAACAAGCAATTCACTTATACTTCTATCTCTAGAGCATAGCTTTCTTTTTTTATAATAGCACTTTAGCGGTAAAACTATGCCTTTGGTGGTAATACTGTGACACAATAGTTCATTTACATAAAGCTATCAAGAGGCTGTAATAAAGTGGTGTAAAGACATCTTATAGTAATAAAAAGTTCAACATTCTTTCTGAAGATAAGTTCTCTCTCTCTCTCTCCACTGAGCTTTAAAAAGAATATTTTTTTATTTCTTCAGGTTAATTACAACGCGGGATTTTCAGTAAAAATATTTTTAGTAAGAAGCAATAGACATTCTTAAGCATACTTGTTTTTCTTTTTATTCTATGCATTCTGAAGAAAACATAAATTTTTAATTAAAAAAAAACTCTTGTAACTGTATGTGAACTCACAGTAATTAATAATAACAACGCCTCCACAAATAATGCATAGTTGATAGATTTTGCTGCTTTATATAAAAGTTCTGGATATATGTACAGTAAAACCTCCATGTAACGAACCACTATATTGCGAATTTTTCAATACAGCGAAATTTTTCCTGGAACCAAGAACATTTCACGATTTTTTTCGTAAAATAAACTCCCTATAGCGAAGTGCATTTTCTATCTAACGAACTTTTTTCTTGCAACTCAATTTTTTTCCCTCCATATTTTTAAAGTATTTTTGAACATTTAAACTTATTCTCTTTTAAAACATTTTATGGTAGTCAGAAATCTAGAACTGGTTTTATTAGGTGCCTGACTCTCCGAGAACAATAGAATTCTGCGTACATCAAAGAAGTACAATATTTAATCCCCATTGTGCAGTTCACTAGAAACATCTTCGATATATTGTTTCAACTACAGTGGAGTTCTAGTTATAAAATAATGTATATTTAAAATTACTTGTATGCTTTAAATTATAGAAAATGTCTCTAAAATTCATTAAGTTTAATGTAAAATTATTTTTTTAATTTTGAAAATACAGTGTATTCCTCGACATCCTTTTTTCTTGTTTCCCTTGCAGTTTTTTTTCTTTTTTATGGATAAAATTTATAAAATAAATAGATACTAATTTACAAAAAGGTGAGAATAATTATTTTTTTAGTATATAGTGTTTATGAATTAAAATTTTGTTTTATTGTTTTATTTGGCTTATAAAGTGTATTGAAAGATGAAAATCTATATAACGAACTTTTTTTTCAGGATTTCGAGGTTCGACTGTATTTATATATATATATATATATATATATATATATATATATATATATACTAGCCGTTACCCACCCACTTCACTGGGTACTTCACGATGTTGTATATATGTATACTGTTTACATATATATTAATTATTGATATGTAGCATTAAGAATTCGATTGTATTGAAAAATATATTTATAGCTGTTACACTCTCGCCCCTTGATATAAAAAGAAAATAAATTATAATATCTAATTTCTATTTAAATCTAAAATAGAAAGAGAAAGATATTTTTCGCTCACTTAACCTAATAATCAAGTGGATTTCCACCAAAGCAACTTTCAGTGGATCTCTACTCCAAAAAATAAACATGTGTGCTAAATTTGAAGTCTAAATCTAACAGAGCAAAAACGGAATTTTTATCATCAATACCTCGTTAAGAGCACTCTTAGCGGATTCCAATTCAACAAAAGAAGCATGCAAACCAAATTTTATTATTGTAGTCTTAGCAGTTCGAAAACGGGAATTTTGTTTACCAATACGCCCAATAACTCTCCCCGCTTCCCACTGGAGTTGATTTCCGTAAAATCCATTCTTAGTGGAACTCTATTCAACTAAAGAAAAGTGCTCAAAAAATTTCAAGTAAATGAGTTAAATTCAAAAACAGGAATTTTTCTATAACACGCCTTAATCCCTCGCAACCCCACTCCTTTGGGGGTCCGCTTTCGCAAAAATCTTTGTAAAAGGAGCTTTATTCCATGAACGGAACATATCTTCTAATTTTCAAGCAGGTGGTTCTATTAGTTGAAAAGCGGAAATATTTATCTATTACGCCCCTTAATCCCCCTCAGTGACCCTTGGGGATCAATTTTCCCCAAAACTATTTTGTAGCGGATCTCTACACCATGAAAGGAATTCGCTTATACCAAATTTTAAGACTGTACGTCTAATAGTTTAAAAATGGAAATAATTATTTATAACGCCCTTTAAGCCCCCGCAACGCCACTTAGGAAACGATTTTCACAAAACCCATCTTACAGCGGATCTCTACTTAATGAATGGAATCAGCTTACTAAGTTTCGAGATTTTACGTCTAATAGTTTAAAAAAGGCGTCAATTGCCTATAACGCCACTTAATACTCTGCAACGCCACTTGGGAGTCGATTTTGACAAAACCCATTTTGCAGCGGTTTTGTACTCTATGAAAGGAATCCGATTACTAAATTTCAAGCAAGACTGTACGTCTAATAGGTTAAAAATGGAAATAATTATGTATAACGCCCCTTAAGCGCCCTCAACGCCCCTTGGAGGTCTATTTTCGTAAAAATCATTATGTAGGGAATCTCTACTTTATGAAAGAAATCTGTGTACCAAGTTTCTCACGACTGTACATCTAATAGTTTAGTAATGGAAATAATTATCTATAACGCCCCTTGGGGTTCGAACTTTGCAAAATCCATTCTTAGCTGACGTCTACTCTATAAAGGGAACCTACCTACGAAATTTCAAGTCTGTAGGTTTAATAGTTCCGGAGATATCGTGATTAGTCAGTGAGTCAGTGAGTCAGTGAGTGAGTCGCTTTTCTACTTTATATATATGAATATGTATATATATATATATATATATATATATATATATATATATATATATATATATATAAAGCTCAATAAATTTTATAACTTTGCAAAAATAAGGTAATACCATTGATAAGAAACCCTTTCTTAATGCATATGACATCTTATCGAAGCACATTGTCGGGGTTATTTTGAAACTAATAATCAAGTATAACAATTAAATAAAAAATATAATCAAATAAGAAATGCTTTGGCTTAAAATAACAGTAGTATTTTTTTAGTGTGTGACATTTCGTCTTATGAAAATGCGAGCAGTTCTCAACGTTCTTTTTTGTAGTTTTAAGGTATCCCCGACTACGTTCGAAACGCGATTTTGAAAAAGCGTAAAAATGAACAGTTCTTGGATATTTAATGTTATTTTGAATTAGAATATGCATAATTTGTTTTAAGAATATTATTACAAGGAAAAGTTATTTAAATACAATTTTTTGGCAAAAAATGACCTATTTTCAAAACCCTTTCTTTTTGCGGACAATGCTTCTATAATAATTATAAATTGCCTATATATAGTAAGACTTCTATACAGAGTCTGGACTAGGACTTCTGACGTATATTATTATTTAGAATATATTTATTCATATTTTAATGCATCAAAATAGAGAAATTTTAAACGAAAAAACATCGGTTATTACTTCCATTGATCGTAATTTTGAAAATAATGTGAATTTTTCCAAAATCCTAGTTAGGCTATATAGAGAAATCTTATTTATATATAAGCAAAATATTAATAATATAAAAGCATTTTCCATAAAAGAAGAATATTTTGAAAATATGTCAATATTTCTTCCTTTTATGCCAAAAAATTGCATTTAAGTAATTTATTTAAGATAATATTATATATTTATTGTAACTCGGAGGACACTAAATATAAAAAAAAAACCTATTTATTCACACGCAATTTTAAAATCATAGTTACGAACGTAGTCAAATACCCTATTTTTGAAATAAAACTTATGTCTCTAACAAAAGAAAATGAAGTCTTCCTATACCGTATAATAATAAGTATTCATCACAAATAGAAAAATGTATTTTAGTTTAAAAATACTATTTAAAATTAAATTGATATCGAATTTTATGCTTTAATTTTGTATAATTTTTACCTACATTGCTCTCTTTTATGCTCCCGGAAATTTGAGAGCAATGCTATATTTAATCATACACTAATACCAAAAATCATCTGTTAAGTTTCATATGTGATGCATTATAAATGCTGGTCATTAAAAAAATGTCTTCATTTCTGTAATATTACATTCCTTTCTAAAATAACGACCTTTTACTTTCAATTTTAACCCTCTTTCTTTCAATGGGAAATAATCCCGGTAGAAAATTGAATCCCCAGTTATATGCTATGAATAAATACATTAAGAAATAAAAGGATACTAAAAACGAAAGCTAACAATAGAAAGATTTCACTGTCTAATGAATCATATCGTAATAAAGGCAAAATCGAGGTCAAATTTTAAATGAATGCATTACATCAACAAAGGTAAGCATCCGGGACATTCAATTTTTCCCATTAAGAAATACATCGTTTTAAGGAAGAATGAATATGATGAATATAGCATTAATATTACATAGGAATTCTTATACTACTTATTTTGATGAGAATTTGTCGTAAGATTAAAAGTCTTTCACTTTCTTGGGAATATCTTACAGTTTTGAGACAAAAAATAGTTCAAATAGCTATTTCTCTTTCTACATTTCATTATTTATTTATCTTTCATTTATATTAAAAATTTTGTAACTATATTCAAGGGCGTTTAAAAAATGTTTTTTAATAACATTTATTTAAATATTCCCGGATTTTTATTGAAAGATCAAACATAAAATATATTTGATTTTGAATTTTAATACTGAGGAGTTATTTTTAAAACCACAGTTAATATAAAACTGTTTAATATCTAACATTTAAAGTTCTTAGCGAATAGAGGAATTCATTTTAGAAAAGTAATTTCTAAAAATAAATGACAAAAACGGGTTCTTTTTAACGCGATCGCCTTAAAACATTGTTTCATTTGATTATATATTAATTAATGTTTCAATTTGCTTTCATAAAAATTTAGGTAACACAACAGGCGATATTAGATCAAATGTTGAAATGGTATACTTTTATGAAGCATTACTTCACGTGATTCTGAAATTTTTGAAAACGTATTAAATTAAGTATACCAATATGATGTCACTTTTTTCCAGTTATAACTTGTAAAATTATTCAATATAAAAATAATTTTTTTAAAACTTATACGATAATAAGAAAAGAAAGGAATCAATCTTAAATATGTAAACAAAGTCTGAAACAAAAATGGGTTCCTCTTTCAAATGTCGTACGGGGTTACTAATCAAAACGAATCAAATTAGTTGTGTTTGTTTCTCAAAACTAAATATGTATGTGTCATGATCTCACTGAAATTTCATCGATATTTGATGTCAAGTACTATTTTTTCATCGAAATGCAGAAAATCAAATTCCTAAAATAATTGAGTGGTCAAACTGCTCTGAAAATATCATAACATTTGTTTTACAAATGAAAGGTACGTTATATTTTTTTAAGAATATACAGTACCCTTTTTCCAAAAATGATTTTGGAGACTATCAGTAAAAATCATTTGTGTTTTATATTCAGATTATATTATTAAGTTAAACCTGAAAGTAGAACGTCAGTTTGACCAGATATTTTTTTACAATTTTAAAAATTAAGAATTTTTGAAGTTTTTTCAAACTTTTATAAAATGCTCACTTTAAATTTTTTTTAGTCATTTTTAGTTATTTTAGTTTCTTAGATTATTTTGAACAAAAGTTAGTTTGGATTTGAAAATCTATTCCCTTGTTGATTTTTAATAATTATTTTTCTAGAAAAACCTGGAATAAACACGAAAATTTTTAAAAGATTAACTTAAGCATTTTTTAAAAAAATAACTAGACCTAAAAATCTCAGACCTAAATCCATGTTAACTTTTATTGAACATACGTTTGGGAGTATCTACAAAAACTTTCAAGGCTCTATGATGCATAGAAAAAATAAGCCTTAGATCCTTCAAAATTTTAAGTCCTAGAAAAACGCATTTAAAGTTTTTAAAGGCATAAAACAAAAACTTACAATGCCCGTAAAGCTTTAATTTTTTAAATATGTTATTTTCCAATGTATGTTATACATTAAAACACTATTTTAATTAATTATGACTGAAAATAAATTTTTTAATTCAAAATAAATTTTTGCATAATATTGATAGCATTTGTTACGACGACAGTTTATTCAGCTTAATCTTAACCTAATATTTTCACAAGAGTTTTGAAAAACATATCATTTATGTACAAAATGATAATGATACTAACTTAAGCTGAAATAGTCAGGTTTGTTCATAAAATTTAATTTTTTTTCAGTTTTAAATTGGGTACTTTAGGAAGTCTTAGCTCTTCGACTTTAAAATACTAAAATTAGTACTACAATATGTTTAGTATAATTTAGTTTAGTACATCAAGAAAATATTCAATTTTATCTGCTATACTTGAATTCAGAATACTTGTATTCGAAAGTCTAAATGCAGTATCACTGATTTTTAGATGCATCATTTTCAGCAGTATTCCATCTTCAAAATATTGTTTCTCACAGTAACCTGAGAATGTTTTGGACATGGCATTTTCTCAACTGGAAAAATTAATGATGAAGCTTTTAAGTTATATAAACTATTTTTAAAGAAAAAATTGGCATTGAAATCAATTTTAATTAATTGATTATGAGAATTCGAAAAACTCAAAACACAATCAAGCAAAAATGATTTTAGTAATGACAATTGTAATTAATAAACATTTCACTCTAAAGGAGTTAGTTGTGCTCAATAATATTTTTAATTAATTCAATTTAAGAGTGGAAAAATGCTTTAAAATGAAACCGAAACCAAAACCATAGCTAAGAAAACTTCAAATATCTTAAAAACTGATTTGTTAACAGATCTGAAATGTGGTAACAAGCTTTGTAATGATATGAACCACAAGAAAATGCAAAAAATGTTTTTTCGGTAAATATGAAATTTTTATGGTACTGTGTACTCTTAATAGCAATGTTTATTGTATGTAGAGTGAGGTATACTAGATTAATATTGAAAACAAAATATTTCGTTTAAATTGTACTAGAAGAGGGAAACTTAACATATGTGTTACTGTTGCTTTTTCGACTAAAGGATCATGTAATGATTTGAACTACAGACAGAATTACTTGGAGGGATAATGCTTGATAAGCATAATTCTAAATCGTTGTACTAAAAAGTAACTTATTGATGATTATAATCCATAATAACTACCATAGTAAGATCAACAAAAGATAACCTTTTAAATCATTTTTTATATTTATTCTGAAAGTGTTTTAAAATATTGAAATCGTTTTAAGACAGAAACAGTAATGTGTTTCATCCTTAATTTTTTTAAAAACCAAAATGTATTCAATAGGACCATTTTTTGAAATGTGTTTCTTTATGAGACTGCATATCTGATTTATTCTGTTAAAGTATTACTTAACACTCTTTAGACTTGTTGTTGTTATTATTTTTCCACACCACCAAGCAGTAGCATCTGACACAGGTCTACGAAATTCATCGTAGCAAGAGGGGTTAGACTGCGTCTGTCATTTTAGTGCAGCTTTTGAACACCACGCACGTGACTGTTCTGTTTGGCTCCATTCCCCCTTTCCCCAATTTTGAGGAGACACACCACTGAAAGGGGGTTCCAGGGGTCTTCTACCCTCTTTTCCCTACTATCAAACTGTTCAGAGGATTTCCGGCTAGTCAGATATCTAGAGCAGGGGTATCCAACCCAAATGTCCTTGCGGGCCACTTCGGAAAAACATAATCTCGCGAGCCGCATTTTTCATGTATATAGACATAGATAATACAATAATGTTTATATAATATAATAATGCAATGATCAAATAATGTTTAAAATATTACAGTCTGTGTGTTGCCATTTTATTGAAAATCATAGTGTTCCTTTTGAATTGATCTTTCGTTACTCATTGTTGAAATTTGATTGTGCTGTCATTTGCAAATGATAAGTATACATTGCCCTTTATCTTAACAGTCCTGAACATTTTTTTAAACTTTAAAAAACACCTCTGACTGCCTCTTGCTTTTTTGGCACTCCAAACAGAAAAGGAGGAGAAATGAAAGTCGCACACACAGAGAATCAAGTATAATCTAAAGTAAAGAATATGCATAATGTAATTCAGAATTTATTAAAAAAAGTAATTTATCATAGTAAAATTAAATGTAACTGTTTGATAAAATATGAATCTATTTTAATCTAAAGGACATTTCTATTATCAAAAAGGATTTATTTTAAAACAAGAACAGGTAACAGGCAAATACATTGTAGATTTATATATATATATATATATATATATATATATATATATATATATATATATATATATATATATATATAAATTTCCTTCAAATAAATTTCAAAATTAAAAACTTTAAAAACCTGATATTTAAAGTTTCTTTTAAAAGAATCGGTGGGCCGCGTGTTGGACACCCCTGATCTAGAGCGCCCCTATTCCACCCAGGTTTATGCATTTACAAACATCCATGCCTTCTTCGAAATTCAAACGGGGATTCTTCGGCACAGCGTCCCAACCACTATCCTGTCTAGGCGGTATTAGAATTATTATTTAAACTTATTTCTTTTAGATACTTTAGACTTATTATCTAGTAACAAATGGTTAAAACTTTTTTTTAACTCCAACATATTTTAAACTGCGTTGAATTTCATCTTCTCCATAATAATGAGAAATATACATATTGCCAAAAATATTGGATGCTATGTTATCAATTAAATTATATAAAAAAGTATGAAGAGTTTAACCGCATTAAATTAGAAATTTACTACCGTTGAAAATTATTACAAGAGAAGCATTAGAACTAACGCATTCTACATAATGCACTTTTTAGATTATACTATAAAAATTAAACTCTTAATACTATAAAAGTGTTTTCTGTATTCCACTTCCCTTTTCTAAAATATATACTTTCTTTTATGCGAATGCTTCTTTGCTAAGATACATAAACCACCCAAGCGCAAAAACATTTCGGAGATTACAAATATATAAGTACATATTAGTATGTTGATAATTGAGAATCATTTCCTTAATCCCTGTGCACGAAAGAACCATCTTTTTTCATTAATCACTATTTTTTTTGTTTTCATCTCCCTTATCATGTTCATCGGAGCAAGAAAAGTGGTCGTAAACAACCTTGATCCTTTCGCTGTTTACCAAATAAATGTCATTTTGACAAAACGGTGTACATTGCGTGTTCTTCTCATGTTCCTTCCCTCCTTACGGAAATACATTTACCGTATTATCATACGCTGTGGAATGAGGTCTGGACAGTACTTGGAGACTAATGCAGGTTTTGTATATGTGAAAGAAAATTGGTCTATCAAATGTTTTTGATGTGTGGCAATACAACGATTGTTTTGGAATCACCGACCAGATAGTTGAAATGAATATATATATATACAAAATGCAAATTTCACATTTTTTTATGCTTTATCTCGGAAGAAAAGAGAAAATCGTCGATCTTTATGGCATATTCTGATTTTTGAATGAATTTAAATTCATTTAATTATGTTATAATCCTTACTAATTTTACCAAAAAGTGTATCTTATGTGACTGAAAATTTCACCCTACAAGTGTCATTCTACTTTTCGCATTTAAATTACGTGTTAGGTTTTAAATTTCTCGGTGATAGGATCGTGAAGTCTTCAATAGCACGACAGCCAGTGGTGTGCCTTAGCCATCTCAAGACTTTTCCTCCAGAGCTCAATTTTTTTCTCCATGGTCTTCCAATTAATCACTCTCAGGGTAGCAGAATCCCCTCTAGGCTGTAAATCCACCTGTGGTTGAGTCCGACCCCCTAGTTTTTATTCCAGTGGACTTGGCAAAAAGATATTCTGTGTTGTACGTTTTTTATTCATTATAATAACGTGGCCAGCCCATTTAATTCTTTGAATTTTTATATATTTGACAATGTCTGGTTCTCTCTAAATGTCATCAACTGAAGTTCCTCCGAAAGTGGCTTTTAAGAACCGACGCTCAAAAACAACAAGTGTATTTTCATCATTTTGTGCTATTGTCCAAGTTCAATGGAAAAATTACATTGATTTATCATCAATGCAAGAGAATCATAGTACTGTATATTTACGGATATAAGCCAACCCATGTATAAGGGAAAAGTTGGTTTTTTTCTGCAAAAATTCACACAAAATTCGAAGACTGTATATAAACCAAATCCAATATAAGTTCTTGTAATTTTCAAAATGTCACCATGAGAGCGAAAATGTAGCTAATCTGGTGAAAGGGAGGGGGTATTTTCAAACCGAATAGTTGTCATATAAAACTTTAACAACAATAGTTTTATTTCTGGTAACACACACGCTATCTGAAACTAATACTTTGTTTTCAATTATTTATTATCTTATACACAATATCTGTGCTATTTATACTTTCTGCTCCTTTTTTTTTGCCTGGAAAACGAGTGGGATAAGAATATTCGAGAACGACACGTGATCGTCGACTTATGTTTCATGGCCTCTGGTGGTAAAACTCGCTTCATAATGATCATGTGTATTTATACATCCATATACATAACATTTTACAAATTATCAATATTCGGAGATTCGGATTCTGACACTCACCTTGAAAGATTCATGTGACTTTTTTTCTTATTTTAGAATAAAAATTTAATTCAAAGCACACAAAAAGTTAAATATTAATGTCACTTATGCATAGTTAAAGAAAAATGTAAAAAAAGGGGGTGGGGAGGAAAAAGAAGAGAAGAAAAAAAACCCCTGTTTTATACCTATTTGCGTTTTTTCCAAAATTAATGGACCCTTATATAAGTTTTCTCCCTTATTTTCACTTTTAAAATGTTCCAAAAATTCTCAACTTATACACGGAAATATAAGGTATGAGTATGGTAGCATTTATAATGAGCTATGCATATCAAAAACGGTTTATGAAAATAGTTTATATTTATCTTCAAGATTACTTTCGTACGTTATGGATAGAACCTCAATCCAGAACACAGTTTAAATATTTTTACTTGTGATACAGTAGAGCAACCGAGAGCTTTCAGCGACGGATCTAGAACATTTGAATCATTATCAAAAGACCAGAATTACAGTTAGCGTGTCCCTGTTGCAACTTTCAGATCATATCGTAAGAATAATTGGAGACTTAGTTCTATTTAAAATACAGAAACTTGACACAAACATTAGCACTCAGTCTGTTCGAGCATGCGCAGTGGACGCCGCGCGGCGGTGATTAAGTGTATTAAGCGAAACGAGAATTAAGAGTTTTCGGAGTGTGTGAGGGGGATCAGACGAGCGAGAGCGTGGAATTACGGTGCCCATCGCAAGTGTTCCGACATACGCCCCGAGCAACCGAGTGTGAAAATAAAGGTGTTTTGTCAACATCCTGGTCTGGTTTCCTGAGAGAAAACACATAGGGACCACTCCCCAACACAGACCCAAGGTGAATTGAACATCACCAGACATCAGCTTGTGATCATGATTATTCTGTACTATGGTATCTTTTTTCAGAAGAGAAAAAAAGTCGAAATATTAACTAATTCTTTTAACTTCATTAGCGTATAGAAAATGATCTATTTTAATATTTTTCTCTAATTTTTTTCTACTTTTAATTGATCCAATGTTATTATTTTGCATTATAAGGGTAAACGGCTTTTTTACTTCTGCGTTTAAAATCAAACATTGGTGTTTATAGAAAAAAACTTTTAAGAATGTTTTTTATATTAAACATTAATCTCTCTCTCTCTACATATAATTATCTATATAGGTTATATAGAATTATCCATATAGATCATTTTTAATATTTTCATTAAACTGCACACACGCACATATATATATATATATATATATATATATATATATATATATATATATATATATATATATATATATCCTTACTAATATTATAAACGTGAAAGTTTGTGAGGATGTTTGGGAGTCTTTCAAGCAAAAACAACTGAATGGATTTTAATGAAACTTTACAATAGTATAGCTTATACATCAGAACAACACATAAGCTATAATTTATAGATATTGTGTGAAGTGTCCAAATTATAACAATAATTGTCAAGTAAGTAGGAAAAAATTCTGCCATCTGCAAAAAAGTCCGCGACAGCAAATATCTATCTTTTATGTGTGAAGCTAACCTTTGCATTTTGTTTTATCTACGCCAGGCGCCAGGAACTTGCGGAGTGTGAGGCTGATTATACTTTTAACATAAATTAAACACAAAAAAGTAATATTTCCAGATATAAATTATTTATGCTATTTTAAGCGTGCATTACCCAAAATTTGTAACAATGTGTTACTTTTGCTGAGCAGAGATCAGCTTAGGAAAAGGTTTTCAAAAGTCGCCTCACAAGAAAGTTATGGGGAGTTATAGACAAAAAAATATCCTTTTCATCAGCTATTAAATCTACTGACTTAGAATTCAACAAACATGTTTTTTTTGGTTCAGCTGAGATATGCAAAAAAGTTGTTTTTTTTGTTTAATTTGCAATTCACGTAAGATTAACTCATTAAAAACTTCTTTATCCTTCAATCTGTATTGTTTAATTTTTCAATTCACCCGTGCGAAGAACGGGTATAACGGCTAGTATATATATATATATATATATATATATATATATATATATATATATATATATATATATATATATATATATATATATATATATATATATATATATATACATGTTTCTTAAAATTCTAAGTTTATTAACATAATACTAAATAGATATTTTTTGCAAATACGTAGAATATGTTTAAAAAGGAATTTTGTGCTCAGTATTACTTTTTAAAACGTTATGCTAACATAGCTAAAGTTGACACGAGTTTCATTATTTAAAGATAAAATTTTTTTAAGACTGTTTGGTTCTGTTAGAAAATTTTGTGATGTACCCAGTCCCTTTTCCCTAATTGCTAAGAAGAGACGCCGACAAACGTGGGAAAGATCCGTTCGTTTCACTAATTTCTGGGGGAAAAGTTCCACAAATGGGTGGCCAAATATTCTGACCATTTTTCCCATGGCAGTTCGAGAGATTAAAAGAGACGTCGGTACAATGTGCTTACGGTTTCTCACAGATCTTGGACGTCAGCGCTTCTGTGGGACAGGGCTCTCACTGTGCACCCAGACAGTCCCCCCGACCGACAGAAGAGATCAAAGGGATAGGCGGTGAGTGACCATGAGAAACAGGAGGTTTAAAAAGGGAGAGAGAAAGAGTTTGAGAGAAGACTTTTACTTACTTGCTTACCTAATTTTTAATCACTATCTGTTTTAATTTTTTTATTTTATTTAATTTCTCTCTTATTTTTAATTATTTTACTATACTACCCTTCAATCATGGCAAATCACCCTCTAATGCTCAACAGTAGTCTCTATGATAGGGGATTAAGACCTCAGCAGGGATCATGTGCCCCAATAACCATTCAACCACTTTTACTTCAGAGAATTCGGGAAGAGGCCTCTCTCAGTCAGTGATACCTGGGAGTCCGCGAATTAATTTAAACGAAGACGGATTTAGAACCGAGGAGTGATTCGAGTCCACAAGAGCAAGGTGGAAATAGAGCCAGCAAACTTACACACTCTGAATGGAGTTACAGAAAAACGAAGACTTTCTCTAGTGAACTGTGGACCCTTTGCCATATCGAATTCTCGAAAGTATCACTTTGATTAATATGGTTAAGCTAGCTCCATAAAGGAAAGATACTCTACTTCTGTGGACCCTTCCTGCAATTAGATTGTACGGGAATATTTATTTGACGATTTTCTTACTGTAATAAATAATTTAACCCAGAGCTGATTGAAGTCATTACAATTTCTAAAGATTTTGATGTAAGGTTAGGTATTGAATTGTTTAAAATTCTTAAACCTTTATGTTTAGATCATTCGGTAACTGTTCACTCAGAACGGTGAGGCATTATTTTATTAGACGAATAGAAAGATTATCTAAATGCAATGCGGAAATATATATTTATCAATAACGATGTGTTGAAATAAATGTTATGACCTAATGCTTTACCTAAACTAAGATTTACTGATAAGTGTATTTAAACCAATTCTTAAGTAGATATAATCTATAAAAAATTAGTTTCCTTTACTGTAATCCATTGTTAAAACACTTCAATACACTGCCATCTCAAATTTTGTCGTATTGTATTATAGTATCGCATTTGCACAGTTTTCGGTATTGAATTGATATCAACCATAGCTATCCGAGGATTTAACATTTAATGACAACACACATTTGTCACAGTGATCAATGATTTAGGCGACTGATCAACAACAAATGACCCGTGACTACATGATAGAGGAATATTTGTACCAAATTTGAACCAGATTACTTTTATTCCCGATTTATAATATCATTTGTGTTATCATGTATAAAAAATATCAAATACATATATTGTTAAAATAAAAAGCTTTTTTTTTGTTCTGATCTGTTTTTTTATTTCAAAAGTATAAATAAATATTGAATTAGAAATTAAAAGCGAGACTTAACCATTTAACTGGTTTGCCCGTACACCATACGGACTATCCAAAGATGGCCACAACCGGTTTCCCGTATGCTGTACGGACACTATTTTCTTCTTTTTATCATTGATCTGTACATATTTTATTTCTTATAGTGAGATTATTAGTACTAGTATTTTTAAGAAATGCAGTTTCTCCATGGTATTGAAATATTTCTCATCCGGGATTTCTTTGGTGGTGAAAGCGGGAATTTTTCAGGGATTTAAATTCTTAAAAATATTCAATAAAAAACAGTGCATACATATCCACACACAACTCTTTGAAAAAGAGTTACGAACAGGATATTTTTGTAAGTATGAGAGAAATTTTTTTTAGTCATATATGAAACATTCTTCATAGCATAGTGAGTGTACTTATAAAAAGCAAAGATTTAGGAGTTTTGAGCTCTACAAGAATAAAATAAGAAAATAGTGTGAAAACACATTAAAATTGAAAATTAAAATAAAATTCTTCCATTTTCGCATTTTATGTTAAGTATTACGCTTATTTATACGTAATAAAAAATTTGCCTTTTTTTGGAATATTTTGGGCAAAAAAATCGACCGTTTTAAGGATTAAAGGATTATATTATATTATTTTATTGTCTTTTTAATTGAATAGGCGCGAAGCAAAAAAAGAGCAGAGAAGATTGAAAGGTTTCGTACAACCATGTTGCTTTTATATTTTTACGATAATATTTTATGCTGTATTCAAGTCCTCCGAAACTAATATTATGTCTGTAAGTGTACCTTTATTGTTAAAATATAGAATTTTCTATGCTTACTGGATGATACATAGCATTTGTATATTAAATTTGATATTTAGCAAACAAAACTCTTAACCACCCTGAACTCTTCAGCTCATAATTCTACGGTCGGGTGAAATGAATTGTACAAAATATATTACACAGCTGAGTAGAATTTGTTATACAGACTATTCGCAATGTGTTTGTGTGTTTTCATAAACTGCTACTTATAAATCTGAACATATTGTAATAGTTATAGAAAAATCCAAACTGGCATAACTCGTAAAGATTGGATTTTTTTTTGTATTTTACTATATTCATTAAAAATGTATTTTCATTCCTATGAGCAATTTAAAACTTCTTCCAATATATTTTGGCTTTTCAATTTCAATTTATTCATCACTTTAGATAAATTTTATTGATAAAGTAGAAAATTCAAAATATTATATGATGGAAAATGTAATGCAATTATTTCACTGAATTAATTTTAAAAAAAATATTAGCGTAAAAAACATTTGAAACGCTTATAAGATAATTACATTGATAATAAGATGGGGGGGGGCTTATTCTAAGCGTAATCGTATGTTATAAAATATAAATATATAGAAACATTCTAGTCATATTAATATGCTGTATTTTGATTTACACAATCCATATGTGCTTAAGTAACATACATTTAACAACACCTTCACTTTAAACTGAAAAGGCTAATATTTTCGTACATGTTGACAATTATTGCTTTATTCTTTTTAATCCAACATCAAAAATTTAGATAATATGTCCTATTTTCCACGATCGAAAAAATCTATTTAAAAAGGATTACAAGAAAATTTTTACAAGTGAGAATCATATAATCAAGCTTACAGCAAACTTGTTTTTGAAAACTGCTCTCATAAAACCTGGCAAAAATACTATCGGAATTAGAAAACATAAATGGTTTGACACAATATAACCATTAAAAAACCGTTCACTAAATATGTAAACAAAAATTAAGAGATATGGTATTAGTTGGAGGGCATATACAAAAAATTTGAAATAGAAAGAAGCTCATTTTAGAAGGTCAATATTGCTGGGATTTTAAATTTTTTATATGATAACGTATTTGAAAGTTAATTGTTAAAAAAACTCTATTTTTACCCCTCCTTTCCCCAAATTTATTTCCATTCATAAAAAGGCGAAGAAGAAAATAACAACATCCAAAGTCACGAATATTTTCTCTTCTGAATGGGTGAAAAACGAGTTTACTCTGCTTTTGGCTTCGTGAGTCATTAAGTTGCAGATATTGTCGCTCTCTCTTTCAAACATTTTTCTCCAAAAAACAAATAGTGCTAACAATCTGCGAGGTCAAGAAACTCTAGTGGAATCTGAATAGATACTGTATTTTATCCAATACACTCTAAAAGATCCTACAAGGAACAACAAAACTCCATTGACAAGACAAAGGCGGGTGTGAGTGTATATTTTCTGCTTGAAATTTTTATTACCTAACTTCTAAAGGAGCTGTATTATTCATACAGAATGTAGGGACATTACTAGCGCTATTTCGTACACAAGAAATTGTCTGAATCCTGTCTCAAAGTTCTTGGCAAAAATTCTTCAGACGACCATTCACCTGAAATAATACTTTGCACGCGACAGGACAGGTTGGAAAATTCTTCCTCTTTAACTCCCCATGCTCTATTGACACACACTTTTGATTTCGTGAGCACCAAAGCATACAAAAGCCCTTTTTTCCCATCCTTTTGGGTAGGAAAAAAAAGAAATGGAGGTAAAATATCTGCTTCATTCCATATGACTTGTAAATATGGAATGAGAAGAAAACCTTGCTTAATGGTCCTTGAAAACAGGAATGTTTTGAGAAAGTTATTTTAGGACTCGTCAAAATTTCCATCCGTTTTGTTTTTATCAGTTGATCAGTCACAGCAGGAATAAAGGCAACAGTTCTTTACCGATTCCGAATTGTAAACAATTTAACGTCTGGAAGGGATGGATTGATTAGATTTACGTGGCACTGGAGTTCTCCGGGCTATTGGCGACAATTCGGGGTCAGTCCCGAAGGAAAGAATTTGGTACAATTTAGTGAGGGGAAGAAAAGTCTTCCTGGAGGACTTTTTCAAGGGGAAATGACTCAAATTTGTACAAAGACAAACAGGAAAATGTAAATTATCTCAATGGAAATTGTCACATTCTTATAATAAACTATTCAGCATTTTTCAAAGTTTGGAATATGATAGTTTTTCCGACTGATAAAAAAATGTTTGAGAAATCCAGAAATTTCGGAAAAAAGATGATTCAAGCTGTTTAAAAAAGTTATCGCTCCTTCATTTAATTATCGCTGAAAAATAATTTAATATAATTTTAAAAGTATGTAACATATGTGTGAACTTGCTTGAGAGATTAAGTCAGATTTGTGGGCAGATAAACTGTTTGTAAAGTGTATATTTCTCGCTTAAGTCTATTAAAAACATTAAATCATAATTCTATTATATAGAACATTCTGTAAATTTTAAATATGGTGTTTTCTAAAGTTATAAAAAGTTGGTTGAAAAATATTCATAAATATGCGTATTTTTAAATGCAGAACTCTTCTTTTCCTTTGTAAGATAATTTAAACTCCGTATTAACAAGTAATATAAAAAAAATTAAGTCAATTCCTACTGAGACAAAGAAAAATTTCATTTTAGTTACTTTTTATCAAATAATTACAATTAATATAAATATGTTTATATATATATATATATATATATATATATATGACAGAATCACAATATTAAGGGTCAGTTAATTTTTATTAATTACCATTAAAGTATCGTATTGTTATCCACAACAATCGTACATATAAAATTTCAGTTCAACGGAAAGCTTTAAAACGTGAGAAAGAAAAAGTATTTTAAAGTTTTGACCCAAGCCGCTAAAAATGAAGCCAAAGTGACTGTATCTGTAATTATTTAAATGATTAGTCTCAGTCAATTAATTTTGATTAATTATAATTAAATTATCGCATTGTCTCCCCCAAACAATCGCGTATAGAAAATTTCAGCTCAAATGAGCGCTTTAAAACGTGACAAAAAACCCTTTTAACGACCATTTTGGCAACACAAATCGCCAAAATGGTGGCTAAGTTGCCAAAAATGATGCCAACATAGCTGTATCTGTAATTCTCTGAATAATTATTTTTAGTGAATTTTTATTGATTGTGATTAAATTGTCATATTGTTATCCAAAATATTCGTGTATATAAAATTCCAGATCAATTGAGCGCCTTAAAATGTATTTTATTAACGATTGAAAATTTGAACAAGATATATATAGGGAGACTGTAACTAATAGTAGGAATTGAAAAAGAGCCTACCAAACACACAGAGAGGCAATTTTGAAAACTATATGTACTTTTAAAAAAGTGTAAATGCGTATGAACATACACATAAAACACAATTAATCAGTTTCAAATCAGTGTTAACTATATTTATTGTTTAATTTCTAACAGCTTTTTTGAAGTTTAGGAACAGAGCTTTAAATTTAAAATTAATATTGGATTTTTAAAGTTTTTTTCAAAATTTATTCATTTTTTATTTAGTTTAGTTTTATTTCTTTTAATTACTTAGCATAAATTTCAGCAGTTTCACCATTTTTGTGCTGAAAAATAAACATTTGCTTTTTAAAAAAAAATCTTTCACAAAACAAAGTTACTCAGATAAAAACTTTTTTGTTTTTGAAGGAAAAATATAAATGACACTTGATACTTTTTAACTTAATTTTGTTTCAAATCGAAAATAAATTTTTAAAAAGCATTTTAGGCATATTGTAAGTTAAATGAATACGGAAACATTTAAAATGAAAATAATCAGAATACATTTAGAAAAACTATTACTAGCATACACAGGCCCTTAAAAATAGCTTTTTATTTTCTTCATTGAATGTTAAATTAAATGTAAGTGTATAAAACATTTTTAATCATATTTTTGAAACATTTTTATCAATATAGTATAAAGTATATGGAGAATAACTTAATTTCTACTTGATATATGTATATCAGAAAAGCTGCAAATATATTTTCCTTTTCAAAAAAAAATACAATTTACTTCATATAAAATTTATATTATACATTTCACATCAAATTTTATATGAATGAAATTTGTAATTGTTGTAAATAAATTTTTCCCTTCTCAGCAGAAAATTTCCTTTTCAATGTATTTTTTAATATTATTAGTAACAAGCTTTTCTCTATATCAATCAGTTTTATGATTATTACCTTAGTTTAATCCTGAATTTAGCTCATTCATTCATAAAATTTACATACTTTAAATACGCTGTCAGTAGTAATAAAAACAGATTGCTATGTAAAAAAAAATCTAACTTGAACGATTTACCTAAAGTTGTACAAATTACTAATTTTGATTTCTTGTAGAAATCGTCTTTTGAATGATGAATCATTTCTTATTGTTTATTGAACAAAATATGATCTGTGCCAATGATGGACACTGTTTTTAGAAATGTGTCAAAAGGAAAAAGAAACTTTTTGCTGGGTTAAATAATTTTTATTATGAAATGGTATATAAAGACGGAAAAATATCATATCTTAAAGAATCTTAAATATCAGGGAATCAATAAATGTAACTTAATTGATCATTTTTCATTTTTTCAAATATTAAGCATACTCATAAAAGCAAAAAATGTATATTTTGTTAATTTTATGCAAATTTATTTAGGTCGATTCTATTGTTTGAACTAGCAAATGTTTTTAAATCGACTTTTCAATAAGCTCTCTGCACTATATTTTGCATAAGCAAAAATGTTTACGTTTCTTAAGAAAGTTTCTCATATACAGAAACGTATAATCAAATTAATTTCTTTTAACATTTAAAAATATTTAAGCGATTTTTTTAAATCTATGGAGGGCTAGATAAAAACTCCAGAAGGTCTACTTCTGGTTCATAGGCTGTAGTTTGTTCATCACCAATCTTTGTCATAAAACATATAAAGAAAGCACACAAAAAATCATTTAGTTTCACTTTTTCCGTACCCATCAACTTACAAATCACCTGACAGCTTGATGGTATGGAGAACATAAAATACAAGCTATTTTAGAGTATTGACTTAAACAAAGGCAGACAAGCGAAACAGTTTATAAGTGCTAAATAGTTCTTCGCTATTTTAACTCTCTCCCTGCGCTTTTTAACCTCTTAAATTTTTCCTTATATACGTGAAACTTTGATCTACATAAATCCTTCCCTTTTTTTCTTGCCAAGGAACTGTTTTTCAAGTACAAACAAAAATACGAAACAATTAACATTTGGTTGTTTTATTTTGGATACCTTTCTCCCATCTATTGATTATTGTAATAGCTCCTTTAATTTATTTGGAAAAAGACAATCCACTATAAACATAACAAGGAAGTTTTATTTACAATTAAGCCATGAAATTCTTTAATTTAATTTTTATTTACTGCTTGAAATTTTTAAGGTAATTTAAAAAAAAAGATTTTCATTAAACTTAAAATTATTAACTAAATTTAGGTTTCATTAATTAAAAGGTGAATGCGTTTTCTCGTTAAATAAAAATGTATTTTTAAAAATTTTAAGAAATACATAAAATAACTCCATTTTTGCAATTTTACATAAAATAACTCAATTTTTGCAATTTAAAAAAAATTTATAATGATCTTTTATAGAATTTTTCGTATCTACCGATAAATGAAGTAATTTCTGTTAACGATTTGGAGACAGTTGACTATTAGCTAATTTAAAAGAAAAACTTCATACGCTTATTGTCATGAAAGCAGCTATAGATTTCTTCAACTTCTGAGTTGAACTGAGCCTGCTACCTTCAGAGAGTTAAAAATATTTTTTATTGCATTTTTTAATTTGTATCGTTTTTATATAGTTTGTAAACTTCGAAGTTCTTTGTTCTTCGAAGCAAGTTCATGTTTATTATTCTAAATTAATGTTGCAATAAATACAGAGGACTCTAAAAATAACGATTCATTTCCATGTAAACACTGATGTATTGATTTTCTTACCAGAAATGCTATCCTTAGAATAAATAATAGTAATCGTTTCCTGGAAATTGGGTGGCAAAACATTTGAAGAGGCGCGTCAGCTGTCAGTTGTAAAACAGCCACCAACAAGGGTCAATATCAGGCTACTTGTGAAAAAATTTTGGTGAAGTCTCTTGACGGTATTGTCAAATGTTGATGGCCATCCAGGACGTTTTTCATCCGCTACGCTACCGGTTGGTCTGAATTTCCTCACAAGTAGCCTAATATTGGCCCTTATTGGTGGCTGTTTTCTATATTTTCGCTGGTACAGCTGAACACATCTCTTTATATGTTTTACCACTCAGCTTCCAGGAAATGATGGCTATTCTTTCTTCTAAGGGAGCATTTCTTAAAACTCCTATGAATAAAATCAATACATTAGCGTTTTCATTTAAATAGATCGCTACTTTTGGAACACCCAGTAGGTTAATTATTAATGTGACTCTTTGAAGCAGCCTGAGGACCTTTGGTAAAAAGCCTAACATGAGAGCTCACCGTTAGAAATCTAACTCAACAACGAGTCACGGTTAATCTCATAATTTTGACCCATGATCAAGGAACACAGCAACACTTGTAATGGCACCCTTCTTTCTTATGTCTCGCATATTAATCCTTCCACACGTTGGATCTATTGATGCTGTAAGCCTATAACATAAAATTACATCATTGTTTTTAATATATACTTATTTTAATTTTTTTAAATTAAGCATCTATTTTTGTAATTTCATATAGGAAAAATAAAAGTATAAGGAAACCGACAGTGATTGATTAAATAAGACCTCTCTGAGAATGCTTGGGGATTATGTAAATTTTCCTTTGTAAGAAGGCTGAAACATACCAAAATTATTTAACTGAATCTGTAGTCAATTGACGTATCAAAATTGTTTGATACATTTTAAGCAATCACAATATGTTTTTAAAACGTGAAATTAATAGCCTTGAGATATTTGAATTCCAAATAAAAACGCACCTTAAATTGGTTTTTATTGATATTTTATATTATAGTAATATATTAAGAATTTTTAATAATAATATTTTATTTTCGAATCTTGTTAATATCTTAAAACACAAATAAGATTGAATCGCATAGTAGCTACATCTTAATCAATTAATTAAATTTCATTTCGACAAAAGAGATAGGTCATTTTAAAAATAAGAATCTTAAATCAAATTTATGATTTAGGTAATATTTAAATTTATCTTACGTTATTTTATTGAAAAAGATTAATCTTTCAAAATATTCCTACAATATTTTTAGAAAAATATGGAATAAGAGAAATTTTAAAATGATAATAAAAACTTATGCAACTAATCTGCTTTATTTGAATTTGTTTATGATGAGAAAAATATTAAACATTCCTTTCCTTGATTAAAAGAGTATTTTCATTAAAGAATTATAAAATAATTTAATATGTAAAATTTTATTTTAAAATTTGTTTTAAGAAAGTTTAGAGAATTTATTGAATGAATGAATTTATCTCATTAAATCACAAATAATTTGTTTCCCCGCGCATCGTTCTTTGGCATTACATTTTTAACACATTTCAGTCTTTTTTTTCCAGCAATACTTCAATAAATTTGGGATTTTCTTAATTTTCATAGTTTTGCATTAGCATTTGATTTAGATTCCTCGAACTGTGACATGTGAAGCGTTTTCGAGATTTCAACAGTAGGAAAACCTTTTTAGTAAACTGTTTAAAATTTTGTGTTGATGTATTTTTTCTGTCAGATCGTTTTTTATTTTGTCTGAATATTCTTTTAAAATTATGACATTGTGAATGGCAGTTTTATGTAACGCTTCTTTAACCCATCTACTTTTCTTTCAGATTTACCAACACTCATAAAAATTAAAAATTTTCTCACTTTGCATTTCACAGTATTTTTAAATTAATCATGGGTTATACAATCATAACTTGCACTTTTGCATCCCAGACAATCTTTTCACAAAGTATTAGTGCATGTGACTTATAAAGATTCTGATGCTATGTATAATAAGCTAATCGTTTCATATGGTTTAACAATTTATCTATAGCAGTGCTTCTTAAACTTTCAATATTTACGATCCAATATTCAATCATAATTTTCATCGCCCCCCCCTCCTTCCACCATTCAATAACAATGCATTGAATTCAATAAAACTATGCTTTTACGCTTAAGTTACAATACGACTTTAACCTCATGCCACCGGCTTTCTAGCTTAGCGAAATTGCTTCGGACTTCTTTCCGAAGTACGACCTTTTCTGTGCACTGTTATCAGTAAAATTACTTCGAAGGCTTTGGAATGCAACAAAAGGACATTGTCAGTGTTTTCGAAGAAATTACTTATTTCAGAGTAATTGCTTATTTATTCCTTTGCTTTCGTTTCCTCTTAATACATCACATTTGTGCTCCTACGAGGAAAATGGTGGCATTGGGGAGAGAACTGCGTAACTTTCAATCGGCAGTTAAGGATTAATTATAAACCGTACGAATTATCAAGATAAGTGTTAATTTTCGTATATAATTTTATATATTTCTAGATTATGGGGGTCACTGGTAATTATTAAACTTGTTCTTAATTTAGAATTGCTGTATCATTTAATACATTAATAAAATACATTGTGCAGTACTGATACGTGTATAAGTGTATTATATCAGTGTAAATATATGTATTTTATTATTTTTTTTATTATGTCATATATCAGAATGTGTATTTGGTTTACTTTCAGTAAATTAATATATTTTTTAAAATAATTTTTTATTTTCGACTTTTCAACATGCTCGTCCCCTGGTAGAGTTATCCCCCCTAGGGGGTGTGCCCCACAGTTTGAGAAATGTTGATTTATAGACACATTTAATTTTTAGAAAAGAAGTAAGCAGAATCTGAAAAAGCTTAAGTTAATTTTAAAGCTCTAATTTTAAATACACACGCTAATTTTTTTTCATGTTACATCTTCAGATTTGCCCCAATTGTTAGTAGTCTTTTAATTTTAATGCACTGTAAATAAGTAAGACAAAAAGTTTTTTGGAGGAAGATATGCCCTGAGAGGCCTTAAAGACTGTTAGAGCAGATAACATTTAAAATGGATTTTATGAACATCTCAATGTAGGTTATTTTTTTCATTCTATGTATGTGAAATGTCTCACGTAGTGACAGATTTTCCTCATTCTACAGTAGTTTTACACACAGAGAGAAGATATAATTGCTGCAATAATTTATGACATGGAGAAACTCTTCGTGTCTTGTCCACAGGTGTGTTTAGTGCTTCATAGACTGCCAATTTAGAGCAATAATTTTAAAGCCTCTGAGAATATTTTTGCTTAGTTGTTTCTACTGAGCTATTTTTTGGGCTTGTTTTGCTTATAGGTCAAGAAGAAAAAGTAAATGTTCCAACCACATTGCAAAGAACAGTATAGAATGATCCCAGTATTTACCTCTATTCACAAATGATAAGTAATTTTTGTATTTTGTGTTTAAGGTATCTGACTACCCTAAAATCATGATTTTATTAAAAAATTGACAAAAACATTTTTATGATTTTATTTTATAGGCTATCTTATTAGCTTTATAAAAATACCAAGGTTTTCATTTTCCATTCACTAGAACAAACACTACAAATGTTTTAGTAAAAGCAGATGTGCCATAACTTTACATAAGATGTCAAACATTAAAATGCATTTTACTCGAAATGTGTTTTTTACGAAAAGCTCAAACGGGAACAACAATTGCTCAAAAAGTTTTTAAAGTAATTTGCTGAAATTTTTTGTGTATGCTCTGTATAACAGTAGAAATATTTCAACCTTTATAGATTTATCGCGATCACTGTTTTATTACAAAATTTAGAACTCTTTATATGAATATAATCACTGTTTTTTAAACAATTTCATATAAGATAAAGTGCTCTAGTTTTTGCAAAAATTAAAATATCTCTTATCCTCAAGGTCATTTCAAAAAGGAATAGCTAAGTAAAACATTGAAATTGAAAAATTGAGAATTTGTTCATTTACTACTTGTACTGAGTGGGCCCGTTTATTATTGTCAATTTTTACCCATTTTTTCCTCATTTTAGTAGTAATAGTTTATTTTTCTCTTCTTAATTTTAGCCTTCTTTTCTTAAAATGTACCAAATAAATCTAAAAATTACAAAAAAAAATATCCATATTTCCATTTGTTAAAAAAAGTTGTCGCAAGTATTCGGATACCTTAAATAATTTAAAATGTTATTTTTTATTTTAATTCAAAAAATGTGTAATGTTAAAGTGGAACAGTAAATTTTTATGAATAATTTAATAATTTATGTATGCAAAGAATTTCGAAATTTCCCATAATGAGTCAAGTAAAATGTCTTTACGTTTTCGTGTCTCATTTTAATCTTTTTTAAGTTGGGGATAATGTTTTCTAAATGATATATTGTTAGGATTTCACTTAAAATTCCAAAATGGGTAGCATTTTTTTAACCTTATTAAGATATTTGAAATCTAATGAGGCCATGTTTTTTTTATCTCTCCATTAACAAATCACACCCAATTCAAAAGACGTGAAATGGATGGATTATAAAATGAATATTTATTTTTATAATTCTTATAAATTCATATGCTAATCTCCAAATTCTTCAATTCTAACCATCCTTTCATGGCAAAGTTATTAGTTAAATGTGAAAGTTAAAGCACACTTTTTATAATCGCATTAGAATGAGAGTAGTTTGCATAATTTCAGCTAACGCGTAGGCAACATCAACATTATTATATACCAGTGCTTCACAAACTGTGGGGCGCTTCCTCCTAGGGGAGCGTGATGACCCCACGAGGGGCGCGCGAGCATATCGAAAAGTCAAAAATAAAGATTTAAAGAATTATAAATTTATTGAAAGGAAGCAAAACAAAATACAATAGGATATAATAAAAAATAAAATTCACATTTACACTGATGTAATATACTTATAAATGTACTTGATAATTAATCTCTATCATTACTCATTTAAAAACAGGTTTAATACTTACTAGTGACTCCCATGGGCTTATCATATACAAAATTTAATACTTATCTTGTTAGTTTGTACTGTTTATAATTAAAATCGTATTGTAGCTTTAGCCTCCGAGTACATTATTATTGCATTCAATACACTGTTATTGTATGAAGGGGGCGCGATGAAAATTGTGATTGAAAATTGGGTCGCAAATATTGAAAGCTTGAGAAGCACTGATATATTCATATATGAATGAAAAACATAAAATACATGTTAAAAGATGAAAGAATAACTAATAAAAGCAAAATAAAAAATTCGACAAAACAACACAATAAGTATTGAAAGGAAGAAAGAAATACTATAAACAAAAATTTAAAATGGAGCGCAGTAAGTTAAAAAGAAATTTTGGACTCAGGACTGAATAAATGGGGTTTTATTAGTTTGATGGCTTATATCTGTCTTCCTCTCTTTATATATATACATAGTCTGAATTCTGAAAAATAATAATGCGTGTCGTGGGTTTTGAATACACATCCCTGATTTTCAAAGATTTTAATGAAAATAGTTTATTTATGCAACAGCAGATTTATAGGGGAAAATTTACAAATCAACAAAAAACAAAAAGTATGCTTATATTTTCCTATGAAAAAAGACTTAGGCACTGTTTCATCTCAAAGAGAATTATGTTTTTTTTGGAATGACCTCATTCTTCTTTAAACTATTTTTAGTGATCCTATATATTATTCAAATATTTAGTGTCTAATGATTTTGCTAACTTTATTTTAAAAATTAAATCAGTTTAAATCCAAAATACTAAATAATTAATCAACATAAAGCAGTTCTTTATCATTTTATTCAAGATTATGAATAACAATATACTGCTATTCTTATATGTTATAAGTAACAATTATCAGTGATAATTACAAAGATATAACTATTATTTTTTTGCTCTTATTCATTTAATGGTGGTTAGGTATTATTACATTTTGCGCATAATAAATTTGTTATATTTTAAGAATAGACCTTGAGTTAAAATGGATAATCATTTCAATACATTCGCAATTTTGACTCAGAAAATTTTTTCTTAATAAATAAAATAATGAACAAAAGTATTTTTGATTTATAATTGAATATTATTGTGTTTACTTTTAAAAAGCTAAGCAACTGAAAAAATTTTATTGAATAAAAAGGCAATCTTAGAACTTGAAAATAATCTTGCATGTGAAAAACATTTTCAAACAATTTATTTGTCGTTGCTTATGCCTCCTGATATACAATAACATCAGATCAAGGTCTACGAAATTCATCGCGACCAAGGGCTAGAGTTTTACGCCTGTCGTTAGCCTTAGCTTTGAGCACCATGCAGGTGACAGTACGATTTTTCTCGGTTCCACCCCAATTTTGGGGAAGAACACCCTGAGAGTGGTCAGGGGTCTCCCACCTCTCTTCCCCTCCCACCAATCTCACGAGAGGACTTGCGGCTAAACGGCTATTTAGAGTACCCCCATGCCGCGAAGGCACTATACATTTACAAGCACCCATGCTTTCTCCGGGATTCGAACCATGGTCCTATGGCACCGCAGTCAGCGTCACTAAGCCGGATGGGCGGCCAATTTTATTTAAAAGTGCTTAAACAGTCGTGTCTCATATTACGTTTCGTATGCAATATTATATTCAGTGTTCGTTATAAGTTTGAATAAAAATTAATTGCTCTAAGTATTTTTGTTTCTTGTTTGAGTATATAAGTGCGTTATTCATTACATAAATTTTTTTAGTTTAATTTTTTGTTACGATAAGTAGTAAACTTTTCTGCATTAAAAAGAGCGTCGATATATCTTAGCAATAATATTTAATAATATTTATAGGTGAAAACTATTTTCTACATAAATAGAAAAGTAACATCAAAAATAGGAGGACAAATGAATATTGGTTGACCATTGAACAAATAAAACAATTCAAAGAAAGATTTATCTGTATATCTGTTTTGACATTGTTCCACTGTTAAAATTTAATCATGTATCTTATGAAAATGTTTTCTTTAATTGGTATTTTTATGTATACAATCTACATTTAAATATTTTTTGTGGAGTGACGCGTCGTCATTCAATACCTACTATTAGCTAACACTCTCTATATATTTATTTATCTTGGTGGAATTTTCAATCGTTAATGAAATATATTTTAAAGCACTCAATTGAGCTGAAATTTTATATACATGATTATTTTGGATGACAATACAATAATTTAATTATAATTAATAAAAATTAATTGGTTAAAACTAATTATTTAAAGAATTACAAATACAGCCACTTTGGCGACTTAGCGACCATTTTGAAGACTTGTGTCAAAACTTGAAAAGGTTTTTTTTCTCTTGTTTTAAAACATTCAGTTGAACTTAAATTTTATATACACGATTGTTATGGATGACAATACGATATTTTAATGAAAATGAATAAAAATTAATTACCACTTAATGTTGTGATTCTGTCATATGTATATAAAGGGTGTTTTGTTAGAAGTATAGAACTTTAAATTGCAATAAAACAATGATGTATTATTCGATTGACATGAATTTCTTTTTATTCGAAAGATAATCTTGTGGCATTACATTTTAAATATGATTTCTGGCATATGACTGCCACGGCTGGCTCGGATGTAGTCCAATCTGGACGTCCAATTTTCGATGACTTCATAAGCGAATTTTGTTTAGCGATGAAGCGCACTTCTGGTTGAATGGCTACGTCAACAAACAAAACTGTCGCATTTGGACTGAAGCTAATCCACAAGTGTATGTCGAAACACCGTTACATCCAGAAAAACTGACTGTTTGGTGCGCTTTTTTGGCTGGTGGAATCCTTCTTCAAAAACGATGAAGGTCACAACGTTACAGTCAATGGTGATCGGTATAGAGCCATGATTACTAACTTTTTCATTCCTGAATTGAACAATCATGATGTCCAGGAGCTGTGGTTCCAACAAGACGGCTCAACATGTCATACAGCTCGTGCCACAATCGATTTATTGAAAGACACGTTTGGTGACCTCCTAATTTCACGTTTTGGACCTGTGAATTGGCCTCCAAGATCTTGTGATTTAACACCGCTAGACTATTTTCTTTGGGGCTATGTAAAGTTATTGGTCTATGCGGATAAGCCACAAACGCTTGACCATTTGGAAGACAACATTTGCCGTGTTATTGCCGCTATACGGCCACAAATGTTGGAAAAAGTCATCGAAAATTGGACGTCCAGATTGGACTACATCCGAGCCAGCCGTGGCAGTCATATGCCAGAAATCATATTTAAAATGTAATGCCACAAGATTATCTTTCGAATAAAAAAAATTCATGTCAATCGAATAATACATCGTTGTTTTACTGCAATTTAAAGTTCTATACCTCTAAAAAAACACCCTTTACATATTTATATTAATTGTAACTATTTAATAAAAAGTAGCTAACATGAAATTTTTTGTCTATTGTTATGTTATAATAAACTTTTGTGTTTTATGATGACAAATGAAAAAATGATCATAATTTGAAATATTTATATAACTAGCATATTTCCGTATTAATTTCAGCTGGGAGTTTAAATTAATATACATTAAAGGGAATTCTATGCATTTCTTTAGACTGAAAAAACTAATATGTTTCTTTAAATGAATACAAAATTTGAAAATTATATTTCCGAGTTAACTTTTATCCTTTTGTAGTTAAAATACATATATTTCACTTATGATAACCAATTTCAAGAAACATTCACTTTCTTTCGTTTATTTTTTTCCCTTCTTAATATTTCTGTTAAAAAATTAGTGGCTGCGGTGGTCAAGCGGTCATGGTCGCAAATTCTTGACCGGCATTATCGAATTGAAAATGAAGTGCCACTAATGTCCTACCGTGTAGAAGGGCCAATGCATGTTAAATCCGTCGAGGCTCAAAATTCCCCAGTGAATGTGGTATGGAAGATAGGAAAGAGGGTTACCAACTTAAGTGCTGTCCTCTTTGCTTGACCGTGATTCAAAATTGCAAAATCCGTCCCCAACAACCCTCTTGCTGCTTCACAATGCGATGTGAATTAAAATGAAATCAAATATATTAGAAATTTAGCTACTGCATAAAAATACTGTTGATGCAATGAATTAATACTCTATTTAAATCTACTGTTAGAAATATTAATATTGTTTTGTGTATCAAATAAACTGAAAAGGAAAAACTTGAAAAATATAGGAAAGTTGTCAATATACTATCATCTGATTGGATTTGAATATATATTGCAATTTAGAAACTTAAATACACTCCAGTTTGAAAATTCACATTAATGGAAATAATACATCCTTAGAGACCAATTTAATTTCGTTTTCACACCAATTTATTATAATGGAAATTCTATTTATAGATTGTTCAAACTGAGAACTCCAAAGCTAATAGATTTTCCTATTTAAAGCATTCCAAACAGTAAAATCCACATTACTTCTAATATATTCTTTCCAATTTATACCGTGAGAAACTAATTAAAAATTCTCTGCGAGGATCAGCTAGATGATGACTTAGCATTTCTTCTCTGTGACCTTGTTTGAAAGTACCTTTTTCCTTCCAGGTTCTTTCGTTACGTTTCTCTCGCACACTTATCAACCAAGTACCCCACGACCTTTCTCTGACCTTGATTTCTCTTCTTAATTCTCTGTCATATTACTTAAATTCTAAGGCAGACCTGTCGCCTAACATACTTTTGCAGCTGGGACATTGCACATACTTCCAGTCAGATCATGCATTGAGGTCGAATAGCTCCTCTCCCCGAATGAAGCCTCATGTACACCTTTGGAGGAGAGATTAACCTATAATTTTACGTGGGGGTCAAGTAGTCTCAGTAAACATAGAAATTCAAATCGTTTATGCATAGTAGTTTTGAAGAGTTTATTGTACCAAAATAGAAGAAGCTGGAGCTTATTGTCTTAGTCCGAGTTGAATCCATAAGAATAATTTATAATTTGCATAATAATTATTATAATTTCTTTTTTGAAATTTTATCTTACAAAATGATTTATATCTTGTTAGGTAAGAAATCCTTAACCATGAGTTATTGTCAGCGACCTTATAAAAATGATATTGACGAGCATATAATGGAGTATTCTTAATTAAGAGATTATTTACGACTTTTTACCCAAGTTTTTTTTTCTTTATAAGAACGTTTCTAATTTTTCTTTAATAATTTCAAAAAATATTTCGTGTTTGATTTAGGTAGAAGTTTTAGAATTTCTTTACCATTTTTTTTAATAACAAACATTATTCAATGGGCTTCTGTATTTTTCAAAGTTTATTTTCTGAAAGTTTTATCAGCCTTCATCTTGTTTCTTAAGAAGAGGACTAAATAACCAATTCTAATAATTCTCAAATCTCATTCATAATTTATAAATATTTTTAAGAACAATGTTCTCAATTTGAACCACATTACAATTTTTTTCATGACAAGATATGTGTCAATATCAACTAAATTTTTTGAAAGTTTAAGGAATGCCTTTTTTCTCCTGTTATTTTCTTTTTACATGGTTTTGAATTTTATTTCCTAGAATTTGATTACTTTTTTTTGCTCTAGGGCTAATAATTTTAAATTATATATAGCTATATTTTTTCTAATTGCTTGAAAATAACGATTATATTTGATAAACAACCTGAAAAAAAAATTTGAATTAATTTTCAAAGCATGAAAGTTAAAAAAAAATCTTGAATAAAATATATTTCCATGCCAAAAAACTTGATTTGATGTTTTTTTAATTTATTGGTATAAAAATTAATACAAAATGAAGGATATATTCTATTTTATACAGTCTTCATTTTTTTTTTATAAAAAAATAGTATTGATTGGTTAAAAATTTATTGTCTGCGCATTTTTAAAAGGAAGGTATCTTAATTTAGTAAGATCTAATGAAATACAAAACTACCCCTCACACACACACACACACACACACACACACACATATATATATATATATATATATGTAATAATTCCCTCTAGTATCCTTTTTGTTAACTCTGTACTAATATGTAAATAAACTTAAATACTTTGTTTTAAAAATAACATTGTAATCTTAACCGTAATCGGCTAGTCTGAAATCCCTGTCCCGCCCATTCTATCCAATCAGAACTACTAACACGTAATAATCACGCGCTTGCACTACTGGTATAAAAGCAAAAATCTTGTGTAAACGCGCTTTTTGTCTGCTTGTTTCATCATGTAAGAATGTAAATAACTGCAGCTCTTTGTCCTTGTGTCCTCCAACATGCCGCTGCTGCTTGTCGTTTTCTGCTTTGCTTGGTGATCATCGAAAGTTTCTCTATTCAATGTGAAAAAGTACCACAATTGTTTTTAATATATTGTGTGTGTAATGTGTGCTTCATAATAAAGGAGGAAAAGTTATTCTGAAGATGTATTCACTAAACCCGATAAGACTACAAACCAACACCGACCAACGCTACTACAATATTTAATATATATCCTAATATATATTATAAACGTGAAAGTTTGTGAGGACGTTTAGGCATCTTTCACGCAAAAACTACTGAATGGATTTTAATGAAACTTTACAATAATATCGCTTATAAATCAGAATAACACATAGGCTATAATTTATAAATATATAAAGATATTGTGTGAAGCGACCAAGATATAACGATAATTGTCAAGTAAGTAGGAAAAAATTCTGCCATCTGCAAGCTTTTCTGGCGTGCCACGTCAGCATATATCTATATTTCATGAATGAAGCAAAACATCCCCCTCTGTTTTGTCTACACCAGGCACCACTGCGTGCTCGATTCTAATTTTCCGCTTTGTAATCACTATTTTTTTATTTCAAAATTAAACTTACTTTTATCGCTTCTGGTATTTAAAGTAGGTAAGTTAAGTCTTTCACACTACACTACATCATTTGGACAAATTTGCAACTTTGTTTGTGATTAGTAGTTAATTATAACGCTATAGTTTTAATTGAATAGGCGGGTATCGCATTTTTTAAGTATAAAAATAATAACTGCTTTACTGTATTTTTTGGAAGTGTAAAAAAAGTACCTACTAACTATCAATAAATCGCAAGGCCAAACCTTAAAGGTAGCAGGCACACATTTGGGCTCCCACGGCCAGCTCTACGTGGCTTGCTCACGGGTTTCTGAATCGCAAAATCTGCAAGTTTATGCTGAACGAAAAAAATCGCTTAACATAGTTTATAGGAGTATATTGCAATAGATACCTATGACTTTTGCATTACCATCAATCATCATATACATGCGTATATCTATTAACACAAAATATAGGATTTATAATACCTATCAGTGAGATCACCAAAAATACTGAGTTTCAGTTTACATACATTACACAACATGGAACAAAGGTCTCTCAAAGTAACTCTGTCTGTCTGTTACGCCTTCACGACTAAACCGTAGAACCAATTTTGATGAATTTTGGTATAAAGATAAATAGAGAGAGGACCTTGGAGAAGAAAATAAAAGCTACTCGAAGGACTAATCCTGCGCAGACGAAGTCGCGGGCACCCCAGTTATATAATATACATACATATCTAAGTAAATAAACTGTGTACTCTAATAAACTTAATTTTGTTAAATATATGGGGTTTTTTTAGTATTCTTTAACGTGAAATTCTTTTAGCACGAAAAAAAAAAACATATCCTCTCAGTTTTGTGTTAAATGATTTTCACTGGATGTAAATTTTCTATAAACTATTTTAATGATCCGAACTTAAAGATTCCTTAATGCTATTTGTTTTTTCTAAAAAGTAAAAATGGATGTTTGCATGTGTGTATGACCTCGCTTCACTCTAACACTGTTCAACCGATCAATATGAAAAATGGCATGTATATGTATTTTTTATGGAGAAGAGTTTTGTGCTATCTTCTTCGTTGCAGCTCCCCACCAGGGGGTGCTACAGCATATCGACTTCTGCACAGTTCAATCAATTGCCAAGTTGCCAACTTCACTCTATCGCCAACATTTCGCTATGTTTCCATTGAAACGCCGTTATAATTTAAGGAACGGAGTTGCTTGCGAATATTACAATTTTAACAGAATAACAACAGAAAGTAATAATAACGTATTCCACTTTAGATATAAATTATTTACACTACTTTAAGCTTTCATTACACAAAATTTGTAACAATGTTTTGCTTTTGCTGGGCAGAGATCAGCTTAGGAAGGTTTTTCAAAAATCCACCCACAAGAGAGTTAAGGGGCGTTATAAATAAAAAAAAATCATTTTTATCAGTTTTTAGATCTACAGACTTAAAATTTAACACACATGTGTTTTTTTTCCCGTTTAATATGCATTTCGCGTAAAATTAACTCATTAAAAACTTCTTTTTTCCTTCAACCTGTATAGTTTAATTTTTCAACTAACCCGTGCGAAGAACGGGTATACCAGCTAGTATATATATATATATAACTCTTTTAAGAACATCAAAACGTTTAGCAGCGGAAATAAGATACATTTCCTTTTTTTAAAGAAATTTTTTTGATAAACTTAATTTTCAATAGCAATCAATTTTAAAATTTCTATTATTTTAAAAGATTTATATATTTGAAATATAGTAATGTAAATGCACCATAAATTTTTGTATACTATTTATTAAACACACATACACAAATACGAGGCAGAACCCCGAAAACTTCTATTACGAGTGTCTAATTCCTTTTATGCATGATGAATGTACTATAACTATTTTATAATTTTTGTTGGTATTATCAGCAGTTTCATAAAACCATCAGTCTTACAGCAAAAGAAAAATGTCGATTTGTTTTCGTCAAAATAATCATAAAGTAAACTTTTGTAATTTCTGTGGATTTTCATTAAATATATTCGTGAAGAATATTTGTGTTGAATTTCATTTAACACTAAAATTCTATTTGTATGTTTATATCAAAAGCAAAATTCCTTTACAATATTTATATATTTTGTAGCTATTAAAAGATAGAACATAAAAACAGAGACAAACAGCAAAAATTTAGACATACGAGTTTTGGGAATAAATTATTAAAAGTAGAGTGCTAAGAAATTATATACGTAGCTGTGTAAAAGTGTCTAAGAAAAATATTGTACATATATATTCATCAGTTATAGAACATTTAAAAATTTTGTATAAAGCATTTTAGAACGTGAAAATAAATTTCATGTCATTTAATTAATTATATAAGTATAATACTTATTTCTTTATAATATCAATTAGTAGCTTATAGATACATTAAAAAGATTCATTACGTCATATATTTAATGATCGAATGTATTATTCAGTTCTTACTATTAATTCACATCCTCCCTCCCTATATATATAGTCTTATTCTCTACAAACAAGAGATAAACATCTAACAATCACATTCGAAAAACACATAGACAGTAGGAAAATTACACAATGAAGGACACATGAGCAACCGAGATTAAAAATTATGAAATGGATGCTGCAGTATTATAAACATTGCTGACTTAGGACACCTAATATATAAAATAATTTATATAAACGTGGGGTTGAACATGTTTTTTGGCCAGCCAACCTCCCCCCTTTATGTAAATAATACTGAGCAAAAACCTATTGAAAGTAACCTATTAAAGTAATTGAAAGTAAAGTATTAAAGTAACCCTTTTAAAGTAATGGATAGGAATATCTAAATCCATTACAAGATAGAGGTAACTTACCAAAAAGTTGCAATTAAAAATGCAGAGCCCGCACTAAGTCTGAGTGCAATAAATAAGTTAATGCCAGATTCTGAATCCTAATACTGATTCAAAGCATGTGAATGGCTGAAATGTAGCACTTAACAAAAGTATAAAAAGAATAGAAATAAAAATTAATAAGAGAGTTACAAATTATACATACTATAACTTTAGTGACACTACAGTATATATGAATTAAATAATAATAAGTAATTTTATCTAATAATAGAATATGGAGGTAACTATAACTAGGAAATAGGTGAATTTATAGTAATAAACTATTATTAATCTAAGAATTTTTAATCCTTTCTATTTTGAATAGATTTATTCATATAACTATTAATAAAATTAATTGGTATTTCTGATTTTTTGACACCAGAAATTTATTGCGTTATATATAATTAATAACAATATTTCTGAATATAGAAACATGTGCATTACTCTCCCAATGAGAAACTTTTATATAATATTGAAATTAAATTCTTCTATTTTATCATAATTATTAGAAACTATTACATTATCTTTTAATTTTATATGTATGTCAGGAAAATTTGCTTCTTTGTTGTTACTATTTGTCTGTATTAAATTAAGATATTATGGATAAAAATTAGTGTTAGGTATAAAATTGACTTGTTTGCCAAAAATGATAATGTCATCTACATAACGATAAATATATTATTTAGAATTATTAATGTAACTATACTTTCAAAATATTGTAAGTATAAATTAGTAAGATAGTTGCTCTCAAGGCTACCTTGTAGCAAACCTTTAATCTGCAGATAATAGTTACCCTTATGAAATATATAGTTCTCTAAAAACCTAAGTAGTGAGCTAAATCTATCATAATTAACATTATTAAATAAATTATCTTTATGTAAATTTACAAGTAGTATATTAATCACATCATCAATATTAATAGAATTAAAAGATCTTCAAAATCTAAACTATAGAGTGAATAAATCTTTTTATCTTTGATTTCTTCAATAAGTGATTTACTATTTTTAAATATGGCTGTGGATTTAAGATTATTTATTGTATCATGTATAATTTCATGGAGAATTTTGCCTGTTTTGCTGATATATATATATTAAATCCTTTTGTAACAGTCCTAAATTTGACTGGGTCTTTATGAAATTTGGGAGTAAGTAATATATGTGGAAATTTAAAATTATTATTAATTTGAATTCTTAATTGTTTATGAAAAGCCAAAATTCGATTATTTATTTCTTTATCAGAGACTGATGACTTAATAAAAGCTGTATTATTATCAAAATATTTGTTGATCATTAATTTATAATAGTATTTACATATGAAGGCAAAATTTCCTGGCACTTTATCAACATAAACTATAATAAATTTATTTTGCAATTTTTTAATCTGATTTTTAATATCATTAAAAAAGATTTTATTATCTGTACCAAAGTTACATTTATTAAGCTGCTGCATAATAATACCTTTGAATTCTGTGAATGCCTCTACAAGCATACTATATTTAGTAGCTATTTTGTACATAAATTGCTCAATATCATTATATAACTGATTTTTTATAATTTTATTACTTTTCGAAATCTTTAATCTATAAAGCCAGTACCTTTATTAATTATGTTTCTAAGATTATTGTCTTTTACAATATTGAGGTCATCAGTAACAACATGCTTGTGATGTTTATCTATGAATTCTTTTAATTCATTACATTTACATGTTAAATTTTTCTTGCTTTATAGGCACATTATAGTTAAAAATTGATCTACCTATTTTTTATTGTATTTAAAGGTTTTTTTAATAGAAATATTTTCTATTGGGGAAAAATGACATGTGTTTTTTTAAAAATTCCAGAAAAATTAATATTATCATACGATTTATTTATATATAAAAATTCACAATATTCTATTTGATAATCTTTATTTACATTAACTTTTATGTTATGTTTATGTTTCAAAAATTTGTGAATGTCCTTTATAATATGCAAATCATGGCAATCTTTAATTTTATGTCAAATTAGTACATCTTCTGTAATACATAATTCTGTCTTACTGAGTCCAAACATAAAAGATTTAATGTGTCTTATGTTAAAATTGTTATCAAAGCTATTACAAATATCTATAATACTATCTGTAAGTACTTTTTTGTCTCTACTTAATCTTTTAGTTCTAGCCCCTCTAGTTTTTCTTTTATTAGTTATTTTATTAATCTCATTATTGCATTAATAATTATGAGAATTTTGTTTAATTGCATTTAGAATATTTTTTCCTTGATATAATACATTTAGTCCATAAGGATAAACTGCATTATAATATTTAATATAGTAATTTTCCCACCATAATCTTTCTTTAATATCAGGAACAACTTTAATTATATTCAGTGAAACATGTTCAAATCCATGTGTACTAAAGTATCTTATTTATATTTTATTTGAATTTTTAATAATATTGAAGTATTTAGTATCTGTGTGTGTGTGACCTATGTTGCTTAATTCTAATATTAATTTTATTAGATGTCTGTCCAATATATTTAAATTGGCATTTATTACATGTCGATAAGTAAATACAGTTATATGTTTTACAGAAGGTTAATTTAGAATCCTCTTTGATTTGATCATTATGGATCATTTTACAAGTTTTACACCTTTTGTCGCCACATCTTTTGTAAAAAAGAATTTTACTATTGTCAAATCTACTATTTTGAAGCTTATCTAAGTATCTATTACATTTGTAATTGAAACATTATTGCAATGCAAAAAATCTTTTTTAGAATTCTTTAAGAATTCCTTATTTCAAAATACTCTAGTATTATATGTATTAAAAAGTCTCGTAGAATCTCTACAATGACCTGCATTCAAAACTTTGTCACTATCTACTGTGTTCATCATGTCTTTAGTATATACTATTAAAAAACTAGCCTAACAGATTATAAAATACTACCAATTATTAGAATATGAATTCAAGTTCAAATACATTTTTTTAAAACTTGTAGTGGATGACACTGGATGTTAATACAGTTTTTTCGAATATTAATTCTTTAATTAAAAAAATAAATAAATAGTAACAAACAAAAATAATAGTCCAACAGCATTTTTGAAAGAAAAATCGTTCGTTATGTCTCTGTATCGCAATGGATAGCGCGTTGGACTTCTCATCCAAAGGTCGTGGGTTCGAATCCCGCCTTGGATGGCCTGATTTCTGAGAATGTGATTTCCTTTTTATTATGCTATTTAATTAGAATAATTAAATTTAATGAATGAATAAATAGTAAGAAACAAAATAAATAGTCCAACATCATATATTGAAAGGAAAATGGAAAATCGCTAGCTATTTCGTCATTTAATATTGTGATTGTGTCATATGTATATACATATATATTTTGATTGTAACTATTTAATAAAAAGGTAACCAAAATAAAAATTTACTTTGTTGACCGAGGTAGGAATTGACTTAAGGTATCCGACTACGTTCGGAACCGTGATTTTGCAAATACGTATAAATGGATAATAGTTATGATATTTAGTGTCACTTATATTAAAAAATGTTTATAAAACTGTTTTAAGAAAGTATTACAATAAAAAATGATTTCAGTACAATATTTCGGCTAAAATTTAACTTAGAAGGACCTTTTTTCAAAATGTTCTCCTTTTGTGAAAAATGCTTCTATTATAATAATATTTTCCCTGCATATAGCTCAGACCTCTGTACAGAGGCTCAACTAGTATTTTTGAAATATATAACTTAGAAGTGGGTTTATCCGTGCTTTACGGCAACAGAGGGGAGAAATTTTAAGAAAAAAACGCCGATAATTATTTCAAATGGTTGTAACTCTGAAAATAATGGGAATTTTTCAAAAATCATAGTTGAGCCTCTGTACAGAGGTCTGAGCTATATACAGGCAAAATATTATTATAGTAGAAGCATTTTTTAGAAAAGGAGAATATTTTGAAAAAGGTTTTTCTAGGTTAGTTTTTTGCCAAAATATTGTATTTAAATAATGTTTTTTTTGTCAAAATGTCCTTAAAACAATTTTATACATGTATTCTAATCTAAGTGACACTAAATATCATGAAAATTATCCATTTATGCGCCTTTTTAAAATCACTGTTCCTAACGTAGTCGGATATCTTAATTTTTTTTTATATTACTTGTTTTCTATGTTTGATTTGAATTTAACTTCAAGTGCTATACCAATTTGAGCAAAACAATTAAATCAAAATGTGTTGGATAAATCATCAAGTCAGTTCTTGGAGTTATTGATGAATTCTTTAATTATATAAAGGCCTTACTCGACTACACACTGGACGACTAATTTTTCATGATGTTTTGCACACTTTTGACACTCCTCTCACCGCATTGCCCACAAACTATGTCAATCAGTTATGAGATGTGGTTGAACCTCCTCTCGATCATTAGTCAGCTTCCGCCACGCACTTAATATTGTTTCCATCAGATCCGGAACGAGTCTGGAATGTTCCCACTAAATTTATCTCTTGTGTCACGCGCGAAAGCATGTTAATTTCCCGTTGAAACTTGTAAGGCGCGCAGGCGGGAAATTTCAAAGTGAAGACACCGGTTGCATCGGTAGGAAGAAAAATCGAGCGGGAAAACACGGCACATTCACAAAGAAAATGGGACTTTGACCTGAGTTGCTAAGTTGAGCTCAATTCTACCACACCACTTATGTGCGGCGCATGACGTCAGTGACCCTCAGAAGTAAATGTTAATAACTTAAATATTATTCCCACCCGATTTAAAATTCAAAAATTTGAACTGAGTAAACAAATATTCTAAAACTTCACCTCGATTTATTTTGTTCTCAAGACTCTATTGTATTTATTTTCTATTTTTAATATTCGAGAGTCATTTATTGTTGTAGTGTGTTGTATAACAATGAATGAAGCCTCTCTTTTTGGAAATTGTTCTTGTAGAATAATAATTAAATGTGTTTGTGTAAAATAAAAATTGCAAAGCGTTTGTCTAATTTTTTTTTGTTTAAAGAGATGAATTTTTGTAAAAGTATACATAAATAATATTTTTGGCATTATTTTCAAATGTAGTTTATTGTTACTCTTATTTTCATATGTTCTGTGAAGCATTCAAAATAAAAACTACATACATTACGAAAGATTTTCATTTATGCTACGATGAATGTTGTGCTACGAACAATCGTCATTTTCTTATTATGAATTTTATAATGGCATGTAAAAGAAGGAATTTTGTGGTAACAATTTATTGTTAATATTTTTTTATATTGAACATATTATTGGGTACAGTTATAAAATCATTGTTTTATAAAATAATCATCATTTGTTAGCTTTCATATCAAATAAAGATTTCTATTATTAGCTTCCAAAATAAAGTTTCTATTATTAGGTTCCATAAAGGGTGTTAGCAGCAATCATATCGATCATTGTTGCTAGACTAAACAACGGAATGACATCTCTAAAAACCTAGGTATTTGAATGGGTGATAAGACTGATGAGAGAGAGAGATTATGCAACTGATCCAATCTGTCCAAACAAAATCATTGTCCTATTTCCACTGCGCTTCTGTCTCTTCCATACTAGGCATTGGTATCTTCCACCATCTCATGACACTTAGTTGTGGCGAAGTAACGCACACAGAGAAGCCTTTAAGATGCATACCTACCTTTAATCCAACAACATCGGCAGAATCGCCTAAATCAGGCTCCTAATTTTTTAACCTAAGGGTCACACTAACTCCGTCATTAAATCCCAAGAGCTTAGCCAGCTCAACAAATCAACGTACTGTAGTTTTGAATTGTGAGCTAATTTTCGTTTCAGGACCAGCTGGAAAGTGAGGTGATTCCATTTCCCTTTGCAACTGAAATTTTGGGTACAATAAAAGTAAATTTGTCTTGTTTTTCAAATCTCAATGAAACTACAAACGATATTAAGGATTTCCGAAATTCTTTGTTTCAGAACTTCAGATAGAAATGGTAGATTTCAGTGTACAGTTGTTCTTTAAAAAATTTTTATGAACTCATGATATTTTGCTAGAATATTTTTAAATGTCTTTTACTTCACACACATTTTGATCAACTGGATAAATTATTTATTCGTGTCAATAAACATTATCTCAAACATAAATTATTATCTATGTCAAAAAACATTCTCCAAAAAGTGAGGAATTTAAAAATATTTACTGATCCAAGTAAACTGATGAGTATTTGAAGTAGCTGTAACTAATTTCTACTAATAAACTAGAGCCTTAACTGCAAACAAATTTCAGTTGAAAATTAAAGCTACATAAATCTTATTAATCATTATTATAATGCTTAATTTCATTTTGTATGTAAGTTACTTCATTTAATTAGTTTTTATGATTTATTTATTTGACAATGCAATTAAAATAATTTTGATAGACTGTATTGGAAGTGCTCGTGAGCCATGGTTTGTATACTCCTGGTCAAAATCAGTGGTATTCATATTCTTTGGCAACATGACCCAATCTTGGATATTTCACTTATAAAAAAACAACATATTTTCTCAAAAATGTTTGTCAGTGATGCATTTATATTCAACTAAATTTATTTATAAAGGTTTCATCTGCCTTGTAACCTCATTTGAAGTCTCTACCCATAGATTGAATGCAATTGATTTAGTGTGAAATCAGTGGATCATTACGGTTGCAGGTAGATCGGCTTTGCGTAATGTAAATGATGGTTCCCGATTCAAACGTAGAGCTCATGACCATGGGATCATTGAGTAGAGTGACGGGCTAGCAGTCTCGATCAGCTTTCGTTTTGAAGAGGCATACAACCATTATCCTCGGTCTAATGATATGGAGTGCTATCTCTGAAGACAGCAATCAGGATTCATTACAATTTCAACAGTTAATGATTTGTTGATGATAAAATGTAATCATTTGTGATTCATCTCATGTCATTTTATCCTAGGGTCATTATCAAACAAACTAATGCTAAGTCCCATATGGCTTGCATATCTCTGAACTGCCTCCGTGTGGTTGATACTTTTTCTTGGCAACAAAGGTCACCAGACATTTCATCTATCGAAAAAGTAAGGAACAGGGTAGATTACTTGGTTCGAGTACCTTAAAACAGCGTTTCTCAAACTGGGGGGGGTGCTCCTCTTGGGGGCGTGACAACATTACTAGGGAGGCGCGAGCTGATTGAAAAATCGAAAACAAAAGATTATTTTAAAAAAATGGTGATGCAACCTGCAGTTGCATTGCCAACCAGTTGTTCTCTCCCTCTAAGAGTTAAACCACTCACATACTTCTTATATTTCCGTTTCTCCTTCCTTTTTCAAAACTAACATGAGCCGAGTTTAAATACTAGCTCGATTTGCATGGCAGTTGCTGCCAACCTCAAATCACGAAACTCAAAAGATCGGGTTCGAATCGGTGTGCTTCCTTTCATTGAGATCATGGAACGGATTGAAAAACAACACAAGGAGATCATAAAAATTTGGATCCGACTTTTTAAAATGTCTAACAATCGGCCCCCTTTTTCCAATCTCGCACCATTATCTCTTACAAATCAGTAAATTAATTTTAATCTATAATCACATGTTATACAATTTAACACAAAAATACATTTTATTCACAATCTTTATTGTAATAAACAAACTAATATTTTAATCTTAAAGAAACAGTCTTATTCTCTAAAAAAGAAATAATTTTCTACAAAAATTCTAACAATTTTTCCTTTACCATGGGTTTGGTAAAAATGTCCGCCAAATTATTTTTGGTACCTATATATTTAATTTGGAAAACCTTGTCGTATATCAAATTCCTTAGAAAATGATAACGAACATCGATATGTTTTGTTTCTATAATTTTCTACTGGTAACTTTGAAAAACTTATAGCAGCTTGATTATCACAAAACATTACATTTTCACTTAAATCCAAATTTAAACTTTTATTATTAATTACATTCTTTAGCCAAATGAATTCCTTAGCTGCTTCTGTTAAACTAACATACTCAGCTTCCATGGTCGACAGACTAACGGATTTTTGCTTGAAGGTTCGCCATGAAATTGGAGTTTCGTCTATAAAAGTTATGAACCCTCCATCGACACTCGATCATCCCTATTTGTAGCAAAATCTGAGTCTGAATAACATCTTAGTTTTAATGATTTAACTTTGAAAGTTCTAATTTGTATTCTTGAAATACCTCGTCAAATGACTCGCCTCGTAATTGTGTGTTACCTCGCGCAACTAAGCGGGCCTTGTATCTAACAATTTTATTATTTTCATCATATTTAATGGTATAAACCCAACGGTTTTCTAAAATTTTTATATTATCCGGATGATCAACTAAATCCCAAACTTTACGTTCCTTCATTACGTTAATTTCTTTATCCATTGCATCACGCCATTTAGATGCGTCTCTGGATCTTATCGCCTGTTTGTAACAGTTAGAATAGTTACTTCAACCATAAGAGCTTCTTGTTGCTCTGACAAATCTGAAAATCCCTGGGATTCGGTATTATCTTTTCTAAAATTAAATAAACTAGGATCATACTTAATATTATGCCTCTTACAGTATCTCTCTATTTCGTTAAAAGATTTCAATCGGGTTGCTTCCCCTTCTATACTATAATATACGTTAGATCCAGTTACTTTCCTACCTATATTTCGAATCCACTTAACCTCTGTACATGGGATCAAGCTATGATTATCGGAAGATACATCTGGTTTTTCAGATGTTGAGGGCGTTTCCGTACTTGTCTTTGAAACTAAACGACTCGTTAATGAATTTTTTGCTCTATCGGAATCATCCTCATCATCATAATAATCAGGAAGGTTTAAATTATATCCAAGGTTACTATTAACTTTTTGTCTAAAATTAATTCCCCCTCTTATCTACATCGAATCTTACATTAATAGTCTCGACTAATTTATTTTCATCTATCAACCATATCCTATAACCCTTGGTACGTTGTGCGTATCCCATCATAATTCCCATTTTCGCACGCATATCGAATTTTTTCTAATTTGTTTTGGCACACCAGCATATGCCAAACATCCAAAAGGTTTTAGATGCAATACCGATGGTTTTCTACCTGAATATTTTTTTCGAAAGGCGTTTTGTTACTGTCTTTGTGACAAATTCGATTCCACGCATAAGTGAAACAAAGTAATGCTTCTCCCCAAAACTTATGGGGAACTTCACTAGACTTAAGCAATATTTTGATGCCATCTAGAGCGGTTAAATTGAATCTCCGCGACCCCATTCATTTCTGGCGTATATGAATTTGTTATCTCATGCTTTATACCCAGTTCTGTCAAGAAATTATCCATATCCTTATTACAAAATTCTAGTCCGCCATCAGTTCTAACTGCTATTACCTTTTTACTTAGAAAACGTTCTGCTCGTTTCTGAAATCTTATAAACGTATGAAATACGTCAGATTTATTTCGGATGGGAAATACAGTCACCTTTCTTGAATAATCGTCAATTATACTCTAAGAAATATTTATTACCGCCTTGGCTTTCAGTTGGCATTGACCACAGAGGTCCATATGCAACAATTCCAATGGACGTTTTGATCTTACGGCCCCCATCTTTTTGAATGAAACTCTCTTTGACTTTGCTAATTTACACGGTATACAATGAGTCTTACCATTATCATTTAAGCGTGGGAGACCTTTTACACTATCATTTTTACTAGTTTTTACCAAGTAATCGTTATTAACATGACAAAAGCGTTGATGCCATATTTCTATTGATCCGTTTTTTGTTTTAGCGGTTACATCACTAAAAAAAAACTAATTTCTTTACTCTTTGGTATAATATAATGATCTGGCTTAAAAATACAAATGTTCATGGCGTGTCGCCGAGAACAATTTTATCCAGTCTTTATTAAAAACATTAATTTTACCTTTAGTACCCACAAAATGCGCACCTTTACTTTCTAATCTGGAACCGGATAATAAATTTCTCCTCAACTTAGATTAAATAATACATCAGTCAAAGTTATTTCATGAAAACTCCCCTTATATTTTACTCGAAATCTAAGTGTACCGATTCCTTCTACGGGACAACTTTTATCCTCCGTTGCTAACGACATTTTCATGTTAGTTATCGGTTTAAGATCTAAAAATAAACTCTTGTCATTACAAAAATGACTCGTGGCAGCAGTATCTATTACCCAAACACCTTTATCAAACTCTGTGTTAAAAGTTTCATTTACAGTTGAAGGAGATTTTTGTAGAGACTTTTTCTCTTTACAGTTTACTTTTAAGATGTCCGTACTTATTACATACATAACACGGACCTATAGTCTTAATAGATTGTTTAACATTTTTAATTGTTTTACAGTTAAATACCTTACCACTTTTCTTTTGGTAATCATTCTTGCCATTTGGATCTCCATGAGCTGCAGCCGTAGCACCAGGTAACGTCTTCGACTTCTTCGAAGTGAAACTGCTCAAGTAAGCATTCTCCGCTTTCTCCAAATCTTGTTTCATCAACTGAAGACGATTGACTTCTAATATCAGCTCTGCTTCAATTTTGACAACTCTGTAGTCCTCTTCTTTCCATCTGTAGATTTGTTGCACGGTAGACTGGAATTCCTGAGGAAGCCACCTTATTAATTGAAATCCTATGTACAGGTCGTCCAATTTATGACCCGCTTCTTGTAGTCTGGTTGCCGCTGTCTTTACACGAGATATGAAGATTCCAACATCTTCCCCTGGTTGGTATTTTGTTCCAAAAAATTGATCTAATAGTTGAATTACCCTTGCTCTTGTGACTGGTTCGAAGTGATCTTTTAATATCTTCCATGCCGCTACTCCGTCAGTTGTTTCCGTTATCAGATTTTTCAAATCTGAACTGATGTTAGTATAGATCAACGTATAACATCTATCCTTACGAAGTTGTAGATCTAATTTTTCCTGGTATGTTGCCTCTTCATCTGGTTGCTCTGGCTTGGTCTGTATTATAAACTGCCAGCAACCATAATGCATTAAGAGTACTTGCATATCATGCTTCCACGTGTTCCAGTTGTTTTGAGTCAACACTGATATCTGGTTGTTAAACTCCATATCTGTTACTCGATTTAGCGTACTAGCAACAGAGTTCATAACAAATAGTTCTAGACTGGAACAGTATTTAAATAGACAAAGTTCATGGCCTGGTTTAACTGCTTAGCCTGTCTCGACACAGTACATGGACTGGGCCCATAACCAAATTTGTTACACTTATTGGTAAACTGATTTAAATTTTGCAAAACTAGCAGTGAAATTTATGTGTCGAGGAGGCATGAAGACGAAAAAACAGTTTCTTAAAATTGGCCTTTAATAATCAATCATAAAAGTCACTCTGCTCGTTACTGGAGCGATAAAAACAATAAGTTCAAAAGCAACATTACCAGAGACATCCGATTCGAACCGTCTTCTAATATTATAAAATTAATTTCTAATCTAAAAATGGTGATGCAACCTGCAGTTGCATTGCCAACCAGTTGTTCTCTCCCTCTAAGAGTTAAACCACTCACATACTTCTTATATTTCCGTTTCTCCTTCCTTTTTCAAAACTAACATGAGCCGAGTTTAAATACTAGCTCGATTTGCATGGCAGTTGCTGCCAACCTCAAATCACGAAACTCAAAAAGATCGGGTTCGAATCGGTGTGCTTCCTTTCATTGAGATCATGGAACGGGATTGGAAAAACAACACAAGGAGATCATAAAAATTTGGATCCGACTTTTTAAATGTCTAACAAAAACAAAGAAAATTTTTACGTATCAACCATGATTTATTTAGCTCTTCAAATTATTTTCGCAGTAGATACTCATTTATTGAAATGTTTTCATTGTGGAAGATTTAAGATGAAAGATGTATGCCTTAATAATCTACGAAAAATGAATTCAAATAAATACATGTTATATAAAACAAAGAAAGTTTTCACGTATCAACCATGATTTATTTAGCTCTTCAAATTATTTTCGTAGTAGATACTTATTTATTGAAATATTTTCACTGTGGAAGATTTAAGATGGAAGATGTATGCTTTAATAATCTACGAAAAATGAATTCAAATATAATATCTTAAATAGTTCTAAACAAAACCTAGAGAGGGCAGCATCAGCCTACGTGAAGTGAAAAAGAAATGTATACAAATGAATTACATTGAAATTTTGTTTCTCTCTTAAGTACATATATATACTGAAACAAATTCACAAAGAAAAAAATAAGAAATCAATTATCAAAAACTATAGGCAAACTGAAAATTTTTTGAGAACTGATTTGATAAAGTCTGTACTTCTAGCTGCTCAGCTGATAGTTTGTTTCTTGGTGGGAAAAAAATGTTATTTTTCCATCACAGATGGCGCCCTTGTTAAGTAATTTTAAAAACCTTGTTTCCGCATAATTTAATAATTTTGATTTGCAAGTTAATATCTCATAAAAAAAAATTGCTGAATGATAAAAGAGAGAGAGAGAGAGAAAATTTTTGAAATTGACAAAAAAATCACATTTTAAAATCAACAAGCAAAATTTCAAACCAATTATGCGAATATTAATCAATTGCTTGTGTCAAGTAATATGACTGCACTATTCAAATCTATTGATTCATTATTTCGTATGTGAGGACGATTTTTTAATTACTTGATTTAATTTATAACTTTTAATAAAGGGGTATGTGTTCCTGTTTTTCGTTCTCAAACCTCAGAAAAGGCTTTTTCAGTTCCTGTTTAGATTTCACTGCAATTCAAGCTCCCCTCGGTAACTTTCCACAATTTTTTTAAATATTCCACCGGGTATAACATTTATAAGCTGCACTTACATAGATATAAAAAAATTTTATAATTGCATGATCAGATCTAAGTTATCTATAACAAAGATTTATTTAACCATTAGTTATATTATCGGCATTATTTTTATGGTAGTTTAAAATTGTTTATTTTGTACCTCTATTTGTGTCTTGCAGGGAATAGTTATGTATCATCGGAAGGGGAACAACTATCAAAACAAGTTTTTGTCAATAATTTTAGTTTTACTGTAAATGTCATTCTAAATTAGCTGTTACATGAAACAGAAAAACAATTCATATTTTTAAGATAACTGTTTTTTATTATAAATCTTTGTAATGCTTTTGTGTGTCCTACACCCCTACCCCTGTAAAAAAACCTGTCCAATATTTTGAACGAATGTAATACATGGACTTTAAAAATTAAGAAAAAATTATTTTATCTAGTCCCGATTTCTCGAAAAAGGCTTTGTAAGCACCTATGCGAAGCTTAGTGCTTTTTTTCGTATTTTATATCAAGTAATACTTCAAACTATATTTTGGGAATATTAATTAGTTTTTTATATCAGTTAATATGCGCGTATTATAGAAATATATACTTTAATTATTCCATAGGAGTATATAAATACTAAATTGGATTGCTGTTTTAATTATTTGATCTAATTATTATATTCAATATTTTAGGGAGTACTGTTTAATGCTCGAGTAAGATTGTTCAACGCTTTCAAATTGCTCTTCTGTAACTCTCTTTAGATTATTCTGCTTTAAAAAAAAATGGTGCTTGGAACACCACGCGATAGAAGTGAAACTTCTTTGGCGACGTTGGAACATTGGTTATTTGCTCTAATATTCCAAACTGACAGTGTACATGTCTTAATCGCCTAATTTACATGAAAAGTATTCGTGGCGAATTAAGTCTTTCTGATACCAAATCCAAAGTAAGAAGATATGCTGGAATTTCTGGGTATACAAAACTACTATATTTTGATAAATTTCGTATACTTTTCCTACTTAAACTTTGTCGGCAATTGTAACATTCTTTAATGTCTTCTAAATTAATTTCCAGTAAAACATATTTCTGCTCAGCAACAGGCGCTCTCAAATCATCTCTAAACCATAATCTATCACAAATCGAACACCCGTGACCGAAAGGATTATCAACGAATAGCTTTTGAAAATCTTTGTGACTTGAGCTGGCACTCCCCCCTCTCCTAACTACCACACCACACCAACGGAAGGACATTTGAGCTCTCGACAGATTTAACGTGCATCGCGCCCCCTACACGGCGGGTCTTAGGTGGTACTCGGCTCGAACTCATGACACGCCAGCCACGATCTGATACTTTGACTACTCGGCTACCGTGGCCCCGCATTTTTATGGAAATCATAGTCTTTGTAGCGTAAGATAGAATTTATTATCGATTCACATGCATCAGTTCCTACACTTACTAGACTTGTGGAGTGTTCTGTAGTTGAAGGCACAGGGTGGTTCATAAAGTTCGTATTAATCTGCGTTGTCATAAGAAGAGTCTCAATAGCATTCCCATCCCTTAAACTCGGCATTAAGAGAGTATTTTGCAATGTTTTTTTCCATGCTCGATATTCTCTCATCTGTACTCTGATGGAGATTTGGCAGTAGCAATGGATGAATTTTTACTATTTTTCTGTTTTTTGTCACTTTTTCGACTGGACATGTTGCTAATTTTTCTTTTTTCTTTTTTTCTGTCACGAAAATCTTTTCGTCTTTGTGCATTTGATTTAGGCATTCTGACTAGAATTAATAATAATCCAACGCAAATGAAAATTAAAGAAATAAATTAGCCACCGAACAGATCGCCATGTAGCCAACAATCTAAAGAAAATTTCGAAAAGGCACGCTTTTGCTGTGAGAGCTATTTTGTCTACACCGTGATGCTCACACTGCAACTGATACGACCGCTGATAATGTTCCCGGGTCTGGAGAAAAGGAACCCTAATTGAAAGGGGGCAAGTTGACTAGTCGGAGACGTGGGCAATTATCCAACTTTTTCACCGATATGACACAAGTCAAGCGGTGTCCCCCTTTTCCTCCTCTGGCTCTCTCCTTACCATGACGACGATTCGGGGGATGGGGGAAGAGTACTTCCGTTCGCTTTTTCACTGTTACGTAAAACTGGGCAATTTTCTCATTTACTCTCGAGCCCAAAAAAGTTTCACTTCAAAAAACTCTTTAATTTCTTTCCGTAATATTTTCAATAAGCTAGCAGATAGCACTGCTTAGTAATTCTAATATCGAAGGAAGATATCCAGGTTTCCTCAAAATTTACATATCTTGTATGTTTTAAAATTATTTATTTAAATTTATAAGTTAATTAATATTACTATGAAACTATCGGAATTGAAATTTTAACAGCATGAGACTAACAATGATAACTAACAAGTTGAATTTATATATAGAAACTCATTTTATAATAAGGCTTTCTCTTTTAGTATCACAAAACGTGGCAATTAAAATTATTACGACTTCAAGTTGCCATTGTAATTTCTGTATACCCTTACGTTCGAAATTAAGAGAATATGCACATTTAGACTAATTTTTTGAAAAGTACTGAATCTAAAATAAAACTGTAAAGACCTTTGATCCGAGCCTAGGGATGTGGGAGGAAGGGAAGGAAGACTAGCCTTATCCAAAAACAATCTATTTATTGACCACACAATTAGCAACACAAATTCAAGTGATTTTAAATAAGGGATGTGCCAATCTAAGCAATACGTGTATAAATAACGAGGTACATGAAGTATGAGAAGAATTTAAACATCGCCCCGCTTATTTCAGGATCGAATCTATTATCTAATCTGCTATCTCAGCACTACATAAACTCTAGTGACCAATCGTCACTTTAAATCTTTCAATTATCAAATATCTGAATTACACTATAAATTTGAATAATACCTGATCAGTAGCAATCTATCCTATCTCATCCCTTTCTCTCCCTTCTAACTTAAAAGTCTAGACTGTAAATAGCAGAGCCAATTTAAATAATCAGGGTTTCTTCTTCAGAGGGTTCATTGTAAATAAAATAGATTTGAAAGACCAGAGATTTCCCAAGAAAATTTTGTTAATGGAAGGACGAGGATAGAGCCGTCACAGAACCAATGCTTCAAATAAAAGTCTATTACATTGGTTTTCAAACTGTATTCCCCGGAACCCTGGGCTTCCACAAATCACACTAAAAATCAAATGAAAGATCAAAAGAAGGCAAAATGGATTCATCTCCTCTGTGAAGAAAATAACCACAAGTTTCTACAGTTTTATTTGCGTTTATTTTGTAATACTTTTTAACTTTAAACCGATAATATTAATAAAAAACTTTAAACCGATTTTTTATATACTTTGTGAATAATCTTTTGTTATCCTGGGTTCCATAAAATCATTTTACACTCAGTACAATGTAATGCTAAACGAACTATTTTTCTCCTGGAAAATGTATCTTTATTCATTAGCGGAAGAAACACCTTCCATGAAGGAGATAAAGCAACTAATTGACTTCTCAACAGTTTCAATGTTAAAAAACCTAAACTTTAGATAGCAAATTCTCTCACGCAAAATACACAGGATTTCTCACACAGCTATAAACATTTCAATGCCATAAGAGCAATGTATAAGAGAAAAATATTTCTCTCTCGACGTGCGTGGGTATAAGAAATTATAAAAACAAATTTAACGAAAAATATGAAATACGACTTTAGATAATTTCAATAGACCTATAGACTTCGACAGTTTGTGTAAAAAAATGTGCGCTTATATACTCTTGCCTTACTAAATATAAAGCATGGGTAGTTGAAACTTAAATCATAAATTAATTTTATTAAGGAAATTATATTAAAATTACAATAGAATTTCTTAATAGCAAATACGATACTTTTTTTAAATTGTCTACATAAAATACCTATAATTTGTTTATATCTACTTTAAATTTTATTTTAAAATATGTTCTTTTAATTATGTGTGTGTTACCTGAAAAGACCTTATAGGGAGTGTTCGGGGCTCCCCCAAAACACTTTATAGTCCTGAGGGTTCCGTGAGTCATTAAAGTTTGACCACTGGACTTGTACATAGCGCGCATCTGTTTGTAGGCTGTACATTTCAAAGATAATTGTTTGCTCTTGCTAATTTCCATGCATCGTTCGTTTACACATTTCAAGGGTTTTTATGCTTTTTTTTAAACATTAAGGGAAATTTAAAAGCAAACAGAATAAGTAGCGACTAATACTTAAATAATGGAATGAGATGGTAAATCGTCGGGTACAGCAGTCTCAAGAGCAAACTTCTGGACACTTTAAACGCTCATTGTGGGCAACTATAATGACACATTTAACTCCTTAGGAAACATTCATTTTTTCCATCTTCAGATTTGAGGATTTTAGTTCATTATTATTACTATTTTATTTTATTTTATTATTTTTGTGTGTGACTGTCGGATTTATTTAGTAAATTATATGTGAAAAAATTAAGAAAATGCTAATTGTAAAGAAAAAAAATTGTTAAATATCAACATGGAATAAAACCGAGGAAGATTTTTAAAAAGCCCATTCTGAACACAAGAAGTTTGTGAACGTGTTTCCATATTTCCGATATTTATTTGTTGTATTATTATCCATTTTAGAAACGTACCGAAATTCCGATAGTAGATATTTACACTTTTTCAAAAGAACATTTTATCTTGGTTTCTATTCGAAATTGATGAAAAAACATATTTACATTAGTGTTTGTAAATTTTATAAAATTAAGAGATATTTAGTCTTAAAAAATAGATTAAAGCTCTTATGATATTATACGAAACATACACAAAAACTTTCAGTTAATCATCATTATAATTTTTTCGGCAGCCCCTGTCCCCAGTTCAAATTTATCGAAAACAAATGCATTTTACTTAAATTCCATACCGTAAAATCCGGCGAATAACGCGCACTTTTAGCGCGGAAAAAACAGTCGAAATTTAAGGGTGCACGTCATACGTCGGGTATAAAAATGAGAGCTTTAAAAATAAAAAAAAGAGAGGAGTATAAAAAAAATTAGACATCTACATAGATCGAAATACTTCTTATTAAAAAGAAATCACATGCCTTATGAATTTAAACTGCTAAAGTCCTGGGATAATACCTCGAATAAATGACTTCAACACATAAGAGCCTTGCATACGTCCATTTTAGGTTTCTTCGTAAAAAAAATGGTGCGCGTTATACGGCGAATATATCTAAATATTAAAAACTGCAGCTTCAAAGTAAGGGTGCGTATTATACACCGGTGCACATTATATGCCAGATTTTACGGTAATTGCTATTTTCAATAATTGTATACTGGAAGTGGTATCAGATCTTACTAAAATATTTGTGCTAGTAAACGAAATATAAAGATATAGGGTATTTCTTTACATATAAATCTAATAAACAAAATTAAAACATTTTAATCAATTTGCGACTAAATTCGCGATTTTAAGGTAGTCAGGTACCTTTAAATGTTACCTGCAAGAAGACCAATTACTTTCATCTTACTGACTTCTGTGCACAAAATGCAGTTCAGCATGGTGCAAAGAACATCGATTCAGGAGCAGGGATGTGGGAAACTTCGTTTTTGAATTATGACTCCAGATTCAGTCCATCTGTCTGACTAAAAAAGTTGATTTATAAAAAAGTGAGGATATTCACCGGATGAATTGATCATAGAGATCATTAGATTTAGATTCGATACAGCATATTTTGAATGTTCTTGGAAAAATGCAACGCACAGAAAATAGCGTTGTTGAAGAAGTTATACAGGTTAGCACAAGGATTCATAAAATGTTTGTTGTGAAAGCTGTATAATTGTAAGATAAATCATTCCCCTTAATATAGTCTTATTTTTTCTCTTCTTGTGACCTCTGTATTTTGCTCATCCACAATACCGATTCGTGCAGACAACATACTTGTGCTCTATATAACTGTTATGTGATATTTTTTTTATTTTATATCAAACCTCTTTATGCGTACCAAATTTCCTTAAAACCAATCCAGTATTTCTAGAAAAGAGAAAACTCTCTAAATTTCAAATACAGGTATGTATGCATATTACATTTTTATTCACAGTTTAGCCTTCTGTTTCGTTGTCTGTTTATACCCAAGGAGATTTTCAAAATCGTGTTGATGTTTAAAATTCAATTATACTTACTCACCAGTAGAAAATTACTTTGACGATTAATAGTCTTAATTCAAACAGGCCGCATAAATTTATAAGTGCTATGTTCTAGTGAACTGTGAAATAAAGATTAACACTGGTTCGGAGAAAAGGCCTAGCATTATAATTTAAATAGAAAATCTTTTCTTATTGAGATGCTAAGCAATAATAATGCTAATTGCGTGATCCATATAATACCTAGTCCTCCCGCTAAAAATTCAAACTTTGTCCTCAAAAGCGAATGAAATAATGGATGATGTTGATGTAACTCGCGTTTGTAATATTTATACCGTTTGTGTGTGTATCAATCTTGCATTTAAAGTTTTGGCAAGAATTTGGACAGTGCCAGGATTTTCTGGTTCTCCGAGCACCCTTTCAAATATTCAGACTCACTGTCTTTATTGGTTTTATTGTTTTTTTATTATTATTATGCATCTTATAATAAACCAAATTCATTAAAATTACTGATTGATTATATTGTGCTTTTTTTCCTCTGAAATATCATAAAAAGACCCTTTGCATTTATTATCGAAAGTATTTGATATTTAAATCTTTTTCGCGTTATTTCGAGTATTTCAGTAAGTTCTAATTAAATTACAAAATTGAAATACATGTTTAAGCCTACACAGTACCCTTTTACAAAAAAAAGTTTTCGGAGACAGTAACAGTAAAAATTATTTGTTTTACATTTAGAAATTTATTGTTAAACTGATTCTGTAAATATAAAGTCATTACTTTACTTTAAAACCAGCCATTACTTTACAATTTTAAAAAATTAGGAAGTTTTAAAGTTTTTTTCAAATTTTCATAAAATACTCAATTTTTAAAATTCTTTAGTCATTTTAAGTGATTTATGTTTCTTGGATTGCTGTGAACAAAAGTTAGAATGGATTTATAAAACTGTTCCCTTGTTGATTTTAAATAATTATTTTTCTGGATAAACCTAGAAAAAACACGAAATTTTTAAAAAATATTATATAAATTTAGCATTTTTTAAGTAGAATTCTCAGACTTAAGCCTATACTAGTTTTTACAGAACATACGTTTGGAAGTATATACGAAAAACTCAAGACTCTATATCTTGAACAGAAAAAGAACCCTTGTGGATTAGAAAACACTTCTATCTTCAAAATTAAGAGTCCGAGAAAAACGCATTTAAAGTTTGTAAAGTCATAAAAACATAAACTTATAATGCCCGTAAAGCTCTAATTTTTTATATTTATTTCCCAATTTATTTTCTACATTAAAAAACTATTTTAATCAAATATGATCGAAAACAATTTTTTAATTCAGAATATATCTTTGCATAATAATGATAGCATTTGTTACGACGACTGGTTATTTAGCTCATATTAATCTTAGCCTAACATTTTCGCAAAGGCTTTGAAACTTAAAGCATTTATGTACACAATAATAATGCTACTAACTTAAGCTAAAAATTTCCCTGGTTTGTACATAATTTCTTTTTCAGTTTTAGGTTGGGGCAGTTTAGCAAGTTTGAGTATTTTTTGCACGACTTTAAAATACTATAATATAACACTACAGTATGTTTACTATAACGAAGTTTGGTACAGGAGAAAAATATTCTGTTTTATCTGCAATACTTGTGTTTAGAATACATGTATTTGGAAGTCTAATTGCAGCATCATCTGAGAGGGTGTATTTAGATTTATCATTTTCAGTAGTATTCTCTCCCTTAGAAATATTGTTTCTCATAGCAACCTGAGAACGTTTTGGCCATAGCATTATCTTAACTGGAAAAAAATTGATGATAAGTCTTCTAAGTTATATGAACTATTTTTTAAAACAAAAATTAGCCTTGAAGTCAATCTGGATTAGGTAACTATAAGAACTCAAAAACTCAAAACATAATCAAGCAGAAATTATTTTAGTTATGTTACTTTAGTTATTAACCATTTCACACTGAAAGAATTCATTGTACTCAAAAATATTTTTAATTACTTCAATTTTTGATTGGAAAAATTTTTAAGGAAAAATTTTATAAGAAAAAATTATATTTGTGTGTGTGTGTGAAAGATATAAATATAATAAAAAAATTATAGAAGTTCATAACTTTTAATACAAATTACATTAAAAAATAAAAGTATTTATAAAAAATTATAAATTTTTTCTACTTAAAAATAGTTAATTAAATCATTTTTAGAAAATCTAATTGAATTTGAATTTAAAAAATGATTCACTTACAATTTTATAAAACTTTAAATCCTTTTAACACAGCTTTATCTCAAATTTTTAGAGCAAAATTCAAATAAAATAACAATTCTTCCAAGTTAAAAGAAATATTTTTGCTGCCATTCTAGCAAATATCTATGCAGATAATCCTTTTTGAAAACAACATCTGTATCTCATTGCAAAAAAGTGCGTATTGCATCACATTACCAACGTGAAAAAATTGTCACATATATTCAAAATAAAATTAAAATAAAACAATTTCCTTAACATTAATCTACAATTGCAAATAGTTATATCCTTAGCTGAGCTGAATCCATAACTTCTTACTCGCTATGTCGCCAAAATATTGATGATCCTTTCCTGGAGGGCGTTGTGGATATTTTACAGCAAAATAAGAACTTTCTAGAGATTCTAGAAAAATATCTTCTCTAATGAGTTCTCATTTATATTAATGCTTGCGTCATTTCTGACGTCATTCGTTTTCTAGAAATGTTTGTGTTGCAAATGGTGAGCAAGCTTAAAAGCAAAATCCCTTTTGATAAAGTTAGTCGACATTTTCACTTGATTGATACAGTCATTACTGAATCTAATCACACATCTGTTCAGTTAAAATATTATCCATAAAACATTTTAGTGAGGAAAACACTTTTATATATTAAACAATGTACTTTTTTCGTAAATGTCTATCTCATACTAAATGTGTTTTTTGAACCTTAACACCTGGAGCGACAGATAACATTACAAAATACAAACCTAAAAATCAACCATTTTTTCTTGTAGAAAACCGCTGTCATTGCTCGAGTGTTGCACCTTTTATCTGCAACATCAGTAACAAGTGATATATAATAAAAAATTTCAAGCCGATTCCTACTTATAGGTCAACAAAGAAAATTTTTTGCTTAGTTACTTTTTATTAAATAGTTACAATTAATATCAGAATCAAAATATTAAGTGACAAAATAGAGAGTAATTTTCCATTTTCCTTTCTACATATGTTGTTGGACTATTTTTGTTTGTATATTTTTGTTACTATTTATTCATTAATAAAATTTAATTATTCTAATAAAAAAAGTATAGTAAAAAGTTGAAATCACATTCTTAGAAATTAGGCCATTACACATGGGATTCGTACCCACGACTTTTCAATTAGAAGGCCAACACACTATCCATTGCGCTACAGGGACACAGCGAAAGATTTTCCTTTCTACGTATGGTGTTGAACGTGTGTATTATTCGTGTTTGATAGTATTAATTCATTTTTTAAATTTAATTAATGAATTAGTATTTGAAAACATATTAACACCACGTGTCATCCACTACAACTTTTAAAAAGTGTATTTGAACTTGAATGGATGGATAGAAAGCATTTTATTAACGATTTTAAATTTGAACAAGATATATATATATATATATATATTGTTCTTCTTATTTAGTATAGTTATCTTAGGTTCTATAACTATCTGTGTATTTTTATATTTTGATTATATATATATATATATATATATATATATATATATTATATATATATATATATACATAGGTGAAAAATGTTGTAAAGATGACGTAATTTCTTCAGATTTTCTTTATTATAAATGTCATTCGTATAATAAAATATTAATTCACAAAAATACACACAAATTTTTCATACGATTCCACTTAAAATTCAGCCGTTCTTTCACTAAGTATTTGTGAATTTCTTTCTTAAATAATCCGACATTAATATTTAATATCAATCAGTACATTTATTTGTATTTATTACTTAAGCAAAGGGAAACATTTTTCCTTTCTAGTTTTATAAAAAGTTGCATTCGTAGCCTTACTACATAAGTTATAATTTAATGTATTATATGTTGTGTATAAGTAACTTTTATATATAACAGTGCTTCTCAAACTTTCAATACTGGTGCCCCCCCTTTTCGATCACAATTTTTATCGCGCCCCCCCTTACACATTAATAATGCACTAAATGCAATAATAAAGCACTTTGACGCTAAAGCTACAATACGAGATCTTAATTATAAACCATACAAATTAATAATATAAGTATTAAATTTTGAATACTACTTTTAAGCAAAAAATAAATTATATAATTCAGTAATAGGATAATTATTATGTTATTTTTACTTTCTCTAATTTTTAAATTGAACGTATTGCAAAATGCGGTGACTGCTTAGAAGACAAAATATGGATATCTGCTAAATACAGAAAAATAACTCAGAGGGTCGATTTTTAATCATAAGCATTCCTTATAGAAACTTTGCTTTTCAAGACAAGCCCATGGAAGTCGTTAATACTTATTAAACTTGTTCTTAATTTAGTATTAATTAATTAGTTATAAAATACTCTGTGCAGCACTGATACATTAAAAGTATACCGGCCGAACTGCTCGCTCTTTGCAGGAGTTCATTTATAATAAAATAAAACATTCTTGATATAATAGCTGTATTGTAAGGAGAGTAAAGCCAAGTGCGCGACAATGTTTACAAAAGTGTAAAATGTTTTTTAAATGATTTCTCAAATTATAATTAGTTTTAAGCGAATTTTAATTTTAAGTCTCAAAGAATTAGCATTTATAATTGATGTTAAATAATGAACAATAATATAAAATTCCGATGAAGAATAATTGTATTATTTTTAATATTTAAAGCAAAAAAAGACTTCAACATGTTTTAACCTGGGAGCAGGTGCGCACTCGATACGGTCGAGCGGGGTTATTGAGTCACCCCAATCCTTTTTTTATAATTATTTTATTGTACAAGATACAAATCGTTATTCCAGTGAATAATTTAATTAAGAGAAAGTTTACTTACCTTCTTTCAAGGACTTTTCAATTTTTCTTTGGTAACAAATAAACAGTTTTGCCAGAATTAACAATTTCATGACCTGTGTGTCCCGCGCGACCACTTCCGGTAAAAAGTGTATTCATTATGATAATACGTACGTTACTGCTAAAAATAATTGTTATGCTTTATATGTTTGAAAATACTCATCTTGGTCTAAGTCTTCACAAAGTAATCCATCAAAGTGTGTGCGCTCTCCGTGGTTTTCCAAATATCATAAAACTATTTTGCATGGAAAAAAGCGCAACAGAGAAATACATTACATTCAACTTCCTTAAATGAGAAATAAACACTTAAGAGAGGGGTCATAACTAACTGTACCAATAACTTAGACGGTCAAACAAATTACAGTTATAATGTGCAGTATTTCAAAAATAATGACAGTGATGAATTTTTTATGTTCCTAAATTTTTTCGATTCTGGATCTGGGGTCGGTTTTTTCTCTGAAAGAGTAGAATGTTAGTTTTAAAAAAAAAGGAATAAAAACTCTCTCATCATGGGATTACAGCAAATTAAATAAAATATTTTTTATTTGGTTATAGGATCAAAGATAGCTAATTAAATATTGAAGAAGTTTTTTTTTTAATGATTTAATATCGCCTATTACTTATATCAGAGTAAAAGTGCATTTTTTATTATGTCTGAAAGTATTTTGTTTTAATTCATTCCAGTAAAGAATTATTTTTTAAATTTTTTATTTTCGATATGCTCGCGCCCCTTGTAAGGTTATCGCGCCCCCAGGGGGAGTGCTCCACAGTTTGAAAAACACTGATATATAATGAAAACTACCATATATCTATAGGGAGAGAGTGAGCTAATAGAATATAGTAGGGATAACATTAAAAAAAGTTATTTCATAATTAATTTCGAACACATTTCTTAACAAAGTGCTAAAATTTTTAAAAAATTCAAGCGTTAGACATTTTAAACCTTTATCTACCGACGATACTTATAAGTACTTTAAAATTAAATAGAATAATCATTTTTACGAATACTCTGACTATACTTAACTGGAATATTCTTTTAAATCCACTCTTCTAAGATATATGGCCACAAGGGTTCTATGATGAGTATTTTAGCGAGGAAGGCGAATAGTTTTATAGCAGAAATAGCGTTTTCAGCGGATTGCGAAGATCGTGAATTTAGTTCCGAAAAAATAGTTAACGTTAAAAGGTAAGTATCTTATTTTTTTGTATGTTAATGAAGACATTAGAAAACGATTTGGCTCTTTATTTTAAGTGAATTGTGTGTATAATTAATTTTACAGTTGAATATCTTTAATTAATTAGCTCTAACTAATTAAATTTCCCAAATTTGAGTAATTTGTTTATGTCCATCCCTTAATTTTCAGTGTAGTGATTAAAAAAATATTGCATGAAAAAAACTGCCGTAATTCATAATGCGGTAGATAAAGGGTTAAACTATGATTAACAATATTAATAATTTTAAACAATCGTCCCAACCGGTTTTCTTCTGTGTGTGTGTGGATTCCTTATCTTTTAATTCTCTCAATGCCAGTTTTGGACTCCTAACTAACTCGTTTTAAAATTAGGTCAATAAACCGGTACTTTATGGAAAATGAATAATTTACCATTTCAGATAATGAATTCGCTGCTTTTCGTTTTTTACTGAAGGCCATTCAAAATTCTGTTTTTTAATCTAGGTAGCAAACAACGTAGGTGTTTAGCTTGTTATTTAATACATCATAATTCGCAAAATAATCTATTTTCAAAACAATAAACAAAACAATTTAGCCTTCGTACCAAGACCCTGAAACTGATATTACCGTAGGTGATAATGTGTGGCTGCACTTATGACAACTTAACTTGACACTGAAATTCTTATTAGAACATTGCGACTTCATTTCAGAAGCATTCTTTTATTAGTACAGCAATCTAATTTATGTTGCCATTTTGGTTTACTTAAATTTCGGGGGAAAAAAACTTCGCATAATTACATTTATATACTCTAATTTGCAATGCTTATAAAGATTAAGCTACTCAATTGTTTAATTATATTGTTTTATTCAATTATATAAAAGTTTTATTCGACTTAAAAAGTCGATACGTTAATTTTAACAATAATCTGCCTTAAATACTTTTAAGTGAGTTTATTTAAATATATATAATTCCATTTTATATATATATATATAAGAGAAAATAATTTTCTGATGAAAAGTTCTTCGAGTATCGAGCTCTTTCTATGTTATGAATAATATTATATTCTCTGTAACTTTATATACCTTAAAACAAGGTTTATATGCTTTATTTTTTAAATAATGGATATATTTTTTATGTAGAGCGTAAAAGCCTTCAACCTGCCTAGTTAAAAGTATTAAATTCCGGAATGCTCTATCCTTTTGGGCCGGAATTCGGAAATGCATATTTAAAATAAGATACTTCTCGACATTGCCGTCTAGCGTCCCATAATTACTTACGGCTCACCGGTGTGGGGATATGCAGCAGATGAAAATAATAAAATCCTCGAGGTTGCTCAGAACTCGTTAATCCGTAATATTATTAAAGCCAATAGATATACCAAAAATTCAATTTCATTCATATATAGCAATTTCATTTTTTAATAATCTCCCTAATATTGACAACGTTAATATACAAAGACTTAATAACTATTATCCAGAGACAGGGATATTAAAAGACCAAGGAGAATTCTTCTAGACTCTTACACATACACAATCACCCCTACCAATTAATTTAATCACTTACCTTGTGGTAGGTGACCGTAGTAAATTTTTATATTTCTTCTTGAATTTTTATTGTATTCTTTCTTTTAATTTTTCTCATTGATGATTCCACTTTGGAATCATACACAGGCTAGCATTCTAGACCCCTCCCCGATGCTACGTTCCAATGTATCAGGACAGCCAATAGAGTGCCTGCTCTCCGAGTGCTTTCAGCCAATGGCAACCAGGACTTTCAGCCATTTTCAAGAGATTTCCCGCCAACATCGGATGCCTCCGAAACAGTTCCCATGACCACGCCCTCTTGCCACATCCTTCCAACCAATCAGGTTACTCCCAATCATAAAGGCCCATTAGCATCAGGCTACATTCAAATCTTCAGATATGGAATGGAGGAACGCTTCGCGTTCCATTTCCCAGAGGCGCCCAGCGTCTAGTTAAAATTATTTTTATCACATTAATATTTTTCTTTTAACATAAATATTTCTATATACCTTATTATTAATCGTCTGGACTCGTCACTTGACCACGGCTCAAAATTACGAAGTCTTTTTACCAATATTCCCTTGCGTTGCTTCGGAATACGATATTTATCAACAATCAATCATCTGCAAATCTATATTCACAAACTCATCTTTGTTTGATATAAATTTTTAAGGAATTAAAGTAATAAATGTAAATTTAATCGTTTGGTTTAAGAGGTCGCCGAAGCTGAGTGGTATAGGTATCGGATCGTGGCTGGCTTTGTCACGAATTCGAGTCCAGTACCACTAAAGACCCGCTGTGTAAGGCAGCGATGCACGCTAAATCTGTCGAGAGCTGAAACGTCCTCACGTTGGTGGGGTGTGGTAGTTAGTAGAGGGGGTGCCAGCTCAGGTGTCGTCCACGTCACTTGACTATGGTTCAAAATTACGTGGTCCACCGCCAAAAGTCCTCGTGTAGCTGAACAGTGCTACGTTAATATTCACTCACTCACTCATTTGGTTTAAATTGACTATTTTTATGAAAAGTAATAAAATTATCTATTCAACATAAGATTCATTATTGATACGATTTGTTTGTTAAAAATGCAAGTAGATGCTGGTAAGTAGTTATTGGCCGCACTGTCCTGGAGCTATTCCCTAATTTGCTTATAAAGATTTTGATTAAATGCAATGAAGTTTTCTTGTAGTACAAGTTTAACTAACATATCAAATTTTTTTAGTTTTATTGCGATTTTTATATGATATAACATTAATCATAATCATTCTTTCAATATTTGTGGAGTGACCGACTGGGGGCGTGGTTGGTTTGTCGCTGGCCTTCTGCACTCAAGGTTGCGGGTTCGACCCCGGCCCATGGAAGTGAACTTTCATGATACAGAAAATTGACAGCGACCATGTAGTATGGTTATACGGCATGTGAAAGATCCCTGGAGTGTCTGTTTGGCTTGGGTGCTCTCAGCAAAATTAAATCTTAGTACAGGTTCGCATCGTCAGAGCTCATGGGAGGAAACTGGGAGTAAAAATTACCTGCGGCGATTGGTATCCTTCTATATGATGCCGCACTAAAAAGAAATACCAGCTTCCGGGAAACGTACTAGGTCTACAATGGTAAAACATCAAACCGCAGTCCATTAGAAAAAAAAAAAAATATCTGTATAGTTTAAAAGTTTTTCGAAATCCAATGCTTTAAAAAAATCCTTGATGATTGTAATAATTTGCAAGTTGTTTTCTCAAAATTATCAGTAGTGTTATGAAAAATATAGATTGTAGAATCTCTTTATAAGTACCATAATCAAAAGTAACGATACCTGTATGTGTTTTAATTTTACTTCGGATAATTCAAAAAGTAGCATGATATTGGGTTACATTTTGTTGTAATAACAACTGCCACTCTAACTCTATGCAGAAGACTATCTACTAGTTTTTAAAATTTTGAAGCAAAAGAATTATCCTCTAATCTTGAAGACAAATTCTGATCAACTCTTTGTCCGATTCGGGATGTCGTAATGTAGCTCACAGTCGACGTTCTTATGTATACCACATGTGTTCTAAGGGGTTCAAATCTGCGTTTTGAGCAAATAAGTCCAATTACTGAGTATCTATTGTTGCAATGTCTTGCTTGTAATCGTTTTAAATTTGTTTCAATGGTTTTTCCAACCATTCTGCTTTCAGATTCCACCTCCTTCCCGGATCAAATTAATGATGGGGATCTTCATTCCAACCAACGGGAAGAGGAGGAATCACAACAATTTGTTAAAGAATTTTTTTCCGTCTGTAATCATTAAAATTTTAAAAAAAACAATTGGTAATTATGTAAATTTACACGCATAGTTAAGCCAAACAATATTGAAAAGAGCCGTATTCCTAAAAAGGACACTGGAAACCAAATTATAGTTTGGAATTTGCCTAAGCAAACAGCAGCAAAGTGTGTATACTTAATTTCCTTCGATTAATTCCAGTTCCCTTTTCAGTCCTTTATCTCAAATTAAATTTCTTTTTGAAATCATGTTCAAAAATCAACATTAATTCAATTGAACTAAAATTGTAAGGATTTTGCCCCGAGACTAGAGAAGTGGAAGAAAGGGAAGGAAGACTAGCCATGTTCAAAATCACTCAGTTTATTTGCAACATAAACAAGAACACAAGTTAGATCAATCAATACTAAGAGATGCATTCAATTTAAGCAATATGAAGACAAATAACGAGGTACGCGAGATATGAGAAGACTTAAATTACCAGTAACATTTACTTCAATTCAAGTACACTGCCTTCCTAGCTATCTAATCTATATTCAATCTTCAGGGACAAATTGTCACTTTAATTATTACAATTATCAAATACTAAATATCTGCATTGCACTTTAAATTTGATTAATCACTGCTCCACTAGCAGCCTACCTTTTCTCTCTCTATCTAACTTGAAAGTCTAGACTTTATATAGTAGTCTTAATTTGCATGTTCACGTTCTCTTCTTCAGAGGAAGCGTTCTAATAAAATAGTTTTTAAGGACCAAAAATTTCCCGAGAAGCTAGTGAGTGAGGAAGGTCATAGATAGAGCCGTTGCAAAGTACTTTTAAACATATGATTTATATGAAATATTCTGCATAGTCATTATTCAACTCGAAACATAAATAAGGACTGTGACGGGCTCATCGCGTTTTCAACTAAAAACTAATCTTGGGTTCTTTGAGGTTGAAAAAGGCAAATTCGTTCCAACCAAATCCATAAGCGAAGCGTGAATATACAAATTAGGAACCTTTTAAATAGCAGAAGTTTAACGTAAGCGTATGACCTATTGGGAAGGGATTATGCTAGTCTGAGTTTAAGCGCGTACACTGAAGGAAGAGAAGGAATCCGTTATTTGAGTGTGACGCTATCCGTGACAGAGCGATCACGTCAATGTGAATACTATTCCACGCGAGATAAACAAAATATATTTAGGATCCGAGAGGGTTGTGGTTAAACAAGAGATTAAGGTAGGATAGTTCTAGTATCTGTTAGGAACTGTGTATAGACTAAGATAGGAATAGGCGGGAAAGTTAAATATAGTGGTTAAGATCACGCTTATTTGGTAATACGTATTGTGTGTTTTCTCTCCTCAGATCCTCTAAGTTTAAGGTATCCGACTACATTCGGAACCGTGATTTTGCAAAAGCGCATAAATGGATAATTTTCATGATATTTAGTGTCACTTAGGTTAGAATATATGTATAAAATTGTTTTAAGGACATTTTGACAAAAAAATTTATTTAAATACAATATTTTGGCAAAAAATTAACTTCGAATAATCTTTTTTTCCAAATGTTCTCCTTTTGTGAAAAATGGTTCTATTATAACAATATTTTGTCTGTGTATAGCTCAGGTCTCTTTACAGAGGCTGAACTAGAATTTTTGAAATATATAACTTAGAAGCGGGATTATTCATATTTTACGACAACAGAGGGGAGCAATTTTTAGAAAAAAACGCCAATAATTATTTCAATTGGTGGTAACTCTGAAAATAATGTGAATTTTTCAAAAATTCTAATTGAGCCTCTGTAGAGAGGTCTGAGCTATATAATATACAGGCAAAATATTATTATATAATAGAACCATTTTTCACAAAAGGAGAACATTTGGAAAAAAAGATTATTCTAAGTTAAAGTTAATTTTTTGCGAAAATATTATATTTAAATACTTCTTTTTGTCAAAATGTCCTTAAAACAATTTTATGCATGTATTCTAATCTGAGTGACACTAAATATCATGAAAATTATCCATTTATGCGCTTTTTAAAATCACGGTTCCGGACGTAGTCGGATACCTTAAATATAACTATTATCTTTATATAGTGTTTAAGATCTTAATAAAGATATATTAAGATCATGACTACGCCTGGTTCTTCATTCGCTCCCAAATCCCTAGGTCACGAGGATAACTTAGAACTAAGGCATCACCCACGGGCGAATATACCTTACAAGCCTTTTTTTAAATTTCCCCCGACTCACATTTATTTTGGTATATTAAGATTCTACATGTCAAAAACAAATTTGCAGTGATGTCACAGAATCAACACAATCAACTAATTTTTTCCCTAGAAAAATTAATCGGAAGTAAATAATGTTATTTGATTTTATCAATTGCGTGTGATATCTCTAAACGCCTAGAGCTTATTCCTTATCTCAGATATGTTTGTGACCATGAAAACAATGTTTAACACAGATAATTAGTCAATAGTTTTCTAACAAATAATTCTTTGTAGTAATGATACATATAATGAACATTGAAATTGGCTATTTAATTGATTTTCTAATTCTTAGACAGATAATATCAAAAAACAATTTAAGCACGTTATGATGTCGTTTCACAATGCAAATTCCTCTATCTCTTAGGATTAAGGAAAATAAATAGGAAATTCTAGTTTTTATATTAAATAAGATAAAAATTTCACAGAAAAAATAAAATCAAAACGTCACTTTTTGAAATGTGCAAGGCTATTAGTTATGCATAATATTATACATCTTATCTCGTAGTTTATAGTTTGCCAAAAGCAAAATTTATTTTTTAACTTCATTAAAAAGGGCAAAATGCGTATAAATAATCTATATAATGGGTGAAATAACTTATTGCGTAACTGGAATTATAACTGTATATTATTTTGAATACATTGATTCAAGAAGATTGAATAAAACAATACAAATTTTTTTCGTAAGTAAAATTGACTAATTACAAAAAATTTAAACTTGGAATGACATAATAAATTATAGGTATTTATTCTTATTATTTATCTGCATAAATTGAAGATCAATTAATTTCTATGGCTCAACTTTAATAATAGTGATTTCAATATAGATTTAAAAAACATGATCTGCTCTTTATGTAAATAAAAAGAACAGTAAGCATTGCATATTATTTAAATTCGAGGTATTTAAAATATATAAGAACAATTCTTACTATTCAGCATTAAATTGTATTTTTCATGACGTTTCTATAGCTCAACAGGGAATTTCGCACTTATTAGGAACTTAGAAATGTGGAAAGATAGGAATAAGGAGGTTTGTAAATAGGAATAAGGAGTAAAAGTGTACATAAAGATTAGAGACGTGGTTGAAAGATATTCTTATAACTGTATATTATTTTGAATACATTGAGTCAAGAAGATTGAATAAAACAATACAAATTTTTTTCGTAAGTAAAATTGACTAATTACAAAAAATTTAAACTTGGAATGACATAATAAATTATAGGTATTTATTCTTATTATTTATCTGCATAAATTGAAGATCAATTAATTTCTATGGCTCAACTTTAATAATAGTGATTTCAATATAGATTTAAAAAACATGATCTGCTCTTTATGTAAATAAAAAGAACAGTAAGCATTGCATATTATTTAAATTCGAGGTATTTAAAATATATAAGAACAATTCTTACTATTCAGCATTAAATTGTATTTTTCATGACGTTTCTATAGCTCAACAGGGAATTTCGCACTTATTAGGAACTTAGAAATGTGGAAAGATAGGAATAAGGAGGTTTGTAAATAGGAATAAGGAGTAAAAGTGTACATAAAGATTAGAGACGTGGTTGACAGATATTCTTAGACAGAATTATTAATACAAAATAAAATTTTTCAGATTTATATCATGTAACGTTTTCAAGTTAATAAAATTTTACAAAAATTGTATTTGTCCAAACAATATTGAAATACAAGCTTTTTTCTTTAGGTTACTTACGGGGAGTCGGAAACCTCTATACCGACAATGTCAAACTGGCTGTTTTCGATGTACCTTTTCTCCAAATCTGTTATATGTGCATGTTTGAAATTTTCCTATAATTAAAGTACACCTTCCACATTATACTGAAATGAACTTTTAGCTAACTTTTCAATTATTTAATAATTTATAAAATATTTTATCAAACACACAGCGAAATTTGACCCATTTTTCGCAAAAAAATTGTAAAAAATAAATTTTTGAGTTTTTTACAAAAAGCTCATTTCAGTATATATTAGCCATCATTATAAATATGTCATAAAAATTTTACAAGCTGTGAACATTATTTTCCCTGAAAAGGTATTCGAACATCAGAAATTTACATTTTGAGGTAAATTAACTTTATAATGTATAGTTACTTTTTTATAAAACATTCCTCCCCATACACCAAATGTGATCTACATTTTTTTAAATCTCATCATCCTCTCTCTTCTTTTTAAGTCTTTTTTTCTTTCCTAACTTCCTTTGTTTTTTGTAAACATAAGTATTTAGCCTTTAACAGCCTCTGTTTGTCAAGGCGCTCCATTGCCTGTACCGTATAATCACCAGACTCAATATTATGTTTTCTCAAAAGTTATGGTTTTGATACATTTCCAATATTAAATGATGAAATTGCATCGCATGTACCCAACGATAGTACTTCTATTTGTACAAATATTTTCTTTGGTACACGAGATCATATTAAATTATTTACACTTTCATTGGGATTTTGTGTACACTTTTTTAGCAATTCTGGATTAAATGTTGATTTCCATCATTCATTCAACTTTTAAGCAAAAACAAAATACTTTGTTTACACTTTTGGCCATTTTAATGGGCCCAGTTTCAATGATTATTTAAAAATATTTTTAAGGCTTGCTAATTACCCTAGAGGTTACAGAAAGGTATTATTAGAAAGGTTAAAATCCATATAATTTGAAAATGTAACAATCTCAAAATTGTCACATTAAGAAGATTTTAGGTTTCCAACACATCTTAAGCATACGTCCGACTCCAAAACAAACGCAATTTTTATATCAGTATTTTTTGGAACTGAAATTTAGTGGGATTATATTTGATTTAATTGATCTAAACTATTTTAAATGTAATTATTAAAGATTTATTTGACTAAAAAAAACAACTCGTAAATATTTCCTCTTAATCCATTTGTCTAACCCACTATAGTCCGCAACCTTGTGTAGCTAAGGTGTGCAAAACCAATCTACCCATATGATTCATGGTGCCGCACAGTAAGAAATATTTGAAATAATTCGATTCTCCTGGAAATGCATGCAGAGTTAGGGAACAGAGGTCATTAATATAGATTTTCAGATTTATTATATCGTCGGCCTAATTATCAGAATGATAAATCCTTCTGGGGTAATAATTTGATACAGGAGTGCTACGCCCCAAGTTGTTTCTTATGTTGGCCAAGATGGGCGATAACATTACAATATGGTTACCTTGATATTTATTATCGTATGGTAAATGTGGTTGCCATGGGTATAACGTATATCACGGTGAATTTTTATTGTTTTTTTCCTCGGTAACCCTATTAATTTCAGACGATTTTATATATAACTCGACTTCTCTCGACTTTTATATTTAACTATTTCCGTTGCATTTGTTCTTAAAGCTACTATTTTAGTCTTCTGTTGTATTTTGCTCTATTTTCGAAAATGGATATTTCTAATATCATAGGTGAGTACCAGGATATTTTTTTTAAAGAATGAGCGCTGTGCTTTTAATTATTGCTATAAATCGCACATTTCCATTTTACTTTTTAATAATGATTTTTTGAACATTCCTTGTTCAATGAAATTCAGTGAAGGAACTGGCAAATTTTGGAATATTCCTAGTTGTCAGCAATTATTAATTGATATTCATTATTAATTTTAATACGTATTATGTAATTATTTTATTTACAACATAATATAATGCAATAATTATTATATAAAACAATTGTTTTTTGCATTATTAATTTATAATTATTAATTTGTTATTTATAATAATAATAATTATTATTATATTATATGAGTATTCCTATATATAATAATTATTTTATATGAATATTATTATATATAATGCTTATTATTATATAAAAATTATGAATATTAGCATATATCATAATTACTATTAAATTATATTACATGATAATAATAATCTATTACATAGTATTAGTATTATACATATTTTTTATTATATTATATTGATATTCATTCTTGATTGATATTGGATATTTTTAATCTATTCCTATATTCTCCATTTGAAATATATTTCAAAACAATTATTAAAAGGTAACAGGGACATCGTATACTTTGAAAAAATTGATTTTTCAATTTTAGTTCTAAAAAATAGTGCTTATTTTTCTGAATCTAAAAATGTATAATACTTATTTGTTTGTTGATAAAATAGCCCTAAAATATGAAAAATAAAAATGTAAACAAATGACCACGCCCTTTTTGACACACCCTTTTGAACTTTAAATATGTTGTTTCCCCTGTGTTTGATCTATATAAACGTTCTATATAGTGAACAAAATATCTTTTAGTATGTAATGTCTAATTTTTAAAAAAATAAATTTATACGTGCAAAAAAAATTAAGATTTTCATAATTTTAAGGTTTTAGGATTATTTTAAAGAAATTATGCAATTAATTCGTTAAAAAACTGTTCATTACGTTTGATATGTTGCTTTATATATATGTGTAAATTTTTTTTGTATATTCAAAAAATATTTTTGTAAGAAATACATGAAAATATGTATTACAAGATCTCGAAAACTATGTTCATGTCAACTAAAACAAAGGGAAAAAAACATATGAATTTAAAATTACTTTTGTAACTCTAGAAAATGATTAAGGATTATTATTAGTCATATAAAAATAGGCAAGCAAATACTAATCAAGTGTATAATATGTGAAAATATTGTTGTTTTTTTTTGTTTTTTCCCTTTTTCTCAAAAGCATATTTTTTTTCCATTTAGGTACATTTTTTAAAAAAAACTATTGCACTATATGATTCCAGATTTTTTATACTTCTATACAAGATGCCTATGCATATAGTGAACCTATTTTTTTTCCTATTAAGATAGTGCCTAATTTTTTAAAAATAGTTTTATGCATAAAAAAAGCAGAAAAATAAAAAAAATTCAAATTTCAAAGTTTCATAATTTTTTTAAGGAAACTATACTAACATTTTACTACAAAAATGGGTTCAGTGTATTTTATGTATTGTTTTATATATGTGTAAAAATATTTTACATAAGAAAAGGATACTTTTTTAAAAAATGGTACCTAAACACAAGTATATATTACGAGTTCTCAAAAATTATGTATTACTTAAATTAAGTAATAAAAATAAACTTTTGGAGTAAAAAATTATTTTTGTAGTTCTACAGAATAATTAAATTATCTTTATTAAGAACGTAAAAAATCTAAGCTCTACTGGAAATTGCAAATGATATATGTCTCATAAACAAAGGGCCTTAATTTTGGTATTTTACTCTTTCGAGCATGTCCTGGTTCCCACTATTTTCCTGACGATTTGTTACCGCTAGGTCGCCATCTTGAATTCCATGTAACTCGACAACAACCGCTGCAGAGTATTTTCAATTTTCGTCAAACAATTCTATCTCTCTGACAGTTTAAAATAGCTAACGGTTTAGTTATCTTTCCAGATTTTTTCTTAATTATGTAACTTTGCTTTCTATAATTTTAAATTTATCAGTTCAATAAACTCTATTTCAAAATTATCAACTTTCATCTAAGCAAAAATTGATAAATTTATAGTGTGGTGTAGAGTGCCATTGGTCACTGACGCCTGGTCGGTCCCCTATTCTAGCATGTTTGTTGACGCATACATGTGTTAAAGGTCACTAAATCCACAATTTGATTTAATTAGACACTTATTAATTGCTGAGTAATTCTTGGATATTACTTACTATTGTCTTAAATATTTTGTTAAAAAATCTAAAGTTTGAATGAAGATTATTTCATATTTTTTAGGTTAAAAGATCAGGTTGTAAAATTGTAACAAAGCACTACTATTTACTACATGAGGTATGAGGTAAAATGTTTTTGATAATACAGTAATCCTACATATCATGAATGAATACATTAAAAGAATCACAATATTTGGGAACGAATGACTCAGAAAGAAACAAAATTAACTTAGGAATGTGTAAAATTAATATATTTTTAAAAATGTGAAAACTTCAGGCTCTGTGAATTCTTGTTATTCTATATTACAAATTAAATAATTCTTTAAAAATAAAAATAATTGAGCGATTGAAATTTTCAAATTTTTCTGTTACTTTACATTAAGATGTGTGTGTGCAACAAAAGAGAGTTGCTTAATTTATAGTTTACATGCATCAAAGTTATTCTGATTTCTTTTTACTTAAGGAAAAGATAATTATTGCCTCTCAATATTACTTTGAAATACAAATTGATTTGTATTTTCAGAAATATTGCTGCTACGTAAGCAATACACAGATGAGTGATTGATATTTTTGTGATTTCTAAGAATTGAGAACATTTTTTGTGACTGAAATGCACTGTTATAATGGAAGCTATTTTTAATTTCTTCTTCCTTAGTTTATAGGTCACTATCAAGACCTCTGTTCGAATCAGGAACCATCTATTTTTCGATCAGACATACTAATTACAGCTCATTTGAGGAGAGAGTATTCTTACTAATGATCATAATAAACCAAGCTTGGATATTATAAATGGTACAAATTTAGGATAATACATAATAATGTATACTTTTAACAACCGGATAATGTAAAGAAATATAAGGATTTGTGTTGTTTAATGTTACATGATATGCATAATAAAGATTCCCTAAAAGCGAAACATACTCATTTAGATGGAGATATGGAAATGGCAATGCATTTTGATTCCCGAAACTTTATTTGTGTTTTGAATAGAAGGCTCGACTTTTGTGAAATAGAAACTTAATAGTCAATAAATTTCGTGCCAAATATAAAATTAGGTTACTGATAAAGCGATGCTATTGTGATTATGAAATATTTATTTTATCGTCTACCAGCTCCCAAATTCAAGAAATCCATATTCTTCAAAACGGTATAAATAGAAACTTCAGAAAAAAAGACAATATTATCATGAGATGAAAACTCGCAAGTTGATAATGGAGATATTCATTTTTTTTCGTGCTTCATTCATAAAAAATTAAAAAAGAAATATCATTTGTTGAGGATAAAGTAAATTTTTACAATGTTCCACTGTGTGTGGGGGGAAGCACTCCCTTCTGTGCTATTTTTCATTCACATGTCGAAACAAATTTTAACCAAGGTAAGTTCTAAGGTATGTCAGATAAACTAGAAAATAGAATTACTGTTATAAGTTATTAGAGTATACATGAGCATGATTATTATAGAGCTGAATACAATATATCACGTATATTTTGTACTGTTTAATATAGCACTGAATTTTTTTTAAGAAAGAAAACCATTTAAAAAATGAACTGTGTTTACAGCCCTTTCGTGAATATTTTAATGTCCCGATCTTTGGTTGGATGATCTCCTCCACACTTAAGACACCTTCAGTTCACGTGGCAGTTAGCTGCCGGGTGGAAAAAATTATTACAACGGTAACGTTGAGTGATACCCCGAATGGAGTATCCCTCTACTTTGATCTCCATGTATTCCAATCGGGAAAGATAGAAAACTGTGGCATTTTGAGAGTTTCTTGACATAATAACAAGGAAAAGAGGGAGTTCAAGTTTAGTTTTCTTGGATATAAGTTGGTTACAGCTGGTAACAGTGTAGCCAAGTCCTTCTAAGTCAGTTACAATATCCTGGGGCTTGGTACAATGTGGCAGTCCTTTAATGACTACTTTAATGGGTTTATTTTCCTTTGGCTGAGTAACATAGAATTCCATGGTTTTATCCTCGTCCATAAAATGAACGAGGTTCCTATGTTCTTCATGGGTATCAAGAAGAAATCTGAGGTAATCTCCAGAAGTTTTAAATTTTAATTTTGGAAATTGATTCATTAGTATTTTTAGCTGGTCTGTGTAATTTGTTTTAATTCTTTGAAAAATAGGGGAAGAAGGCTTGGAAGATGGGATTTCGGGAATTTGATTAAGGTGGGGTTCGGTATCTTGCTCTAAGTTCTTAAAAAAATTTTGAGTTACAATAAGTTTAAGTAATGGAGTCGGCGTGGTAGGTCGAGACGTTTTACTCGGAAAGACAAAGTCATCCGCATTATTCTTGCAATTCTTCCGCTTTTTTGGGAGAGGGGGGGTTCTTATTGAATTCATTGATTTTAGCATTATCTTTAATTGGTTCGTTATCTGTAGCTTCTAGAGAGGAGTAATCAGGGCAGTCAGGATCTACACATTGGGGAATAGTCCGAAGATCACTTACCAAAAGGTCTCTTGCTTCCTGGGATTCTTTGATACTCTGTATGGTTTGATTGGAAAATCGATTGTTATCATTAATGGCTTTTTGGTAAGCTATAAACTTCTTGTAGCCTACAAGTAAGACATCAAGTTAGTTCAGTTTGGCCATAGCATTTCTTCGTCTAACACAGTCTGTCTCGGGCTTCGTAGGATTTTTCTCGCTATCAGATCTTGAAGAGATTGAAGATCTCGATTTAAAAGACTTATCGGATTTAACAGAAGATGAATCCATATCGGACTCAGGGTCACTCATCATACTACTACTCCCTTGATCATAAAAGCCCTTAAAAGGGTTGCAAAGGACTTTACGAGCTCTCTCTGTCTTAAGCAAAATAATCACGCAGCTCAGACTACACGTCTGAACTGCTCGGCGTCATGACTTCAATGATATCTGAAAAAAAAACAAAAAAACAAACAAAACAACGTTGGATTATCACTGGGAAATGGAACGCGAAGCGTTCCTCCATACCATATCGAGTTTGTCAATGAGGCCTGAAGTGGATGGGCCTGGCTGAAAGAGAGAGTCCTGATTGGTTGTTAGGATGTGGCAAGGAGGCGTGGCTATTGGAACGGTGTGAGTTGTATCTTCGGTTTCGGCAGAAAAGTCCTGAAGTGAGCGGAAAGGCCCTACTGTGATTGGTCGATGGCACTGATAGAGTAGACACTCAATTGGTTGCAGTGATGCGTTTCTCCTTCCTCAGGGATCTCTCTACCTTTAAATAGGCTTATTTACCCACCAATCCTTATGCGATGGCAAAGAGTTCGCTCTATTTTCATTTATTACTTGTTTAATTTTGAAGTTAAACTTTTCAAACCTGATATATATATATATATATATATATATATATATATATATATATATATATATATATATATATATATATATATATATATGAATCATACATGTTTCAAAAATATTGTTAAATTCCTATTTATATTATCCTACATACATATTAACTAGTTTTACTTGAATCACTAACTTTTAATATGGATTAATATGGAAATGCACACACACACATAGCTTAATCACATACATTTGTTCACTATTTCACGAGGGTCGCATACATTTGATGGCTATTTCACGCGGGCCGCAACATGAGAATTAAGGCTGTTTTCAGTTAATGTTAAAGAATAGGACCCGAATTTGTGGAACATTTTTCAGATATAAAAGAAATGAAAAATTACTATGATATTCTGGCTTCACTATCCCTTAGAGAGCAACATTCTTTTATCATACTTCCCATTTTTAACCGAGTTGATTCGTTTTTTCTGGTATAAAATGCGTTTCGCATTTTTTATCCTATACCATTATGTTAAATGGGCTTTGCCTTCTCGTATTAAAACAAAAAGAAAGCATTCACGCAATACTATGAAATTTTTAAAAACACTATTATAGAGAGTGACAACGGCCAGATTGAGTTAAATATACATTTATATTAAGGGGAATTATTTACAAGAGAGGGCTAAAAGTAAGTAAAAAGTAATCGAAACATCATTAGATCGTTGGATTCCACGAGGCGTTTCGTTCCTGCGCCCTCGTCATCGTCTCCTCGCCGTCGTCTCTCTCAATCGTCTCCCACGCAATCGTTCTATTCGAGTCTAGTTTACTCGTTATCCTCGAACTGCTTTGTCAGCTAGGTGGCGCTCTCTTGGCATTCCGTCATTAATGAGTATAGGAGGGATACAATATGTGCACATCCATTCCTACACTATATTGTTAACAGAGGTACGAGTTATAATATTGCAAATTTCCATGGAAATTGGGTCATTTTTCTGTCTGAAAAGTGCTTCGCGTTTAGTTACAGCTCTCATACTTTTACCGAAGACAGCCTTAATGGAGTGAGGGGAAGGGAGAGAAATGCTTTAAGACCAAGATAACATAGAAAATTTTAAAACTTGGAAATTAATCAAAATATTCGAACTCCTAATTTGCTTTTTTTAAATTATTATTTATTATATTTTTTATTTTTGTCACTAAATTTTTCTAAATTGGAAGCATTTGAGAATCCCTCTTTTACAATTTCTGCATCAGTAAACGGTTTCATATGATTACCAATAATATAACAAATTTCATAGGGTGCCTGTTATCGCTGTGACATTATTACTGACAAAACACTTTTTTGCTGTTGTAAAGATTATTCAAGAAAGCCTATTTATATCACCTCTTGAAAGAGATATTCGAGGAAAAGTGTCATGGAATGATTCCTGTTTATTGGTATTTTTTAAATACAACACTTTCTTAACAAATCAAACAATTACTGAGAATCATACTTGTTTTTCACTACAAAATAGTCAACTTCTCAATCGTTTTGAAACGATATATTTTCTTCGAATAATTTTCGCTTGCAATATATGAAAGATAGTTAAACATTAGTTCCACTCATAAAATGGTTGCTAGTACACTGTTGTCTATCATCTCTAATCAGAAAAAAAAAAAATATCATTTCGCACCCAGTACACATCGACAGTAAAAAGCAAAATTGATATATTTGATTTTTTAACAAAAAATTTCCCATCAACTTTTCATAAATAAATGAATTTCTCAGAGCAATGGGCCATTACGGGGTTACTTAAAAAGGCCCGGTGGGCCGCAGGTTGAGTGTAGCTGGCTTAATGCATTTTCCAGATTGTGGGTATTTCCAAACCTCTACAGAATCCTTTATCATATTGTTCACGTGAAGCGTTCGTTCTATCTCTACGCACTTAACAGCAAAGAAATTTGGTGTTGAAGTTAAGGATTTGGCACTTAAACTCACTATGATAAATTGGTTAGATATTCATTTAATTAGGAAGTATTATACTCATTTTTTTGCTGGTATGAACACAACTGGGGACAATTTGCAAAGAAGACATCACTTAATTAGTGTATATTCTAAAATTTATTTTCGTGAATAGTATCATTTTTAGATCTTTTACTTAAAGGATGTTTTTGATTAGTTAATAATTTTTTGAGTATGAAAATGTACAGTGGCATAACGGAGAATTTTCGGGCCCCCTGCAAAATCAGATTTTGAGCCGCAGCCGCATCTTACGCAATCGGCATCGCTCAGGCTTTGGGGTCCCTAGAGTCCCCCCGCGGTGCAGGGGTGGTGAAGGTGTACGTTACGCCACTGAAAATGTATTACTTATTTTAAGGATCTGGTTAATTAGTACATACATCTGAACTTTATTACATTTTTACTACGCTGTAGTTGCGATAATATTTATTCATCGAAAAATTTTAGAGATTGAAAGTCTATCTAATTTTCAAGAATATTGAATAATATTTATATTTATTTCTTTGCCATATATCGAAACATTATACAACACTGTTTCAAAATGCCGAGCAATCTATGTGTAATGTTTCGCGTTCTTTAATGTAGGTAAATATGATAATATTCACTGCAGTGTTACAAGCTAATCAGAAAAACTTATCTATAACGAAATGAAGAAACTGAACAATTTAATGAGATGTTCTGGAAAATTCCAAACAAAATTAATCTTCCCTGCTTGCTACATACAAATAAATAAGACCAGTATTCCAAATGCATCACCCAAAAATATCAAAAAGAACGAAACAGAAAAGAAAACGAATAACTGCATAACTCAATTTCTTTTTCAACTGTACCGCTGTCAGTTACAAAACTGTTAATTATAAGATCATTTGCCCGCTAAGTAAAGCGGCACACCATTGGATAATCGAAGTGACTGGAGTCTTAAGTAATTCCGTCACGTGTCCTTGTTCACATGGTTCACGTGTCCAAGGGCCTGTTAGACCCCCTAGCCGAATCAAATTATCTCGCATCAATGATGTTTTTCCTCATTTCAAGGTCATTAGAATCTAGGATACTATCACATAAACAATATTTCTTTTCGTTCTCCCGTACAGCTTGTCTTCCCCACCGATCATTTCTGCATTACGTAAGCTTGAATGTGTGCACGTTTTTCTTCCTGAATCCTTTTTTATTCGCATAAATTATCCTTTGGATGATGCAAGTAAGTTCACTGAAATTTCTTACAAAACTTCTTACCCGTTTTATCCCAGCTTTAATTTGTTTTTGAATGTCATGGGCAGTAGGTCAAGATGGATTGCGGTTTTGATAAGACTGGGAGACTCCTCTATGATTTCGAAAAAAAATTACAGTAGTCTTGCATATTAAAGTTCAAAGTGTCTTCTTATTTTTTCTAGTGACTATCTGAAATTGACTCAGATTTTTTCCAGAAATAACCATCAAATGTTTGATCCCATGCATGTTGTAATTATTGTTCTGGTCGTTACACGTGTGTTCAGGACATTTTGTTTGATAATATTTAAAACTTAAACATATAAAATATATAAATAATTGCTTGGAAATTCTTGTTGATAATTGGAAAGAAATAAACTTAGCATAGATTTCAGTTCTATGAACTTCTTTTATTTTTCCATATCTTTTGAGAAGGAGAATTTTCAGAACTTTTCTTTTAAGCTAAATTTTAACTCAAATGCTTTTCAAAGTCAGATTCTTTAAGTATTTAACATTCTCGAATAAATTCCTTCCCATATGTGATAAACTTATATAATAACTAACTTTAAATTGTTCATAAATTTTCTCTTCAAATTCATAAAGTACGTCGATATCTTGATCGATATTTTAATCCGGATTAAAAGCTATCTATAAGAATGCATATTCATAACGTTATACAGTAAAAGTGCTTCATAACAACTATAAAACATTTAAAGCATATATAGAATATTCTAGCTCCCGTAATCACCAATATCAGGAAAAATTAGGCTTCAGAGATCACTTTTACATTCACAAATATAATAATGAGAGCGGTATTTAACGGCTCAAAGGCTAAACTACATTTAATTTTTTAAACAAACTTGAATTTTTTATATGCATTGAATTTCAAAAGAGTTCTTTAAACTTATTATTTCTCTCCATCTTCTTAATTCTCTTCAATGTGCATATTTAATAATAAAATGAACGACTAAATACAACCCATTATTATAAATTTTCAATTAATATGAACGAAAAGACGTTACAAATAAATTCGTCAGTCTCAAGTCACAGATCAAATTTTCGATACGTAAACTAGTATTTACTACGATTAATTTGGGGAAATTAATAAAAAAAAATTTGCATGGGTTTTAAATAATTCAAACAACTAAAAAAAGGTTCTTTACAATGAGAAAATACAATGTCAAAACATTCATTGACAGGCACCCAGGATGTAACTGCGTGAAGGAAACAACCAAAATACGTGAGTACACAAGGATGGAATATGCAAGTGATTAACATTTCAGCACAGAAAAACATCATAGGAGTCTGTAACGCTACCACAAGAAGCGTTATATGAAAAGAAAACGAAAAAATAATTATCTGAAAGTTTAAAATTGTTTTTTCGTGCTGTTTAATGTGAGCAATTTCACCGTACCTTGAAAAATATTTCGTGTCATTCGAGAGCGTTTCTAAGTTCAACCAAGGAAAAATTGTTGCCTATAGAAAATGTGGATCATCCTTCCGAAAAATCCAAGCAACACTGATACGGATCTGTAATCGATGGATGCAGGAAAAAATGATTAACCAACATAACTGATTACACATGATGGCAAAAAATTAATGTGCATGACAGTAAAAGATGACTCTATTACATCAGAAACTATATCACAACAAATATGATATATATAATACATCTGTTCCGTACGTCGTTTGAATCATAATGAAATGTCAACAAAGCGTTCATTGCTGCAATTACTTTTGTTTTAAAACCACATGAGTTAGCATCTGCAATGATGCGCTAAAAGATGGGCATGGACAACCGAATAGCACGACATTGTCTTTACAGACGAGTCAAGCTTCTACCTGCACAACACAATGTTCAGATCAGTCGAAAGACGTTGTGGGGAGAGAGAGAAGTTGCTCAATGGTTACCTTATGCATCATCGTACTACTCCTTCATCAAGTATTATGGTTTGGAGTAGTATTGGAATGCACTCCCTTACCCTTTAAACATTGCGAGCACAATAATTAACTGAGCTATATTTCTGAGATTTTGGAGTTTTTTTGTCAGCTTACCTGCAGAGTTTTTCCGACAGGAAAATATATGTCAACAGTTAACACGTAATTTTCTAATGTTCTTTTGCCCACCAGCTGGAATATCTGCTTTAACTTGCCTGTTCCTTCGATATATTGCCTGTCAAGAACGTCTAGTAGATGTATCACAAACGATTGGACAGACATATACCCCTTGTATTTACACTATATTAAGTTTGTCAATATGTACCGTAAGATCCGGCGTGTATAGCACGCACCCATACTTTCAAACTGAATTTTTTAATTTTTAGATATATTCGCCGTATAACGCGCCTCCCTATTTTTCGATGAAATCTGGAATATTAGTATACATTGTTCTAATGTTTGGAAGGCATTTATTCAAAGTATTATGCCCAGACTGTTGAAAAAATAGTATATTTCTATAACCACAACTCTTTTAGTTCATAGGTCATATAATTTCTTTTAAATAAACACTGCTCCGATACATGTAGAAGTAAAATTTTGTATGCTCATTTCCTTTCTTATTTTTAAGCTATCGTTTTTATACCCGGCGTATAACGCGCAAACTTAAGTTTCAATCTTCTTTTTCGTGTTAAAAGTGCGTGTTATACACCGGATTTTACGGTAAATGCAACATGGAATGCAATGTTCCAAAAAGACATCCAAAGTCTTTTTTATTCAGAGCTGAGACGAGTAGTAATGGTTGTTATCAGTCATAGCGACAGGACATGAGATTGATTATTTCGTTTTTTCACCTCAAAGAAAGATATAGTTTCAATCATTTAACCTTTATGTAATGTGTGTTATTTCTCTAATAAATCCAGTTTGGGCACCTTTTGTCCTTCTTGGTGTTGCATTTAGGATACCTAGTAGTGTAGTTTGAAAGAAAACTTCTGAAGAAAACAACATATTCTCCTTTCAAAAAGTGAACATAATAGGAGAACTATTTAAACACGAATTTCTTTTTCATTCTAAATTTAATTAGTCTTTTCAGAATTCAAGATAATTTGGGAAATATAATCTATAATTGAATGTCGACTCTTTAAAAGTGGAACTGAATTACCACACGAATAGGTAAATGCTAATTACATAGATAGATATGAAAATATATATAAATGATAAAATTTGCTTGCGCATCAGGTGATGGAATGTAGTATCGAATGGAGCATATGATATGCCTTGGGAACATTCTACACTGCTGGACAATTGCTAAGGACGGATCACACTATCATCCATAGCAACCACAAAATGAAAGGAAGCAAAATGTGGAAAATTAGAATAAGTGCGGGATATTAGTAAGAAGAAGTATGAGCATGCAAATTTTTTTCCCACGTCTGTTCATCACGTGATAGGGTTCATAAGAGCTTTAAAGGTTTTGACGCATGTGGACAGTTGTTGTTTCAAGTCAAAGTTTTACAGGAAAGATTTCATAGACGAACTTAAAATTTTTGGCATGTCTTCCCGACATCACATGGATGATTTTATGCGTGGCCGAATTATTGGAAAGATCGAAGAAGGGCGAAAAATAACACATGTTGCCAGGGAGTTCGACATCGCTCACAGCGTTGTTTCACGGCTGTGGAAGTCATTTAAAACTACTGGAATGTGTAGTAGACGGCACGGGGGAGGTCGTGTTAGAAGTACGAACCCGGCAGAAGACAGATATATTGTCCTATCAGCAAAAAGGAACAGGCGCACCACAGCTCAGCAGGCGGCAAATCAGTGTCTTGCTGCCTCAGGAAAGCAGATCTCCCGAAAAACTGTTACCAGACGTTTGAGGGGAGGAGGACTATACGCACGCAGACCTGTTGTGTGTGTCCCATTGACCAGACAGCACCGTACTGCCCGTTTGCAATGGTGTCGTGAGCATCACAATTGGACTGAACAGGACTGGGCATGCGTACTATTTTCAGATGAGAGTAGGTTCAGTCTGTCATCGGATTGTAGACGCCAACTGATCTGGCGCGAGAGTGGTACTGTTTATCGTCCAGAAAATATCCAGGAAAAGGACCGATATCCGACATGCAGTATCATGCTGTGGGCCGGCATCATGATCAATGGCCGCACGCGCCTACATGTGGTTGCGAATGGGACTATGACGGGCCAACGGTACATTGATGAAGTTCCACTTCCTCATGTTGTCTTTTTCCGTGGTGCTGTCGGTGATAAATTTGTTTTTATGGACGACAACGCAACATGTCATCGAACACTCGCTGTTCAGGATTGTCTAGACAGCGAGGGTATTCAACGTCTCGTATGGCCAGCGCGTTCTCCAGATCTAAAACCCCATTGAAAATGGATGCTTTGGGGAGGCAAGTTGCTGGTCGAAACTATCCTCCGACAAACAAGAACACCCTCATCCGTGAACTCACAGAGGAATGGGATAAATTGCCTCAACGGCTGCTGGATAATGTTGTGCAAAGTATGGTACGACGTAAGGAATGTTGCATCACACTCCACGGTGGACATATCCTGTACTGATACCTTTCTTTAAGGTGCCTGCTGACTTTTAGATGCATTGTTCCATTTCTCCGTACGCAGATCAAATGAACATTTTTTTCTTTCAGATGTTTCACAGCTTTTGTACTTTCCAGAACAATAAATATTCTTTATTCTAATGTCTGAACAGTGTGGCAACTATATTTTATCCTAGTAGGCCTCATGTCTCGCTTAATGTTATGCTACATAGCAATTTGTGATCCGTCCTTAGCAATTGTCCAGCAGTGTAGGTTAGCTGAGTGCCAGTAGTTTTTGTCTGTAAAATGAGACTGTATCCTGGCATGATGATCTCGATTTGTAGATAAACAAAATTCCCACTCTTGTTGGCTGAGTGTGTGAGTGTTATACTAACTCGCACTGTAAGGCAACACGAGGGCTATACAACTCTTGTTGGATGGAATGTGAGTTCAATAAGTAATAAGATGTAATAAGTCAGTGTGTAATAAGATGGAGGCAGGATCATTTGAGAACACGACAAAGAGGCATTAGTTCACAAAGAAATACGAATGCCATCGGATACTGTTATTAGATAAATTCCTATGTGTGATTTATGCAGAAATACTTATCAAGTACGGGTGTGGTAGCTTCCCAGAGAACGTCACTTGCCAGCTCTTGTCGTTGAACGTCAAACGAGTCGCACACCAACTTTATAAGACTGGTATGAGATAACATCATGTTTGGACATCTCTTGTGCATATTATCTGCAGTTTAAGAAAAGACCGTTTTACTATGCAAGTTGTGTTGTCTGCGATTTGGCCATATGTGTAGCACATAATATTAAAAATTATTTGTTTTAGTTAAAATTAATTAATTAATTTAAACACAATTTAATTAATTTTCCATGACCAATATTTAACTACGTGGCTAACTTCATACTGCAACAGTCACCGTACTAAATCAAAATACTGAAATATTCGAGTAAGTATATATTTATAATGTGTGGTTCTCTCTCTTTCTTTTATTAAATTTATTTAACTAAAATTGTTACCACCTCCCTCTAATCACACCTATGACAACAAAGTTAAATATAAAAATTTCAGTAAATGTGAATGTGAATGATATTTGGAAGTAGTTTTAAGGTGGAAAAAACTTATAAATATATATACTTATACATATGAGAAGAAAGTTCCCCTGGTGATTTATATTAAACCAGATTGAGCATTAAATGTGGTTTTACCCCAACAGTAGCGATGAAATTATTTTTGGCAATAAATCGCTACACCTCTCCCAACAATATATAGGTAAGTATTTTGCTCCTTGTTCTTTTATTCCCCGTGCTCTATGATAAATTTCATAAATGTTAATGCTATGTTAAAATGCTATTTCATAAATATCTTCACTAATTTACACTAGGGAAAATCCATTGAAGACGAGCTAATTTGGGGATTTTCAAAATCACCTCAAGGGTGGAGTTAAACCGCATTTTCTCCCAAGGTCACTTTTAAAATAACAAGAGTCTATTAATACATTTAATATTTAAATACACAAAAGTTGAACATAGTGGCGTGAAATTTCTTTTAGGGGGGAGGGTATGTATATTCTGAAAAACTCATAGAAGAAAACGCTGAAACGTAATCTCTAGGCTAAATATTAAAATTTAAATTGGTCTGCGGAGGAGAAAAGGTGAGCCTCAAGACCCACAATTGTGTATACCAAATCACCATTCAACACAGTAACACCTCAACAATGCGTAGACAATATAAAAAATATAAAATAAAACAATGTTTGAGAATACTCAAAATACAATATATCTACAAACATAGAGTTAAAGTAGGTTGTTATTAATCTTTCAAGAGATCAATGATACAGACACGGATTTTTCATTCCCACATTCGACCCTCTTGCTTTAGTCTGATTTATTTTCCCTTCCCCAGTTTTTGGGTTTCAATTTTGAAGTCTTATGTGCATTCATTTTTTCCCTTTTTAAATATAAGCGTCTTTGGTTCACAATGTTTTTTTCCTTCTCTTTTTCCTCCTCCTCTTATGTCTTTTGAATTCTTTGTTTCTTTTCTGGCTTGCTCACTAGCTTATCTGCATTTTCGCACATTTGTATTTTAGTATGGCGTACAAAAAATGGATTAACACTTAAAATTAAGAATCATTACAATCTATATTATTAATACTTTGATCGATTTCTTGCTAATAATTTCTCAGTGGTATAAACTCAGAAACACTCTTTAGTCTGTTTTTGGTTTTTTCGATACGTCTAATGACTATTTTAATTGCATTTTAGTCTTTCTTTCTATAGAATTCGTCTTATATGGCAATTTCTTTCGTACGATTTTCAACTCTTAATCATAATTCAATTCCCACTTTCTGTTTCATCATCGCGTCATTAAGTTTCTTTTCATATTTCGAATTTGGATTGGTAAAGTGCTTTCCATTTTAGAATGATTAGGATTGTAAATATTCCTTTTTTAAAGATTATGTGGAGCTTTTATGAATTCAGATTACCTACGACCTGAACAAGAGGTATTCGTGTTAAGACCAATGGCTGCCATGCCATCATACCAGTTACAGGGCCCTTATAGGGATACTTCCATGATGATGTTGACATACGTAGTCCTAAACGACGATGCGGGGCGAGGCCACTCTCGTAACCAGTGTTGTCGTTGGGCCCATTACTCACTGTCTTCGCGTATCTCTATGTTGCAGCATTAAAGAGAGCCGCAATAATGTTCGTTTTGTAGATTGTGCAGTTCCAGTCGTCGTCGCACTGACAATGTAGATACTTGCCCAGCTGAAAACAAGCTCATTTCCTGAAACAAGGTCTGTGATGTGTATCTGTATGACCCTGGAAGACCGATCTGATAGCATGTCTGTCCTCTCGGGCTTTAGAGGCGGTAGGTCGTTGAGATCTTGCATGGCATTCAATGAATTCCTATTGAATCCATTGATTCCATATTTGCATGGTACTCTGTGGTTTCCGACTTATAAGAGAAGAAATATCGCGGATAACAATAAATTGTACTGTAGACATGCCGCGATCTTGCCAATATCGAATTTCAACACATGGTTGCAACCATTTCTCCTTATACGAGACATAACAGAACCCTCTCACAAACAACCAACATCCAAATGCGATTTCCGAATGAGAATGAGAATGCTTCGTTCAATTGCTCTTAACTGTTATCGTTTTCATAATGTAGCATTTTCTTCCTTTCTACGAATTTGTTCTTTCTGTCATCTCTCTTTTATCGTGATGTAAGTTTAATGACCGCCAGTGGGAGTTTATTTTATTTAGCATGGTTAAAATACTATTGCATAACTAGTTTCATAAAGGACGGTATTTATTAAGTAATTTTTAAGGCATATTAGGAATTTTTTTAAGGGCTTTGAGTCATATATTTGTTGTATTTAACAATTTATTTGATCAATATACATTTGTTTTATAAATCATTATTTAGGTAGATGTTTATAATATATTTGAGTTGTGTTAGATTTATCAAATTTAAGAGACAACCAACTATCAATTTCAACTATATCTCAATTGTTGAATCTATAATTTTCAATAGTTTAAATCCATGAATCTGTATAATAATTATAAATCATATGAAGGAAATTAATTTCCCTTAAGTAAAATCTTTTAACTAATATACTTAAATTTAAGTAGGAGGATGTTTGCTGTTTGTTCATGAAAAGTTTAGGATTTCTGAATATGAGATAGAAGAATTCTAGAAAACAACCTATCCACTCTTGTATTTAGTTTCATTAAAATAGATTCTAAGTCACAGCTAGTATTAAATCTAAATGGAACAGCAGTAGTCGAGCAGAATAATCATGATTCAGTTATGACAAAACTAAATTTGAGACATGATTCATTCACAGAACAAGAAGTATAATAATGGGGAGTGCCATTGCTAAATCCACATAGGCCTCAAATTATCAAAGTGTAATTCTCATTACAAATATCATATTCATGATGAAAACAATGTGGATCCCTAACTAAAGTAGATATAGAGTGACATTCATGAGAAAAAAATTTTAAAAGAATGAAATTCAATTAAAAAGCTTAAACATAAATTTAAATTAAATTAAAAATTAAAGCAAAAACTTCTTTCAAATTAAATAGAAGCAAAAAACCCAGTATTTTACCCCCTAAATAGCAGCTATTAACTAAGTTTTTTGTATGGGCAGTGCATTTTTCTTTGTTCTCACTCCTTTGTCAGTTAAAAGTGTGTCAAACGTGTCAGGCTGAAGCACATGTATTAAAAACCAAACAAGCTACTCTACTACGTCAATAATACTAGCCGGCAAATGCGTAGTTGCCACGAGCCATCCCCACACTCCTGAAGGGCGTAGCAAATTCTTCGTCCACTTTCTCTGCCGCAGGAAACGCAAATTACGTCAGATGTACGACGCGCCAACAGATTCTTATCCAGAATTTACAGGAGAAAAAATATGTTTTCATATATGTGTGTTGATTACTCTATACAAGGTCACAATTTAAGTTGCTTCGCTCAGGTTCAAAGACATAAAGCGACTGACCCTGGATTGTCTGAAAAGGGCCAAGGCCAATCGCTGGGTAATAAGAAGGGGTGGAGATGACCAAATTCTTCATCCGGATCAGATGACTGACCTGTCAAGGACTATAATTTCGATAATTTTTAAACAAATTGTTTTTGGAGTTTACTCTTCTATCATCATTGTGGATACAATGAGAGCAAGAGTTGATTCAAGTTCGTAGTCTTGCTTGTTCTAAGGGCAAAATTATGTCCGTGTGTTTCTACCTAACTGCGAAAACTTATGAAATGTACGTACCTTATATTCTGGCATTTTACACACACACAAAATAAATGACATCGAAATTTACGAATACGTGTTATACGCCGGAAATAAAAATGATAGCTCTACAATAAAGAAAAAATGAACTTATTGTAAGCATTCGGTCTAATGTGTAAATGTTTTTTCACCTTCTAACAACCGCATGTTTAACTGTCGTTTTGAATTTGCTTTGAATGCCTTATATATGCACACATCTAAAGACTGATTTAATGGTGTTAATTCACCTGGAATAACTGCTATGCCTGTGTTGCACTCTGTCAGCAATTTCTTAGTGTTATCCTTCAAAAATGGAATCTGAACATATCTCAAACTAGAAGAAATTCTAGATTCTTTAAGGCACCTGGATGTTTTTGCCAAACATTTCTTACCCACAATTTCACAACTGTTTTTGTACATCCATCCTTCTTGTGCACATGCATAGAAACATTTTTTGGGAAATTAGATCTCGGCATTTGTTTCCTTTTAAAAATAACCATTGGTTTTTATTTTGTACGGTGTTCGCGAATTAGAACAGTATTACAGTTAAGTGAGATATTTCATGGTCTGCTGTTTTTATATGAACCGTTTTTGTCAAATGATAAGAGTACATTGAGGCTTCTTCGTTAAAAAAAGATGCGCATTATGCTGTAAATGCTCCTAAAAATTAAAAAGTATAGTTTTAAAGTATAAATGTGCGCTATACGTCAGTGTGCGTTATAGAAAAGCATAGATGACACGTAAAACGTTCAGCTAAAAAAAATTGCTAAGTACGAAAAACAATCTTGAAGGTTTTAATCAAATTACTAGGATGTATTCAAATACTCCACAAGCATGCAATCATTTCCATAATTTTCATTAAAACCAGCTTAGCACTTGTTAAAGAAACATAATGTCTAAAAATGCCACCAAGTCAATGTAAGACAGCAATGTAAGGAGAGAATACAAGACACACACAAAATTTGATTCCATAGATATGAACAACAAAGCTATTATCTTAAAGAAATTTTGAAATCATAATTGATAATTTGTTTCTCAAGATCTTTATCACATTACATTGTTTAAATTGAAATTAAATTACTATAGTTCAAATCTCGTATTTATTAATAGCGTGAATTTTGTAATCTTTTGTGTCATTCAGGTATGATTTTGTTGCAACTTTCACGGTCTGGTGGTTGAAGAAAGGAGACCTTTCAGAGGTTTATATTTTATGACAGCTGATTAAAAAACATTATTGTGTGTGTGTTATTTTTTTAACAAGAGCTGTTACTTGACAAATTCAATTTCGCCTAGACAAATTTGCATTGAATGAATAGTCGTATACGAAGTATTCTTATCTCATATTGAATTTATTTTTCTTTAACAATGGACAGTTACTTGAATGTCAGTATATTAAAAGTTTAATAAGTTTACCTTCTTTTTTCTGATTTACTGTATTTTTGAAGTATTTTTTTTCTGTAGATATTACAATGAAACTTGAAAACTTTTATGGAATTGAGATATAATGTTCCATTTATGAATTAGAATTCACGGGTTTAGATCCTGGAGACAGCAGCATCGACCATTTTCTGTAAGACTTTTGCTTAATTCTTTTCCTGTTTTTATTTGGGGCTTTCAAAATCTTTTTTACGTTTCTAGGATTGTAATCTGTAATATCTATAATCCATTGAACGACATAGAACCATGTACATTCAGTTTCGGACAGATCTTAGGCAAATGTTTAACTGCTCATAGTTTTTTAATAAACAGTTTTTTTTTAATAAACAGTTTTTTAATAAACAGTTTTTTAATAAACAATTTTTCAATAAACAGTTTTTTAATAAAATTTTTTTAAAAAAACAATTAGTTCTCTTATTACATCTACGTGATGATTCCTTCCAGAGTGTGACCAAAAACAGATGTTTTTTACTTATAATTGATATCAATTTTTAATATTAATTAGCGACATATTGTGTGACGAAAATGGCTGTATATGATAAACATGCATTAGTGAAGTCGGTACAAAGTGAGAAAAACAACACGGTATTGGTAAACTTCTAACTTGATTTGGATATATCGGACAATCTAAATGTTTTTATATGTTGATTGTGGATTTTTGCCTGGACAGCAAAAATGTTTCGTAGACATATTTATGTTTATTACGAATATATATGAGTTTGAAAGAGGTCGTGCCATCAGATAAAATGAACTGTATCACGTATAGTCATTTCTGCACAGTTTTAAAGAATTGTGTGGGAATCCTGCTCTTAGAGATTTAATTGCTTTTTACTCCATTTTTTCTAACTGTAAATGATGGGTTTCAAAAATAAAAATCTAAGAATTATTTCGAATCTGTAGCAGCACCCCAGTAGTGAGTACTTTCAATTGTAAGTATAACAGGTAATATAAAAAAATTTAAGTCAATTCCTACATTAATTTTAATTAATTATAATTAAATTATCGTATTTTTACCCAAAACAATAGTGTATAGAAAATTCAGCTCAAATGAGGGCTTTAAAATGTGAGAAAAAAATACCTTTTCAAGTTTTGACACAAGTCGCCAAAATAGTTGCTATGTCCCCAAAAATGATGCCAACGTGGCTGTATTTGTAATTCTTCGAATAATTAGTTTTAACCAATTAATTTTCATTAATTACAATTAAATTACTGTATCGTCATTCAAAATAATCATGTATATAAAATTTCAGCTCAATCGAGCGCTTTAAAATGTATTTTATTAACGATTGAAAATTCCACCAAGATAAACAAATAAATTAATTAATATATAGAGAGTGTGAGCTATATAGTATTATCAATTGAATAAGGTCCTACAGTTAACTAGCGAGTATGTTAGATATTTATTAGTACACATCCATTTACTTTTAACTGCTGGTTCACAACTGCTTAGAATTATTTCCATCGTGTATATGAATTAACAAAAAGTAGTTTCAGGTAAGTGTGGGTGAGAACTTCTAGGTCATTTCTTCAGATGATTTAGTTACTCCAGCAAAGTAATGTGTAGTTTAATTTTTTATGTCTTGCTGTGTTGCACCCAATGCATATTAATATTACCATTTTATGGCTTAGTGAAAGAAAAATCCCCCCTTTTTAATATTATTTAAATTGCTTGATTTATTCGTTGCATTGATTGGAAGCTCTGTGGAGAACCATCTTAATAAAAATTGATTTTGCCTTTATTAATAGGTACCTATCCTGTCTGAAACTCTTATCTATATTATTTAATAAAATTGTTTTTTTTTTAAATTCTGATATGAATATATTTTCTAAAATACTTTAGAGTATTTTAATGTTGATAATACTTATCCTGCCTGGCAAATAAAACATTTTTAATCGGTATTTAAAAAGCTACAGATGTGTGTGTGAATCTGCGTTTCATTAACAGTTAGAATGTTTAAATTTTTATATTATGCGCATTGTTATTCCTTTATCACTTATTCTTATTACTTTCTTTATATCGTAATACCATCTATAAGTGGAAAACATGCTATCATATATAAAAGAAAAACATATTATTGTTAATAGTAATAGCGAAGAATTAATCAGGCAGTAAATAAAGATCGAAAAGTCAGTGTTGGAATAGGTATCTTAATATTTTAGTTATATATTGTTATATTTATATAAAACCCTGCGTTTTGACAAATAATCCCTAAAAGATAAAAATTCAAAGAAAATTTTACAAGTATAACCGAATGAAAAGCAATTAAATTCAAATATTTTTTAACAACACAAATTCTTCTTGCTCAATTTGCTAAAGTGTAAACAAAATATTATTACTGTAAAGTTAAAGCTTTTTTTAACAAAATTTGTGGGACATTCGATTATTATTTACTTCTTTGTCCAAACATATATTAATACAAAACACATATTGAATGTTTTAACGCGTTATTTAAATAAAGGAAAATAATTGATTATATAATAATAATCTGACGTTTAATAAAGTAAAAATATGTGAAAAGAATATGAATTGAAAAAGGAATATGAATGTTGTTCATGAAAAAAAAAAACGTTTAAAAAAATTAAATGAAGCTTTAAAAAGTTTTCTTATTACAGTTTAAGGAAGTTTAAATTCAATTCTAATTGGTAAAATATATTCTTATAACAATGTCTTATTTAATTCAAAAAAATTTTCTGTTTTAAATTTATGACTATTTGAAATAAATATAACTTATTTTATCTATAAGATTATATCAGTAAAGAATAACAACAAAACAGTTTTCAGAACAGCCATATCAAAGATTGATTTAAGATTATTCAGATAAACAGATTTTAATGAGATTTAATGTAAAAAATAGTTAGCAATTGAAGGAAATAACCTCGAACTTTTAATTAGAGAATATCGTGAGAAAAAATATATGAATATTGTCGCGTACTGGTTGCGTTTTCACAGCTTAGACATCAGACCTTATTTTAGTTTTTAAATATTTATTATTACGAGACGTTACGATACAAACAAACAATTAAATATTTATTAAAAAAATTCTATTTTGTAGATAGGCCCCCCCACCGATTCTGGAGCTCCACAATCTGTTAGAATTATTTACAAGCTGATTGAATTCCATTTTGGTTATGGAAGGTTGACGCAAATTAGGCTGGCATATTTTTATGTGTAACCTTTTTCCTCAGTTGCTTACACACTAAAATATCAATCCCTATGTTAATTCTAAGATGCCATTTTTTTAAAGAAGTGGTAATGATATTTAGGGGATCGAGAGTACTACCCGTTTGTTTAGGAAGTACAAGGACTCGACACCAATGTCTCCCCCCCACTTGGACAACATTTTGCCAATGCACATCCTGACTAGTTCATTTCATCTTTTCACTGAAACATTTAAGGGATTTGATAAAAAAATCACTTATTTTCATCTGGGAAATGACCTTGAAGAGAGACGTTATTTTAACATCTCCCGTCAATTGATCCTATCCCTTAGGGATTTGATAAATTCCTAATTTCGTCATTTCCCTGCGACATATATTTGTACAACTTCATGAAATATGCAGCGAAGCGAGCGGGCAACGGGTTGTTATAATTATAAAATCTTTTGTCAAAGTATGCATTATAATCCAAAGAATATTCAGTAAAACTTTTGCTTAATAGAACTTTTATAAATGTTCTTTATGAATACCTATTTTTTAACATTACTGAGAAACAAATTCTGTTTCGTGAACTTACCCCCTTCATACGCTTTTAGTTTTTAGAGAGAAATATAAGAGAAAGCGAATAAAAGTCTTACTATGTAAAAGGAAGTTTATAAAATTAAAAAAGTCGTAAGAAGAATTAAGTGAATTTTTAACTTGCTTCGATAACTTTCTTTCACAATCTTAATTACCGGAAAGGGAAATCATTTCAATTTTTATCTTGCTCTATAAAAAGTGAAGTTTTTAAATTGTTATCCAAATGGAGACTTACGAAAAATAAGTTGATATCGAACTATTGACCACGTGTTTAGAAAACATTTAAGTCATGTGCCATCCCCACACGTGAGAAACATGCGTGAGATCTTCTTTATTTCTACATTTTTATCTTAACTTTTTTAAAAAAAGACATGCTTTCCCTTCAACGAACTCTGTCAAGGTAACGGGTTTACTGTACCGTAAAATAGTTTTTTTCTTTTTAGAGATGGTTGTAACAAATTTCGCGGGATGTATTTCAAAATGAAATTATCTAAATTAGTTTAGATGAGCAAAGTAAGAATAAATATCTTACGGGTGCATTATTTTATTACTTGATCACGTTTCTTACTATGATAATTTTCTATAAGAGCTTTATAATCAAACTTTTAAGATAAAAATAAGTAGTCTTAAAATATTTATATCTTACATTAGAATATTTTATAAGACATTTACATTCGAATTAAAGTTTCAGATTTTTCTATTTTTTGGCACAAGATAGTATATTTGTACATTTCCCTTTTATATGGCTTATTTTGCTTTAATCTAGTTTTGATATGATAATTACATACATTTTTTAATTTACAATATAAGGTATAGAAGATGTTACGAAAAAAATTGTTTTCAGGTACTTTAGCAAAACCTTTCTGCAAAAATGATTAAGACTTTTTTTCAATTAAAAGATCATTTTTAAAATTGTTGCAAATAAAAAAGTCATTTATTAATTTTATTTTTGGATTATCCTTTTCATCTGGACAAAGATTATTAAAAATTAGGTCACAATTAAAAAGAATTACCTGTTTATTAACTCTTCGAGAGAATTTTTTATGTAAAATTTATGTGAACTTACTGAAACTGGATCAGAAAAGTTAGAGGAAAATTATAGCTTTTCAGTGTATGATGAACTAAGTTATGAAAACTGAGTATATTTTTCCAAATTGTTGCATATATGAAATAAAAGAATTGATGAAGTTTCGAGAGTTTATTAAACATTATTACAAACATGACAATAACTGCAGATTTCCTATAAAAATGATTCTGCAATTATGTATACAATTTAAAAGGACAGTGATCAGTGACAAACATTGAACTTTATAAATAAAATGTTGAAGTTTAATATTTCATACCCCTCATAAACATATAATTAAAAACAGAATTCCAAATGATAAAATCTGATAACGTTGCAGAAAGAATTATGTTTATTTAAAAGGTATATAAATATAATCCATAAATATATATATGCACAGATAGCTATATAGAACCTAAGTATATATATATATGAATGAAATTTGTATAATATATCAAAAACAAGAAATAATAGATAATGAAAATAACAAGAAAGAACGTAATAAAAATATAAACGCTGAACATGAAGATCGAATTTATAGAAAAATACAAAAAAAGGAACTATAAAAAAGAACCTAGCGAGCCAGAAAGTGATGCAACTTTTAGGTAAGTTACCTTTATCTTGTAACAGATTTAGATATTCTATCCATTATTTTCAATAGGTTTTAGCTCAGTTTTATTAACATAAAGGGGGAAGGTTGGCTGGCCACAAAACATGTTGAACCCCACTTTTATACATATAAGATCTGTCCTAAGTCAGCAATGTTTATATTAATACTGTAGCATCCATTTTTTATATTTCAAATTCTATCATATTTTTAATTTCTCATACATCCTTCAATGTCTAGTTATCTTGCAATTTCAATTTTTGTTTCAGTTTTGCTTAATGTATATTCATCTCTCTTTAGTAGAGAATTTTGACTAAAAAATAAATATTACTTCAGAATAATTTCCCTGATAAAATTTGAGAGTAAAAATATTTCCGTTCTTTTTCTTTTTCTATGTATAATTGCATTAATTACATACAAACATATTTACATGCAGGAATATAGTTCGTAATTGTTATTTCCTAGCTTAGAAAAGTACATTTGGAGAAAAACGCAAAGTAAATGATTTTGAATATGGAAAATTGATGGGTGATCAACGCTGTTGAGAAATTGTTCGTGACATTTCTGTTATATGTTAGGAGTCTCTAATTTTACTATATATGATGCTGTTGTAAAGAGAAATTAAAGTGTCAGTAGCGCACACAGGAATTTTTCAAGGGGGGAATGTCCGGGGTCGAAAGTTCACCATTCTTGTATCATGCTCCGTTTGATTTTGTCAATTTTCGGGAACAAAACACAGTAAAAAACTAGTTTTTGAATAAATAATTAGCATTAATTAATAAAATTAATCATTAATAGAAAGTAATTAATTAAATTTTACGTACTATATACTTAGAATTATAATCAATCGGGAAAAAAATCAAGGGCTTTGGGGGTCCGGACCCCAGGACCCCCTTGTGTGTGCGCCACTGGCAAGTGTTATAACTTCTCAACCACGGTCTGTTAGAACATATCATCTAGTAGACTGGGATGGACACTGAAGATAGATCCGAAACCAATCGCATGAATTTATCCGAAATAATTCGTCAGGAATTCCAAGAAGTACCACAACAACACGATGACAGTTCATCCTGAACTTGGAGATCTTGGTTTTTATGGAAAAGCTGCTGCTTAAAAACCAAATATTACAGCGCCCAATGTAAGGCGTGACCTACAGTGGATCAAAATGTGACAACATGTTACATGTTTTAAAGCTTAACTATCTGGAAACCCAATGGTAAAGTCTAAGTACGGAGATTGCTTGGTGCGCGTTTTGAAACTGATTATGTTGTCTGAAATTTGGGATTGGTTACATTATGATTTTGAGTTTTTTTCCTGGTGTGATATGGACCCTTTTGTTCTTGTGCAAGGAACTCTCAATACGAATTCTTTAAGACAATTTGGACAATTCCAAGCTGCCTACATTGCGGGGAAGGTTACACTCCTGTTCCAACACAATCTTACTAATGCATATATAGTGCACGACCAGTCTAGACGTGATTTGTAGACCACAATAGTACTCGATATGCAGACAAGACAAGAGATAAAGAGTAAGTACCAATCTGTACTTATCTGAATGAGATACTACCTCCCCTAGGACTTGAAAAATGTAGATCCTCCTTAATCTTGAACCATAAAATGGATACTACTATATAACTATATTTTTTATGATCATCTACTATTATATAGAATTGTATACTACATTCACTGTTCATTTGTTTTTGGTAGTGACGTTCTTTTGTGGTAAGGTGTTGTTCCAGCTTAAAGTGAGAATTTGGTTGGATTGAAAAAACCCCGAGTTACAAAGGATAGTCCTCGTGGTTAATATGTTCTTACAAAGTGTGATTCCGCTTTTTTCTTGCACTTTCTTCTCCCTTCTCAATTTCGATTCACTTGTTGCTATTTGACGTGATAAAATTGTTTGGTGTCTATTTTTTTAGTGAGTAAATGTTTTCTAGTCTCTCTCTCTCTCTCATTTATGTAATGATATATTTATAAAATTCAATGCATTGAAATGTTGCATTTAAAAAAAGAACTCCACAACAAGTAAATACAATTCAAGCAGCTTTTCTTTTCATATGGAAATTCTTTGTATACAAAAATAATGCTATTAACACCATAATGTTTTCATTTACCCATCCCAGAGATACACAGTAATCAAGTGGGTCCCACACCAAATACTATTCATTCCAACTAAAATAGAGATTGTTGAAGAAAAATTAACTCCACATATAGCGTATAAATTCGAATTTAAGCCGCCATCGATTCTAAGCCACATCCTAACTTCTCAACCAGTTTATGTGAAAAATGAAAAACATCGTAAAATGGTTTATCGATATCAAATTTTACGAAATTAAAACAAATTTAAAATGAAAACTATGGAAGAAAGAAACAAAGAAAAAAATCCTTGGAAAGGGAAGGCAATTAGAACAATTGCTTTAATTGCCTCGTCCAATGATTTTTTTTCTTTTATTCTAAGACACACCCGATTTTCAGTAGCATTAACATTGGAAAAAAGTGTGGCTCAGATTCGAGTAAATTTGGTACTTTAGAAATGGTTAATTAATTTCTAAAAGAAATATTATAAGATTATTGAGGAATCCATACACACATAAAGCACTTACGATTAGGTCATTTTGAGAAAATTCTTGAATTGAAAGTAGAATGCGGAAAATAAGTCATTTGTATCACTACTCAGATAGAAATATCTTCAAAATAATAAAAGGAATTCGGAAGAATAATATTCAAATGAAGATTCACCTGAGTGTGTCATGTCTTTTTATCTCTGTTTAAAATCCATTGTGATGCTTCACCTTTTAAGCTAATTATTTTCATAACGTAAGCAGTCGATAATCAACATGATTTGATCTAAAAATTTGTGAGCCTCAAAGGGAAAAAATGGTCAAAAAAACTTTTGGACAATTGATTTTAGAAATGCATAATAGCAAAATAACGAAAGGGGGCTCCTTGTAATTCAGGTCTTATAAGTCAGTAAGTTAAATACAGACAGACGTTTGAGGTCAGAGGCCTACAACATCGTTTCAAAAAAGAAAACGTGGTTAAAGTGAACGTGGAAAACGTGATTCAAGTGAACATGAACGATCAAAATATTCCACTTAAGTCTCTTTATGTAAACCCATCTAAAGAGGTGTCCAGTGAACCTTAAAATTTTTTGTTCAGTTGCAATGATTTCATGCAGTTCTATCGATATTCAATCTGAATAATTAATTAAAATTGTATTTAAATTTAGTTATCTTCAATTCAAATTGAAATATAATATATGGTGATAGATATAACTGCAAAATAATGAACTTTAACCTCATTGACCTTAAAAAATGAAAAGGAAATTCGAATAATCCGAGTTTATTCCGGATATAGCATAGTCAATTCTCATTCCAGTTTGCGGGAGTCGTTAATATTTCATTTTAAATTTTGCTTTAATACAGCATTTCATATTAAAAACACAACGTGAAATAATAACTCAAGAGTTCTTTAAGTCCAATATTTTCCATTTTAAGATAAATAATATTTTTATTCAGTATTAGGCACTGCAGTACAATAAGTAAATTTACTTTTAAAATGTTTAAAATAATTAAAATATTCCAAATTTTTTCAATTAACTAGGATATAATTCGAAAGGAAATTTCTTCAATTCAGATTTTAAAAAAATGCATGTCGAGTTTCTTGTTTCTTTAATATAAACTAGGAAAAATGACATAATTTATCTTTGAAATTTTAAGATTATACTTTTTCACCAAGTAGCTACAAAATATATGAATAATTCTTTGCTGTAACATATCAAATAATTGTTCAGACTATCAGTAAATATAAGTGGATGTTTTATATAAAAACCTTCTACTACATCTGAGCAAATAAATTAATAAAAAATATGCATTAATAAGTATCTCTTAAGAAAGCTTCCTCGTTTCATTGTACTGAAATTTCACAACCATTCTGAAGAATGCTTTGTGCAAATTATTTTTCCTGATAGAAAATATAATGTGAAACCCAGGTATCTTATAACGATATCAGGTATGAGTTATTCACCGTAAGCTATAATCTTCAAAGCTTTTATAAATATCTAGATTTTTTTTTAAATCTGCATATATATAAAATATGAAATAAGATTTAATTAATTTTATTTAAATAATTTTTTTTAAAAAAAGCATTTCTACATAAAATATGAATTAGTATCAATATAATTTACAACTCAAAAACACGTCTTGCTGCTAATAGGATAAACATAGTGTGTGTATTAAGTAACATCTTTTTTTAAAACTTCTGCACTTTTTATGTTAAACAAAAATTTTTAATAAGAATTGATGTAAATTAATTTAATACTTTTCGCAAATATGTAAAATAAAAAAAAAGAGTCGCAATAATTACCTTACGTTACACGAATAATTTTCTTGATTCAGTCGCTGTATTATATTTGATAATAATACCTTCCTTCTGTAAAAATTTTATTTATCATTTCTAAAAATAATTATTTGATTTTATAGACTTTTATATGCAATAAAATTCTACAAAAGAGATTTTCATAAGTGTATTGGGAGCCCTGAGCTGGTAACACTTTCAATGCTTTTAATTATTCTCTAAAAATTAAATTAGTAAGTTAAATAATTATGCACTGATATTCATCTCAAAGAGTTTTGTAATAAGTCACGATACCAGTTGAACAACTTGTTTTTATCTTATTGTTCCCAAGATTTATTTTTGGATATCTGCATGTACTAACATTTATGCTTTCCCTAATCCATTTCAGATCTACAATTTAAATCGTTTTTCAAAATTCAAATCACAGATAGCAAAAGGTACAAAATGCTAAAAAACGAAAGAAAGAAATAATAATGTAAAAACAACAGAACAGTTAGGTTTAGTCATCCTTAACTCTTTTTCGTAGCTATTAATTTCCAAAGGCGATTTGAATGTTTAACATTCAGTGAAAGTTTTTCAAGCCTCTGGGTCTGTAAAATTGTCTGCAGAATATTTCAAAATGAGAAATGGTGTCTACAAAAATACTGTAAGAATTATAAAAAATGCTGATTTCTCCGATTATAATCTCTCGTTCTGGATTTTCGTCGCCAAACACTTCCTCTGGCCGTTCTTGAACTTCGCCTACGACGAGCAGAGAATCTCTTCCGAAGGCCTGCAGAAGGAAGCGATAGCAAACACGGATTGAATGGGAAAAGAGGCACTCAAGGACAACAATTACATTCCCCCTCCCCTCTCAGGATCAAAAACCAATAGAATGGATAGTCTTTCGTAACAGGGTACAAAAGGGTTGAGGAAACTATTGCTGAAAACACATCGTAGTAAACCGGCAGTCTCTTTCTCTTTTTTTTTTTCATCCTCCAACACGTAGAGAAAAATGTGTCCTTGTACTGTCGGACCTACGAGGCTATCAACAGAGCGTGTATATCTAACAATTGTAAAGAATGGCGAACGCTTAACTTTTATGAATTTTTTTCTCTCTTTCACTCTCTCTCTCTCCAGTTGATCAATAGTAAATAAAAATATGAACTGTAAATCAATGTTATGCTGCACTATCACAAGTGGGGGAACTGGAAAAAGAATCAAATCTCAGGAATAGCCTCCAAGATGAATACTTTACTTTATTCGCTTGATTGATAAGAAAAAAAATTATCTGAAACATGCATTTGTCCTTTAATAACCCTGTATTCACATAATGCGAGTACCATGACACGAATAAGCAGCAGCGCCGAAACTATGGCCGTAAGGGTAATCTTGAAGCTGTGGCCTCAAGAAACGAACAGTTCTTTTGTGTGAATTGAAATGTAAATTATTTTAGGTTTATTAAGGATTCAAAAACTTTACAACATTGTAATTTTTTTAAAAATGTGTCGAACAAATGGGTATTGTTTTGCTTTTAAAGACACCGGGTGCTTAGCCTTGTAGATAGTGAATTAACTTCCTTACAACTGTGTGTGTGGTCTTCAAGTTTTCGTCTCAATTCCTAAGAATAATATGAAATTTGAATATCAGTGTAGCTAATTTTGAATGACTAATAAATTTAATTTTTTAAAAACTTTTTTAAACTAAAGGAAACTTAAACCATAAACATAACCAGTATATTGCATGCATTGACGATCGTAATTTTATAAAATGCGAAAGTAAATAACTATGGAATTGTATTTTCTCATTTCCTCCTAAATGAAAACCTAGAAATGTTAAAAAATTTCTTCAGCCAGTTTAAAAGAAATAAGATCATATTAACCAAAGATTTATATTATTACCATGAAACAATATTTGCAGTGAAAATTTGTGGCCACTGTAGCTCGTGGTTATGAGCTTGTGACCGGCATGTTAAAAGTTCAAGTCTAGTTTCATTGATGAATTACCTTGCAGAAAGGGCTGATGCACGTTAAATCTATTTTGTTTTAAAATCCCCCGATGGTGAGGTATTTTGGAGATTGGGTGCACTCAGGTATCATCTTCGCCTTTGACCGTGGTTCAAACTTTTGAGGTTCGTCGCCAACAGCCCTCGTGTTGCTGTATAGAGCAACGTTAATAAGCACTCAGTCCTTCATTCGGTGAAAATTTGTATAATAGGGTTAATTAAACCGTAGCCTCATATATATAACATTTAGCAATTTTTTTCTCCCCTCTCTCTCTTAACGACCTTCAAATCCAAAATGTGTAGCCATATCGTAGATATCTCAGCTTACGTATCAGGATAAATGATGTATTTAACAGCACTAGGCGCAATGAAGCATCCATCATTTTAGTCTTGCTACAAATTTCCTCTCGATTGCTTCAGTTGCCGCTGGTTCTGCAAGTTTAAAGAGCGCTACTTCAATGAATATGGCGCACCTCGATGAGTAAATTCACTTAATCTTTCGATACTGTTTCGTCCTCAAAATGCAACTATAATAGAAGATGAATCTTTTTCTGTTTGCAGCAGTTGTTCTCAAATTCTGATATGTGCATCCTTGGGGATATGTGAGCAACTGAGAAAAGAGTAAACAAAGAACCAAGAAGTAAGACGACAAAAAAGTTTGAACATCCGTTTAAATGGTTTGTATAACGTTATCCTGCGTTTTGCATAGTTATTCATATGTTCATTAAAAGTTATTATATCTAATATGATAAATCTCAGAGCTTCTAAATGATTTAATTATTAATCGTGCTTCGAATATATCAGTTCTACATTGCAATTAAGAATGAACTAAGGAGCAATAATGGAATAATGAGAGATACCTAGAGAAAACTTGTTCGAAAAACATTTTCTTTAATTTTTTTTTCTTGTTTATGAACCAGCTTTTTTTCTATTGAAATCGTACCTAATTTTAGTAACTTACTATCATTTGTGACACCACATAAATTCAAATAACATATTGAACTAATTTTTGTTGTTGTTTTGAATAATTTGCTGAACTCGTTTAATGCATATTCCAAACATCTCTTATTTCTATCAGTATTTTAGTCCAAAATACTTTGTTACTGTTAATTACAACTTAAAATGATATTAGTCTAAGTCAATTAAATTAGAACATTCGAATTTTCATTTGTATATTAAAATTTATTTAATAAAATCATTTGTGAAATTTGTTCTACTAAAAATACTTAGAAAATACCCTCAATGAGAGACAGAAACAAAAAGCGCTGATTTTTTAAAAAAATTAGTAAAAAAATAATATAGATTTATTGTATTATCTACAAAGAGAAAGAAAAACAGGTTAATAAATATTATAGGTCACACACACACAAATAATAGACTATAGAGTTTATTCAAATCAGACTGTTTTTAAGCAGTCTAATACAGTTTTCGTGTTGAAGTACTTGAAATTTTTTTAAAACTTTCCATTCTTATTTTATTAATTTTATCAAAATGTTGTTACTTTTTTTTCAAAATTTTCTTCATGTGATTCTTACTTTAAAATTCTATAATATTTTTTAATTATTTTTTTATTTCGGCATTATAACTTTAATGCCTATTATTTTATTTTTAGTAGCACTTTTATGGGTTTCTGCAATTTATTGACCAGCAGCTTTTCTCTAACAGTATTCATTTTCTAAATTTTAAAATGGATAGTTATAAATCAATTGAAAGAAGGAATGGTAAACTTTTACTGTTCTTACTCGATACTGCTATTTGCCACTCATAATTTATCGAATTAATCTAGTTACAAACAAAGGCTATTCGCTCATATCTATTAAAATACCGAGAATTTATATTATGTAATGTATATATACATAATATTAGTATTATGTAATACATTATATAATATGACATAATCTTACTCAAGGCAAAAACGTTACATAGCTATTACATTATATCACTAAATATAAAAAAAGATAGTTTAATTATATATTACCCAGGTACTTTTGCCGTAATATAGTTGTTGTGAAGAAAAAATTTGAAAACTTATTTCTGAATAATTGCTTCTCAAACTTTCCATATCTGCAACACAATTTTCAGTTATATCTTTCATCGCCTCCCATACAATAACAATGTGTTTAACGCAATAATAATGTACTTTGAAGCTAAATCTACAATATGACTTTAATTGTAAACAGTATTAATTAACATGATAAGTATTAAATTTTGTATATGATAAGCCCATAGAGTCGCTAGTAATTATTAAACTTGTTTTTAATTTAGTTATCAAATACATCTACAATACTAATACATATATAAGTATATCAGTGTAAATGTGCATTTTATTTTTTTAGTATGCTATAATCTATTTTGTTTTTTTCTTCCTCTCTCTCTCTCTCTCTTTCGGTAAATTAATAATTATTCCAAAACTTTTATTTTCGTTTTTTCAAAAGGCTCGCCCCCCACTTAGGATTATCACGCCTCCTAGAGGGGTGAGCCCCACAGTTTACGAAATGTTACTGTATAGGATAAGTATTACTCTCCATTGTTTCTTAATTTTTTTGAAAAATTATATAATGTTAAATTTCTTTTTAATTTAAATATATAAGTAAAAGGAGAATGATAATTATACATAAAAAATTAAAAGTTCTGAAAGTCATTATATTTTATAAAGTCGGGCAAATAATGTTTTGAATTCTTGCATAAAGATTGTAATTCACTTCTTGCAACAATTTGTTTCCTTTAATTATATCTCTTTCGGCAGTTAAATGAATCTTAAGTTTAAAGATGGGAAACTATAAACATCATCACGCAATTATTTTAAGCGATTAATTTATTCCTTTATATTAGAACATTTACTTATTCTTGCTAGAAAAACAATAGAAATACTTCCAAAAATTTAATTTTTCCTGTTCTTGTTTAGAAATGTTTCTAATATTATTTTTATTCTCACATAGCAATCATTATTCTTAAATGTCGAAATTAGAATTATTCCAATAGGCATATTATATATTATATCTTGGCATATTATATATATAGGCATATTATATCTTGCTTATTATACATATGCAAGGAAGACTATGAGAACAAAAACTTATCTTTCATTAGTACTAAAACTTAAACCTGTTTTGGTAGCGATAAGTATCTTAAGCATTTAGATATTTTTAAGATATCAAAGATATTTTTCTTAATTTTAAAAAATGTGTAGATTACTTATGGCTTTATCTCACTCCGTAAAGAACCTTTTTTTGAAACTGTCAAATTGAAATTAATAATTTGATATACGAAGGAGCTTATAAAAAAGTTCTACGTTTAACGTAATAATTATTTTATTTGCGCTAAAAAAATTAGGATATAGTAATAAAATATTATTTTTATCCTGCTTCTATTTATGATTACACTTGATACCCATTTTTAAACTTGCAAGATTTTTAAACTTTTTAAATAACAAGGAATAATATACACATACCATTTTTTTTTACTTAAAATAAAATGAAATTAAAAATCTCTCAATAAGTTATTACTGTACATAATTTTTTAAAGAAAAACATTTATTTCCTATAGAATATTTGTAATATTTCTGAAATAATACTCTTTTCTCTAAAAAATAAACAATTTTTGTATTTTAATGATTTTATTTAAAATATTTTTACAAATGCAGAGCTTACGCTTTAACATATTTAATACACGCGAATTATCAATTCCAATTTATTTATGTGAATTACTCACAGATCCTCTCTGAGATGAATATTTGTTTATATAATTTATTTTTCTTAATAATTTAGAACAGTATCCTCAAACTTGAAGCAGTAACACAAACATTTTCTCTCAAATTAACCTTCAATTTTTAAAAATATAAAATTTAAACGGGGACAAATTAGTGAAAAAAACCGGAAGAAAAATAAATAGTTATAATAAAATATAAAGTAGTAAGGAAAATCCAAATTTGCGAAAAAGTCTAACATACGTATCAAAAAAATATTTTCCCCTTACAACAAATTACACGTAGGTTTTTATTTACATTAAAAAAAGAGCTCTTAACTAATTTCTGTAAAAAGTTCTTTTCAGCAAAATTTAAAACATGTTCTGTATCAGGGGTGGCCAACCTAAATGACCTCGTGAACCACTTGAGAAAACATTATGATCCCATGGACCGCATGTAAAAAATATATATGTTTATTTTAGATTTGGATCCATTGCATGCATTTATTGGAGTAAAACTTTAAAACAGAATGACGTATTCCTATTGTTTTCAATGTTTTTAATGTATACAAACATAGATAACATAATAGTAATAATGCAATTATCCAAAAATGTTTCATTTATTTAATTAGTGAGATATAGTTTCTCAACTCTTTAGCTTAGTTTTTGCATGTCAATCTCAATGCGTGTATTTGCGCATCGTAATTAATATGTTGCAGGTTTTCGTCCGTTAAGTTTGAGCTCGATTTATGTTTGAGAACTCGATTTTATGTTGGGCCCCAACATTATTTGATGAAAATCTTGTTTAATGTTTGAACAAAATAGTCGTAATTTGCGTTATCAAAAAAGCATAATACACTCTGTGCAAAAAAATAATCTCATTGAGCCCATTCACGAAAATGCATGTAGTGTATGAAAATAAACAAATGATTAAAAATTCAGAACAAAATATCATTTTATTAAGGGCCTTGCGGGTTAGTAAAGCCACCTCTGGCAGCACGCCGTTTGGCATCGATTATAAAAATTGAAAATCTCTGTTAATTCTTTAATGTTCCAAGACAATTGGCGAAAGATCTGGTGACCTGGCAGGCCATGGTAGGACGTCATATCCTTGAAGACATTGTTAGCAGAAAATATTTTATAATCGTCCATGTACAGCTGTCAAAGTGTTGAAAATTTCCGTAACGTTCTGCCGCTTATCAAACCGCTGGCCGGTGCGCAGGAACGTGTGCGGTGGTCATCAGCACTGAGACGTAATATTATCCATATTTCGTGACACTGCCTATGATGTGGGGTCATGAATAACGTCGGTAAGCTTCAATTATCTGGATGTCCGTTAATTGTAGCGACGTTTTTAGGACTGATTGCACGATCCTCGCGAATGTGACCCTCCGCGACGGTACACTCATGACATTGATGCATCAATCTTTATTCTCCAAATTCAACAACTGCCGCCGGTTACGTCTTAGGAAGTAAGTCTCAATATCGTTTCAAAAGTGACAATTATGCACTCTCCCAGTTGGCAACTAATATGCCTCACCAATGATTTTAATTTTTAAAACAATTCTTGCCGAGTTTCAATCTGGGTGCAAATTTTTTCCATTCTTATTGTAACAGCCTTTCCTAAAATTTGATTCATACAAAAACTTTCAAATTATGCAGTAACTCAAAGGTGACAATTACAAGGTCCTCACCAATGATTTTTTAAAACAATCAATCAAATCCATTCTTATTTATTAGAATACATACTGCAACCAAAATATATTTTTTATCGGTTCTCAGTTTGGTACTGCAAAACACTTATTGAAAAATTGCGTAATAATTTGAACATTTTTACCTAATGGGTTTTTCATCCTTTTACTCCCAAACCATATATCTTCAAATCAAAAATTATACTACAATATCTCTAGAATTTCAAACTATTAAAATTTTTTTGACAAAACCCAACTTTTTTCAGACAATACCTACACTCAGTTACTCTCCCTATTTCAAACGATTCATTGCTGAAATTTAAATTATTCCGATTGTAAGTTAAAGGAATAAAGACATGTGAGTATAGAAACGACATCAAGGTCCCTCTGTGGGTGTGTTTCCTTTTAAAAATAAATTAGTTGAATGCATGCATCATTCATCCTTTTGTCATTTCCATTATAAGCATTTCCTACTTTACGCCTCATCAACCCTAGAATCAATTTTCAATTTAAAGTTCGTGTTTCTAGAAGCAAAATAAAGTCCTACTTTAATGTGTTTGTAAACAAATAACCATCAGTACAAATAAACAACGATTTATACCACCTCAAATGATTTCCTGTACCCTTGTAAACAAAACACATTACCTCCGAGCAATAGATGAGGAATAGTGACATTGAAAAGGTTACACACCTCTGCCCTAAAGAACGAGTGAACTTCCATGACAGAAACTGGGTTGTAAAAGGAAGGTGAGAAAGTTCTGATGTGTGTCAAATGAATTTCTACTCCCCGTCCAAATACTTTCTCTCGTTGGAAAAAACATTTCAAAAGCTTTGTCTTGTTTCTTATCAGAGATTGAAACAAACTATGAAGTTGCAAATAAGTTCCCATTTTCCTTTTATTTATGTGCTTAAATCAAAGAAATAAGCAGAAAAATTTATTACAGTTCATTACGAAAAAGTACAAAGTATTGTTATAGAAGGAAAGTAAATAAAAAATAAAATAACAAAATATGTTTAGATAAAATGAATATCTTGGCATTCTTTTGACTGTTGTTATGTTTATTACGGTGTAATAAGCAAATTGTTATGAATGAAAAATAATTTAAAATTTAATTCATCATTTCACATACAAATCCCATTCGTAAACTGTTTACATTAAGTTACAAATAGACATCATAGAATCAATAAACATTGTTTTTAAAAGAATATTCAATTCAAGAAATTAAACTTTATGATAATTTTGAATCATTTTTCATTGAACTGATATTTATATACTGATGGTCATTACAACTGCCGCTACAGTAATAACTTTATTTATTGTGCAGAAAGAAAAACATGATTAAATTTGTAAGAAACACACAGTTGCCTCCTCTGGTAGCTAAAATGGCTCAAACACAGTAAGCATAGAGTACAACTGATGGATGATAGGTGGGGCAAATCATTTCATGCCGCTTCAAGTCTTTTCTACATTTCATTAGCCATAATGGCAGGACTAATTATTCAGCAATCCATAAGTGGATGTTTTCAATGAGTAAGAGATCTGGAGAGTATGCTGGCCAGGATAACAGTCGAACATACTCTGCTTTTCGGTAAGCCAGAACACGATAGACAATATGAGGTCCTGAGATATCTGATTTAAAGATGACCTACCCGAGTCCTCGAAGATATGGCACAGCCACCGGCTTGAAAATCTGAAAAAATGTAACGTTGGCTATTCAGATTACCCTCAAGACGACAAGAGTTCTTCGTGCTTTGTTTTCTGTGGCTAAAAATATCACCACATCAATTGCCGGCCCCTATGAAAATATTAAATGCAAGCAGTGCATAATCCTCTGTGCTTCCATCATGATTCTGCACATATAACCGAGACTTGTCTGGAACGATGACGAGTGCCACTCCTGAATCCAATTTTGTCATTTGGCACACCACTGTCGCCGCCGCGCATCTCTGTGCTGTAGTATCAAGGGAAGCCGCCATAATTGTTACCTTGCAGATAGTCCACTCGTTGTACCAGACGTTGTTGCATTACCCGTATGAATACTTGCCATGCTGCATACAAATCCTTTTTCTGACTCAAGGTCCATGATTAGGCTGTTCGATTTAGATAAGTGACCTGACAGCATGTCTGTCTTCTGTGCCGTTTGTGGTGGAGTGCCGTTGAGATCCTTCATGGCGTTCAGTGTGATCCCCCTGAACCCATTGATTCCATATTCTCAAATGACAGTCTGTGCATTGCGACCAATGCAAGTAACATAATCAAGGAGCGATTAATCGCACTATCGATAGGCCACGATCCTGCTGCTGTCGAATTTAGACATGTTCTGATAACTATTTCCCCTTCTAATGCTGGGCAAATATGACCTTCCCACCAATCAATCAACATTTAAATGCGATTTCAGAATGAGAAACACATTGGTCCCTTTCCTATTTTGCAGATTTTGAAATGGCATTTCTCCACTTCTATCGTTCGAGTGCGCTTGAATACCGTTCTTTTGCATGTCCCAGCTTTGATCTATACTTTGTATTAATGAAAAACAGTAAATATTAATATATTTTTGCCATAAGTTTACTAATTTGCAATTGTTTCAGTTTGTATAATTTTGTTTATTCACATATTCTTGCAATTATAAATGAAGTAACGAGCTTTTTTAAAGTAACAGCACTCTCCATTTCTTTTTTTCTTGGCATTTTAATAAAAAAGAAGAAGAATTTAACTAGTATAAGCTGAACAGAGTTTCTATTCTTTTCTAACTCGATATGGGTGCATCTTTTTCTCTTTTTGCAAGAAAAAGTTTCTGTGTAGCGTATAAACTTAAGTAAAAACTTCTATATTTTACATTCAATAAATATACGCTCCGCATAATAAAACTTAATTGTTATGAATTATGAATACATTCGAATCTATGTACTTTTTTGAAACTGATTAGTTCTTTTTCTTATTCCTATAAGTTGACTTATGGAAAAAGTCTTTATTAACATTCTTAATATAGGTTAATAATACAATACTCAAATTGTATATCTTATCCATAAACCCAACCTAGCTACTAAGGCAGCTTACAAAATCCATTATTTTAATATGCTAGCTTTGGTACAATGTTTTTAATGAATTCTTGAGTGATTTATCTAGTTCCCACTTTAATTTCCGAGTCCATTTATCTCTAAAGCAAATTCGCTGCTACATTGTTTATTTCTTTTCCGATGAGATGATAGCATTAAGTAGAAGTCATTGTACTGGAAAAACCTTGACATAATTTTTAACTTAGATGAAAGAATGCTTAAAAAACAGTCTGCTCTTATGATAAGATACAGTTAAACAAAAAAAACATGATGTGTACACACATATTGTTTTTCTATATCATTAAAAAGTTGCAGATACATTAGACAATGTTAAGTTTAAATTCACTTAAACATTGTATTTTGTTAGGGTTAAAGCAATTAAAAAATTCTATTTTCAACAAACTACTTCAAAATTACTTGAAATTTCTTTAGCTCTGCATCAGATTATTTCTTAGAAGATGAATGAAAATTCCTCATAGCAGAATTCCTTAAATATTAAAAACACAGTATTTCATAGTGGAACTTTTTTATTGTTGATGTAAAGAGGTCAGCTGATATACTGATCCGTTAATCTCGGAAAAAGCGTAGTTTCAAAGAAAAAAAAAACGATATTTTAAACATTTTTCGTTAACTATGCACAAGCGAGTCACATAAATCCTTCAAAATCATTCAACTCTGAATTTGTGTTTCCGAATAGTTCATTATAGAGTGAATAGTTCCGAATAGAATCATCATGCAGCAAGCTTTTCCTTTAAGGTATCCGACTACGTTCGGAACCGTGCTTTTGCAAAAGCATATAGCTGAATAATATTTATGATATTTAGTATATCTTAAATTTAAAAATGTACATAAAATTGCTTTAAGAATATTATTACAAAAAAAATATTTAAGTACGATATCTTAACAAAAAATGAACATAGAAAGACCCATTTTCAAAATATTCTCCTTTTGTGAAAAATGCTTCTATTATAATAATATTTTGCGTGTATATAGCTCAAATCTCTGAATCAGAGGCTCAACTAGAATTTTTGAAATATATAACTTAGAAGTGGGTTTATCCATATTTTACGACAACAGAGGGGAGAAATTTAAAAAAAGAAAACGCCGATAATTATTTCAATTGGTGCCAACTCTGAAAATAATATGAAATTTTTAAAAAATAGTTCAGATTCTCTGGTGAAGACTTTACTTTATGTAAGCAAAATATTATTTTTAGAAGCATTTTTTAAAAAGGAGAACATTTTGAAAAAAATGGTTATTTCTAAGTTAATTTTTTGCCAAAATATTGCATTTAAATAATTTTTTTTTGTCAAAATGTCATTAAAACAATTTTATTCATGTATTCTAATTTAAGTGACACTAAATATCACAACAATGATCCATTTATACGTTTTTTTAAAACCACGGTTCCGAACGTAGTCGGATACTTTAAAGCATTAAACACAAGTTGACGATCCCAACGAATTTCTCTTCGCATTCGTTTTAAAAGCAAAAAGATTAATGCAGAAAGTTTGATTGTCACGGATAGTGTACAAGAAGATAAATGAATGAGAAAAATATGTTAGCTTCAGGTATAAAATATAAAATATAATTGTTGATGTCTTACTTTTTTACTTTACACCAATTTAATTGGAAAATGTTCCACATTCGTTTAGCAATATTTTGAAAACGGCAATGTTCGAAAATTACAGGAATTTTTATTTTAATTCGTTTTACATACGATTTTTGAATTTTTGGTAAATTTTTGAAGAAATGCACTTTCGGCTTACGCACGTATCAGTTTGTATTAGGAATTATATCGTAGTTACAAATAGCATGAATTGTAATTCATATAACAATGTGAAATTAAGATTCCAATTTGGTATATTGTAAAATTATTGAACAAAAACAATTTCTTTTGTAATGACGGAAACTGAGAGTTTTATCTAAAGTTTATTTACTTCAAAACTGAGTTATCTATACTAATAAAAAGAACTTTTCGACTGTGTGTTTCACCTCTACCGCCCAAACTAAGCAACCCAGTAGTATAAAACTTGGCACATAATTATTCTAGATCCTGATGATGTGCACTACGAAGAGTTTTTTTTTTTTTTTTAAATTCCCTTTAGATTTTTTTAAATTACATTTTTAAGCGATTTTTCCATTTTTTTAACAAGTGGGTTTTTAGTTAGTTGTTTTGGCAACAGTCTCATTTGTTTTGCTTATCCATTTGATTATTCCGAACCAATTTTACATTCAACGCACTTTATTCTTATACGTAATTTAAAAAAAAAGATGTAATTTAATTAATGTTGTAATTTCTACTATATTCTAGGTTACTTCATATTTATTTGTTTATTTTATTATGTTAAAATTTTTTATATTTAAGATTTTCCTTCAAAATTAGGGCTTAATTTTTCTTTTTTAGATAACATTTTGATTTAAATTAATGCTATAATTTCTATTTTAGTGTCACATAGTTTTATGTTTGTTTATTTTCTGAACTGTAATTTTCTTGCTTATAATTATGTGATAGCGTAACTCAAAAATCAGTTTTAAAGTCAAAAAATTATTTGTGAAGCTTTTTGTAAACAGAAGCTTGGATAATGAGGTACTTATGTTTTTAGCATCACCACAGCAAAATTGGTCTAACGCGAATCAGACCTTGATACCAAAACAACAAGGATTCTAACATATTTTATATAAAATCGGTCAGATTTTGTCTGAAAATGACGCGATTCGTGAGGTGTCAATAAGCTAAAAATTATTTGTGAAGCTTTTTATAAACAAAAGCTTAGATTATGTGGTACTTATACATTAGCGTACTTAGGCTACCATTCATCTGTACCCAGCTCATTAATAAGTAAAGCGTAAAATTACGTTATCACCTGAATATTGGTATATTTCAGCAGTACTTCTTGCCTACTTCCAATTGCATAGCATGACCATTTGGTCAAAAAATAAATTCTTATGTATTATTTTTGCAGCCTATTGGTGGTATTTTCTGAAACGAAGCCCACTGTTGCCAATTCAGCGTGGATGACACATAGGAAATGGCAGTGGCCAACTTGACGAGTTATTAATAGAGTTGGTAACATAAGTACCAAATCTTCCTATGACATTTCGGTTCTTACATATTATCCCAACCTATTGTCGACATTACATGAAATGAAGCGCATGGTTGCCGCAATTTAGCACGTATAACACATGCAAAATTTTGAACGTTCGCATTGGTGCGATAAAATGTAAGTAATAACATTTTTACCCATTGAAAAAGAAAAAGGATAGTGCTTTTCCTGATATTTACATATTAACCTCAGCCAAAGTGGCACTTTTTTCACCAAAATTTGACTGTTTTTTTTCTCATATAAAACGCATAAGAATCTGTTTTGATATTGTGGTGCAAATTTTGCTGCAGTGATGCCAATGCGTACCTTTTTCCTTTATTGGAAAATTCCATGTTTTTCAGTTGTAACAGAAAAGTAGAAAAATAAAACTAAAAGAAAATGACACTCAATTCAAACTAATTGGAATTAAGAGAATGTCATTGGTGTGTGTGATTTAAGTTAGAATTTCTATTTAAATATAAAATTTCTTGATTTTTTTTCTTCTAAGCAGCTTATGATAGTTTCATCAGAATCAGACCTTAATTTATCTATTTAAAGTAGCTGTTTGATTTGAATTAATATTATAATTTCTATTATGTGTATGGTTACTTTTATATTTATTTGTTTATTTTATTTCTTTTTCAATCTTAAATATTGAAGATTTTCTGTTGTGTGTTTCTTTTGTTATTGTTCAAAACTGTTTATGGCAATTTTATCAAAATTAGGGCTTACTTTTTCTGTTTTAGATAACCTTTTAATTTAAATTAATATTATAAAACTAGCTGCATGGCACAGCATTGCACAGGCTTTCTTTACTTTTATATGTAAAAGCTTGAGCAAAATATACTTTTTCGAAATTTCTTTGCGTTGCATGGGCTATTGCAGTGCATATTTTTCATAATCAAAAAATGTTAACTCCCATATGGATATTTAAAAAATAAATGTAACACATGACAAATGATATTGATAAAAATGTCTATTTTATTATTTTTAAACATTTTAAACTACCTTTTTTTTAAAAAAAAATTAAAGATCATCAGTTCTACTATATTTTTCAAAAATAATGTATGATTAATTAATGTTTTGTTTATAATTTTACGTATGTGTGTAAAATATTTTTCATATTCAAGAAATATTTTTATAAGATGTGGTATGTACACGAAAAATTGTGTAATACGAAATTATTTTATGTTCAGTAAAACAATGGAGAATATTCTGAAATTAAATTTACTTTTGTAACTTTAGAGAATCTTGCTTATAATTAGTAGATACAGTAATAGTTATAGAAAAAACATTGCTTAAAGTATAACAGAAAGGAAATGACACTAAGTTCAAACTAATTGCTCTTAACACATTGGTAGTATTGTGAAGATAATGCTTCCTATTTTATGAGAAACCAGAACGTACCATGCTTTTTGCATGTCACTGCTGAATGTTTGCACAGAACAAAGAGGCACCTTGTAAAGATTTTCTCATATTTCCCCCTCTAGATTTCTTTAAAACTCAGTGTTGAAGTGATTTTACGTCTCATGCCATCATGGTTTAATGTTGCTTTTGATAATCTGTTCCTCGCATAGTTTCTTGGAGATCATATGCATGTTTTATGTTATAATGTCCATATATGATATATATATATATATATATATATATATATATATATATATATATATATATATATATATATATATATATATATATATATATATATATATATATATATATATATATTGCACTTATCATTATAGCTATTTATCATTGTATGTACTCATTCGTTTGCTCTTTGCAATAAAATTATAATTTTTAATAGAAGTATTGCAAAAAAGTATTGTCTCATTAATTAATTTTTGAGCAACACGGTTTATTATTTGTATCATTCAGTACTGTTATTGGTTCTGGACTATTTCAACGGGGATTTGTTCGTTTTAGGTGAATTTTTATTTTAGTTTCTACAAATTAATTTTTTTAGTATTGAATTACATCTAATTTTCTTTTGAACTTTGAGATAAGGCAATTTTTGTCGTGTGGCAATATGGTTTAACTTTCCTTCTTACAATATGTGTTCTTCATATAGATTTTTAAAGATTTTATGCATGTACATTTCTATGACATTTTCTTTGGTTGAAAAAAAAGATGATTGCTTTTCTTCCTTCATCAGCAGATGCTGGTCAATATTGAACATAAAGAAAAAGATGCACGGTTATTTAGACTCGCAATCCAATGGTGAAATGAATAAAAAAATGGACGATATCGAACTATTTGTTGATACTAAAAAAACAACGCAAAGAAAAATATCAGATTACCGTAAATGCTCACCATAATGCTCACCTATACTTTTGAGCTGCATTTTTTAATGTTTCTTATGTTCACCGTATAATGCACATCCTCTTTTTTACGAAGAAATCTGAAATGTACATATGCAATGCTCTCATGTTTTGAAGTCATTATTCCAAGGTATAGAAAAAAATAGTATACTTCCATATAGAATTACAACCCTTTAAGTTCATAAAGAGTGTCATTTCTTTTAAATAAATAGTTTTCAATATTTGTAGAAGTCTTAATTTTTTTCTATTCTCGTTTTTTTTATTTTTAAAGCTTTTGAACCCATAAATTTCGATTTAAGTTTTTGTGCTTAAAGTGGGCGTTGTACGCCGGATTTTTTGGTATGTAAGATTTTCCGTTATTTTGTTGTTGTTGTTCAAAACTGTTTATGGCATCATTGTTTAACGTCCCTTCTGACAAACAATTCATGCAGTTTTTAGCTAATTGTACATCAACATATGTATTGTATACCTTTTTTACATATAAATACATTGCAATAATATTTTCTGTCATTAAAAATAAAGATTTTTGCTATTTTTCTTTCATCGGCAAATTCAATGTGATGTGATTTTACATCTGATGGTTTACTGTTGCTTCTGATAATCTGTTTCTTATGTAGTTTTTTGGAGTCATATACAAATGTTATATATTAACATATTGCCCATATAATATATATATATATATATATATATATATATATATATATATATATATATATATATATATATACATATACATATATATATACATAAATATATATATATATATATATATATACATATATTATACATAAATATATATATACATATACATATATATATACATAAATATATATATATACATATACATATATATATACATATATACATATACATAAATATATATATATATATATATATATATATATATATATACATATACATATATATACATAAATATATATATATATATATACATATACATATATATATACATAAATATATATATATACATATACATATATATATATACATATACATATATATACATAAATAAATATATATATATACATATACATTTGTATACATATACATATATATACATATATATATATATATATATATATATATATATATATATATATTTTATATACTATAATTATTCATGATTGTATGTACTCATTTGTTCGCTCTTTTTAATATAATTATAATTGCTAATAGAAATATTGCGAAAAAGTATTGTTTGAATAACTAATTTTTTAGCAACGTGTTTTATTGTTTGTATCATTCAGTTCTGTTGTTTATTTTAGATTATTTCCGCGTGGACCCATTTTAGATAGATTTTTTTATTTTAGCTCTTACTAATTTTTTTAGTATTGAATTCCATCTACAGTTACATCTATTGAATTACAATTACAGTATTACACCGTTCTTCATGTAATACTAATTTAATTTTTTTCCTGTTGATGGCTTCATAATATTTCTTATTCATGATATTGTTTTGTTTATCAGTTTATCATCATTAATTTTTCTTTCGGGTTATCTATTTCAGGTTATTTCGCCCATAGTTCAATAGCAGAAACTTACTACCGCTATTACTTTTCTGATATAATTTTATTTATATTTGCATTCAGTCATTTCTGTTTATTTTATAGCATGCTAATTTCCTCTCTCATGTATTTTTATAATTATTTATCTAAAAATATTTTATAATTAATATAATAAAATTATAATATATTTCTTTCTTTTAATTTAATTATTTTACAAAAATTTTAAATTTTTTAATAAGTTTTTATCAATAAACGAGATTTTTTTATTTTACAGCCATTTTTTAAGCAAATGGTATGTCACAACTAATTGCTCAATGAACATTTTTTAATCAATTTTTTTATTTCAAAACCTAAGGAGAAAATTATTGTTATGTAACGATTGATTGAGTAAATGAAAATACCAAACCCCTTTTATTATTTTAAGCTCTATGAAAATAATTATTGTTAAAACAATGAATATGTTAGTTTTGCATAATATACTTTTTTCTTCAGATACATGTTTAGCCCTTTATCAACCGCATTATGATTTACTGCAGTTTTTTTAATGCAATATTTTTTTTGAATCACTACATTGAAAACTAAGGGATATACATAAACAAGATACTCAACTTTGGGAACTTTAATTAATTAGAGCTAATTAATTAAAGATATTCAACTGTAAAATTAATTACACACACTGTCCACTTAAAATAAATAGTCAAATCGTTTTCTAAGGTCTTCCTTAACATACCAAAAAAATAAGAGTCTTACCTTTTGACATTAATTATTTTTTCTGAAAAAAAATTACAATCTTCGCTATCCGCTGAAAACGCAAGTTCTGCTTAAAACTATTCGCCTTCACCGCTAAAATACTCATCATAGAACACATGCTGCCATATGTCTTGGAAGAGTGGATTTCAAAGAATATTCCTGCCAAGTATCGCCAGAATATTCGTAAAAACGGTTATTCTATGTTATTTTAAAGTGAGTGGCACTTATAAGTACCATCGGTCAATAAAGGGTTAAATGATTTACTAAACACAGTGGAATGAAAAACAAAAATTCTAATAAAATATTAAAAATATTTTTATCAGACAGCATTCTTTTGTGTTTCTGAATGTTTTTTTAGTGAATGTAAATATATATATATAGGCTTTTCCCTATATATATATATATATATATATATATATATATATATATATATATATATATATATATATATATATATATATATATATTAGTTGTTTTTTACACTTACATATGTTTAATCAAACATTCAAACGATCAGAAAAAAAAATCATATCAATAGCTATCTGTAAGATTTTTCATTCATAATTTATAAATAATGGGGGAGGGATAGCTCTACACTAAAAAAAGCCACTGTAACACCAGACTATAGAGAGATAAAAGAAACGCGTCTGACAATGGGAATATGTGGAAGAAATTTCGAAAAAGAGAATTGTAATGACGTTAATATAGAAATCATACATACACACAACAGGAAGTGCTGACAGCTAGAGGAGAAGGGGAATTTCCATGACAATATGTTATACATTCAAAAATGTTCATGCAGCGCAGGGGGTAAATGAAGTGGAAAGAAACCTGTCTGACAGTAAAAAGAAGTCAAAATATTTTCTTAAAAGGGAATAATTTTAATGACATCATTATAATGACTCACATCGTACGCGTACACACCTACACATAAGTGCTGCCGTCATGAAGGAAAGAGGAAATTAACGTGGAAATTAAGTTATACATTCGGTAAAAGCCCGTAAAATGCCGGGCTAAGCAGAGGGAAAAGAAACAAAAAGTCAAAGTAATTTCGAAAAAGAATAATGGAAGTGCTGACTTTGTGAAGGAAAGGGTAAATTTATAAGAGTAGAGAAAACCCGTGCAACGCGGGGCCATGCAGCTTGTTAAAGTATAAAGACAGTGGTCATACTTAGGGTACATATTTAAACTAATATGAGAATTACATTTACTCTATTTCATTCTTAAATGAAACAGTGATCTTTTATTCGAAGGGTATTAGATACCTTTCCAGAACTCTTGAAATTTTTTCTATATACTCTAGAAAAGGTTTTTAGAAACCGTAAATGAGCATGAGATATGTGAATAAGTCTTCAGTATAAGGAAAAGTTAAATATTTTAATCATGAACTATCGAATGGAACAGGCAAATTATCAATTATTTATGTAGTAGCAATTTAGAACGCATAAAGATTTCAAAATGAATTTCATTAATTAATTTTAAGCACTGTTATTTTATGTAATTATTATGTTTAATCGACAAGAAAAGTAATATTTGTGATTAAAACATGATGTAAGAGAAATTGATTTTCAATGAACATTGTCTTGCACACGCATATGTTTTCAATAACAATTTTCTCCTCATCCAATCACTAGAACTTAGTCCGATTAACAATTTTTACAATAATATACATACATGCTATATTATTTATTTATTATGTTTGTAATTTATGTTTTATCTTACTTTTGCTCTCCAGTCATGCGTAAAAAACAAAATATAACGAGTCCTATGTAATTCTTTCAAACTGGAAAAAATAAGCAATTTTCCATTGTACGCTTTTGAATATCGTGTAACATAGTAGTTAACAGTGTTCTGAATTTACGCTATTTAAATTTCTTCTGTTAATAAAATCAAAACATTTTTTCTCATATTCTAAAATTTTCCCTTGTTTGTGATATTATGCACTCCATTTGTAAGGAGTCTCATAGCGTTTTTGTACTGAGACTTCATCTCATTTCATTCTCTGTATTTAGATGGAAAATCTTATCCAACCATTGCAGTTCTCCTTAATATAATGTTAGTTTTTTTGGAAGAATACCATTCTCATCCATTTTGAAACCATTCTAAAATTAAATCGTTTCGAGTATCGACAAAATACATAAGTAAAATCTTGAAACACTTTTTGCAAGCTTCGTGAATCTATACGTAGGAGCAGATGTTGCATCCTTTGCAAATTACGTCAGATTGCCAAAATCGTGAACGCCCAAAACCTCAAGGTTGGGCAAGGCCAATGGCACGTGTGGTTGAAACCGTTAGAAAATCGATCGGTCCTTAAGTGCATTTAATGCAAATTCCATCTCGACTCGTCGTAGTGTTGGGATCAAATGTTAGCCTAACCCACGTGCTCAGACTGGAGCGTGCTAGCACGAAATTCCATTGTGTCCCAAGGCCAACTCTGACCAGTGCATGGAAGAAACTGGCAGTTCTACTTAATTCAGGTTTTAGAACAGGCTTACAAGTGATTATAATATTTCTCTTATGGACCTTAAGATGCGAAAGCGAAATGAGGTTTGTTCCCTGCTTGATTTTGGAAGAATAATCGCAAGGTGGTATTCAGATATTTAAAAAGTTTACATTTTTGTTTACTGCTAAGAATGACCAACAGTTTATTCTTCTGTTGGTTTGTTTTATACTATTCTGCATAGCTACTTATTATTGTTTCTCTAGAGGAAAAATCAGGGTTTGATTTATAAGCCATTTTCCACAGTTATTTGTTTAGGTCTTTCCCATAAAATACTAGACAATTTGCTGCAATGCATTTTACAAATTTTATAGCTCATATGAGATCTAATTTCTTATAAAAAAATTTTTTAAAAAAAATTTCTCTCGTAAAACGTTTGTTTAAAAATAGAATCAAGTGTTTTTAATCTCTCTATTTGATCAGGCGTATCTTAATTTGCATGTAAGCTAGATGAGGACAAATTCTTACAAACATTTATGAAATTATTATTTTTGTGATTCTTAATCATTAAATAAATTATCTTTTCTTCATTTGACTTCTTTCGTCATGAGTAAAAGGGAAAACGAGTCATACAACTTTGATAGTGCCTTAATTTGCATTCTTTTCATTGCAATTTCAAAGACATTTAACTTTCAAAACGGTCCAACAAGTTTTACATTATATTTTTGCTTCGAAATTCATTATTTATTTACTCAGTCGAATTTGTAATGAAAACTTAAATAATATTGCCAAGGGTTGGTAAATTTATTTTCGAGTTTTTTGATAGCACTGCTATCTAATAGAATACCAATAAGTTGTGAGTAACTTCACATTTACGATTTCTATATGCAGTTGTGACAATCATATTAACTGTACTATAAAACAAAAAAATTAAAATTGTTTTGATGTGACACTTCATGTGATCATTATTATAATTGGATTCTACGGATCCTACATAATATTATGAAATATATTTTTTTAAAATTGTCTGAAAAGTGGTTTCAAACAAAGTTTTTCTAATTTTTGAATACTGTCCCTAAATCAATATTATTGATGGTAAAACTATAGATATTATATAGATTTGTAGATAAACATATCATTGATAATTTTCTATTTTTGTGTTATCTTTAGAACTTTTATTTTTATTTAAACTTTTTAAAAAACTTTCATTTTTAAGAACTTTTTTAGCCAGGTTTATATTTTGTTTTGTTATCATTATTCATGGGTTATTTACGGAGTTATGTTTTCTCGAGAAGTTTTTTTCTTGTTAAATGGTCAAATACCATTTTTGAAACTCTCAAAATCTAATGATAGCTGCTATATTTATTTTATTGTTAATTACTTACTAATTTATTCTTAAAAATAAAGATTTACTTAAAACAATTATTATTATTATTATTATTATTGAGGAAAAGTTTTTTTCAATTTGGGAGAAATTTTTTCGAGTTTCTAATACTAATTAAATCTATATACCATGTTTTAAACGAAAAATTACATTTAGTATTACCCCAAAAAAGAATTAACGGCAAAGCCTTTGAATGAAAATTATTTTTTAAAAAACGTTTTTGGTATTTTTAATTATGTGTAAGTTATTTTTTTATTCTTCGAAATTAATTCAATGTGTTGTAACTTTTAAAAAAATGCTTTAAATCTATTAAAGTAATGGAGTTCTTACCTTACACATAAAAAATCATTCAGCAATCGCTTATTTTATACTTTATGTTGGCCTAAAAAGATTATTCTAAATAAAATAAAATATGAAATGAAAGAGAAATTTTTAAAAATTAGGTATTTTATTAAAATATATTTTATGAAATGGCAAAATACACAAAGTGAAATATTCTTGAATGTTTAAATTATTGGCAAGTATAAATAATCTTCAAATGTTTATATACAGATGATTTCATGAACATGAAAATTTCAATTCAGAAAACATATGTACATAATTAGACTTGCTTTACACATCATTGTAACAAATGGATATGAAATACAGCAGCTTACAACACGTTCATGAAATTATAAAATAGCTACTGGGACAAGTATCACACAATACATAAAAACTAATGTTACTTTAGTGTGCGTAACATTTGGCAAATTATTTCAAAACTCATATATAAAGTTTTACAACATATTTAAAATAAAAAAGATAAATTAAATATCAGGTAGACAAAGTAGGTTTATAAAAAAAAAACTTTCAAAACTAAAATTTTTGTTTTTAAACATGCGGAGCTTTTTTACTATCCATTCAGTGACTAAAACGTAAACACTCAAATAATGTATTTAAAATATACAAGTTTCCACTCAACGTGGTGGTCATAAAATCAGCACCAGAATAAATGCATTATATCAAAATATAATAATCTAAGTTTCGACATATATCATTTAAAAATTCAGAAATTATACTTCTGAAACTCTTCTTAACATTAGTTCAAATATCAGTTGACTTAAGAAAGGTATAAAAAAGCTCCAGATGTTTAAAACAAAAATATATACCTTTATATTATATTACACTATAAAAATGAGTGTATAAAAACATCACACTCAAAAATCTAATGTCCGATATCTTGTTTGGTTTAGAGTATAATTATTGTTTTCTTTGTGACTTTGATCTTTCATTTTGGCACAGTGCTTAAAAGCAAAAGTTAATTTGATTTCTTCAACTCGAACTTCTTTCTTTCAGAAGGACTTCTACTTTTTCTACAGTAAGAATATTTCTTTTTTCGATGAAATTAAGGGTTTTCTGCAAAGAAAGTAAAATATAAAATTATGAATTAGAATTTTTTGAAAGGTTATATAATTTTGGTTAATAATTGAAAACAATAAATACGGTTGCATTTTTTTTATTTCTGAGTATTTACTATTTTTTATAAAAGCTATTGGAGCTTATTATTATTAAAGCTTACTGAATTACTGTGAAATTTAGATATATTTTAACAAAATAAAAATATTTAACTACAGTTCTCTTTTTTTTTTTTTTGAAAAAAAAAAAAATTTAAAACTTTTTTTTTTTTTTTATTAAACTCATTTATTTTAAATTCTCAGGTTAGTATAAGATTAGAAGATGTTTATATTGAAAAACAACTACATGGCTATTTCAAATTATTCTTTAATGAAATATAGAAATCCTTTTAAAAATACAGAAATAACTCATTATTCTTAAACTGAATTTCGTAATATAGGGAAACATCATCGCATCTATATGTTAGATTTTCAAACATAACTCAATATAACTAAAAGTAACTCAAGGTAACTCAATGTAAATAAAGCTTAGAATTTTATGCTGAAATGTTCCAAAAGAAGAATTTGCTTTCAAGAGTTATAATAAATATTCGAAACATGGAATCTAATATTTTCTTTAAGTAGTGATTATCCCTTTTCATTTTCCAAATAACTGGAATTAAAGCTTTTTGTTTTGGGTCTTCCGGTAAATTTATCTTATACAAAAGAATTTCACATATCCTGGATATTTAAAACTAAAGAATTGTACTAAGCAACTATAATACAGACACTCACATAACGAGTCTTAGAATTTTTTTTCTTCTCTCTATTGTTTAGTTTGAATGCGCACTTTTAATTTTGATCGGATTTTGTTTTGTGCTTAGCTTATTTGGCTTTGAGCTTCTCAATTGACTATTTGAGAGAAAATCTAATTTTAAACTAATTATTGTTTCTCTAAGTTTTCGCATCACATCCCTTAATGTTTATGATTCTAAAGTGAAATGTATAACCTCGAATTTGTGACCTTAGCCTCTAACCCACGTCTTAGTTACCAAACGATTTAGTCTTTTTTTTAATGAAGATTAAAATCTAATTAAATGTTTTTCTACAGAGTTTTAATAAGGAGGTATAGTTATATTTTAATATAGTTATTGGGGTTGTATAGATACTTACTGGTGTCGTAGGAGCTGGCAAGATCTGGAATTTCATTAGAATTTTTGCTAGACATAGTTTAACTTGCATATGAACAAATCGCATTCCTACACATATTCTTTGTCCTTCACCGAAAGGAAGATGAGCCATAGGTGGAGGCTTTTCGTCATAGAACCTGTGAAATAATTAAAAAGTATTGTTAATATCCTATTTCTATAATTGAAAAGGAATAGATACATTTAGAAGGAATATATTTAAAAATATTATTTTGTGATATAATCTTCTTACCTTTCGGGCCTAAATTCTTCTGGCTCAGGGTACCATTCTGGATCATGATGAATACCATAAACAGGTATGCTAATAATAGTTCCTTTTTTCACTTGAATTGACTCTTTTCCATTTTCTTCATTTTCTATTACACAGTCATGTGCTGTACGACGTTCAGACCTTAAAAGAAGAAAATGCAATGCTTAGAAATGGGATTTTTTTCAATGTATTAAATTTTTATACAAAGGGGTTATAAATTAATCTCGTAATTAAACTTTTGAATATATTTCATTAATTTAAATAGCTAATAATGATTTTGCGTAGTATTATAAGTTTAATAAAGTACAATACACATTATACTTACCTAACCATAGCAGGACACAGCCTCAAGCATTCATTTATTCCAGCATCCAAATATTTCATGTCTTTTAAGACACCATAGGAAAGGGTACCCTATAAATTATATAAAAAAACATTTTTGAGTTATTTTACAAAAGTAAGTGCAAATAAACTTAATTTTGCACTTTGTTAGATAATTAAATTTGAAATTTTTAAATTGTTTTTTGTTGTGTATTGATCTTATACTCGTATATATACTTTTCAATACAATTGTTGTTGCTTTTTGAGTTGATAAAAAATTATCCCCAACAGAACTTTATAAAACATGATTTTTATCATCGATCTTTTTTGCAGTATAATTTCTGTTATTTGTTACGTAAAATATGACAAGATTTCGAAAAGTTGATTTATAAAGGATCACATTTCTCCTTTCTCTTCTCTGAAATTGAAGTAAACTTTGCTTTTTAGTGACAACACTTTTACTATAAATATTGTGAATACAATGAGAAAAGCTGTGTACGTTCTGTGTGTTGTGTTTACATTCAGGGAATTCCTGAATGCAAGTTATGAAAACATAAAACATTTAATATTTTACATTTTACTTACATCATCATTGGCTAAAGCTTCGTTCATTTCATTGTAAACATTTTCTTGATATTGTTGATTCATCGCTAGTCGGTAAACAAGATGAGAAAGTAAAGAGGTAGTAGCATCAAATCCAGCAATAAAAAAAGTAACACATTGAGATACAAGCTCATCGTAAGAGAGACCTAGATCAAAGAAAAGGGAACATTATTTTCAAGCTTTAATTCTAAATAAAACAAACTTTTTTTTTATAAAAAGTAAATTATTTACTATCAGTATTTGCATTCTTTTTTCATTAACTGTGCTAATAACTCTCTGTTTCAGTTCAATACGATTCTTGATCAACTGATTGAACGTTTTTATTAACGTTGCATTTCGAATTTATACTAGGCCTATTGGCAAATGACCTTGAAAATTTTAACTTTGACACCCCATTTTCCAACTTTCGCAACATACCAATGGGAACACTTTGCTATTTCTTTCTCAAAAAAAAAAAAAAAAAAAAAACTATTTTAGATTCTAAGCAAGAAAAATTTTTTAAATATTTCATCAGAACACATTTTTCGAGTACAACCTTATTTAGCAGATTATTTCACTTTTTAATTTTCAATTTCATTAAAAGTCTAAAATTAGAAATTGCATGATTGGATATTTAAGTAACTAAATACAGTTACTGCTATTTTGAGATACTCCTCTAAATATATTTCTTGGTATCTTTTCAACAATTAAATGATTCAAACACACTCTATACCAATGCTCCGCAACCTTTTTATTGTTGCGGACCGGTCAACGTTTGATAATTTTACCACGGCCCGCTGAGGGTGGGACACGTTGGTTGTTTATATTTTAGATTGTTTAGATATAACAATTTTAATTTAGTTACATTTAAATATGCCTTCAGAATAAAATATAGTTACATCAAAAATGAATAAAAGTGATTTAACGTGGATTATAAAGTGATTGTTGTAAAAAGTTGCGCAAATGCGAGAGAAATGCACCACTTTAAATAAAATGGCAATAGTTTAATGTTCTTTAGGCGGCCCGGCACCATTTGATCCACGGACCGGGGGTTGCGGATCACTGCTCTATAACATAAAAATGGCGCATCGAAAAGAATTTATCCAAATAAGGTCAAAATCAGTAAATGTGGCTTGCATTTATTGAAAACAAAGAATTCACAATATAATACAAATTAAACGCTTTGTTCAGAAAATATACCTACAAGAACTAAAAAAAAGTCCATAATGCATTGTCCCATTTCTGGACCTGATGTAAGTTGTAAAAAGGCTGCGCGTTTATTGGTAGAGTTAGCAGATGTCACTTTTCCGGCATCGCTTATCGTACAGGGTTTTCAATTGCCGAGTTGAATTGACGCAATTTTGAGATCACAGCTCAAGCGTGCTCTGTTATGAGAGAGATCTCGCGATCACAATGGCCAGAGAGATGTTAGAAAAGCACGAAGACCTGGAGTAGAAAAGTGTGCCTTGTGCGTCGTGGTACTGTCCTGTTGAAATATCAGTCCATGGTTTTTGAAACAGGAAGCACACTACAGGGCTCAGAATCAAGTCAACGTATCGCTGTGTTATGGTTGTCATGGATGGCAGTCAAAGGAGTCTGACACTTAAATGAAATAGCACTCTATACCATAACTCTTGTAGTAGAATTATGTGATAGATGACAGTTTTCTGGATGAGTCTTCGCTGGTCATCTGGTCTCAATTCTAAGTATTACTTATTATTGAAACAATTCTGCTCCAGTCCATGAGATTCCAGGCCGAATGGACTCTGCACCACTACAAATACTCCAGGCAGTGTGTCATGGTGCAAAGTAGCCTAGGTCATAGACTCCATGAACTCAGTCACCTATCGATGGTCATTCCTGTCACTAGAGAACAAGTTATATATTGGATCGTTGAAGAGGGCGCCTCAGAGGACGCGAATGTCGATCGCGCAATCAATCTATTCTCACTTTCTGCTATCACTCTTGGTCGACTGCTACTTTTGTGATTATCTGTTTGGTTATATTCATTACTTCCTGCCAACATCGTCAAATGAAAGCAACGCTGGGACGAAACCGTCGAGCACTTTAATGGGTTGATTGCCTTGCTTCCTTTAATTTAATTATTGCACGTCTTCTTTCAACTGTTCATGAATCCGTACTGTTCATGAATCTGTCTACGAGGCATTGCTGCAGTCTATGTGGGTCGATGGAACCAGATCACCATCGAAATTATGCCTTAGATTTGGGATACTCTTTGTTTTATGCATCAACCGGGTACTCCATTGCAATGCGCTGGGGTTCCAGAAAGTTAATCACCATGAGTTAACCATTAAAAGTTAATTATTTGCACATTCGATTGCAATGTAATTTCATATGTTATTTAGCCCCATTAAGATAACATTTCCTATGTGCGTCTTTTTTTATGTTACAGAGTGTGATAGAATATTTTCTTTAGAAACTATCTCTTGATTCAAGCAACAACGAAATAGAGATTTTACTTTTTCATGGCATTTCTTGGCAATTAGAAAGCTGTTTTTAATTAGATTATTCAATCTTAAATTAGTAACTTACTTTATTGTAAAATAATAAAGGTTAGTAACAACTAGATTACTTAATTATATCAAGAAATAGGTATGTTTTAAATATTCTAGAATATGCAATAGAATTGTAAAATGTACCTTTCTTCTGTACTTTTGCACCCGTATTAACTTTGGTTTGGCAACTGCCTTTCTCGCAAATTGCATCTTCGCCATTATTGTTTGATTCTTCAGCATCGAGTAAAACTTGTAGAAAATCATCAAAAATCTAAAAAAGAAAATTCAAATTTAATTTTCATTATTGTAGTTATATCTATATGCATATATCACTGGTTCTTTGAGAAAAATTGTTAAACATTTGAGTTCGATCAAAATCTATCAAGTAAAAAAGTAAGAGAGAAAGGCATACCTTATCCAACAAAGTAAGAAATTTATCTAAGTCTTTACCCAGGAGAGGGACCGCGAAATCATCCACTGACATAATACCTTTATCCCAGTGATTTCATGCATACTTTATGTATACTACGTTTTAAAAGATTATTTTTATTTTAGAAATTTGCAAAAGAAAACTTTTTGACGGAACTCATATGTGACAATTTACAATTTTTTATTAAATAACTTGCCAAAGAAGTGTTTTTTCTCTCTTCTAATACTTGAATAATTATATTTCTATAGAAGCCAGTTGTTTCTGGATTGAGTAGTTTCATTCGGAATATCTTCATCAATATTGGGCAAAGAACTAGAAATATATAAATATATAATAAATATAAAATATCCTTCAAATATTAAAAGATTCATTATTCAAAAATAGGTAGTAAATTTTTCTCTATTTTTATGATGATTTAAAAATAAGCAAACTATGTATATTGTTACTAGTAAAAATTATTATTTAAAAGTTGTGATTAAAAATTACAAAATGTCATAAGAATAGAATAAAGTTAGTGTTAAACATATAGTTTAAAACTGAAAACGAATATTTAATAAATTTTAAAAACTATCTATATATACTACATAAATGTATAATACAATTGTAAAAAGTCTCTAAATATCTACTATGAATACAGCTAGTGGTAAAATTTCATATATGAAATAAAGAGCTTCATAAAAAAATTGTTATTGATTAATGTAGTATTGATAGTAAAAGTAAATTTTTTTATATATTATGTTTCTTAAATTTAGACTAGTGTTAGAAAATCAACTATTTATATTTATTTTGAAAAAAATCTAGTTATTTTGAAACTTAAATAAAGCTATACTATTCCTCAAAGTATAAAAAAAGTCTTAATCTGCAACATTTAGATTATAAGAGAACATCAAATAATATTTGGTAATGCAACAAATGTAACAAAAGGCTATTCTTACGAGTTAGACGTGTTCTCCAAGATAGGTTCTCATTGAATAATTTCTTTGATTTTTCAACAAATGCGTTATTTGGATCTTTCATGGAGTTGATAGACATTCCAAAAGCACATCTTCCAATGGTACTAATAACAAATCCTCCAAAGATTCTAAATAAAATAAATGGATTTATTAGTTATTAAATATAAACATTATTCACACGCATACGCAAAAGTTTAAGCAATTAAATATAAACTTCCAAATAATTTATGTTTTCTAAATACGATTTTGTAATTCTTAAAAAGGAATTAAATTATCTCAAATAAATATAGCAAATAAAAAAGCCTCATTTCAGTTATAAGATTACATTTTTCCCATTTTCTGTGTAATAAGTTAGAATTAAAATATTAACAATTCTATAAGGAAAGGTAAATTGGAATGTATAGAAAAAAAAGCACGAAAGCGAAAAAATGTAAACTTACTCTTGACAATTAATGATTTCTGATGATTGTGAAGATTTCGTAAGGTTTTCAACCAGCGTATCACAGCAGGTCTGCAGCAAAACCATCATCTAAATAAAAAAAATGTTTAAAAAACTAAGAAAATATATATTCAAAGTTCAACACTAATATAATACAAATAATCACTTCCGAAAAATTAGGAATTTTTTTTTATATTTTCTGATTTTGGAAGTAGTGTTGATTTCCAGAAAAAAATTACTTTCACCGAACCTAAAAAGGGTTCGAAAGTATTTTCATTTGAATTTCAAAATGATTAATTAAGTTAAATTTTCCTTCAAAAAAGTTTCATGTTTAACATGTAATGTACCATTAAATTCTTTAAATTTTACTATACTCAGAATCATATTTTTTCATTTGCTATTTCATATTATTTCATTATATTTTTCTAAGTATTATATATACTCTTGCATGCTATAGTTCACAATCATGTTAATATACTTAGCAAAAAAACTATGAATTCCATCGAAGATAAGAAAAAAGAGAGAGTTCTATCTGTGTCCTTAATAAAGAATGTTATGTAAATTATTTAAAATTTTTACCTTTTTTAACTTGGAAGTAGTAAATGCAGGTGTGACAACATTTCTGACTCGCTTCCAAGGTTCATCTTCTAAAACAAACAGCGTGTTGTCCATAACTGGGTCGCCAAATTTCATGTCCTAAAAACAATCTAGTATTAGAATAAATCGTTGATCGTATTAATATTATATTCAAATGGAATAAAAGGGCAAAATTTGGAAGCTCAAATTTAAATTGTTAATTGATAAGTATATAACAAAAAGACATACCCTGCGATTAGGAAAACTAAGAAAATCCTTAATGAATATCCTTCTAAGAATGTTTAATTCGCCAACACAAAGCACTGGTTTAATCCCTTCATATCTCCTAAAAGAAAAGAAAACAGTTCTTTTAGTATGATGTTTTAATTAAGTATAATTCAATTTATTATATTCAATATTTTTATTTTCCGTCGTTAATTTTAACGTACAAAATTAATAAACTGTTTGCACATTTCCAATTAAGCATTATTTTTACATTACCTTTAAAGGTTTACTTGCGTTAAGTTCTAAATAAAATCAAAAAAGAATATTTATAAGTAGAATCTTTTTAAATATATCCATATAAAAGCTTTTTATTTTGCTATAAATTTACAGTTGGTAAAAATTACTTGTACCATTCATGTATAATTCTGCTTAGTAATAAATTAAAAAGTATTCATTAATTAAGGCCAAAACTCTAATAAACACACTAAAACGAATACTAGTCACCTTTCAAAATATATAAGAAACTTACCCATAGATTCTTCCATATGTTTTGTACCAAGAGGATTCAACTTCGTGAAGAGGCTGTAAGACACACAATATTAAAACATTAACTTGTGGTCAATTTTTAATTTAAAAATATTTTCTTTTGCATTACTTTTGTTTTTTTTACTAATAATAATAGGTCTCTTAAAAGTGAGTTACTGATAAGAGAAAAAATCCATTAAGAAAATTTTTTTGAAAGAAAATTTGTTTTTGTAAATAAACATTAATTCCTCAAAACTATAAGAAATTTGAGTAGGTTCTAAATGTCTGTAGAGTTTGGGAAAAACTACATAATATTAAACATGTAGGATACTTACTTGGTTTTTATTACCCCATCCTTTGTATCCAAGAAAATCTTCAGGAACAAAAGGAATACCTTGATTTTTCCAGTAATCGTGAGATACTCTCCACTGTCTGAAAAATTTTTAAAAATAAAATTACATTTAAAAAAATATTTAATTTGTACTTCTATACAATTCTCATAGTGTCGAAAATCAAATACATATTAAACTTTAAAACACAAAAGTTTAGAAATTTTACAAAATTTGATAAAAATTTTAACCGTAAAATGTTAAGAGATCGTGCAGAATTATTCTTATCAATTAATCGCTTGTCTTACAGTAAATAATAACTCCCCCTTTTCAATTGAAAACATCGTTATATTTGTGAAATTTTGTACACTCTTAGTATTCTCAATTCCTTCTTCTATCTTTTTTTAGAAAAGTTCATTTATTTTGTTATTATTCAATTTATTATTTACAAAAGCTCGTATTATTCTTTATTAGTTTTAGGAAACATTCCCCAAATTTGATTCGTGTTCTCTGCGTGTACTTCAAACGAGAAACTGAAAACTTTTTACATTTAAATCAACATAAACTCACATTAGCGAAAAAAAGAACGATTACAATAAGTCCCTTTCAATAAAGTGTTTGAAATGTATTAGAAGTACTAATAATATTTTTCGAAAATTTTGTAAACAATTAAATAATTGAGATTAATTAATATCAACTAATTAAATCACATTTTTATTTGCACTCTAAAATGTATATTCGGTTGCTCTCTTATCATTCTAATTTACTAATAATTCCGTATTATTTTAAAAATCAAATAAATTTTAATAAAACTAGAACAACTAAGTTTTGATACTAATACTACCCCACTTTCATGGATATTTTCAAGCATTTTATTTCCAGGTTTCCGCTATTAATCGGAGTCAATCTGATGCTGACGGAAGAATGCACTTTCACTCAGCATATTGAAAGTAGGTAATGAGACACAGTTGACCGGAAACCTACTTTTTCTAACTCATGTTTACGAATCATCTTCCTCTGAATGTAAACTGTTCGCTTCATCCTATGAGGTCACCCAAGACGATTCAAGAGCAAAAGGGTAAAAAGAGAAAGGAAAATCACGTTTCAATAACGCAAAATGATGTAGGAAGTGGAACTCGCGCTTGTTTGTTCTAAATAAGGATTTCAAGGTTTGGTTCTTTTTTAATTTACTACTTCTTGCTTTTCAATGCGTTTATTCTAACAGGGGAAAAAACTGCCAGATAATTACAACTATTTCCTGTACTTTTCTAAGATGAAGTTCACTGGTTTGTTTCATTTCATTAATTTCGCTTTTACGAGTTATATCAATAATAGAGCAAATCGCTTTGAAAGGGAATTGGTGAATTAACCTTTGCTTCATACGTCTAAATCAACCTAGCCAGTAAGTGTTGCTTATCTAAAAATTATAATTTTGTACCGTTATCTCTTCCCAAAGCACCTTGGTCAAAAATAATACATTAACAGATAATTTATGATGGGTTGCAGAATTAAAGTTAGTTGGCTTCTCATCTATTTTGGGGAGTTTTTACTCAATATACTCTTTTTGAAATTTGGATTTATGTAGTTTATATTTCATTTGTTTGTTTTTTACCTACATAGTCGCAAAGGGGGTTGATACCATTTAACTAATTAAACCCCACTTATTCGGTCCTAAGTTCCAAAGTTGCTTTTTGACTTGCGAAATTATTTTTTGTTCAATGGTTTTTATTTTCATCCATTTATGGTTTTGTATTTTATATTGTTTGTTCTTTCATTTTTTTGCTAATGTTTCCTACATTTTTCATTCATATATATTCATGGATAGATAGATAGATAGATTCTAGAAAATATTTTTCAGAGTTACATGATACACCCGTAATGATAACGCTATTTACGACAAAACCTTATCTAATATAATGAATATATACTACATCTAATATTTGCTCAGGAGGGTTCAAAACAACTATAATTTTTTTCATACAACAAAGATTACGTATAAACATATTATCTGTAGTATTTTTTTCTCCCGACGTGAATCGAAAGTCACTTCTCTAGGTCAGTGATTACAAAACATACTGACCCAGTCACGGCTATTCCCTACAAAACACTTAAAACTCATATCGCAACTCTATCATCCCATGATGTGTTGATAAAATTCATCTTTATATAAATGAATGATCCAGATAAAAGACGAACCTTTTCATTCTTTGCGTACGTCAAATAACTTTTGTTTCATTAAAAACTTCACTTTAACTCTTTGCCTTCAGAAAAAAACATTTTTTTTTGGTAGAAGATTTTCGACTTTTTTTATGTTGGTCACAGTGCACGGAAGAAAGTGAAACGGATACAATCCAATGTTCTCAGATAAACTGCGGAAATGTCTGCGTAAATAGATTCATTCTGAACTATATAAGATAATGGTTTGTTTTTCTTCTCTTTTTTATGTCATGTTATGACTCGGAGAGAAAAAACAGGAGATAAAAAACAGATATTGATCCCTTTCGTTCTCTTTGATATTTTTCTTAAAAAAATATACATAATCAAATGTTCATGCTAAGCATAAATCATCTCCAATGAAATACATAAAAATTTACTGTTCAACACTATTGAAAAGTGTGTTTGATGTTTTGCGAACTTTTTCAAATATATGCTTTTAAAAAAGTATTACTAACAAAATTAATACAATTATGGTATTTGAACATCACAGTAATAATTTAAAAGGTTATGAAATTTACTGATAGATTTTATATTACATTTTTTTAAAAATTAAGTGTATATATATATATATATATATATATATATATATATATATCTTTTAAGTTTTTATCCAAATAATTATTTTCTCTGAAGAAAATTTACCTTTCTAAAAGTAATCTATCGATTGCAAATTTCATCAATAAAAATGTTATATACAATTGCAAAAGTAATGCAGTTTTAAACTTCAGAACGCTGATTTAATTTTACAACTCATTTATTAAGTATTCATTATCTTTTAAATTTTTACTAAAGTTCAAACCATTAAATTAAAGTAAATATGTATAACAATAACTGTACACATCAATAAAGAAAAAACATTTTCTAACGAAGTATCAAATTGATAACAAAATCAATTTAATTATTCTCAGATTCCTATTGCTTATTTTAAAAAAGCGTAGAAAAATGAATTATACGAAACATATAATTTGCAGATGTATATAACACAAAATAATTTTAATTTTTTATTATATTATTTACATTTGCGATGAAAGTTGTTTTACACTAGTTAACTAATAATAAACATAAGATCATATAAGCAGTTGTTCCATATAAATTTCAAGAAAAGTATTTAAAGTTTTAAGAAAATATAGTATATTCTCTCTTAAAAAATGCATTTTTTTTTCATTCCTTCACTTTGGAAGTGAGATATTTCTTAATGCAATTTAGAAAAACACATACCTTATTACAAATACCTAGTTTAAAAATTAAATGCACAAAAATATTAGAAGCAAATTTTTTAAAAATATAGAGATCTTAATATAATTATTAATTAAAACACAATGTGTGTCTTTCTTTTAAACTTTTGTATATAGAAATACATTTTCCTAGAGAAAACTAAGAACTCCATAAACTAAATAATATTAAATCATGTTTAATGCAAAATCAGCTTAAAAGAAATAAATATGATAAAATTATGAGTTGTTTGCTCTGAAGAGCAATTGAATAAATCAAACGGAAACAAACGCAATGGGTTGAAAAGAATAACTAAAAAAAAGCGAAAAACAGTGACTTACTTGTACAAAAAATAAAAGCATAGGCACACTAAGGCCAGTAGGGCTGCAGTGACCGAGTGTAGCAGCATGGCCAAACTGCTCAATAGGCCCATGAGGCTGAGCAGCACCGCAGTGGCGTTCATCATGACGGCCGGCAAGGAGAAAAGTGACGGCAGTAACTTGAAGGAATCGGAACTGTTTTCTCCGAAGAAGCGGGAGATACCGTTGATTACAGAAAAGGGTAGGTATTTGAGAGGTGCGAATATTCTCCTCGGGCTTTAAAACAGTTGTTCAAGGTCACGACGGGTTTGAGATCGGATAAGAGAAAATAAAATAAATAGACTCTCGATAGAGAGAGAGCGAATTAAGATAAAGAAAAATAACAAAAATAAAAAGAGTTTCGCCCATTGACCTTAGACCTTGAAAAGGTTGTGGAGTTTTACGCTATGGACTCGTGATTTGAATAATAATTTTTGCGATTCTTCGTCTCTTTGTATTTTAATGTCCCACTCCCTCCTCCCTACTAAAAATAATGATCACTCGAGTGTACTGAACTTTCTGCGCTTGTTGTTTGTACTGAGCGAAGGACACCTGTTATACCTCGGACTGGCATTTAGCGCCTTATCATACGTCTCTGGGCCCGTGCATCAATTATGGTGGATCTTCGCAGAGAGAATTTTTCGCGCTTGGACCATTGTGGCTTTGTCTGAACCAAGGGGGTCTTTTACCTCGGTAGTGAGTGGGGCAAGTAATTAGATGCCCCATCTCTTCTCGCTTCTTCTCACAGTGAATTTCCGGAATGTCAGTTCATTGCTCAGTGGCGAAAGGGGAAATTTTTGTTTCGATTACCAACTTAGGTGTTATTAGCCTTAAGGTTCATTGGCCAAGGCTGGCGCGCAACTCGGTATTTTGACTGTGCTAGCTGCTTGGGGTGTGCACGCGAAAAAAAGACAGTCAATTCGGTCATTCCTCCTTTTCTGGTGCTGAGGGACCGAGAGTTGAATAACATTTTGTCTCAAGATTTAGGATGAAAAAGGTGGCTGCCACTGGAGACGTTTTAAAGAGACAACTCACTATGTATCTGGACCGCATAGTGCAACCTTCTCGCATTGATGAATTGTAATTACTGTTTGGTGAATGTTATTAGTTAAGTAATTGATCCGCAATCTGAGATGTGTGTTTACATAAAGCTTCAAAAAGGTATTGCACAATTACTGAGAAATTACTCAGAATTTGATAAGAGGACTTACAAATAACTACATTTTGCATGATCCTCTATTTATATTCTGTTTCCTACTCATGGATCAGCTACAAATATTAACTGCGTCATGTTTTTTCCATACATGGCCGTGGTAGCCTAGAAGTCATGGTAGTCTAGTAGCCGTGGTAGCCTAGAAGCCATGGTAGCCTAATAGCCGTGGTAGCCTAGTAGTTGTGGTTACGAACAAATGGCCGATGCGTCGTGGGCACAAATTCTAAAGCCACTGAAAACCCGTCATGTAGATGCGCTGATGCACGTTAAATCTGCCTAGGCTCAAAGTTCTCCTATTGGCGTGGTACTTTGGAGAGGGGGATGCCAGCTCAGCACACTTGACCAAAATTCAAAATTACGAGGTCTGTCAGCAATAGATCTCTTGTTTCAAAATATTGGAATGTCAATAAACACTCATTGACCCAACTATCATATTTTATATAGCTATTTTACATATCCATGTTGTAAATTAAATATAATATGTATAGATGGCGCTGCACGTCATCTAAAGATTATACTAGTTTGTTGTCAGAGTTATGTAATGTTCTTTGTGCTGTGTAAATGTCTTCTATGTGTTTGGTCCAATAAACTAAAATGACTAAAAGCGGACTGAATAGTTCAAATAAGATAAAAATATTATGAATATAATCGTCCTAACTGACCATGGAAATAAGGATTTAGAAAATATAACAACGCACAAGTATAGATACTGAGCTACATAGCATCTATGCATTCTAAACATCTTCCTATAAGAGGTTGGGAGTCATTGAGCTATATATATATATATATATATATATATATATATATATATATATATATATATATATATATATATATATATATATATAATAAAGCATTCAAATTAAAAAAAATCAAGAGATGAAGTTTTGTTGGTAATATATACGCGGTTAAGTTTCTTATAAGTTACAAAAAGATCTTTTTAAAAACTATTCACTTAAAAATTTTGTCAGGTACCTTGTTAAATATAGTAATTGTACATCAGAAGCATTTCAAAACATTCAGGATATATATAGTTGACTTTTACCACTTAAAAGGAATTATTTGCAGCAATCCTTAGATATTACGAATAATATCTCGTTATATAACATCATATTTCATACATCGCTTTAATATCATTAAATGATACAATACAAGCGGCAAAATGCCGTGTGAATGAGATTATGAGGATGGAAGTGTTGGTTTTCCGACAAAATATTAGATATAATGAGTGTAAACAGTATTATAAAGTTTAAGGGATTACTTTTTATCTAATTGTTTATTAATCTATTAGATTTCCTTAAAAACTGTTTAAAATAATTATCTTCCTATCGTTTGAGTAGAATGGAATGACAGATCAACAGAGAAAGTTACACAGCTTATAAATAAGTTTTCCTTAATAAAAACTGTAACTCCGTTGTATTGTTTATTTTGAAAATCTCTACCCTTTTGAATTAATTACGAAATATGTTAAATCCTACAAGACTTACATGTTTTATGTCCCCATATGTCCACCATGTTTATGCCCTTACATATATACTTCATTTTCTACGTGTTTTAAATATAACATAAAGCTAAAAAAAATCATTCTCACTTTAAATATAATTTTAATTTATTTTTTATTCTACACACACACACACTCAGCTAAGTCAAACTCTTGCACATTTAGCAAGATTAATCTTTTCTTAAAAAAATCTTAATTTTGAATAATAAAGCTTAAATACTTACTTAGGTACTAAATACATAGCACATTTTTATGGATCTTCATACTGCAATAAAATACGTTTCGGAGATTGCGCAATGCAGGAAGTGCAGAAGACTTTCATTATCTGTGTCATTGCTAAAGGCGAATTTAACGTATAATAAAGTTCAATCTCACTTTACTACACTGTTTACTTATTTCATAATAGATGTTAGATAATATGTACTAAATTTCTAAATCCCTTTCCGCCTTTTTTACTGTAGAATAAAAAAAGTATTAATTTTCAAGTTGTGCGATTTTTGATTCACCACTTCCATCATGTATTTCTTTTTCTTAACATGAACGCGATATAATTGTTTCGATGTAACTTTGAAACTTCTGTTTGTTATACTTCAGAGTGACTTGCACAATTTTACATAAGTGCGAATAACGAAAATCAAACATTCTAATGGCTCGTTAAATATTACCACGATCCCTGTTTTGAGCTCCAATCCCTAATAAATAAGGTATTGTAAGAAAACATTAAAATTCTTAATTTCCATATTAATCAATTATTGATTGATTTACACGTGACGCTAAGAAAACGTGCTGAAATTTTGAAGCTGATGAGTGCGTAATGGATAACGTTCTGAACAAGCATTCGTGTTTGAAAAATTCGTAATTACCTAAAAAAAATCGCTCAACAAGTAATAGAAAAAAAATTTTAATTCAATTCCTACTTAGGTAAAAAAAAAGAAAATTTTATTTTAGAAACTTTTTATCCTTTTTCAACTAAATGCTTTAAAGCGGGAGAAAAAAAAATCTTTTAAAGTTTTGACTCAAGTCGCTGAAAATGAAGCCAACGTGATTGTATCTGTAATTCTTTAAATAATTAGTTTCAGTCAATTAATTTTAGTCAATTATAATTAAATTATCATATTGTCACCCAAAACAATCGTGTATGGAAAATTTCAGCTCAAACGAGCGCCTCAAACGAGCTCAGACGAGAAAAAAACCTTTTAAAGTTTTGATACAAGTCGCCAAAAATAATGCCAACGTGGTTGTATATGTAATTCTTTGAATTATTAGTTTTAATCAATTTATTAATCATTAGTAAAAGTTACCGTATTATCATGCAAAATAATCGTGTGTATAAAATTTCAGCTCAATTGAGCGCTTTACATTGTATTTTATTATCGATTGAAAATTTGAACAAGACATGTACAGGTAGATTGTGAACTAATATAATAGGAATTGAAAAATATAATTTACTAGTTACATTGCTAATAAAATTAAATTTACTTAATTTGAATAGTTTAAAGAAAAAATTGTTTCTGATTTATCTCATAATGGTCAAGTGATGAAGACAACACTTGATTTGGCTCTCCACTATCCAAACTTCATAACTATATACACTAACATACAGATATTTAGTCTTGACAGGTCTAACATGCACAAGCCTTCTCTACACAATGAAAGAGAGAGGGTACGCAGATTATGTCCAGAAATTGTATTGATGAATTTTTGTATGACTATATATATATATATATATATATATATATATATATATATATATATATATATATATGAAAAGTGTACACATATATATATATATATATATATATATATACAACAGTTAAATTTATTTTAAAAATTAAAATTAACATTATTACGTTGCGTGCAAAGCTGTTATGGAAACACACACACACACACACACAAGTCATATAAAAAAAATTTTAAGTCAATTCCTACTTAGATCAACAAAGAAAAATTTTATTTTACCTACTTTTTATTAAATAGTCACAATTATTATAAATATGTATATAAATATGACAGAATCATAACATTAAGTGGTAATTAATTTTTATTAATTATCATTAAAGTACCGTATTGTCATTCAAAACAATTCGTGTATATAAAATTTCAGTTCATTTGAAAGCTTAAAAAGGTGAAAAAAATCATTTTCAAGTTTTACCACAACTCACTAAAATGGTCGCTAAGTCACCAAAAATGATGCCAACGTGGCTGTATTTGTAATTCTTTAAATAATTAATTTTAATCAGTTAATTTTTACTAATTATAATTAAATTATTGTATTGTCATTCAAAATAATCATGTATATAAAATTTCAGCTCAATCGAGCGCTTTAAAATGTATTTTATTAACTATTGGAAATTCCACCAAGATAAATAAATAAATAAATATATAGAGAGTGTGATCTAATAGTAGGAATTGAAAAAGATTTCTATAATAGATTAAATAATAATTACTTCTGCCGTCAGTAACAATTATGTTTTTCTGTATGCATGTATGTAGAGAAATATTACACATTAATATTGAATTCGGAAGGAACGTGAAATCTATTGGCTACGGAGCTCGTAATTTTGAGTCAGTAAAATGACTGAAGACGAGACTTGAGCGGGTATCCTACTCTGCAAATTTCAACACCCCATTAAGTGAGGACTTCGACCCATGGCAGACTTAACGAGCATCATTTCCCGCTAGGCGATGAGTCTTACTGACATCAGAACTTGAAATGGCTCGATTGCCACAGCCCTGACCATGAATTTCTGACTATGACTACTCGTCTGTCCCGATCGCGCGCATGCGTGTTCGTGCTATAACTGTCGAAGTATTGATACATCTTAAAGATACTACATTTTAAAATACTATCAACAAAATAAGGGTTATCTAATCCATCCTATACGATCTAATTCAGCGGTACTCAACCTTTTTCCGCCGGCCCCATATATATGACAAATATTTCATGCGGGCCGCAACATGGGGGAGGGGGGAGCTATAAGACTAAGAACTTTTATTAAGTGGATAATTGATTTTATCAGTTATTTTGGATTTTTATCTTAAAATTATGTTAAGCTCCATGAAACTCAACTCACAAAAAATATAGGTTTTTACCGTGTTATGAGGTAATTTCGATTTCCTTTCATGAATTACCCCAAGCCCCTCTCCTCCTTCAAATATTTTGTAGCTGTTGCAAAGAATTTGAGAAAGTCAATTAATCTCTTCTTAAAAGAGATTCTCAAAAGAAAAAGGAGCAATTGACATATGTTTGCATCGTGTATAGCGATGAGCGAAATTATATATATTTTTTAAATATAACCTTTTCAGGACAATCAAACATGTTGCTGATCCATGTTTGTTTTACTCTGCGAAATAGTGAAGATCCCAATCATCGTCTTGAAACAACATTTATTGTTTAGATATTTTTCGCTTGGTAGACATGAGGATTAGTTAAAAATTAGTTTCATTCATAAAATGACCACTTTTATTTGTTAATAGCCCACTTTCATTTGTTAACATTAGCCGTTACAATTACAAAAAGAAAAATAAAGTTTTCCCACAATTCATACCAGAATGACATCCAGATCAAAATTAAAATATTTTATTTCCTGATTTTCTAGTTAAATTTTTAATATATTGTTCTGTTAAATCGGTGCTCCGCAACCTTTTTATCGCTGCGGACCGCTCGACGTTTGATAATTTTACAGCGGCCTGCTGAGGGTGGGACACAATAATTGTTTATATTTTACATTGTTTTGATTTAGTAATTTTTTTATTTAGTTATATTTAAATATGCCTTCAAAATAAAATATAGTTACACCAAAAATGAGTAAAAGTGATTTAACGTGGAATATAAAGCGATTTCCGTGGAAAGTTGCACAAATCCAAGAGAAATGTAACACTTTAAATAAAATGGCAATAGTTTAATGTTCTTTAGGCGGCCCGGCACCGTTTGATCCACGGAACGGTACCCTTCCGCGGACCAGAGGCTGTGGATCACTGTCTTAAATAATTGGTGGGCCATGACCGGGCCACTCAGAAAGGTCCGACTGGCCACATGCGGCCGGCAGGTTGATTATCGCTTATCTAATTCCTTCATAACTGTTTTATAATAATGCTAAAAATTACAATTAACTTTTTCAATACATTTTTGAGGAAATCAGTACTCGAATGTACTTAATTGTACTAATTAAAAATTCATAAAGCTAACATTAATACGTAACTTTTTCTGTGTGTCATTCCCTCCATTTTTTTTAAAGTCTTGTAGGCAATACTAAAGCAGGAAAACAAAGCGAGCTGTAAGGAAACCGTAAGTAAGTGATGAACTCTTTGGAGGTGAACGCTTCGCGGGATAGGAGGGGAATATACTCACTTTGCTTACCTAAAGAGAATCCGAACGACTCCTGAGGATGAGAAAAAATTCAAGGTCTCTCGTGAGAGCAAGCGGATGTGGTTCGAGGACAATTGCTGGCGGGCTAACGATCTACACCTTCACCTCCGGTGTATACGGACCCACGAACATTTGTGGAGGTTTGAGTAATCATCTTACTAATAGGCAATTTCCCCGTAATCAGAAAAAGGCTGTTTTTCCGGTATTTTAATGCAGAAAATTCTTCAAATTTCTGGTTCAAGAATTATTTAATGATAAATTAGGCATCGTTTTTTTATAATTCTTTTCTGTCTGATATTTTAAGGAAGTTTAATTTATTTTATACATTAACTAGGAGTGTAAAACGAATGGGAAATATTTCAATGATGCAAATAATTTTTTTTTGAGCCAGTACTTGAATTGTATATGAAATACATTCGCTAAACATTGCTCTTTAGTTTTTTGCAAAAAAAAACCCCCTTCAAATCAGTTTTGCTCCATCATAACAAGATCATTATTAATTAACTCTCTGCAGCAGATGAATAAAATACTTCTCTGAGATTTTGCCAAATTAAAAGGCTTTGGTAAAACGTAAAAGAGAGATGTTTTTCCTTAATTTTTTGTTTAGTCAATTTTTTTTTCTTTTTGTGAATTTTATTTCTTTAATTAAAATGAATTCATGAGATATAGGTAAGAAATGGCAACACAGTATTTTATTCTGCAGGGAAAAAATAATTTGAGTATGTAATTTATCTCTGCATTTGGGAAAGTTGAATCTCAGTTGGAATGTCGGAAAGACCCTGATGATATAAATTAAATTTATCTATGCACTCTTGTCTACAAATCAGGAAATTTCCGCATTAAGCTGGAGAACTTCTCAGCATATCAGTGATACAGTATTTACTATCTCAATTGAGTAAGATTGTTAGCTACAATTGAAGGAGAGGGATTGTTAAGCAAGAAAAAAATACTCTTCAGTTCAAGGGGTTAGGTTAATTGACCTGTCTTGTTTTGTCAACGATTTTCAATGCAAAATGGCTTCGGAAAAAATCTTTCTCCACTATCCTTTAGAGAAGGTGTGAAGACCCCGGGTCTCACCCTGGACACCAAGGTTCATTTGAGGCAAAGAACCACCAAGAGCCATTTTGTATAATAATAATAATAATTTATTATTTCAAGTCTCAAAAAAACTCTAATAACATAATATTTCTATGCTACGTCAAATAAAGGGATTTACCTTTTATATTAAATTAAATTACGAATTATGCAACTAATTAATAATTACGCTCAAGATAAAGTAAGGTCTACCGAAATAGGAGGTCCGAGAAATACACGTACTCGAACTATTAACTTTCATTAAATTTAACTAATTTGACTAAACTAACGCTTATTTTAAGCGTACATAAAGTATATTTACCGCTGGTTATATAAACTGTCTCGTTCTTCAGTAGAATAGCAGTACTACGTCTTCACTATCTTAATATCCTGGAATCCTCTAAGATTGAGGTTACTGTTGCTGGCTCAGTAGCCTGCCTCATCATCACTGCTAGCTTACAACGATCGACTTAAATACCTTATCTACTTTGCATATCCTGTTCATCTTCTTGGAGTTGATTTGAAACATACGCGAATTTATATTCCCCAAAAAGACGCCTAAGAAGATTAGTGGAAAGGTTCCGTACAGATTCATCACAAACCCCTCCAAAAAGAAAACGGGATTTATTCGAAGGTCACAAATGGCCTGAAAATAAATTATGTAACCAATTCCTAAACTTGATTTATAGTCCCGACGACTTTAATATATATATATATATATATATATATATATATATATATATATATATATAACTATCGGATACTTTACAAATTCTCCTTCCTTAAGGGAAAGAAGAAATAAATTACGACCAAAAAACTTCTTTACATGAAGTAACATGTACAGGATTAGATTTCCCTACATCACACCCATTTGGCCAAGAGGCGAGGGAAAAACCACCGAAGTGGTAAAAAACATGTCTATGTGATTCACTTAACTACTTATGGAACAACTATACAAAAATATTCTGGCTTACACTTGACTCGTCACTCGCTATACAATGCTCAGGGTCAGCTATCCTGAAATGAAAACCTCTTTAAGTCGTGTGAAGAAACAAACATATACTGCATGTACAAATTCATTTACATAACATTTTTATATACATCAATTAAAACATCTGGCTCCTTAACATTCCCATTCCATGCATGCTGCGCTTGTTAGTATTAAATGTTAGCCCTACCTAACTACGGCGCGTCCCAAGCCACCAGATGTGAGAAAAAAATAATACACACATACATATACATACAATTTCAAACATTTTTCAATAAACCACAAATAACTAAAGGAATTGTCGCATCTTAGTTAAGTCATACAAAGAAGTAAAATGCATTCTTACAATTGTTTTCTTCATATTTATACAAAAAAAGTAAGACAAAAGCTGATTTTTCTCATCAAGAAAAACACACTCATTGTATTGTCCAATTTTTTTGGCTTCTTAAATTAAAAATCCGCCCGTGACTTGCTTCATTGCAATAATTTTATCGCTCCTATCCACCGGATCTCCGTCTAAGGCTTCCATGCTGAGGCTCCTTCTCCTGATGTTTTTCTGCGGGATACTGTCGATTCCATTGCTCCTCCGCTCCTCTGGTATTCCTTCGGGCTGTTTTACTCGGCTACGATGGTAGTAAGGACAAGGTCTCCCTGCTGTCACCTGTTTAGACCGGACTAGTATCCTCTCAGCTGCCCTGTTGGTTCCGCTCGTAGTTGTCCTGGTCTCCCGGGTCCTGTCATATTGTCCACTCTTTCCTTGTCTGCTCCCTTCTTTAGATGGCTTGCCCTGCCTGGTATCTATTTGATGTGAGGGACCTGCAATGGACTGTGATCACTGAGAAGGGTTGTTAGGTCTTCTATATTTATGTTTTTGAGATGATACCGAGGACGGAATTGTTCTCTTTATCCCCTGTGTTGGTTCAGGGGTTGGTCTTTTCTGGTCCCCATGTTCGGACCCCTGCAGAGATCTTTTTCTACATATTTTGAACTGCTTTTTATCCGTGCTGTCTACTGACCCATTTGACCCTACTTTACGCTTCATTCTCAGATACTCCCATCCGGCATTTCCCTTATTTGATTTACGACCCTTACTCTCCTCACTCGAGGTTTTCCTAGATCTTTTGGGTTTTCCTGGGTGTGATCTACTTCACCCATTACTAGACCTCTGTCCTTCATATAGTCTCAACATGAGTATCCGAACTAATTGTGTCGGATTGTCTTGGATGGTACACTCGCACCTGGTCGATATTAACTGTGACCCTTTTCCCTTTCTTCCAATTGATCAAATTGTTATTCCGAACCTCCAACACTCTATATGGCCCTTCAAACTTAGGCATAAACCTTCCGACCACTCTCCTACCCGCAGCACTCATAAAATGAGTTTGTACCAACACCAAATCATTTACTTTGATGTTAGCTTCTCTCCTCTTTTCCGATTATAATATTTTTCACAAGTTTTATGTTGTTTCCGCATATTCTGCCTTGCCTCAACGAATAATTTCTCAATATTTCTTTCTACATATTCAGCACCCTCTGTGACATTTATTAATTTGCTAAAAGGTGTTATAATTTTTCTGCCTAAGAATAACTCAGCCGGAGTTTTATTTGTCGTCTTGTTAACTGATGTGCGCAGCGCAAAAGCGAACTCATGAAGAAATCGGTTCCAGTTTTCGTGATTTTCTTCTACAAAACAAGCTATCATCTGGACTAAATTGCAATTATAACTCTTTCCGTTAGATTCGCCTGCGGCCGGTATGTTACCGTTTTCGTATGTTTTATGTCCAACCTGTAACTTGATGTAACCTTGTCCAACCTGTAAAGGTGATCAGATACCTCGGATATAAATTGGGGGCCATTATCACTAATCAAAGAAATCGGAGCTCCGTAACGTGAAATATAATTTTCAAAAACGGCGTTAGCTATGGCTGGGCCAAAGCTTTTCGTAAAGGAATAAGCTCACTCCACTTAGTGAAGTGGTCAGTTATTACCAATAGAAATCTATATCTTTCGGGTCGGGATGCGGGGCAGGGGCCTAATAAGTCTAATGTTACGATTTCATTGGAGTAATTCGATACTATCGGAATTAATCGACCAGCTGGTAACGCATTTTTGTAATTAAATTTTTGACACCGGTCACAGGTTGATACATATTCAAATATGTATTTCCTCATATATGGAAAATAACATGTGTAACGCAATTTTAAATAAGTCTTCCTCTTTCCTAAATGGCCTGCTAATGGCAGATCATGAAATTCTTGCATTATTGCTTCGCGAAGAGATCTAGGAATGTACACTCTTAGTTCTTCAAGAGTTGTAGAATATTTCTCGCGTAAAAAAGAGTAGACCATCAATTAATTTAAAATCCTGGGACCAATTCTCGCATACAGTTGCATTAACGGAACCGTCGTCTGGGTTTTCTAGATAACGATAGATGTGTCCTAACTCAGTATCTTCCCTTTGCTCTCGAATGAGTTGTTCTCTGGAGTTTAAGGCTAAGGCTCGAAGAGCTGCGCACGAAATTTGTGATCCATCCATATTGCCTAGGGGATTCCTAGACAATACGTCCGCGACAACGTTTTGGACACCAGTTGATGTTCCCATTCAATGTTGAACTCGGATAACCTGAGTGCCCATCTAATCATCCGACTAGATAAGTTTTTCCCATTCGTTAGCTTTGTTAATGCCGCGTGATCTGTGATTACCTTCACCGGTAATGATCCAAAATAAGTTTTAAACTTATTTAATGCCCATATCACCGCCAAACATTCTCGTTCTGTAACTGTATAGTTTCTTTCAGCCTTGTTCCTTGTTCTAGACGCGAATGCAATAGGTCTGTGATTTTGATTAAGCACAGCATCAATTCCGACATCACTAGCATCCGTAAATAAGTTAAATTGTTCCTGAAAATTCGGCAACTGCAAAATTGGTGCCTCTGTTAATGCTCGTTTAACTTTATTTAAACTTTATTTAAAGCATCCTGTGCTTCCGTCCACCAATTAAATTTAGCCCCCTTTTTCTTTAACCGATATAATGGTTCACATATATCTGCATAGGGGGTATAAACTTCTTAACACTTCCCTATTATTTTTAGGAGGTTTCATTTCTGCGATTGCCTTGACTTTACTATTGTCGGTTTCAATCCCTTCCTTACTAATTATGAGACCTAAATACTTCAATTTGTCTCGTGAGAAGTGACATTTTTTTTTGTTTAGAGTTAGTCCTGCGTCTCTCAACAATTGAAATACCTGATTCAAATGATCTATGTGTTCATTAAACGATGGAGATGTAATAATAACATCGTCCATATAAACCATCACGAACCGCCCAATAACAGGTTATAATATAATGTCTATGGCCTTCTTTGAAAATTTGGCGCCGCCCCTGAAAGGCCTAAAGGCATTCTGAGGAATACAAAGGTGCCATTGCGAGTTATAAACGCGGTTTTCTCGATATATTTCGGACTAATTGCCAATTGAAAATAGCCTGATTTTAAATCCAATGTCGACATGATACCGGTATGCGGAATATTTGTGATTAGATCATCAATCACCGGTAATGGATATCGGGGGTATTTAATGATGGCGTTTAGTTTGCGATAGTCAATCGCGAATCGATACGCCTCTGGAGACTCTGGAGGAAGGCCATTATTTTTGCGCGTTAAAACCACCGGTGACGCGTATGGGGATTGAATCGGACGGATTGTATCCTCCTGTAACATTTTCTCAATGTGATAATCAATTATTCCTTGTTTGACCCTGTCATATCGGTAGGGTCTTGACACTACCAGTTCCCTTATCCCCAGTATCGATTTCATGGTATAAAACATGCATTAACCACGGTTGGTCTGAAAATAGCCCTTTAAAACCTTTAAATAAATCCTTTAATTTTTGCTTTTGCCCTTCACCGATCTTTGTATCTGATAGATAGACCGGCTTTTCCATTTTTGGCAACTGCTTAATTTGGTCATCTGGAATGATCAGAGATTTCTGATCGAAATCTAAAGTCAATTTGGACTCCTTCATAAAATCAATGCCTAAAATGCATTGGTACTGCATATTGTTAAGAATGTGAAATTCCCAGTTTTTCTGGAATTCTCGGATCCGAATCTGTAATTCGACCCGACCTAAGTGACAACACGGGGCCCCCTGGGCCGTCACTACTCTATCTTTCGTCTTTTGACGTGGTCGATACGAAAAATATTTGCGATAGACCTCCTCTGATATGAAAGATTTCTCCGCTCCCGTGTCCCAAAGGGATGTAATGAATGTTTCATTTAAAAGAATGGCGACGTAAGGTAAATCTACTGGAGTCATTCGTAATGAAGATATCCTAATTTTTCGGTGTTCCGTATCTGGAGTATTTTCTGTACATCGCGATAGATCACCCCCATACTCGCATCGATCGCTTAAAAGTTTAAATATCTGTTTTGATCATTCTGACCCCTGAAAGAACTGTTCCTCGAACCACCTTGTCGACCGCCCTGATTGTAGAATCTATTATCAGATTGACCTCCTCGGCGTCGACCATCGAATCTCCGATTATCCGCAGCAACACCTTGACCCTCAAATCTTTTGAACTACCTCCGCGGTCTGCTATTGTCCGGGTATCTGTTGTTACCTCTCGTCTCCCTCCAATTTTTCTGCCGATTCCTGTTAGGAAAACGATTGTTCTCGCTTGGGTTTGTATCTCGGAATTCCCAACTCGAACCTCTGATCTTTCTATTTAGAAACTTTTCCTCGTACTTATCAATTATTTGTAGAAGGTTAGATGTGGTTTGCAGATGCCTAACATCTACATAATTTAAAATTTGAGGTTCTAACCTACTAATAACATGATCTATCAATTTTTCCTCCGTCATTTCGAGATTTAAAATTTTGTGGATCTTTAACAAGTCATACACAAAATCAGAAGGTTTCTGATTATGCTTTTGAGATGATGCGAAAAAATGAGTTTCTAGTTCCGACCTATTCCTAACCACGGGGTACTGTTCTGTGAAAGCTTTCTTTAAATGCGCGTAATCCATCGCCTTATCTTCTACAACCCTATAACCTAGAACCTCAAACCAATCTAGAGCCCGTCCTGTGAGATGACCCTTTAAATATGCACAAGCTAGTTGTGTGGGTATATCGTAATATGTTAAGTTATTATCAATATTTTCCAAGAACTCTGCCACGTTCTCCGCCCCCGAAAAATACTGCTCAGGGATGATTCGAAAATTAGATCCGACTCTTAACTCGGGATTTACTCGTTGGGCACCACTGTGGAGACCCCCTGAGTCTCACCCTGGACACCAAGGTTAATTTGAGGCAAAGAACCACCAAGAGCCATTTTGTATAATAATAATTATTATTTATTATTTCAAGTCTCAAAAAAACTCTAATAACAAATAATATTTCTATGCTACGTCAAATAAAGGGATTTACCTTTTATATTAAATTAAATTACGAATTATGCAACTAATTAATAATTACACTCAAGATCAAGTAAGGTCTACTGAAATAGGAGGTCCGAGAAATACACGTACTCGCGAATTATTAACTTTCATTAACTATTTTGACTAAACTAACGCTTATTTTAAGCGTACATAAATTATATTTACCGCTGGTTATATAAACTTTCTCGTTCATCAGTAGAATAGCAGCACTACGTCACTATCTTAATATCCTGGAATCCTCTAAGATTGAGGTTACTGTTGCTGGCTCAATAGCCTTCCTCCTCATCACTGCTAGCTTACAACGCTGGACTTAAATACCTTATCTACTTTGCATATCCCGTTCATCTTCTTGGAGTTGATTAGAAATATACGCGAATTTATATTCCCCAAAAAGACGCCTAAGAAGATTAGTGGAAAGGTTCCGTACAGATTCGTCACAAAGGGTTCTTAATATTTTCTAGAAGGATGTGTGTGTGTCACACATTTATTTGTGGTATGTGATTTGTAGTATGGGATGCTATAATCAGAGATAGGCAGCAGTACTAATCACAGATAGGCATATATTTTCAGATTTATCTGTCATACATACCCGTGTGGATCCCTTATATCAATGTGATAAGGGCATCTGCTAAATGTGTGGAAGCATCCAATTTCATCTAGTTGAATTATACTGAAAAAGCACACGATATAATTTGAATTTTGAAAGTGCAATACTCAGCTGTGCTCAATGACTAAAACCTGGTATACTGGGATTGGGACAGGAAATGGACAGCAGGGGGGGACCTAGTATTTCTAATGCAGACATGTTTTGTCAGTGATTGAGTGAGTGCTTATCAACGTCCAGCTTTGAAGCTACTCTAGGGTTCTTCGCAATTCATTATTAGGCAGACTGCGGTATAATAAATACACATGATAAATGTTAGTCTTATGGAAGTATTGTCCTCCAGATATCTTATTTTAGCTACGTGAATTGATTACACGTTTCGCTTTTTTCTTATACCCAGTAAAATAACATATGTGTATACAAGTGTAATAGAAGCTTTCTTATCGTAGTACTCATTTTAAATACTGCAAAAATTGTTATTAATCGATAGAAAAGAGAGAAAACCTATTTCGTCTACAAATATCTTCTTGAGTGTAAAAATTGTAAATAGTGGTCTAATTTGTAAAAAAAAAAGAAATAAAATTATTTAATGGAATTTCTCCTCAATTCCCCTAAAATATGGGTCTTGTATTGGGAAAAATGCATTTATTTAAATTTAAGGAAATTTTGTATGGAATTGTCAAATTTTTCATACTTTTATTTAAATTTCGCAAATTTATAAAGAAAGAAGTAATATTTTCAAGCAAAGCCTTTTAAATTAAACCAGGAAACTATGTACTAATACTAGCTGGTATCCCGTTCTTCACACGGGTGAACTGAGCAACACAGATTGAAGGATAAAGAAGTTTTTAATGAGTTAATTTTACGTAAATTGGAAATTAAACCAAAAAAACTTTTTGAATATCTTATCTGAACAAAAAAAGAAAGAAAAAAACACCTTTGTTAAATTTTAAGTCTGTAGATCTAATAGCTGATAAAAAAGATTTTTTTAATTTATAACTAACTCCCCGTAACTCTCTTGAGGGTCGATTTTTGAAAATACCTTCCTAAGCTGATCTCTGCTCAGCAAAAGTAACACATTGTTAAAAGTTTTGTGTAATGAACGCTTAAAATAGTGTAAATAATTTATATCTAAAAGTGTAATACATTAATATTACTTTCTGTTTTATTTATTTTATGTTAAGAGGTCTCAGGGGTGTTAAATATTTTTAGATGTCTGAAAATATAAACAATTTTCAAACAGGTATAATTCTTTTAAATTTAAATTAAATTATTCGAATCTTTTACACATTATTTTCAAAAAATGGGGCTTCAGAAAAGTATAAAATGTTTAAAATATAATAATAACTTTAAAAGTAATAAGCATATGAAAAATTCTATAATAAATATTAAGTATTTTTTGCGTTGCGCACGCTATTTTCTAAAATAGTAGCCTCTGATGTATAAAACTTTATAGAATTATAAAATGCATCATACTCTTTAAACCCTACCTAATTTTAGTATTATATGTCTTTTGTATTTCAAAATATTTGTAAAATATTGCAATTTTTTAAATATTTTTTTTAAAAATGTATTTTTTTATTTATTAAAATATGTAAGTTACTATTCTATTTATATAAAAGTAGCTACAGTGTAATAAGAATACATTTATCTTTATAAATCAACTTATAGCTAGTAATTAAAGATACTGTTTTAGAAAATAGCATGCGTGACGTTCACCTTAATAAATATTTCTTTTAGAAAAGTTTCTTATTTTCATATGCTTATAACTTTTAAAATTATGATTATATTTTAAACATTTTGTACTTTTCTGAAGCCCCATTCCATTATAAATAATGTGTAAAAGATTCGAATTATTTAATTTGTATTTAAAAGAATTATACCTGTTTGAAAAAATTGTTTATATTTTCAGACCTCTAAAAAATGTAACACCCCTGAGACCTCTTAAAATTGTAATATTGGCAAGCAAAGCCGTTTCTTAAATTATAATGGCGATTCGATGAAAAAACATAGCAAAATGTTGACCATAGAGTTAAGTTGGCAAATGTCTAGCTACTTTCATTGCTCGAACTTTATTAGAGCTTTGAAAGACCCGCCGTGGAGGGCCGCGATGCACGTTAACCCTTTATCTATTGCATTATGATTTACTTCAGTTTTTTTCATGCAGTATTTTTTATTGGATCACTAAATGGAAAATTTTAAGGGATATACATAAACAAAATACTCAACTTTGGGAAATTTAATCCGTTAGAGCTAATTAATTACTTAAACATATTCAACTGTAAAATTAATTATGTACACCGTTCACTTAAAATAAATAGTCAAATCATTTTCTAAGGTCCTCATTAACATACAAAAAATATAAGACACTTAAATTTTAACATTAACTATTTTTTCGAGACAAAAATGATAATCTTTGCAATCCGCTGAAAACGAAATTTCTGCTACAAAACTATTCACCTTCCCGCTAAAATACTCATCATAGAACCCGCACTACCATACATCTTGGAAGAGTGGGTTTCAAAGAATATTCCTGCTAACTATTGGTATAATATTCCTTCTAGGTTGGTGTGGTGTGGTAGTTTGGAGAAGGGGGTGTCAGGTCAAGTGTCGTCCACGTTACTTGACTATGGCTTAAAATTACGTGGTCCGTCGCCAAAAGCCCTCGTGTAGCTGAACAAAGCGACTTTAATATTCACTCACTCCAAAAATGCAATACAGTAGTTATTATTTTTATACTTTAAAAAATGCAATATCTGCCTATTAAATTAAAATTATAATGTTATAATTAACTACTAACCACAAACAAATTATGTAGTGGGAAAGAGAAAGTTTATTTACTTTAAGTACCAGAAGCGATAAAAGTATCTATTTTGATATAACCATTAATTTCTTATGGCTCAGACATGAAAAAATCAATAGTAGCTATCCAAATAAAGAGAGATTTAAAACAACCTCTCTCTTCAAAACTTCGCTTTATTCTGAAATAAAAAAAATATGGATTACATTGGTCACAGGAATAAATTAAAAGCCAGCGCCTTGCGTAGACAAAATAAAAAATTTTCTTCATAAATAAAAGATACATAATGCTGTCGTGGGATTTTTTGCAGCGCACGCCATAATTGCTTGCAGATGGCAGAATTTTTTCCTACATACTTGACAAATATCGTTAAATTTTGGACACTTCACACAATATCTTTATAAATTATAGCCTATGCTATAAATTATAGCCTATGTGTTATTCTGATGTATCAGCTATATTACTGTAAAGTTTTATTAAAATCCATTCAGTTATTTTTGCGTGAAAGACGACCAAACATCCAAACAAACTTTCACATTTATAATATATATAAAGATATAAAGATTATTTAATGGATTTTCTCCTGCAATGGAAAAATGCATTTATTTAAATTTAAGACTGTTATTGTATGCAATTGTCAAATTTTTCATACTCTTATTTAAGTTCCGCAAATTTATAAATAAACAAGTAATATTTTCAAGCGAATAATTTTAAATTAAACCAGGAAACTATGTAATATTTTTATCATTCAATAAAATCTCTATAAATTGAAATTTGTCATCGGATTTTTTAAAAATTCAATTTTATTTTACAATTACTCTAACGGGAAAGAGAAATAAAAAAAAATTTGTATGCATTTCTGTAACCCTTCAACTTCTTAAAACATCAAAGTTAATTAAATTGTCGCATAAAAATGTTGTAGCATGTAAAAATTACTTGTGTTAAATTTATTATAATGACTTTTAAAAATTTATAAAAAATTAAATGGAAACAAAACTAAGCATTTTCTCTCTCTCTCTCTCTCTTTCAATAAACAGATCACTAACATAAAACACAAGTAATGTAAAAAGATTTTTAAGTCAATTCTTACTTAGATCAAAAAAGAAAAATTTTATTTTAGCCCCGTTTTATTAAATAATTACAATTAATAAAAATATGTATATACATATGACAGAATCACAATTTTAAGTGGTAATTAATTTTATTAATTATCATTAAAGTATAGTATTGTCATCCAAAACAATCGTGTTTATAAAATTTCAGTTCAACTGAATGTTATAAAACGTGAGAAAAAAACCTTTTCAAGCTTTGACACAAGTCGCGAAAAGGGTGGCTAAGTCACCAAAAATGATGCCAACGTGGCTATAATTGTAATTCTTTTAATAATTAGTTTTAATCAATTAATTTTTATTAATTATAATTAAATTATTGTATTGTCATCCAAAATAATCTTGTACATAAAATTTCAGCTCAATTGAGCGTTTTAAAATGTATTTCATTAACGATTGAAAGATAAATAAACAAAAAAAATGAATAAATAAATAAATAGAGATTGTGAGCTAATAGTAGGAATTGAATAAGTTATTAATTAAAGTTTTAGTAATTTATGAAAATATTTATATAGTTAAAATCAATCAATATAATTAATATTGTATTTATAAGAATACGAGGGGTGGTACGCCTATGGTACAAATGATGCAACTGTTCATACTCATTGCTCAAATTGTAAAACTATAACTTACATGTATTGTGTAGTCTGTTTCACCTGAAGGAGAGAAAGGAAAAGAAACAACAAAGAATCTGCATGAGGAGAGTCGAAATTCACAAAGTGAGAGCCGTATTCACTCTGTAGATAAACTCTAAAATCAGCCTTTATGTCTATTGAATAGTTTTTTATCGAAATTATAGCAGCTAATTCATTGCATCATGTTTTTTTTATTAACTCTAGGATGATCTTTAGGGCTTGTATAAAAACACAGATTATAACTCTTGATTTTGGTTTTTATTTTGAATTTCATGCAAAATTCTATATTTCTATGCATATGGATTTTTATTCATAATTGGCTGTAAAATTTGCAAAACAATGTTACGTTTAACTGTTTTTGCACGTTCATGCAAAGACTCACTATCATCATAAATGTAATTATTGTTCTCGTGTGGGAGATTAAAATAAATTTATTACATCATCACAAAAAAGTTTTTACATATATATAGAGAGAAAAATACATAGGTTAAATTTTTAAAATTAATTCTTTTCATGGAATTCTTTTTATTTTTGATATCTAGTGGTCAAGGTCATGAACTCGTGGCTGCCATGTCATGAGTTCGAGCCTAGTGCCATTGAAGACCCGCTGTGTAGAGGATGCTGCTGCAGGTCAAGTTTGTCGAGGCTCAAACTTTCTTCCATTGCTGTGGTGTGGAAGTCAGGAGAGGAGGTGTCCAACAGCCCTGGCGTAGCTTTGTAGTGTGACGTCAGTATAAATCTATCTCTTTACTTTTGATAATGCAATATAAATTACATGCTTATTATTTAATCAGACGTAATATGCTATACATTTTAAAAGAAAGATTTTCATATTCAGTTATCATTTTTATATATTTTTTCTTGTTTTTATTAAGAATAATACATTCAAATATTATTAAAATGTCACTCTTCCCGTTGTGTTTAATATTAAGAACTTTACTTATTGAAAAGTTTGTTTTCAATTTTTCCATTCTTTTATAAACTGTTACTTAAAAATAATTTTTAAGTCCCATGAAAATTTTAATAATTATAACATCTAAAAACCCGCGCAGGAAGCAATTACATTCTGGTTACATTCTATTATTAATAACAATATGATTCATACAATAAGCTAGTTTCCTTCTTCAATATTTCGCAATCTACTTGCATCTGCAATAGACTGATGTAATTTTGTCTCTCCGCCTCTGTTCTTTTGCAGGGGTGGACTTTTTCAAAAAATAATTATAATAATATTTATTGCATTTTCTTGTTCATGGATAATTTTTGTATCATTTCCTGTTTATTTCGGTTGATCATTAAGTAGCTTTAATCCCTCTGGTGGGTATGAATTCGATCCTCCCAAATAAAAAAATAGCCAGAGGTTCCCAAACAACGTTTTATTGCGTAGAAGTATGTTTCTCCTTCCTTTTAACGTCAGTGTGTATTCGATCCCATATGAAATGTATTGCATACATTTAAAAAGTAAATTATTGATAAAAAAAGAATTGTTCTATACACAATTCCTGTCACTTCTGCAGCAGCTGAAAAATTATTTAGAAAACTAAAAATAATTAAAAATTATTTAAGAGACGGTGTGGGCCAAGCTCGACTCCAATATTTACCACTGTTAGAAATTGAAAATAAAGTTGGATCAAGCTTGAATTGAACCGATGTTATATTGAAAATTTGCAAAAACTAAAGCCAGGAAAATTTGTAAACCAAATTATTAATTTGTTTTAGTAGGTAAATCCGACCTTCATAAAGATAATAAACATTTTATTCTTTATCTACATCATTTTACTTACTAATATCTATGTTATTATTTGTAATTTTGTTTGTTATTGTTTAATTTTTTATTATTTATTACATTACTTCCGTCTACCGGTTTCGGCCGTTCCTAAGCTCTTCAGAACTGTTCTGGAAAAGGTATGTTGTGGTGTCAAATCAAACTTGAGCGTTTACTAAAGCCCACACAAGCAAACTCATACACATACTTCTAGGTATTATGTAGCTTTTTCCCTAAGTTCTACAAAGCACGATAAAGAGCTGATGTTAAAATAGCTTTGTTATTTAAAATATTTATATATTTTTACTTGATAAAAGTCAACCAAGATCCGAGGCCTTCGGATACTTAGCTACGTTACTGGCTGCCAACAATCTCCGCGTTGCTTATACTCTTTCTTGATCTTCCTCACGAAGCAAACAATGCAAAATATTTCCTCTCTTCCCTCGTTGCACGGCTACCTTGTTCGCCCACTATCTTGATCTGTTGCTCATGGAACACATGTGGTAATTTGATAAATTCCTAACCAAGCAGCTCACCAGATGAGTTTTGGTAGCATGTGAGAGTAGAATGGATTGACATATCGTAAACTCGTGTAACGCGCACTTAACTTTCGAGCTGAATTTTTTTATGTTTAGGTATAATCGCCGTATAACACGCACTCATTTTTTTACTATGAAACCTGATGTGTATGTATGCAATGCTCTTATAAATGGTTTGAAGTCATTTATTCAAAGTGTTCCCCCGGGTTTTTTGAAAAAAAATAGTATACTTTTAGAGCTATAACTCTTTAATCTCATAAATAACGCCATTTCTTTTTAATAAACAGTATTTCGATCTATGTAGAAGCCTAATTTTTTTAATACTCATATATTTTTTTACTAATTTTTCAGCTGTCATTTTTATATCCGGTGTGTAACGCGAAACCCGATCTTATTTTTTGTGTTAAATGCGCACGTTATACACCAGACTTCACGGTATTATTTAACGAAATACTGCATACCAAAATTACGAATTATATCTTTTGAGTATAACACATCATTCTAATTTACGAAAACTGCACTAATTTTAGCTTTTTTTTTAAAGAAACAAGACAATATAATAGAAAAATGAATGTGATGATCACAATGGAACAACTGCACAATGATTCAGTATCCAATTAGAATCCAATGATCATAACTTGTATTTTTATACAAAATACATTAGAAAGTATTCGAATACTTTGTTCATAATTAGAAAAGACCTTTCTAGTAATTTCTTGTGTTGACAGCATCATTCACGCCTGTTCTCACTTCTCAAAGGGTGAAAATCTGAATGAACTCATTGAACGTTCTGCTCTTCACCGCTTTTATAAGACTCCGTAAAACTGCTTTGAATGAGGTCGTGGGAGTGGGTTGTTTGAGAATACTTGATATAAATAACATAAACATAAACATCGATTAATAGTGACGTGAGCTCTTACAAAGGACTCCATTTTTAAATATGATTCCAAATAGATAATTTTGACTATAATGTTTATCGAAAAAATGAGGTTTTAGTTCATTGTGCTAAATCTGGAGTACGGCAAAAAATTTAAAATTATCGATTGTAAATACAAAATTATGCACTTCAGATCGTTAAAGTGTGATAATAAAAAGAAGTTTCTGGAACTGATTCATTACAATGTTGTATGAACAAAAAATCTTAAAAGTTTTACAAGCGCATTGTTAATTTCTTTGCAACAGAGATAATACATTGGTTGGTTAGAGCAGTGTTTCACGAATTTTCTTTTTTAATCCTTTACTAAACCAGTGGTGGGCCATTTTTTTGGCTCAAGGGTCACATTTTAGCAGCGGAGGATGCCGGAAGTCCACACCTTTTCAAAATAATTACGTTCATCAATTAATTTTGCGTCACCGAAAAGGTATAAATTGAACCACAAAAATCAATAAATATCAGTTAAGCACAAAACAGTTTTATTCACTTTATTTATTGTGATAACTTTATATCATCTACAGCTACAAGCACATTTAGTTTTAGAATCAGTTTAAGGTACCCGACTACCTTCGGAACCGTGGTTTTGAAAAGCTTATAAATGGATAATATTTATGATATTTAGTGTCACTTAGATTAAAAATGGTATATAAAATTGTTTTAAGAATATTATCACAATAAAAAATTATTTAAGTACAATATTTTAACAAAAATTAACATAAAATGACTCATTTTGAAAGTATTCTCCTTTATTGGACTAAAATTTTTGAAATATTTAACTTAGAAGTGGATTTATCCATATATTTTACTACAACAGAGGGGAGAAATTTCAATGAAAAACGCCGATAATTATTTCAATTGGTGGTAACTCTGAAACGAATGTGATTTTTTTTCAAAATCCCTAGTTCAGACTCTCTGGAGAAATCTTTACTTTATATAAGAAAAATATTATTATTATAGAAGCATTTTTTATAGAAGGAAAACATTTTGAAAAAAGGTTATTCTAAGTTAACTTTTTGCCAAAATATTGTATTTAAATAATTTTTTTCGTCATAATGTTCTTAAAACTATTTTATAGATGTATTCTAATCTAAGTGATACTAAATATCATGAAAATTATACTTTTATTCCCTTTTTTAAAATCAAGATTCCGAACGTCGGATGCCTTAAGGTATCCGACTATGTTCGGAACCGTGATTTTCAAAAGCGCATAAATGGATAATTTTCATGATATTTAGTGTCACTTAGATTAGAATACATGCATAAAATTGTTTTAAGGACATTTTGACAAAAAAAATTTATTTAAATACAATATTTTGGAAAAAAACTAACTTAGAATAATCTTTATTCCAAATGTTCTCCTTTTGTGAAAAATGGTTCTATAAAAATAATATTTTGCCTGTATATAGCTCAGATCTCTGTTCAGAGGCTCAACTAGAATTTTTGAAATATATAACTTAGAAGTGGGTTTATTCATATTTTACGACAACAGAGGGGAATAATTTTAAGAAAAAAACTTGAATAATTATTTCAATTGGTGGTAACTCTGAAAATAATGTGAATTTTTCAAAAATTCTTGTTGAGCCTCCGAACAGAGATATTAGCTATTTACAGGCAAAATATTATTTTAATAGAAGCATTTTTCACAAAAGGAGAACATTTGGAAAAAAGATTATTTTAAGTTAATTTTTTGTCAAAATATTATATTTAAATATATTTTTTGTCAAAATGTCCTTAAAACAATTTTATGCATGTATTCTAATCTGAGTGACACTAAATGTCATGAAAATTATCCATTTATGCGCTTTTTTAAAATCACGGTTCCGAACGTAGTCGGATACCTTAAAAAGCCAAATTTACTCTATCACACTTTTCTGCATTTTTTTTTAAAATGAAAAATGAAACATTGCTTCTTGGAAATCACATCACAGCTTGCAAATTAATGTCAGCCAACTTGCGGTTTATACTTAATCTTGTTTATCTTCGAATAAGATAAACTGCTCACAAATATATGTTGACTCAAATATAAAAAAAAACATTTTCTGTTTATTTGGTTTTCTTACTGTCTTGTCGGGCCACAAAACAACTCTTTGATGGCAGCATGAAGTCCACGGGCTAATATTTGCCCACCCCTGATATAAACCTTTAAAAGATGTTGATGCAATATTTTCTACGTAACAAATGCGCAATTTTTAACTTTTAAAAATTTAACTATTCACTGAAAGAAACCTAAATAACAATTCGTTCTGGACGTGGCATTTAAGCCTTGGAAAAAAATTACTTAGAAATTGTTAAGAAAAGGCAACAAATAAAATTCAAAACGTATACTAGGTGGTGGTTTTTAAATTGTAGACGAGCTGGTTTAAGAATCGCCTCTTTTAACAATCAGATAGATCCTCTATGGAGCTTGGATCCACTTTGCGAAACATCAGGTCAGTGAAGGTAATTCCAAATTCATTTCGCCAACTGTACAATATACATATATATTCATGTAAAGACATTATTTTATGCGCCCAACTGTACACAATATACATATATATTCTTGTGAAGACCTTATTTAATGCGCCAACTGAACAAAAATTATATATATTCTTGTAAATACCTTATTTTGTGTGCCATCTGTACAAAATTATATATATTCTTGTAAAGACCTTATTTTATGCGCCAACTGAACAAAAATTATATATATTCTTGTAAAGACCTTATTTTATTTTAAGTAGTGCTAAAAGGAGAATCCATTTCGGTTTAATTTTCAAATTCACTTGAAATATTTCAGTTACTCACTAACAATCTTAAATCTCTTTTATCTATTTTTTTAATTAAAAATAGTACTTAAAATTGAATTTTATATCCTTTGTATTCCAAACAGAAATTCCATTTTTGCTTATTTCTTATATCATTTACTAATTTATTGAAAAAAATTATCAACAAAAAAATTACAATGTTGGTGTTAAAATAAGGTAGGAAAAAAGAAAGGAAAAATGGTTCTGCGAAATACATAAAAGTCAAGATAAATATATGAAAAATTAAAAGAAAGCGATTTTTCAGGTCATAGATACGTTTTCTGAAACTTATCAAGCTACGTGTGTGATTGTAACAATAAATCTTAATCATGGTGAAATAACTAATACATAGTTCTTGAAATATCCTATCTTAGGTAAATGATAAAAAATTGGAAACATCGCGATATATATTGATTTGACTTTATGACTGAAACACTTATCAATAAGTCAATAAAAATTATTTTCCTCATTGATATTTTTTGAGAAACATAACATAAAATTTATTTATTACACACAATTCGATGTAACTTTGCTAACGGCAGGGGTCGACAAACCACGGCCCTTTATATAGATGGTTGCGGCTCTTCAGACTTCTAGCTATATGAATTGTTAATAAAATAATTATATCTACTAAAAAATATTGTTTTTCTTTTCTCTTTCTTCTTTATAATTATTCTATTCAAAATATTTATCTTAGTTGCGTCTAAATTTAAACATTTGACTGGCTTAAGATTTATATATTAAACTGTTCTTCATTGACAAAGTGTACGGAGAATCAGTTAGAATATTGAAATTAATTCTGAAGCATTAAAAGACCAATGTATAATAAATAATTATCCAAAATCGTATATTCATAATCGTACATCGTATATTCGTAATGAAATGAAATAACAATCACACATAAATGGATAAAATAATTGTACTTCCAGAGAACAGAGATACGCAGATATTTGTGCCTAAATTTTTGAGGGAGGAACTATTAACGTCGCATTATTCAGATACACTAGAGCTTTTCGCAACAGTACTTGTAATTTTGGAACCACGGCCAAGAGACGAGGACGGCACTTGAGCTAGCACCATACATCTCCTAACTTCAACCTTCCACACCAGCTTGAGGACATTTAGGCCTCGAAATATTAAAGCGCTTCAGCCCCTTCTGCAGGATGGGTCATCAGCGGCACTAGGCTCCAACTCATGACAGGCCAGCCATGAATCCGCAAGCTTGACCACTAGGCTACCACAGCCACCAAAATATTTGAGGCGTCTTCCTTTGTTGCCAAGATCTGCAAACAGTTCAATTTTATTCATGCTTGTTTTATTGCGGGTTATTGTCTTTAACAAGGAATGTACGCTGTTATAGAGAAATTTAAAATTAAATATTTATTAAATAGGAAATACATATTTTTAAAAATTAAGGTAACGCATAGTTAAAATTATATTTTATTGTCAATTTTTATTTTTAAAATTTATATTAAGCCCTACAAGTAATCTTTTGATTTACATTGTATATTGTAAATACAAACTGGAACTCAAAATATTCAAGAGGCACGGAAATTAAGAAAGTGAGATGCGAGCTGAATATTCTCCTCGTCATTTAAAACAAACTGACAAAATTAGTTAGAAAGCATCCTTCGCATACTAATTTGAGCCAAATCTAATTTGTCTTTTGCCAAAATGATATTTAAGGCAAAAAAACAGTTCAAAAGGTATCGAAAATTAACCAAATTTTTGGTTCATTTAAGCAGAAAATACTCCTCAAATAAAAATTAATACTTTTTAGCGCAAAACAAAATCAATCACGGGATCAGTTTTAGAGGATGAAGAAGAAATTGGCTTTTTTTTAATATGTAGATTAGAGTGGAATATATGTTAAATGAGAAGAAATCATTAATTATTTGCAATGAATAAATAATTTTTGTGAAAAAGTAATAAAAATATCACAGAACTAAATTTATTCTCTTGCTACATTTGAAATTCATTGAAAATCAATCAGTGATTAGCGATATCTATAAAGTAAATGAGTAATCAGCGTTATATTTGTTTTGTTCCGTTGATAGCATTGGTTTCCAAGCAAATACGAGTATCCGCATGAGTATACCAGTGTACAAATATATTCAGGGATATCATAGAAAAAGACTGCTATCTTAAAACAAGCTTAAAATCTCCTCTCCTTATGTGTATTTAGTTAAATAAATAAATAAACACAAGAAAGATAGCTCCTATATCAATAGAAAGTGGATTTCCATTTCTAACCCTCTCGACGGAAATATGCGATTTGTGTACATAAATAATCACGAACACCCAGGAAATTTCGAAAGCGATTTACGACCTTTATCCGAAAGGGAACTGCCTCCTACTGTTTGTTTATTTTCTGCAGTGATGGGAAATAAGTTTTCAGATTTCAAGTCTTGAAGATTCAATAAAACCAACTTCAGACCACCGGAGATTATTTATTCACCGAAAGAATTTCCTTTTGAGACAAAAAATTTTACACTTTTATAATTGATTGGGAACAGGTGTCAAAAACAAATGTTCGTGTTTCCCAGTATTGTGTTTGGAGGAGGGGGGATTTTGTAAGAAATGACAACCTCAACTTCCAATCCAGTTTGTGAAAATAAGGAATTTTTAGTACAAAAGGAAGTATTATCTTGCAATAGATTTGAATATGAAAGCTATAGTATCTGTGGCTAAACCCTGCTAAGAATTTCTTCGAATGCTGCTAAGCTAAAGTTAAAAATTAGAAAATTAGCCAACGTTAATAAAATGGGAATCAATACATACAATTTTTCTATTTCTTTTCGTTACAAGTTATTATAAAAAGAAGATTTGCATTAGAGATAGTCAGGCTGAGGTGGATTCTAAGGTAGAGCGAAAATTAAAAACAAGCGAGTGAAAATTAAATATTATAAAGAGGTACTCTTCTGGGACGTTAGCACTAAAGTACTGGCTTATTATGAATATTATTTTATTGGGTGAATTTGTGGATGAATGTATATATATATATATATATATATATATATTATTGCAAAAGTATTTAAGGATGAAGAAACGTTGAGTTTTCCTGTTTTCAGTCCTTTTTTTTATGGTTCATTAAAATTAATCAGTATTCAGTAATTTAATCACTTAGCATACTAAAAATTGAAAAATTCTTTTTAGAGACTAATTGCTAAGATTTTTTAAAAATTTATACTACACAGCATGTTATTAATTTCTTGGCAGCTGCTAATTACTATTTAAATTTCCTGAACTGGTTTCAGAATAAAAGTTCTTAGTAAAATGTATAAACACAAAATTTTTCATACAAATGAAATTTAGCTTAAAAGAAATTTTGCAGTCGAAATCTTTCTTAAATCTTGTGTTTATTTATTCTCTTAAAGAACGTAAGTATATACGAATCACTCATGCATTTAAAATAATTTCTTAATTTTTTTAAATAAAAAATTAGTAAATGGGATTGGATAAATCAGAAATACACACAGCAAAATATTGGTATACTGTAAAATCTGGGGTATAACGTGCACCTTTACTTTTAAGCTTAATTTTAAGTCCAAAAAGAAGAAGAAAAAAAAACGAAACTGTAGATTTAATTTGGAATGCTGATAAAATAAGCAATTATATATTCAGCTCCCTTGTATTAGTATGCTTACACTAGTTTGGGTTACCATCAATCTGAAAGAAATTTGTGACGTATATTAAATTATTTATGAAATCTAGATTAAATTTATTTACCTTCTACAAACTTGCAAAATCTTCTAAAATAACTGCTGATCCCCCTTCTCCGTCATATATTTTTATCAGCAGTATTTGTACATAGCAAGCGGAAAATCTATAAGTTAAAATATTTGTGTATATAACATACATAAGTGTATTTTACTAGAATATAACTCAATAACATGTTACAAAAATATAGTTTTTAAGTTTATTTATTTTAAAAAATACTTTCAATAATAATGATTACATTTTAGTGTAATGAAACATGTACCGTGAAATACTGCGTATAACGCGTACCTGTACTTTCGAGCTGCATTTTTTAATTTTTACATGTTCGCCGTATGACGCGCACATCCTTTTTAAGTAGAAACCTGAAATGTACATATGCAATGCTCTTGTGTTTTGAAGTAATTTATTGGAGATAGTATTTCAAGGCATAGAAAAAAAATAGTTTACTTCTAGAAGTACAACCATTTAAGTTCATAGGAGAATCATTTCTTTTAAATAAATAGTGTTTCGATATTTGTAGAAGGCTAATTTTTTTCTATGCTCTCATCTTTTTTTTATTTTTTCAAATTTACTTTTATACCCGGCGTATAACACGCATCCGTAAATTTCGATCGTAAAGAGCGCGTTATACGCTGGATTTTACGGTAATTTGTTTTTCGTAAAAAAGATATTTTTCCTTTGGAATTTTTTTCTCCAAACAAAGCAAAAAAATAATTGTTTTTACTTAAAAAGATTGTTAGTAATGTTATATTCGTTACTATAGGCCATTCGAATGTCTTAACATAAAAGGGAACATTCAGTACATGATTTTTAAAAAATTTTAATATAAATTATCGTATGGTACGTTGAATCTTAGGCTGAAGAATACACCAAAAGAAAATTTTAAATTCGTGTCACAATATTAGATGTAGAGTCATTCACATTGCATAGTAATCAGCAAGATATTATCTAACCGATGTTAAAATTCATTACAAAGCCTTTTACTTATAAATAGTTTTGCAAAATCACAAAAAAAACTCAACCTGAATAGCAAAAAAATATGGCAGGGAGAAAGTAAATTTATTCAAAATTATTCAAAACACGTCATGTTACAACATCCATAATCAGTGATGATTTTTCTAAGAAAAATAATTTTAATCAAGAGCTAATTCATAAATTAATATGTATACCAAACTTTGCTGCTGTGAAAATCAGCCAATCAATGCGAAGTCAAAGAAGTGTGCATAAATATTTGAATCAAAATTCGATACTTAGTATATACAGTGAAGTACGGTTAATGCAAGAACGCTTAAGACGAAATATCGGTTAAAACGAAATAACACAACGGTCCCGATATACTACTATGCATTTTCATGTATTTTTCTCTTAATACAAAACGAAAATTTCTTAAGGTATGTGACTACCTTCGGAGCACTTTTTTTTAAAAATATATAAGTTTTCAACTAAATAAACCTTTTTTTATTTAAAAGGAGGCATAAAACTAAGAGTTCAAGTACAGTTTCCACAAAATTAAAAATAAATTTGGATATTTTGAGTGAAATTTTAGTAAAATATTGCAGTTACGGTAAGCCTTGTATTGAAAAGTCTAATTAATATATTCAAATTATATTTATACAGTACATAAATAACACTATTATCTGTGTTTAGACCTATATAAGATTTGTAATACTTTTGAAAGTTTTTGAAAAATGTCCTAATTTATGCTGTTATTTTTTCACAAAAAGTGCAATAAAATGCATAAATTTATACACATGGATTAGATAATAGTCTAGAACACAGATAAAACTAAATAAAATATGTTCTGAAAATTTCAATTCAATATCTTACAAATATTTTGTGTAGGGATCTACTTCCGGTTTTGTAAACTCCCTTTCCGGTTTACTAATTATGCTATAACTTAGCTTCTAAATATCGTAGAAACTAAAATAGAGTGTTTTTGAAATCCTAAATTTATGGTCCATAAAATAAAAACATAGAAGAAATTTCGAAAATGTTCACCAAAACTGTGAATTTTGGGTATCACATACCTTTTAACACGAAAACATTTTCCTTCTGGGATTGAACAAAATACGGAAAACACCAACCACGCAGGTGAGATTTAAGAGGGCTGTGAAATGAAAGAGAGGTGGTTTCACACGTTTCGTATAAAGGAGGCTACTTGACTTTGAAATGCCCTCGGGATAGCCTGTGACACGATCTAATTTTGTTTACCTAATTTTCTCCCTCTACCCCTACAAACGCTGCACAAAAACATTAAATCTCTAATCAGTTGACTTTGTAATTGCATGATGAATATATCGCAGGCTGAGTAAAAAGCAGTAAGTTAGGTTAGCACTTTTCTTTTTTCTGTTTTAGAAGAATCTTTTGTACGAGCACAATGACAAAAGCTTAAAGGGAAAGCAAACTTTCATTTCGTTTAAAATAAAGATAGAGCTTTTTAAGGCTGTTGATCAAAACAAATGACGAAAATGGAAATCTGCAAAGATTTTGGCATGGCTAATTCTATATCACCAACAGTAATTAAAAAAAGAGAGCAAATTATGGAAATGTTTGAAAGGAATAAGTTTGTGTAAGAGCTTTATGAAAATAAAATGTACTCTGACAAACACTTAAATTTGCTAAGTTTTTTTTTTTGCAATGCACGAAATTTAAACACGAATTTTTTTTAACGCAAAACAATATTTCAGTTTTGAGTTAAACGATTTTTACTGTATTGGAAATCATTTGTGAAAAAAGCACTATTTTATAAATTTTAAGCTGGAAATATACCATAAGCAATGGAAAGAAAATAATCGAACTTGTGACGGATCTATTCACGTACCTTCCGCTAATCCTCTTGGGAAATCTTCGGGCTATCATTCGTGTTTATTCACAACCAACCCTTCTGAAGAAGAAACCGTGATATTCAAATTAAATCCACTATATATAGTCAGGTTTCTAGCTAGCACGAGGAGAAGGAGAGAAAGAAGCCAGGAGTCAGGTGAGATTGCTACTGATGAGGTATCACTACAAATTACTGAATATTTCAAATATTAAATAGACGAAGATTTAAAATGACGATTGGTCACTAAACTTAAAGTAACGTTAAGCTAATTGGGATAGTTGAATTGATCTTAAATTAGAGTGGTCGATATTCATAGTTTTCGTATAATTCGAGCATATCTTTTTTGTTCCACTTGTATTGTTCATATTGAGACATTCTCTTCTTGAATTTAAGTGAATCAGTCTTGTTCGTGTGTTTAATCAATAAATAAGTTGATTTTGAACATGTCTGATATTTCTTCCCTTCCTCGCACACATCTAGGGTGAGTAAGAGAAATTTTATCTAATTTATTTTGACCATTACATACACGTGAATCTTCTATTTAACGGACCATAGCAATAGCAGCTATTTTCCTCATTTTACTAAAATTTTACTTTCTTTAAATATTTTTGTCATTACTTCTCTCTTGCTTTCCCCACTGGACTTGCGCCTCCCCATTTCTTAAATCCCAGCCTCCAGGGCTGCCAATTGGAGTCACTGTTCACTGTACCCAGCATCCAATCAGAGAGCAGTCACTCAGCTTTCAGCCAAGTCAAAAACTTTTCTAAATTCACCATCCAGACGAAGCACCGAAGCCACGCCTCCCGGATTCTATCGACCATCCAATCGCCGTCATGCCACCTAGCAGAATGCAAAACACCACTCTCGCCATGCCCCTCATCGAAGACTTGTCCTGATATGGGATTGAGGACTGTTCTTACAGTCCAGAAGCCCCAAAAAGCAACGCCTTTTCAGCAGCTATTTTCAGGTGTATTGACGCTAGAGTTGATCTGTTGATTTCGGTCTTGATTCTAACAAAAAAACTTTGTGCGGAAATATAGGATAGTCTACTATAAATTCAGCTTGGGCTTAAAAACTACTCTAGGGATGGTTGGAAAAAAATGAAAGAAATAAAGTGCTTCACAACTTAGGATAATCATCTTCTGCTAATCCAAAATTAATTTATTAATTATTACGTTGTCATTGTATATTAAATGCTGTGCAGTCATAGTAGCCAAGTGGTCGTGCGTTTGAGCCTTACTGTCGTCAGGAACCCATCATGCTGCGGGGTCGATGCACGTTAAATCTGCCTCGCCGTCGAAAGTTGGTGTGTGTGTGCCAAGGCCACACATTGACCATGATACCAAATTATAAGTTTTTCACCAGTAGCCTTTCTGTTGCTTTTAGTTACGACATTAATAAAGAATCCGTCAATAAACCAATTATTTTTAACTGGAATAATTTTAAAATAAAACTCACATAATTTTAATTTCTAAATTATACATATATATTTCTGGTTTTTTTTTCATTCTTTTTCTAATTTTTAAAAATTATTTTTTATGTCATCGAAAATGTCCGAAAATAAAAGTTGTACTGTTGTTCTAATTATTTACAGTTATTTTTTAATATCTTTCAGACATTTTTTGCAACCGAATTTATAACAAAGGTTGATGGTTATTTTTTTACTTAAAAAATTATATTATTTTAAAATTGCATTTCCCCGTAAACGAATTTCCGAACCTAACTTAACCCTTTCCTTCTCACTCCTGTCAAAATGGAGAGATGAGGTTTTGCCCTCTATTTCTCGTGCCCGTGGTATTTCTGGTCTAGAGAAAGTTCAAAAGTAAAGCACCTAAAAGATTTTAAAAAATCTATTTATTCTATACAATTTTTTTTTATTTTACATACCAAACTATTGATAATGTTACCGGAGATAGTTTATTTTCAAGCAGTTTATTTTACAATACGCTTATTTTAATATAATTTTCTTGAATAAAAATATGATAATTTTATTTTCTATTTTCGTGAAAATTACGCGATCTCATTAAGGGTTTAAGCGTTCACATAATTCTTTTGTAAGCAACATACTGTTTTTCCTTCTTTTTTTTACTTTTTTTTTTACATTCAGGGTACATTTATGAACTATTTACGAAAAATAATTTTTTGTTTTATTCGTTATACTCAAGTTTTGTCCATATCACCGCATATTTATTTATTTATTTCCTATTGATGTATTTATCCCATTTTAAGAAACCAAGTATGATGAGGTATCAAGCATTCAAAATAAATTTATCATTGTACTTTTCAACTATTCTTGTGTTTTATTTATAAAACTCTCATTAACTTTGTATATTTTTCAATCATACCTGTATTTGAACGAATGCTTTCATTTCTCCGCTAATACTTTTGCATAAATAATTAACATTTTTAATAAATTTAATTTATAAAATAGATAATATTATTTTATAGGATATAAATATTATGTATTTTTATTGGATTATTTAATGATTTTATGAATGTTTTATTTTTCTGAAGTAGAAATTTTAAATGATTTCGCAATAAATAATAGTTTTATTTTATTTTCAACATCTTTATATAATCGATTTAATTGAAGACATGTAAGTCACTATAAGAATAATATAAGAAATATATTAATTTTATAAGAACTTGCTTGTCTCATATTAAGTTGATTATAAATTAATATAGAGGTCCAGTGGCAGAGTGGTAGCGTATCGCGCTTCCACACCACAGGTTCGAGGCTCTATCCTCGGACTGGGCAAGGTCAACTCAGTCTTTCATCCTTTCAGTGGATCGATAAACGTATACGAAGCTTGCTTGGGGACTAACCCACTGGGGCTTTTGCTTCAGACTGACAACCTGATCGGGACATCTGCTCATTCACTTCAGCACCCAATTGTCACGTGTACTGGGATGGTTACAGTAGGCCTTGGCTCTCATCGGCTGTTGAGCCACTGAGTTTGAGTTTTATAAATTAAAATATTTCATATTAATTTTTAAGCAACCATAAAATTAATAAAAAAGGTGCTACTTATTTTTATAGACTACGTTTTGTAATGCTATAAGAGAGGAAAATGTTGGAGAGGGGAGGAGATACCAGCTCAAGTGTCACCCTCATCCCTTGACCGTCACCTCTCAAAATTACGAGGTCTGTTGCCAATAGTCATTGTGTTTCTTTATAGTGTTACGTTAAAAAGTCTCTCTCTCTTTTTTTCTCGAGATTAAAATGAGAACTATTTTTTTCCAGACGTCAATGTTTCATTTAAAAATTGAAAACAATATAACATTTTATTCCCTTTCGGTGTTTAACTCATTAATATAATACAATACGAAAATGTAATAAAATCTAGTACAATCGCATTTTAGCATCTCGGACAATATCCACACCATTACATACAATGAAAATAAACGGATTGCATGTTCCCCTAAAGGCTTGAAAACTATTGAATGTTTATTAACTGCCATCTCACATAAACATTTCAATAGATCTTGCAATTCATTGCATTGTTTCTCGTTCTTTCGATTCAGCTTTTATATTCTCTTAAAAGTATCAATAAAACTAGAGCATGGGAGCACAAAGTTCTCTCAATGACACAGCCAGAACTACAAAATCCATACTTTGAGTTTCTATTGGCGCAATCCCCAATTTAGACTTCAAGTGCCCGGCTCTTGAATTTAAAAAAGTGGTACGTGGATTGACTTTTTGAACTGAATACATTCTGAAAAGGTGTTGCTAACGGAATTTAATTGTTAGCTTCGGTGCACCAATGATGAAAGAAACAATTTATTTCTTTACACAACATTGTGCTGATACGAGTGATGCCGAAATCAAGCACATCGAGTCCAAATGAGGAGTTGAGAAATAGAGAGCTCAGTTGACTTCCTAACCCAGTTCTTCCACGACGACCAGAAGTGAAAGTGGGAAAGGAATAAAGAGTTGCCATTTTTGCGCAATTCCATCTCTGATCCGCCGTAAGCTAAAATAAAAAGGGTGTAGCTTTTTAAAGCGATTACTACTTAAACACGTCCATCTTACGAACAAAGATGATTGAGGAAGGGTTATTATCTTTTAAAAGGACAATTAACTCTTGGTGTAAATTCCTACTTCATCTCAGGACAAATAAAAAATTCTGGATTTTTACAGCTATAACAAGTATTCAATTTTAAGGCAATAGTATAGATTCTACCAGTTTCCCGTAATTTGTCAAAATAAGCAAATCCTACAGTATTTTCTAGGATAGGGTCCTTAATAATTGCTCATTTCCTGTGAAATGAGAGTGATGATTTATTTTTAGAGCAGCACGTGCCCTAATGTCCTTCCCCCTCAAATCCATCTGTGTCCATGACCCACAGGTGTAAACATTTAGGCCATTAATTAGAAAGCTGAAAACACTCTTGTCAACTTGGGTCATAATTACAAAGAATAGATCTGAAGCTGGTAGCTCCTTCTTTCAATTCCTACTATTAGTTCACTCTCTCTCTCTCTCTATATATATACATATACATTGTTCAAATTTTCAATCGTTAATGAAAATACCTTTTATTCATCCTTTGAAGTTCATATACATATTTTAAAACTTGTATGAATGACACTTGATGTTAACACAGTTTTTTAAAACATTAATTCATTAATTAAATTTTATTTTTAATTTTAAATTTATTCTGCGTTATTTCTGATGAAGTTAGAACTAGCGCCAACAGATGACGCCAGTAAGTTTTTCTAACGAATTTTTTTCTTGGCTTCAAATATATTTGTTTTAACTTGTAGAGGATGACACTTGATGGTCATACAGTTTTTTTCAAACGTTAATTCAAAAATTAAATTAATTTAACTGAAATAACATTTTTCTTTCTTGATCTAAGTAGAAACTGTTTTTTAAAAAAATTTATACTACCCGTTTTGATGAAACTTAATTTTATTTCATTTGAAAATGACTATTTTATTAAAATTTTATAAAATAATTTATTAATGGTGGATCTTATGCACTGCCACCTGACCTGGTACACATGACATAATACATCATCATTCTGCAGTTAAGTCTAAAATGAAATAGAATTTAAATACTTTTAGGTAGAATTTAAGGCGTGCGGCTTTTCCCTACTTTGTGGTCCTCGGAAAATGTAAAGCGAGTGTTTACGCAATTTTCGATAAAGAATTAAAAAATTCAAACATTCTGGGGGAAAATTCCTGGCAAAAGCTTATCATTTAAAATTAGAGCTATCGTCTGATTTTCTCCCTTTTTTTTAAATGATGGGCAAAAACAAAAGTTATGAATCCGAGGATATGTTTTCACATACTTTCTTTTCAAAATAAGAAAAAAATATTCTTATTTCATAACTAAAAAATGTTGGGATACACATAGTATAAAAATTTCAGTGTAAGGCAAGCAACATTAGTATTGGGAAAAGAAAAGTCCTAAATTATTATTTTTATGCGGAACGATGATTCCAAATAAATACTCAGAAAAGGTATTTAGTATTTCTAAATTGAAGTAAATGGCAGTAAGATGAAGTCAACCCGCGTATAAATATATTACAAACATCTGTACCAACAATGAATCAAATGATTAATCTAAATCTACAGTTATACCACTTATCACGTTTATCGGTGTCTGACACGGACGAAAGTTACCCACAAATTTGTACGTGCCCGTATCACGCGTTATTTTACTTCTGATGCCCGTCTGAAATCCGTTCTAGTAAAAATAGATGGACTATATTATAATTAAACTCGCTAATAAGACTAACAGTGCAAGATAACTCACTAGATTGCTAGATTACTGGATAAATTATCTTACACTATACCTATATATTCATTTTCTGTCAAATAGGACTCGATCATTTTTTACCCGTTTTCCGGGGGAGGGGGAACTCGAGTTTTAAGGGGGTTAAAAAAGCTAAAAACATATGACATCCCTTCTTTTTTTGCCGATGCATGTGGTTCAATGTAATACATTTTGAAATCGCCTGTGTGACAATCATGTAGCAAGAAATAAATAGAAACATGCTGTGATTTTTGATGAAGCATAGGCCTATCTAAGGGATTACAACAAAGTTTATTTAGCATCTTGATAATGTAAGAAAATATATCTAAATGAGGTTCAGAAGATACAAAGAAAGCTTTGGGATTGTTGGGGTTTTTTTCTGAAGTGGAATAGAAAAATCGGAAGAGTGGAAAAAACAATGTAAAAATCACTATTTATCTTATTATGAGAAGAATACTCCGATAGTTTTAACCTATAGAAAAGTCCAATATTTACAGAAAAAAAAAATTCAAGTCTTCAACTCGCCGACTTTCAAAGAATGGAATTGATTCGAAATCATACTACCAGCCATGCATCAAAAACTACCAATACATTCTTTGAAAAAATGAAAACTGACCCAGGTATTACACATATATTTTCCTACATATTCTTGAAAAGGCTCCTAATATTTCTTGATAAACCTCGGTTACGGAATATCTTGAATATTTTAAAGACAGAAGAAAGTAGAAGAAATCAGAAATACTTAGATAATTTATTTAGTATTAGAATATTAAAATAATACAGTAAGATAAAATGCGTATGAAAAAAAGTTTTCATAAAAATATTAATTTCAAATCGTTTTAATCTGAGTGCAATGTAATATTTGTCTAGGTAAAATTTTCATTTTTATTGCATAAAATGTCATCCTTATTGTAATATTACTTTAAATATAGATAAGGAGAAAATTTGCATTTGAAAATTTTTTAAAAAACATAGTCGATTCTTATAGTTTTATATATTTCCTTCCTTTTATCTTAATTTTAAAATGATACAAACAATATAAGATCTTTGTTGTGTTTATTAATTTGAATGTGATAATAAAATAATACGTCCTTCACCGTGATTTTAATAAAGGGTTTTTTATTTTAAAAATTTATAAAATAAATCACACTCAATTAGTAGAATTTCACTTGAAATTTTAATGAGCTCGTGTTTCATAATGCAGAAACTCATGTGTTTTTAAAATTTATTTAATTAATTGAATAGTAAAAATGTCTTACTTTAGATTTAAGCACCCGCATTCTCAAAAGATGGAACATAAATAAATGCAATCATCGCTGATTATTTTCTTTCGGTGAAAGTAAAAAGATGATTGAAGATAATAATAAAAATAAATAAAATTATGGGTAATTATTTTGTTTTACACAGGTATTTATTTGTTTACCAATTATTATCAAAATTAAGTGTGTTATCGGCAATAAAAAGTCTAGAAGCTTCTTTTTTAACATTTGTAAATCTCGAACCTGCTGTACATCTGCTAGTAAGAAGATACATTGCCACTCGGTAAGCAGCACGTTCTGTCCATTTACTTGAAGTTCTAGTCATCCATAATATTGTGACGTCATTTGGCTTAACTTATCATTTTCATTTGCTTATACTTTTTTTCAATATATCGTTTATAGGACTTATCCCCCCATTAAAACAATACTACTTTAAATCTCATATTTGACTATCCACATTCATTTTAAATATAAAATATTAATATAATTTATATATAAATGAACATTGATGTCGACTGTTTTTCATACAAAACATCGAACACAATTAAACCATTTGACAGGTTCAGAGGGAGAATGCCTCACCTCATTTTGAAAATATAAACTCTGTTAAAAAAACGTGATTTAGCACTTGATAAACCTAAATAAAACCCTTTAGTTATCTGCTTCGTGTTAGAGACTCTCTGTGAACCAAATTTTTCGCCTGGATATCTGCAAAGATACTACATTTCTACTAGATACTACTAAAATTTCTGATGATTTATTTAAGCCAGGTGTTTTTAAAGCATTATCAGATTGTCCATACATTTATAATTTTTTATGTGAAGTTTATTCGGAAAGACGCTTTTCTGTACAAAAACAATCAAACTAGGCCGCCCAGACGGTAGAGTGCTTAGGGAGGTTGACTTGTGGTGCTTTAAATATTCTTTGGGTTCTCTCGAGAAGTTGATCGAAGGGGGAGAGAGGTGGTCGCCCCCTTGAACCCACCAGAAATGAAACCAAAACATACTGACACCTTCATGGTGCTCAAAGCTGCGGATGACGACAAACGTATGTATATTAGCTAGTGACGAGAGTCTCACAAATGAAGACCGGGGCAGGCTGGAGACAATTGTACACAACGAGGTCCTACGAGCGATAGTTGAACAAAATCTCAACATCGCTACTACGCAGAAGAACTAGGCGTAACTCGTACAACCATTTCCCGTCACCTTAAAAATGATTGGCAAATGAATAAATGGGTTCCTCTTGATTTGAATGAAAATATAAATTAGAAAAAAAAAACGTTTTAAATATTTTATACACTTTTTCTTCACATCCAAAACGATCTGTTTCTCAATCGATTTGTTCGATTTGACTATGTGATGAAAAGGGAATTATGTACGACTATTGGCAATGTTCAACGCACTGGCTGGATGTCGACAAAACTCAACAGCACTTCCCGAAACCAAAACTTCATCAAAGGAAGGTTATGGTGACCATTTGGTGGTCCTCAGCCGGTTTGATCCACCACAGCTTTCTATAACCAAGCGAAACCATCACAGCGATTTAGTATTGTAATGAAATCGACAAAATACACCAGAAACTTGCACATAAACAGCCGACATTGGTGAATAGAAAAGACCAATTGTGTTTTCCACGACAATGCTAGACCGTATGATTCACTGATCACTCGTCAAAAGTTGCACGCGTTGAGATACGAAACTCTAGACCACCCATCATATTCACCTGATCTTTCACCTACGGATTACCGCTTTTTCCAACATCTGGGTAACTTCCTACAGGAGAAATGCTTCAGAAATCCAAAGGATGCTGAAATGATATTCAATGAGTTTGTCGTCTCCAAAACTGCAGAATTTTATAACACTAGCAAAACAAAATTGTTTTCCTTTGGAAAAAATGTGTTGAAGGTAATAATTCTTATCTTTATTAAAAAATTTGTTCTATAAAAATATATTTATTTAAAAGTAGACCACAAAAATCGGACATTTCATGTATATTACAACCTAATGTATTGTGACCGATGATAAATTCTTATACGTATACCATGCGTATTTCCACAACTTAATTTCAGACAAATATGATCGAACGCTATTTAGGAATCTTAAATAATTAAAATTTAAAAAAATGAAAAAAATAATTGTTAAGGAGTAATGGTCTCAATTTTAATACACGCTATTCAAATAGATTTGATGAAATTTTTTATTCTGTAACACCTATACTTATCGGAATTTACCGCAAAGTGCTACTCTATGATCAATATAAACTATTTGAATACAACATTTTGAATAGGTGATGAGACTAAATTTCCTTTCTTCGTAAATGACTACATAAAAAGACCATCCAATGACAATTTAACTAAAAATGATTTATTTATAAGAAGTAATTATGAGTATACAGTTATAAGTATATATCATAAGGTACATAAGTATATGTTTAAACGAATAGATTAAGATAAAGTAATTAAATTCCACTATCGGGAATCGGATGCATATGTTAACTAAAACAGGAAATGTGACCTTGAAGAATATTGAAACTAGGTAAGCATAACTGTTTCCCTTGGCTATCTACGAAGTTGACTTAATGATTACGAAGCAATGACTCGTAACAATATGGACCAAGCAAACTGCAGCAAGGTAATAATTTATTTGAACTTGAAAACTTTAAAAAATGGAGAGAAAAAACTTTCAAAAAAAGTAACACTTTTTTTTTTTAGAAAAAAAAGTAAGAAAACTCAATGCAATTTTCATATTTAAATTAATGGTCATGAGCACAAATCCGTGAAAGGTCGAATTACTTCAATGAAACGTACAGCGAAACAGAGGAATTATTGAATATTTAGAAAACTGAATAAAAAGCGATTTTGATTATTTTACTGCTCTTAATTTGATTAAAATATTTGTAGGATTTCTGAAAACTATACTTGTATTTCCTGTAAACTTTTTTCTAAGAGTAATGAATGTCATTTGGTCCCATTCTTCCTTTAAAACGTTATGCATATGTTATTAGAAAATTGATTCAAAGTATATCCATGAAAAACTTTAAAAAGAATTAATAATAAAATATATCAATTATAATAAATAGGAATGAATCTCTACCCTATATTCGGATTATTTTTAAAGTGATTGACTGCATTCGGAATCGTGATTTCGAAAAAGAGTCAAAATGAATAGTTTCTGGATATTTAGCGTCAGTTGAATTAGAATTAACAAATAAAATTGTTTTAAAAATATTATTACAAGAAAAAGTTATTTAAATGCAATTTTTTGTCATAAAATGAAGAAAGAATGGCATATTTTCAAAACATTCTTCTTTGATGAAAAATGCTTCTATAATAATAATATTTTGCCTATGTATATATATCTAGCGCATGGGTCGGCAACCTATGACATGCGTGGCATAGGCACGAGGTACACTGCTAGACAATTGCTAAGGACGGACCACAAATTGCTATGTAGCATAACATTAAGCGAGACATGAGGCCTAGTAGGATAAAATATAGTTGTCACACTGTTCAGACATTAGAATAAAGAATATTTATTGTTCTAGAAAGTACAAAAGCTGTGAAACATCTGAAAGAAAAAAAATGTTCATTTGATCTGCGTACGGAGAAATGGAACAATGCATCTAAAAGTCAGCAGGCACCTTAAAGAAAGGTATCAGCACGGGATATGTCCACCGTGGAGTGTGATGCAACATTCCACACGTCGTACCATACTTTGCACAACATTATCCAGCAGCTGTTGAGGCAATTTATCCGATTCCTCTGTGAGTGCACGGATGAGGGTGTTCTTGTTTGTCGGAGGATAGTTTCGACCAGCAACTTGCCTCCCCCAAGCATCCCACATATTTTCAATGGGGTTTAGATCTGGAGAACGCGCTGGCCATACGAGACGTTGAATACCCTCGCTGTCTAGACAATCCTGAACAGCGAGTGTTCGATGACATGTTGCGTTGTCGTCCATAAAAACAAATTTATCACCGACAGCACCACGGAAAAGACGAACATGAGGAAATAGATCTTCATCAATGTATCATTGGCCCGTCATAGTCCCATTCGCAACCACATGTAGGCGCGCGTGCGGCCATTGATCATGATGCCGGCCCACACCATGATACTGCATGTCGGATATCGGTCCTTTTCCTGGATATTTTCTGGACGATAAACAGAACCACTCTCGCGCCAGATCAGTTGGCGTCTACAATCCGATGACAGACTGAACCTACTCTCACCTGAGAATAGTACGCATGCCCAGTCCTGTTCAGTCCAATTGTGATGCTCACGACACCATTGCAAACGGGCAGTACGGTGCTGTCTGGTCAATGGGACACACACAACAGGGCTGCGTGCGTATAGTCTCCCCTCCCCCTCAAACGTCTGGCAACAGTTTTTCGGGAGATCTGCTTTCCTGAGGCAGCAAGAAACTGATTTGCCACCTGCTGAGCTGTGGTGCGCCTGTTCCTTTTTGCTGATAGGACGATATATCTGTCTTCTGCAGGCGTCGTACTTCTAACACGACCTCCCCCGTGCAGTCTACTACACATTTCAGTAGTTTTAAATGACTTCCACAGCCGTGAAACAACGCTGTGAGCGATGTCGAACTCCCTGGCAACATCTGTTATTTTTGCCCTTCTTCGATCTTTCCAATAATTCGGCCACGCATAAAATCATCTATGTGATGTCGGGAAGACATGCCAAAAATTTTAAGTTCGTCTATTAAATCTTTCCTGTAGAACTTTGACTTGAAACAACAACTGTCCACACGCGTCAAAACCTTTAAAGCTCTTATGAACGCTATCACGTGATGAACAGACGTGGAAAAAAAATTGCATACTCATACTTCTTCTTACTAATATCCCACACTTATTCTAATTTTCCACATTTTGCTTCCTTTCATTTTGTGGTTGCTATGGATGATAGTGTTATCCGTCCTTAGCAATTGTCCAGCAGTGTATATGTGGCACGAGGTATATGGGGCACGCGGTACAATTCTCAGTAGCACTATACACTACTCTACAAACTTGTCAATTTTTAAGAGGATGGAATTTGATAAATTTGAAGTACGACTTATTTTACAAACATCTTCTATCTGGAATTACGAAAATTCTGAAAAATAACTCAAAAGATAAATTTACAGCTATTCTTTAAATTATTGAATGTCATTGCTGGAGAAATTTAATTGTTTGAAGAGAGAAAATTGCGTGTACTCTACTTTCCATTTTTTTGCTCTAAATATCAAAGTAGCCTCGGTAGCATAGTGGTCAAGGTATCGGATCGTCGCTGGCTTGTCACGAGTTAAAGCCCAGTACCAATAAAGACCCACCGTGTAGGGGAGCGATGCACGTTCAATCTGTCGAGATCTGAAATGTCCTTCCGTTGGTGTGATGTGGTAGTAAGGAGAGGGGGTGCCAGATCAGGTGTCGTCCACGTCACTTGACCAGGGTTCAAAATTACAAGGTCCGTCGCCAAAAGCCCTCATGTAGCTGAACAGTGAGATGTTAATATTTACTCACTCACTCTACATATCAAAGTAAAAAAATCTTCCCTCATATGAAAAATATCTCGAGTGCGCAAAGAAATTGTTTTACAACTGAATGCTCAAAATCGTGTTAAATTGAAAATCACAAATTATACCCTTGACTTTGCGATATGAAAGTAGAGCGCGGTGCAAGAACCAGGTGCGCATTAAAATTTTTATTTAACTGTAATGAAGGGAAACACTTATATTTTATGTTGTCTATCACTTATTTTAATAAATATATTTAAAAATACATAATATGCGCACCATTTTAATAATTTGTATTTTTGTTGAAGAATTAAATATATTTTATGCTGTTTATATATTTTTATGTTAAGAAATACCTTTAAATGATGCAAAATGAATACATAATAAAATAATAACGGATGTTTTCCATTAAAATTTCTCTACTCTGAAGTAATAAAATATGAATAAATGCACTAATAAATTATGTATTTCAAAAGTTTTAGTTCAACCTCGATACAGAAGTCCTAGTTATATTTCGTCAAAATATTATTTTAAAAGCAATTTTTAAGACAGGAAAGTTTTGAAAATACGTCATTCTTTCTCACTTCTTTGCCAAAAAAGGATATTCTTCATTTAAATAATTTTTCTTCTTGTAATAATATTCTTAAAATAATTTTATATTTGTGTTCTCATTCAATTTATAAAAATTTTATCTATTTATACGCATTTTCAAAATCCCAATTTGGAATGTGTGAAGTCAGTTACCTTTAAGAAAACATATATAAGTGTTAATTTCATTGCTTTAATTATATTCTTTTATAATGCGCGATGTATGAATCTCATGAATTATTTTCTTTAAAATAATGTTCGTTATGTACTACAAGAAGTCTTCAAAAATTATCATGTGAAAATTTCCAGTTAAGATACCATTCTAATCACCCGATTGAAACTAAAAATTGTGAATCCTGTAAACATAACTTTCGTGCAATTTTCGAATGACTGCAGTTGAGTAAAATCAAACAAAATAGAAATAAAGAATTAAAATTTAAAATGTTTCCTCAATATCAAAATAAGAAGAAAGTAATCAGCTCCCAGTTAAAAAGTAAAAGCAAATATAAAAAGTACAAAAATGGGAATACTATAGGAAAAGCACTTTAAACACTTACAATACAAAAACAAGTAAAAAACAACGAATAGTAAAAGTTTCTCCTTATTTAGTACAAATATTTTTAGTTCTTTTCTTTTTTTTATTGCTTCGTTTTCAAAAAAAAAGGTTGAAAATATTTAAAAATTGATTCTTTAAAAAAAATAACGAAAATTAATATTTGATTGTAAAAGACCTGGATATGTTTTTTCGAATTTTTTATACCAATGGATAAGGGGAAAAAATAATTCTCCTAAATGTTGATGATCCAGTGTTCGACAAATATTCGAGTGTAATGTTAAAAAAAAAATAGCATAACATATTTTTATCAGATATATTATTCTATATTAAGGTACCTAACAGGAAAAAATATTTAAAGCAGTTCTCAATGTCTTTTATCTCACGTTTAAATTTCCATCATTTAAAAAAACTTTGCTTATATATATAGTTAATTTTAAATTTCATTATTTTCCATTTTAAAAAAGATTGCAAGTAATTTTAATGACACAATTTTTAAATATATTCACAGAAAAAATTAAACTTCAAAAAATATACAGTCGGACCCGAATTAACGAATTCATCGGGACCTAACATTTTATTCGTTAATTCGGGGTTATTCGTTATATCGGGGTTCAAACAAAATACAATTTTTTTTTTTTTTTGCATTTTCCTTTTGGAAATTCTATAATAAGCAACTACACAAAAGATACAAGTAGTTAGAGATCTCGCACTACTTTTTATTTAACAGCTAAAAATACTATTGATGAATAATTACGCACCAGTTAATTGGAAATTTTAAAATACTGACTTTCAGATGTCTGACAATCTTTTTGATTCCTGACTCGAAAGAGATACTTTTCGACTTTATGTGAATAAATTACTGTGTCTTTTACATCCTGTTGTATAAGGTTTGTTTTCACAGTTTCCAAGCAAACAGTTTCACAATTCCCTTAGAAAATATAACTGCTTTAGTAGTAATTTCATTACCAATTTCTCTGCATCAAAATCACTATTCATTGGCTCCGACATTTCAGCAATTTCCACAACTTCAGTTAATGGTCTGCACTCTTCCTCATCGAAATTTGCTGCTTACAAGAAAAGTGTTTTTCCGTTCTGAACAAAAAGGGTATGTCGTTTGAAATAAATTATAGCTTTAAAAAACTAAAAAACGCCCTTTTATAGTTAATCGAACTAAGCTGTAATAATCTTTTAGTCGCCAAATCTGGAATTAGTCACCAGATGCATGATGGGATCTGAAAATTGAAAATCGTTACTCCTGAAGATTCTAATCAGGACAATGGAACAAAATTATTAAATTATTGTATTGTCATCGGTCCAGGACAAGTGAGCAAAATTTCGAATTAATCTGACCTTTTAAAGTGGGTAAAAATTGAGTTTAAAGATTCCGTTACATGAAAGTGAAGATTATAAAAGAGTGTTAAAAAGATCCGCACACAATTTCTCCTGATACAAACTAAAAAAAATTCTTTTCCAGCTAAATAACTCGTTAATTAAGGGATTTTTGTTCGTTAGAAAGGGGGGGGTGCTTTCATTTTAATCGGGGAATGAGAAACATTCATTAAAAAAATCGCGAAATTCATTAAATCGGAGTCCGACTGTATATATCAGTTAATACTGCTAAGTTTACAAATAAAATAAGAGTAAAACAGGTCGAGTTAATGCTTTAGATTGAAATTAATAGCATGTCAATTACCATATTGCTAATTTTTTACTATTAACATTGCAACAATTAGTTACTTCTACCATTTATCAGGAATAACAAGTACTACTTAATTAGAACCTGTTATTGAATAGATAACAGGTTCTAACTGCAGTCTGTCTGAAGTATTGAAAATCTGCATTTAATCATTTTTCTTTTTGTATCAATTCACATTGCTTCGAAATTAAGAATGAACAAAATACAAAATGATATTCATTTTCTTCTACATTCCTCTAATATACTTTTTTAGTTTATAAAATGCAATTATACAACTTTCTAAAATAGATTTCATTAATTTATTACAAAAATGAAAGAATTCTTTTCTTTAGTGCAGTGCTCCGCAACCTTTTTATCGCTGTGGACCGGTCAAGGTTTGATAATTTTACCGCGGCCCGCTGAGGGTGGGACACGTTGATTGTTTATATTTTAGATTGTTTTGATTTAACAATTTTAATTTGATTTAACAATTTTAATTTAGTTACTTTTAAATATGCTTTCAGAATAAAATATAGTTACACCAAAAATGAATAAAAGAGATTTAACGGTGGAATATAAAGTGATTTCCGTGGAAAGAGTTGCGCAAATCCGAGAGAAATGCACCAAGTTAAATAGAATGGCAATAGTCTAATGTTCTTTAGGCGGCCCGGCACCATTTGATCCACGGACCGGTAACGGTCCGCGGACCGAGGGTGCTGCTTTTGTAGATCAAAATATAAGTAACTGCTTTGTCACTGCTTTTGTAGATCAAAATATAAGTAAGTACTTATTCAAAAGTTTTATCTAACATTTTATTGTTATTTCAATGGAAACGTCTTAGGGCGCAGAAACAGTCATTTTTATATCAAAATTCTTCTCTCAAATTATATGATACATTAATAACTTATTAAAAAATTCTTTTTAAATCAGCTTACAAACTGAATGAATGAAGTATGATTTTTTATTTAATACTCCTGGCAAATAAGTTTCCATCTTACAGATATTTTTTTCTGGGTTAAAATTAGGTAAATGACATTAAAACTTATTCTGTTAAATAAATAAATATAATATCACAAAAATTCAACATATCTATTCAGAGAATGAATAAATTATTTCACAGAAACCATCTAAATTACTTCGATTTATTTATGTTTGCTTTACAAATATATATATATATAAAGTATATTTTCAATTTTCAATTAAGTCTTTTTCACTAAACGTAATGTATTTATTATTTCTACTGCCTCTATGTCCTTTAGATATATTAAAATAAAAATGAAGCATAGCGTGCACCGATAGATAAGTTTTTCTGGATGAATTGAAAACTATTTAATCGTTTTTGTAACTGCTGTATTATGCTTTTTATAATGACGAAGATTAAAAGCGAGAGCTTTACTGAATTCTAAAAGAAAAACTGAGTGACCAGTTTAGTTAAATGCTTGTTAAAACGTTGAGATTTGTAAAACGTGAAATTATGGCAAAAAGAAACTTAAAAACTACAGTTAAATTTTTTTTTCTCAAGCACCAATGACGTTCAGGATTTTACCTTATTTTTTAATATTTATTATTAAGATTATATATAAGTTATTTCGTGCATTGTTTAAATAATAGTTTCATTGTTTTTAATATAAGTAACGATTTAATTCATTATGAATTTCTAAATGAACTGAAGGAAGGAAAAATAATTTCTAGTTTCTATCATATAAAAGGAAGGAGCATTCACAAATCATAAAAAGTAAAAGTTTTTTCTATGAAATCGCAAACAAACACTTTCTACTTTACCTCAAAAAAGAACAATTGAAACCTGTTTTGCGATCAAATTAAAAACAATTAATTAAGAAGCAATTAAATCACTGAATTGATTTCTTAATTCTAGTTTACGAAGGTATTCTTCTAAGACCCTCCATAACATTCCAGCTAGGTCCAGCGGCAGTTCGAGGTTTATCAATCAGCATCTAGTTTCGATAGCATTTAACAATGGTATGGAAGGAACGGGTGCTTTATGTCTAGGTCAAGGTAGATTAAAGCCATGTCATGTAGGTTGTCGTTAGGGATCGTGTAAAAATTACAGCAATGATTTTTTTGTGTTTTTGCTCTGCTGAGGGTACAAAAGCTCGATGTGGAAATATTTTTTTATAAACATTGTCTATATATATTTTCTTTATAGATCTTTTTATCATTCTATCTCTTTTACAATTTTTGTTTTCTAGAAAATTTATTTTTGATTCCACTTATTTTTCTAATATAAATAAGTGTTAAATTGTCCATCTTTTTTCCTATATATTCCCATCAACATCCATCACACTAGTGAAAACTACAACAGAAGACAATTTATTGTGGTTGTTTTCAGATATGCCACTTCGGAGAAATTTGATCTAAGAAATATTTTTGCTAATTAAGTCTTCACTGTGAGTTCAGTTACTACAAATGTCCTGAATATTCTATACTCAACTTATAAATTACAAGAAATAGAGAAAAGTATTCTGTTCTAATGCATGGAAGGTTCACTGCAGAAATAATGAACAGTAGAAATACGAAGGAGCATGTGTTTCATAAGTTTCACAATTAACGCCACATTTCTTGTAGAGTTTTTCCACTGTTCAAGTGTATTCAAAGTTCTTAGATTTCTCCGACAGCAAATTCCAAGACATCTCAGTTTTTTTACTCATGTTCATTTCTAAAGGTTTGGACAAATAAGAAAAAGCTAAAGGTGAATTTCATGTTACCACATTGGTACAACCCGACATCTGTGTAAATGTACTTTATCTTGTAGAACGTGCCAGATCTATCAACCTGAATACAGAATATTAATGTGATAGTAACTCTTTAGAAAAGATGCCAATACACTGTTGAAAAGTCACAAATGTCTGAAGATGTATCAAGAGTCCAGTGATTTCCAGAATCACTGGACTCTTGATACATCTTGTCAAAAAATTAAACATCTTGTTGTGAAAAATTAAATCCAAACTTGAAGGTCCGTCAACAGCCGATAAATTTAATTTAGTACAGTTAACCTGTTTTGTGCGGTAGATAGAGACCACACAAAAAAATCGCACAAAAAAATATTCAAAAATTTCATAAATTCTTCCATATAACAAACTAATTCGTGGAAATACTACAAAAAACTTTTTTTATGCGGTGGAGAGGGACCGCATAAAAAAAGTCGTATTTACAAGATATGCCGATTATTTACAAAATTTATACATAAGAGTACTTCAATAACAAAATAAATAATTAAATATCACGCATGGAAACATTTTAAAACCCTATAGTTTCTCATTGTATATACGGATAAGTCTTTAAAATGCACTTACATAATTCATCGCTACTCATCGTAACCCAAAGTCCTGTAATTAATAAGTTCAAAATCGATATCGTCACTTGAAGGTGCAATTTCAATTGATTTATTTTTTGGCAACATAAAATAAGAGATAAGTTTTTGTGACGAAAGACGGATGTTCAGTTGCTTGTAAATGTCACGACAGCCAGTTATACATGATTGAAGCCCTATTTGGAATTTAATACTCCTTTCTTAACTGGTATCTATTTTAAGAAAATGCTCTTTCAATTTGTTGGAAAGCTGGATCCCTGCATAATTTTATCCACTCTCAAAAAATCTTACTTCTTGTCCGTCTTCATAATTTATCGAATTATTGATAATGCCACTGTCATTGAAAGTTTCGTCTTCAATCAAACGCGGGCTGCTGGAGCGTTGAGAGAAAGCGACAGAATACGCATTGTCGGGAGACTGTTTATAACAAATGAACAGAGTGCCTTGATGTGTCTACATTTCAGTGGCGTAACGTACACCCCCGCATCACGGGGGCAGGACTCTAGGAGCCCAAAGCCTGACTTAGGCTGTATGCGTATTTACCCAATTTATAAAATATTAAAGGCAAAACCTGACTTTCAGGGGGAGGGGAGTTCTAACATTCTCCGTTACGCCTCTAGTAAATAGATAGTAAATATTACAGTGGCACCAAAGCCATTGAAGTTCATACAACGCATAAAGAAAAATATCGCACATAAAAAATCGCACAAAAATAAAATCGCATAAAGAAAGATCGCACAAAAACAGGTTCAACTGTATTGACAAGCAGGATGCATGGTTTCGCAAGTAAATGTTTGACAAACGTATTCTTCCATCTTCCAGATATGTTTGTGGTCGTGGCAGCCTAATGATCATGGTCGTTAACTCGTAACAGACGTTGTCAAATCTTGGTTACAATGATGACCACCGGGTAGAACTGACGCAAGCTAAATCTTCTGAAGTCCAATCTTCACATCGACGTGGTATGGAAGTTAGGTTCTAGCTCAAATGTCATCTATAATTATTATCATTTTTTAACTTAACTGAGATTCAAAATTACAAGGCCTGTCCCCGATAACCCTTTGCAGCATCAAAGAACAACATCAATGAAAATCAAACCCTGATATATGTGAAACGTCACTAGCGTCACGACTACTTTTCTATCCAGTTATCAAGTATTTGGTGTTGCGTGCCCAAGCGAGGCCCATATAGTTCCGTGTTATACACAGTCCAGTCACATTAATTTGACCACCACGTACTTTCGACTTTGACGTTAAATAACCAATCACAGAAGGATGCTGGCATCGCAGTGCTATTGAGCGTATATAAAGAGTGTGTGAGGGCTTCGGAAAACACTACAATCGTTGGCGTAATGCAAACATGTAAAGAGTTATCCGAAGTCCAAAACGGCATAATTTTTGGCTTTCGGAAAAGGTTGGAAGCATTTCCGAAACGGCTAAGTTTGTGGACTGTTCGTGTGTCACCGTGGTTAAAGTATACCGTGCATGGCAAAATGGGACCGTCCAAAATCAGTGACGTGGCAAATGTGGTGTACCACGGGCCATAGGTGATAGAGGTGACTGATGGCTGCAGAGGTGAGTTCGGGAGAATAGACGTGCTACCGTTAAGCAACATATCACCCAGATGAACCAAGGGGCTACCAACAGTGTCTTCCAAACTACTGTTCAGCGATCGTTGTTGCGTCTGGTTCTCCGAAGCAGGCACCTGGTTCATGCACCTATGCTGACTGCTGTTCATCAGCAACGAAGACTGGAATTTTCATACAGGTACCGCAACTGGGCATCCAATGAGAGGCGACAGGTAGAGTTTTCTGATTAATCACGCTTTATACTCCATCGGACGGATGGTTGGTGGCAAATACGGCATGAAACGTTTAAAAGCAAACACCCTGCAACAATTGCTGGCAAAGTTCAGGCTGGAGGAGGGAGCATTATGGTCTAGGGAATGTTTTCCTTAAATTTTCTGTGTTTATTCATCATTGTGGAAAGCATGATGGATCAATAGAAGTACGCATCTGTCCTTTCAGACCATGTCTACCCCTTTATGCGCATTGTTTTTCCTCAGGATGGTGGCATCTACCAGCAGGACATTGCGGACTGTCATACAACTGACAGCGTACGCGCGTGGTTCAAAGAGCACCAGGATCAGTTTATCGTTCTTCCGTGTCCAGAAAACTCACCTGACTTAAGCCCAATCAATAATCTATGGAACCCTCTCGATCGAGTTATTCGCGTCATGGATCCTCACGCGCGTAATCTAGTGCAGCAATAGAGTCGGCATGGCTCAACATCCTAGTGAATACCTTGAGGATCCTAAATGACTATTTTCACCTCTGCGAAAGATGGTTATTCTGGCTTTTTACAGTGGTCACATTAATATGACTGGACTGTGTATATTCATCAACTTTTAAACGCTATAAAATGTATTTATCTCACAGTTAAGAACACGATCCTTCTTGAGATATCAGCATTTATATATAATTCCAATGCAACCTTTCAAAGTGTTAAACGTACACAACGTGAAAAGATTTTTGAGACCTGGTGATATTGACGACTTCCCTAATTTTTTTTATGTGTAACATCTTTCCTCTCGGTTGCTGGATATTTGTTGGGAGTGATTTCGTGAAAAGGGACGGATGTGTGTAACAGGATGTGACGTAAGTGCGCAATACTTGATTTGACGAATGAGAGTGCGCGGCTGTGTCTTTTCTCTACCCTCGCATGGGGGTCCAACTCTAGTAGCTATCTAGCACTTGAGCGCTTGACTCTAAATCCGTTAGTTATGATATTGAGGGACATAAGTGCGGGGCAGAATGCTTATTTGAAAATGGACAAACAGTGATTTCGGTGGTCGTATACATTTCTTCGAATCAAACGGTTAAAAAAAATTAAAGATTTCCTGCATTTTGTACTTTTACCATATAACGAAGGTGGCTCAGCTCTTTTAAAAAATTATCATTCGTTTCCCCTGAATTTGAGTGGTGATTTTAACTTTAACTCCAGTTTGTCCAAAGCTAAGCCGCTCATAGCTTTTATGAATGATAAACTCAAGCTCGAAATGAACACAAATTAGAATGTTTCGACTGCTAACAGTGGTACTGTTATTGACACTGTTTTTCAACGGTTTTTAAATACTTTGAAATCGCAAGCATATGTGTCATATTTTAGTTATCATAAGTCTATTGTTGATAAAATATTGCATTTTACTCCTTTTGTTATATATATAATTAAATACAATTTTCATTCAAGATATAATTATTCGATAGAAAATTATTTTCAATCATACCCGATTCATATTTTTTTCAGGAAAAAAGTTAATATTGCCTATTTACCACGATAACATGTCAGATGTTACACATCATATGCGACTACTGTAATGCTCGTTTCTTTTTCTTTTCTTTTTTTTTTTTTTTTTTTTTTGGCTTTTGCAGTTTCTGTACTGTTTTCTGTAGCTGATATTCTTTTACACTTGATACAGTCTTTCAGCTGTTGCTCGTGAAAATCTTAACTTCATTTCTGCCTTCAAAATGCTACTGCTCACCTCACGAACGTCAATATTAACACTGTTTAACTTGATAAGCGGGTTAAATTGTCGTTATATCTTACTCTAACTCCATAAATATGATTCTGATATCTTGCAGAAGTATCAAAATCTAAAGTGAAATACTAAAGAGCTGAAGAAGAGTCTAAGTCAGTGGTTCCCAAAGTGGTCTATATGGACCCCCAGGGGTCTACGATGACTTACAAGGAGTCCACATCAGTGAAATATAATTTGGGGGTCCGTGAGGTATATATATAATTAGGGATCTACGATATTAACTCTCATTAAACCAGATCGTGAATTAATTTTAGAAGAAAATTTAATCAAGTGAGAGAGAGAGAAAAACAGATTTTACCTATTTAATAAATGTATTTACTGAATTTATTCAGGTTTATTTACAATTTCAAGGTGACAGCACAATTTTGTTTTAAAAATAAGAACCATCAATGTAGCGGTTTTTTCCAAAATTTAACTAAAGAAGTATAATATTGGACGTAACGAATTTGCCACTGACAATCTGCTAGGAAATTAACGTTTTAACTTATGTTCAACATTTAAAAGACATTTATTCAGATTTTCAACCTAGGTTTGAGAACGCTTTGACTATGATAATACCACAGTAGAATAAAGAAAGGGAAAAAAAAGACCGGACACACACTCTCTCTCTCTCTCTCTTCTCTACACTCGTCTAGAATATTTAGGGTTAAACCAGGCAACATTGATGGCATACGTTAAGAATTTGTTATTGACGCACTAGATTCATACCTCCCATTAAAACATTTGTTTTTCGATCAGTTATTTTATATATTAATTAAATTTTAATTTAATTAACACGCGTTTATTAAGTTTTAAACATTTTATTATTCACTACAGTTAGAAATTTAAATTTTTAAAGTAAGTAGCTGTATACCTATTATCTATCAAAATGACATTTAAATGAACAAATTCCATAAAAAACTCACTATTTTGTAAGCAGGGGTCAACCCAAAGCCGAAAAACATGGCTAAGGGTCTATGAGACAAAATAGTTTGAGAACCTCTGGTCTAAGTGAAGAAGTTGAAGATAAAGAAGTTGCATAAAAATGAGCGCATATATATATAAATGTACGCATATATATATATATATATATATATATATATATATATATATATATATACATATATTTAAATGAAACTTAATGCCTATTTATATTTGTTGTTGTTATGTAAAATTTAATTTTCTTATTTTTATAAAATTTTAAAGTTTAAGTTATAGAAACCTCTTTACGCAAGGATTGCTTTATTTTTTTAAAAAATACCATAACACTGAATGTTTGCTTATCAGGTTACTATTTTCTTCAATACACCACGCATTCTCGATGGGATTCAAATCTGGATTGTTAACTATCCAGGCAAGCAATTGGACTCTTCACAGTCTTCCTTAAAAGCATTTCACCTGTGACACGGTGCTCCGCTCCCTAATGCATGAAAATTGAGCATCCATGTGTAGCTTCAACTTCTCATGTAACAAATTAAGACACCGATTTCTATCAATATTGACTTTAGATGGCAGGAAATAGACAGCAGAGCATTACATATACAGATATTGCATCTCATATCAGTATGCAGGAATATATTTCACTTTTTGAATTGCATATGTGTCGTCATGTTTTTTTCTTGTATAGAAAACACCTTAGCACCCGAAGAAAATTTATGCTCACTTGACTCATCAGAAAGTAACATTAAAATTCACTCTTGTACTCATCAATTCTCATATCCTCTAGAGAAATTCAGTCGCATCTTTTCCATGCTTGGTACGAGATTTCCTTACAAATTTATAGGATAATAAACCAAAACGAACCGTCTGGAAGTAGTATCTAACTTGACATTGGTGCCCTTTGCAGTCAGAGTAAATTTAATTTTATTGCAAGAAGTTGTTGGTGGTCATACGACTCTTCTTATTACATGATCATCCCGTGCATGTCTTTTTCTTGTTTGAGAGCTTCTCTTAAGGCTCATGAATTTTCCCGAACATTTAAATTTTTTGACAATTTGATGAACAACTGTCTTTCTCAGATTTATTCGCAAACGTTTCATGCTCAGAAAATTCACCTTTATGAGGGGTCCCTATTTCTGTATTTTTAAAGAAAAAATTTAGTTAAGATAATTGATTTATGATGTCTGATTTGAGAATCTACTTGTTGCAAATTGAAAGAAAGAGACAATGATTTAGTAGTACACGCGTAATTAATAAAAATTACCTTTTAGTAACTCAATATTTTATGCTTACATATTAGATTTTTAATCAAAATGAAGAAGTTAATCAATTTTTAGATCACAGTAAAGGACTACGATGCCTCCTTTAGTAAGTAGTGAAGTTTAAAATATATAAAAAAGCACATTCTCTGGATTGAAAATTGATTTCACTGAGCCTCTGGGTCACGAATTCATCCTTAAACTCATGGCTTGATGGTTTCTGTAAAGATTTATGATGAAGATTAAGCAAGTTGAAGGTTTTCGTTTGGGTTGGAATGAGTTTCAAAATATGTGACACTCGCCTATGAATGGATCACGCAGTTGTAGTGGTAAGGTGTTGAATTCTGGCAACCATAAGAAAAATAATTGGATGCATATTAGTAGTACAAAGCAGCATTTTGTTTTCTGGATTCATTGGGGAGTCCCGACAAATTAGAAGGAAGATTTTTCTAGTCAGTTTTTAGAACTTTTTATGAATAATAAGGAGTTTCCCTGTTAAAGATTCATCTAAAATAACTCCTAAATATATGGTGAAATTGAATCACGAGATCTTAGTGTTAAGTTAAAGAAGGGTGAATAGTCTTAAGTTTTCTAGTTAGTCACTATTTTTTGCTCTTTTTTTTTTTACTTCTTGTGTTCTTTTTTTGACTATTTCCAAGAGCACCTGTAAATACTGAGTTAGAATACGTAGTTCTCTGCCGTTTTTTTTTTTACTTATTTACATAAATAACTTCTAGTAGGAAACGTGGACTTATTGAGAAAAAATAATGTAGAGAAAAAAACGCTTGTAAAATTTATAAATAAAAATAAAAACGAACATCTCAATGCTAAATATTTAGTTACATATGTGCGATTCGTGGACAACAATAAATCAGTTGTTAAGGTCGAAACTTCTTCGCCAACATTTCATAAGTCCTACGGTGAGTTTTCATTCATGATCAAGCCAAAAATTGTTATACAGAAAGATTAGGATTGTTAAACGATAAATCGAATTAAATCTAAAACTTTTCGCATACCATTGTGAAAGGTTCGGATAGTGAGGTGTCAAACCGGATGCTATCTTCACTCATCGTTCAAGACCAGAAAACTACGAGATTTGTCGTCAAAATGTTTCATACAGCACAAGCAAGTGAAATTAAATCTAACCAACTAAATCTATTATTTTCGCAATCCCTTCGAAAAAAATATTTTTGGCTAGCATTTATAGATATTAATTGTTTTCTAAATGATTATTGCTTACACTTTAAAATAATCCACTTAAGGTATCCGACTACGTTCGGGGCCGTGATTTTAAAAAGGCACATAAATGGATAATTTTCATGATATTTGATGTCACTTAGAACACATGTATAAAATTGTTTTAAGGACATTTTGACAAAAAAAATTATTTAAATACAATATTTTGGCAAAAAGTTAACTTAGAATAACCTTTTTTCAAAATGTTCTCCTTTTGTGAAGAATGCTTCGATTATAATAATATTTTGCCTGTATATAGCTCAGACCTCTATACAGAGGCTCAACTATGAGTTTTGAAAAAATCACATTATTGTTTAGAGTTACAACCATTTGAAATAATTATCGGCGTTTTTTTCTTAAAATTTCTCCTCTCTGTTATCGTAAAACATGGATAAACCCACTTCTAAGTTATATATTTCAAAAATTCTAGTTGAGCCTCTGGTTCAGAGGTTTGAGCTATATACACGCAAAATATTATTATAATAGACGCATTTTTCACAAAAGGAGAGTATTTTGAAAGTGGGTCATTCTATGTTCATTTTTTGTCAAAATATTTTACTTAAATAATTTTTTATTGTAATACTATTCTTAAAACAATTTTATATACATTTTCTAATCTAAGTGACACTAAATATCATAAATATTATCCATTTACACGCTTTTGCAAAATCGCGGTTTCGAACGCAGTCGGATACCTTAAATAAAATGAAACATCAATAAATTTATTTGTAAAAGTAGTTGTGAATAGTCTATGAGACAATGCTAATGGATGTATAGAATACCTATTATAATGTTTTCACACAGCCTGATAGAAGTTAAAGCACCCCGATCCTATAGAATCACAATAAATTGTTTGGCTAGTTATTTTCAAAGTTGTATAAGTATATTAAGGCAACAAAATCAAGTTTTTTTAAAGTAAATGTATCTAAGTAGAATACATATATATGTACTTACTTATATTTTTGGAAGATGAATAACAATAAATAGAATTGTTTTGAAAAGTCTAGTTGTGTGTGTTAAATAATATAAGAGATTTCTGATATTTTCTGACAATTTTTTATTTATAAAGATCTTTGAATAAAGTATAGGCGATCTTTTCAGTATTTAAGAAACATAGTCCTATCGTTTAGCTGATACGGAATTCAATAAAAAGTCCAGACAAGGAAATAATAGTCTGTGATTATTCAAAATGGATGTTTGCTTTTAGTTGTAGGCAATTTAGGTTGCATTACTTTTTGATGAATAATATTTTTTTATATTCTTGGAGACTCATTAAATAACCCCCAATAAAAATGGTTTCTTATTTTGCATATGATATACATTTTGGAAAATTAGCTACACACAGTAACTTTCCTTTCAACTCATATAAAGTTATGTTACAATTTTCCTGTACCAAATGATTAAACATGCTTGGTCCAAACTGGAGGGGGGCCGTAATAACTCTACGAGGAGGGCGTGAGCATACTGAAAAGTCGAAAACAAAAGATTATTTTAAAAAAATTACTAATTTACTGAAAGTAAAAAACAAAAATACTTTCTGACATAACAAAAAATGAAATACACATTTACACTAATATAATACACTTATAAATGTATCAGTACTGCACAATGTATTTTATTTTATAATTAATTTAAGAATACTAAGACCATGTGTATAATAATTACCATTAACTCCATGGTCTTATCATATATAAAATTATATACAAAAATTAATATTTATCTTGATAATTTGTATGGTTAATAATTAATCATTTAGCTGCCGATTAAAAGTTACGCAATTCACACCCCAATGCCACCGTTTTCCACATAGTCAAGCATATGTGATGTATTGGAGGGGGGAAGAAAGGGATAAATAAGTACCATCCTTCTCAAACATTTCGTCAATGTTCGTTTATTGCATTCCAAAGCCTTCTGAATAATTTTATGGATAATAGTGAACAGAAAACATCGTACTTTTTTGAGACAGACGCTCATGTACGTCCGGGGAAAATAACGCTTTAGCGAACGAGACGTTTGTATATGCCGGTGGCACCTAAGAGGTTAAAGTGGTATTGTAGCTTTAGCATCAAAGTATGGTATTATTGAATTCAATACATTGTTATTATATGGAGGGAGCCCCGATGAAAATAATGATTGAATATTGGGTCGAGGATATTGAAAGTTTGAGAAACTCTACTGTAAGCAGATTCAATGGGGGGTTTTTTTTTCTAAATTTTAAAAAAGCAATCCGCTAAAACATCAATTGAGTATTGATATTTTGTAATCAACGAAATGACAAGAAAAGTTTTCATTTATTTTTCCGAATAATCACTTTAGAGCATACACATATATTTAAATTAAAGACAGCAGAATATAGCTATATTTTATTGTATTATATAAATAACTTATTAATAACTTACAACACTAAAAAATAAGTTTTTTTACAACTAGTATTTCAATTGAATTATCTGCTTGTCTTATAATTAAAATTCCATTCTTTCATAATAAACACGTTTAACAAATTGTGAAGAACATAGTATAGAGCAGGATGGGCATATAGCCGCCTCCAAAGAGGATGGCTTTTTCCCCGGCCAGACAAAACCATCAGTAAACCGAATTGACAGAAAATATTGTCTATATTTGGGTCATAATATATTTGTGAACAAAGTTTTTCTTATATAAGGATCAACAGGAGTAAATATCGACGCCAGTTGGTGGACATTAACTTGCAGGCTGTGATAAAAATGCCAAAAAGCGATCTCATTCCTGATTTAAAAAAAACATTGTAGAAATGTTTGATAGGGTATACACACACACACACATTTATCTCATTAAATTTATTTTAAAATTAAATGTGCTTGAACTATAGATAGGAAATTAGCACAGTAAATAAATTGAACATAACTGCCACTACTTTATTTAGCTTACATTTTTTTTTTATTTTTCTGATATAATTCATAACCTTTTCTAAGATGCAAAGTTAATTAATGAATATAATCGTTTTAAAAAGATACGGCTCTCCGGTATTCTCCACTCCTACAAAGTCGCCCTCGAACCAAATAACTGTCTTCCCCTGCTATTGAAAACCATCATTAAGTCTATTGAATTATTTTTAGCACTAAATATATATATTTGTCAATATTTATTTCATGGTTCTTTTAAAATTTATGGTTTAAAATCGAATTTCATCCATTATATTTTTCATAATGTTGGTGCAGTTTAGTAAAACTGTATATTCAATTACTCGCAATTCAAGGAGTTTCGTATTTGTTTCTTTCTGGAAATGCATGCAATAAAATTCGTCTGGCTATTGCAATGTCCAGACAACTATCAGATTCTGTTGCGGGAATCGCGCGTTTCATTTCGAGGACACAGCAGAAAATTTTTATGCGAAAGGGTTAATAACTTTTAACTTTGTAAAAAACAACCGCGACCACTTTCACCCTCTGATTATACAACCCTGATTAAAAATGGCCATGCTGTCGCATATCTCATCAGTCTCAGCAGCACCGACTCTTCAGAAACTCGAAAAGTTCGGTCAACATTTGGATAGTAGATACAATCCCGATGAAAGACATTTAAGTTGGAAAAGTTATCAATGGGTTGAAAAATAGACGAGCTGGGAAGTTTTGTTTACGCAAAAGCGATAATAACGAAATGTCCTTCAAAATAATAGAGGAAGAAATATTGCTTACGACTTCCCACACTTGAAAAATATTGCTGGCTAAGATATTAGCGGCGTTTGAAATTCCTACACGGGAAAATCTGATTACACGTGTCAGCCTCTGGCACGAGCATGTGCGTTAATTTAGCATATCTACTATGCCTTGGTCGGATGATTCGTGAATAGCAAGAGGAAAAGATTTCATCAGACTCAGTAATTAAATCAGAACTTAACGGCACGTGTCTCTTAAAATGGACAGTCTTTGTTGTGTGTATACTCTTGATGTAATGCTCACGAAGTATCTTAATGCTAGTATATTTTGAAAAATTATGAAAGACAACTTAATAATTCTATTACTGAAATTACACCCTTACTTTTATTTCTCAAGGTTTTACATGGCTATTACCTGTTAAATATATTACTTGACCAATACTTAAAGACAACTGCACTTTATCATGGTTGAAATCCTCTTTCAAAGCAGGAATGTCTTTCAAAATACTATTTTGACAGTTAAAAAAAGAGGTTTGATTTCGGGATTATATAAATTCTTGTCAATGGTACTTTGAAAACTTTTTGGTGTTTTATAATCAAATTGTACTTACTCTTTACAGGGGCATATTTTCTAGTAATGTTATGGAATAAAATTATTTTTGGGATAGAGATTGATTTACAAAAATAAATTACTAGATTAGTATCTAAAATTAATTTGATTTTTAAGATCATTCATTTTGGGTGGGCAGTATGTTTCCCATCTCTCACTGGAATCTCTTCAAAGGTAGAACATCTTATGTTTTGTGTTTCCTTTTATGCCTCACTACATAATATTTATAAAATATAATTTGAAAATACTAAATTTTATGAGGAATTATTTATACATGCATATCTTTATGTATAAAAAATCTTCTGTGTGTGTGTATGTGACTAAACTCCTCCTAATCGGCTGGACTGATTTTGATGAAATTTTTTGTGTCTATTTCAGTGGATTTGAGAATAGTTTAGATTCACAATTCGGTCCGATATCGCAATTACTTAAAAAGATATTAATTAAAAACATTAAAAACATTCAACTCCATATTCCCCTTCATTGTTGTAACAACGTTATTGTTATAAAAAAATTACGTAAGTTGGCGTCGAAAATCGATTTTCAGCCAAACTGGCCAAACTGTATATTTATTGTTACAAAAATGCAGAGGAATCGTGCTTTTTAGCGTTTTTAATTAATATCTTTTCAAATAATCTTTATATAAGTAATTCTTCTGTGCGTGTACCCGTGACTGACTCCTCCTAAACGGCTGGATCGATTTTGATGCCATTTTTTGTGTGGGTTCAAGTGGATTCGAGAATGATTTAGATTCACAATTTGGTCCAATATCGCAATCAGTTAAAAATATATTAATTAAAAACCTTAAAACGCATAATTGTTTTACCCATGTGTGTTGTTTATTCTGCTAATGCGCGGCAAGGGGAAAAAAGAAGAGGGGAGAATTTTCCGATATTTTCACCGTTTTTAAAATTTAAATCTCATTTTTCTATTAAAATCAGACAAAGAATAATTACAGTATCGCAAAAATTATTCATTTCTCCACGATACAGCATATATCTTCATACGTATAATTCTTCTGTGCGTGTGTATGTGACTGAGCTCCTCTTAAGCGGCTGGACCGATTTGGATGATATTTTTTGTGTGGGTTCGAGAATGATTTAGATTCATAATTCTGTCCGATATCGCAATTAGTTAAAAATCAACCAAAATTATGTAAGGGCGTGCGATTTTTCATAAAAAATCGTGGGCAATATTTTTGAGGTCGCTATTTTAAGCGGCAAACTTCAAGGTGGTGTTCTACTTCTACCACAGATCCCAATGATTCTTTCAGACTCACCTACCCATTCAAATGTTTGCAATTTCCAATTCACTTGGTATTTGCTATGACCATTAATAAGTCACAAGGTCAAACAATGACAATTTGTGGCTTAGATTTAGAAAACTCTTGCTTTTCGCACGGCCAATTATATGTTGCATGTCCGAGGAGGTTTGGCAAACCACCGCATTTGTTTGTTTATACCCCTTAAGGATTGACCAAAAACATTGTACATTCAATGGCATTACGATAAATTTATTTTTTGTGCATTAAAAAAATATACCTGTTATGAAAATAGCTCGAGTTTTATCTTTTTTACTAATCAAAACCAGTTTAAGTTTCTATTCAGAATAGGTTCTATATCGAACTTAGTTCATAGAAAATACATACTCACACGTAATCCATAGGTCGAATTGTGGTAACTGTACATGTGATGATGTCAGATATTGTAATAACTTTCTTTGTAAAAAATTTCATCAAAATGGTCCAGATTGTTACAGCTTATTCAAAAAAGTTTGTAATTTTCGGATTTAAGATGTATGTACAGGGCAACGTCTGTCGGGACCTCTAGTATATATATATATATATATCTTGTATTCAAATATTCAAGAATTTATACATATTACCTTCCATGAAACCAGAAAATAGGAATCAACACATAGTGGGACATTGCAAGCTGTACAAATGGGGTGGGGGAGGGGTATCTTGTTTTCTTTGCAAGTGTTTTTGTAGAGCACAAACGGCAATATCGGTATATTTTTGTAAAGTTGGCATATGGTCACTAACTGTATCCAATCGTTCGTCATCTAGAATAGTTTGGCTGCTGCTCAGGAAGCTTATGGGTAGTCCTTTGCATTAACGATTTGAAAATCCATAAATCAGCAGTCGTGCAATCCGAAGTGTTATCAATATAAATCATAGGTGGGAAAATAGCTTCCTATCGATATTTAAAAAGTAGAGAATTTCGTTGTAAGTATACCTCACAGGGCCTTATAAAAGGTTAAAGGATATTCAATATAAAGAACTAAGAGATCTTTACCTTTTTTTACAAGGCTTTTAGACACCAATCTGTTTTGTCTTATAAATAATGTTAATTTCAAATTTAAGAAATACATATAATAAATCTACGGATGGGCAATTTGAAATTTAACTAAATGATAAAAATTGTTTAAGATTAGAGTAACAAAAAAACTGACGAGTCTATTAGGACCACAGGTTGCTTTCCATCTACAGCCAAGAAAATATGTGAATACTTATTTATCCATATAAACCAATATTTTTAATTATTTGTGAGAATTAAAACAAAGGAAGTCATTGCATTCATGTTTTATGTATACGCATCTTGTTACACTCATGTCCAGTAATTAAGGATAGAGCAAGCTACGGCAAATAAAATTTCAGAAACAAAGCAAGCGTGACTTACATATAAAGCTTATTTATTAAACTAAAGATATAGAACAAAAAAGATGGTGAAAAGAGATGTTTGATATCATTCTTAAAAAAATATTTTTTTTTACTTTCAGGTACAGTTATAAAAAACACCCTCTTTGCAAAAAGTTAATTTTACATGATTTTGTTAGAGACTCAAAGGTATGTTTCTCATAAGATGAAATATAGTCCGTACAACACCTAGGCATGCTGAGTGTCAAATTATTAAGCTGATCCTGGCTGATCAACTCACCAAGGAATGCTTTTCGAAATTCTAGTATACATGTAAGAGGTGGTTGATAGCCTGTAATTCGTTAATCAAGCATGTCCCACACATTTTCTGTCAGATTTAAGCCGGTTGAGAATGCTGGCCCTTCTATATGGGCGATATTCTCAAATTGAAAGCAATCATGTACGATATTTGCTCAGTGAGAACGAGCTTTGTTATTCATAAATTCAAATTCTGGGCTCATGATACCCCTAAACAAACGCAGATGTTGTTTCAGAATTATGCCTCAATAAATTTGGCTTGCCGTGGTTCTGATTTAAACATGCAGATCTGTTTTGGAACACGGTATAGTCCTCCTCCCCAAACCGAGCAATCCTGCACCACCGTAACGTTGTCGTTCAATGCTGTTTTGGTGGTAATGGGTACCTGGTGTTCTGCACATGAAAATACGACGTGAATCTGACCACAAACTAAACCTGTACTCTTCAGAAAACATCTCATAAGTCCACTGTTGCGGTGTCCACAATGCATTCTCTATACTCCAGACTAAACGCTGTTGACAGTGAGTTGCCGTAAGTGGAACATATCTGACATGCCTACGATTATATAACCCAATATGACCCAATCGTCTATACACAGTTTTTCTTGAAACTGTGGTACACATGGCTGCAAATACCTTACGAGACTGGTTGGATGCTGTGCTTCGTCTGCTTCTTTTGTCAGTTTCTGTCAAATACTGGAGTTCATTCGGCGTTATAACTCGGGAGTGACCTGTACTGTAACGTCTATTGACATTTATGTCACCTTGGAATTGTTTCTAAGCCCTGGAGATGACTCGTTGAGCAATTTTATGTTCCTCTGATGCTTCCATCTTACATTCCAAGCCCACATTCCTTGTGATTGATAATTCTACGACATAAAGATTCAATTCACATGCTTCCTCTATGTCAGAACTATTTGGTTATGGCACTGAGCGACTTACAGAGTACTTATAACCAATTTTACATCTTTACCACCTTTCCTTTTATATCTCTTACACTCTTGTCATTGTGACATACTATAGGCGTCATTTGGTGGCTTCCTGTAACTTTTTTATTATTCCTGAAGATGAGTGTTCTAATTTTACAGGTGAAATTTTTATATTAGAGTTTAATATCTGTCTGAATTTAAGGACATGAGTGTAAACAAGAATATTTAAGTAAATACATTTTTTTACTATTTCGTTGAACAATTTTCACTAGCATTCTTTAAAAGTTTTTAAAATTTTCCTGGTTTTGAAGCTACTAGGTTTTGGCCATATACAATTATTTTTCATCCCTTCCATTAAATATCTTTCTATTTATTAGATGTATCATCATAATTTAAAATAAGGTTTTTAAAATTAGTTCCCAAAATGCATGCACTATTAAATCGATACTATAATAAAACATGCATTATAGTATGTCATCCTCAAATTGAATAAAGGAAACTGAAAAGTATTTTCTGAATTCATAAAAAATAAAAATTAAAAAATAAATTAAATAAATAATGTATGAAGTTATTCAGTTACTCAAATTTATTTAATAACTCAGTTTATCACGAAAATGTTGATAAAAATTTACAAATGGAAGCAGCCGAATTTCAATACTACAAGAAACTGCGAATAAATGCAACGAAATTGGAATGTGCCATTTCAAAAGTATATTGAAGTAAAGAACTCTATTAAAAATTATTAATAAGAAGAAAAACTGTTATTAATCTTTGATAAATAGTTATGCAATCAAGTAGCAATTTTTAATTTAGATACTTCATAAATTAAAGGGGAGTAGGAAACCTCTATAAACCCCCGACAATGTTAAATTGGCCGTTTCCGATGTACTTTTTCTCAAAATCTGTTATATGTACATGTTTGAAATTTTTCATACACCTTTCTCATTATACTGAAATAAGCTTTTAGCTAATTTTGAATTTTTTTATAATTTATAAAATATTTTATCAAACATAATGAAATTTGACCCATTTTTCACGTAGAAAAATTTGTAAAAAATAAATTTTTGAATTTTTTACAAAAAGCTTATTTCAGTATATATTAAACATCATTATAAATATAACAAAAAAAATTTACATACCTGTGAATAGTAGTTTCTCAGAAAAAGTACATCGAACACATCAAAATTTACAGTTTGAGATAAATTGATTTTAATGTATACAGTGAGACTTTTAATCGGCTAGGAAATAAAAAAAATAAAAGGCTCAATTTACAATAAAAGATACATGTTTTGGTTTATATTAGACGTTCAACTTTTTCAACCAAAAACGAAGTAATTGTTTACATTTTTTGCCATTCAAATGGGCATGTCTCAGTTTCAACGATTATTTAAAAATATGTTTTAAGGGCTTCTAATTACACTAGAGGTTAAAGTAAGGTGTTTTTAGAAAGGATATAATCTATACAATTTAAAAATGTAAAAGTCTCAAATTTTCAAAAAAATAAGATTTTAGCTTTCCAACACCCCTTAGCTACGAAATTTAAGCATGAATTATGGACCTGAAAATTCAACACAGAATCTTAGAAATTATTTTCATTTAAAACTTTAACATGTTGATTATGAAATGTTATGTTGATGAAAAATAAACTCCTGTTTGTGAAAATTGCAACACCACGAAGGACCTACGCGAGTGAGCTGAAATTTTCAGGAAATGTAAAGTAGGGCATGATATGCAAATGATTAGAATTGCAGACCGGTAGCGCATGCATATGCTGAGCAGCGCCCTCTGAAGGGCGGATCAAACCGAATATAAATAGACGGCTGTAGCGAGGCGTGTATGATTATCGGTGGTTATATGTTATTGTAAACGTTAACGGGATCTTTACTATGCCTCGTCGACGAAAGGGAGCGAAATTTGAGCAAATTTCGGAGTTTGAACAGGGCAGAATCGTCGGCCTTCGTGAAGCTGGGTTGTCTTATCGTGCAGTAGCCTCTCGTGTGCAGCATAACAGCAGCACAATAATGCGTGTTTCGAAGCAGTGGACGGACGAGGGTCGGACAGCTCGGAAATCCGGGAGTGGACCCCGAAATGTGACGTCAGCTCGCGATGACAGACGCCTGGTGCGAATGGCTCAGACGGACCGCACAGCCTTTTCTAGACTACTGGCAACACAGTGGTCAACAGCTACATGTGTTTCATTGTGTGCTTCATCAATTCGGAGACGTCTGCTGCAGCGTGGGCTGCGCGCAAGGATTCCTTTATACAGGATTCCTCTCACGCAAAACCATCGCCACCTGCGGCTACAATGGGCCAATGTGCATAGGAGCTGGCGTGCTGATTGGCAGCAGGTCGTCTTTTCTAACGAATCCCGCTTCAATTTGTGGCACCATGATGACCGAATTCGTGTCAGGTGCAATGCCGGTGAACGGCACATTCCGGAGTGCATTATCGAACGCCACAGTGGACGAACACCCAGAGTTATGGTCTGGGGTGCCATAGCATACCATGGACGATCACAATTGCTACAAATTGTGGGCAATTTTAACAGTTTCCGATACATAAATGAAGTTTTACAGCCCCAAGCTATTCCTTTCCTGCAAGGATTGCCAGGGGCTGTATTCCAGCAGGATAATGCCCGTCCACATGTCGCCAAGACTGTCAAATCCTACCTCGATTCGCAGAAGGTACAGCTTCTTCCTTGGCCTGCGTATTCGCCGGATATGTCACCGATTGAACATGTGTGGGATATCGTTGGGCGGCGTCTCGCTCGTGATCTTCGTCCTGTTGCTTCTACAGACGAACTTTGGTTGCGCATACAAACAATATGGAATACTCTTCCGCAGGCAGATATTCAAAGTTTGTTTAACTCCATGCCGCGTCGTGTAGCAGCTCTTATTGCGGCGCGTGGTGGCCACACAAAATACTAAGTTCTATATCTTTTTTTGTTGTTTGTTTGGTTTGAAAATGTAATCATTTATTTGTACCATTACCACCCAACTGTGTATTAAATTTCATTCAACTATGATGCTTCCTTCATGGTGTTGCAATTTTCACAAACAGGAGTTTATATATGTTGATGATGAAAGATTAAACACATATTTCTTGTATTATGAATTGAAAATACAAGTATTCATTCGTTATGAGCATTTGAAACATAAAAACCAAGCAATATGCCTGTAAAAAAAAAAAGATCGCACAGATACCAAACATATTTTAAGACCAGTGTCGATTTATATATTGGGCTCTTGGGGCGGAAGCAAAGTGGATCGGAGCCCGGAGAATCCGGACTTACCAAATTTTCTGGTTATAAATTTTGATCCACCAGTGGCAAGGGGGCTTGTAGATCTTCTGTACTCAGAGCCTAAAATGAGCTTAAATCGGCACTGATTGAGACGTTGATAAAATTTATATTTAACTAAAAATAAGAACGAAGTTTATTATCAAACACAGATATATTGCTGAAAATTATGGTAGTTTTCATTATATAACAGTTACTTATACAACATAAATACGGTACTGTTAGGCTACGAACCATATTCAACTTTTTGAATCCGGTACAGTTAAACTACGCGAACACTACTTCTTATAAAACTAGAAAGGAAAATACGTTTCCCTTTGTTTATGGAATGCATCTGACAAATAAATGTGCTTATTGATATTAAATATTAATGTCGGATTATTTAAGCAAGAAATATGGAAATATTTAGTGAAAGAACAGTTGAATTTGAAATGGAATCATATGAAAAATTTGTGTTTATATATTTTTGTGAATTAATATTTTGTTACATGAATGATATTTATATACTAAAGAACGTCTAAAGAAAGAAATTACGCCAACTTTACAACATATTTAATTCTAAGGTTACTCACTTGTGTTGTAAAATAAAAAAGCCGTTTTCACAATCGTATTTTACGTATTGATAGATGTAGCTATTTATATATCTTCGTATTAAAAATAAAATAGAGCAAAAATTAATATTTGAATTGCCTTTCGTACTTCAAACCATCATAATCTTGATCAAGCTTCAACGAACGACCATGACCAAACCTATTTGATCATTAATGTATCAAACATAAGACATCTCAACACGGTTTATCAAATATACGATTACTAAATTCATGGTATACAAATATTAGCAGTTTCTTTCTGTCAATTGAACTGAAATCGTTACATAATTTGAAATTTTTTGTCCATCACACGCACGGATATGAGTAAAGTTAAGATTTTTGAAAAAGAAGATAATATTACAAATTTACTGATAAATCTTTCAGATATGTCCCGGGAAATATTCCTGGTTTTGAGTAAAATGTAAGAAATTGAATGAATTTAAATAAAAATTTATTTAATTCCCGTGACTGGTTGATTATTAACATCGCATTCAGAAGCAAGAAGAAGGATATTGCCGATGGACATCGTATTTTTAGATTTTACTCGAAAAATCTAAAAAGTCTTTAAAAAAACCTAAAGATTTTCAATTTAAAGTATCTGACTACGTTTGGAACTGTGATTTAAAAAAGTGTATAAATGGATAGTTTTCATGATATTTAGAATCATTTGGATTAGAATATATGTATAAAATTGTTAAAAGAATATTATTAGAATAGAAAATAATTTAAATTCAATATTTTGGCAAAATATAAACTTAGAATTACCTATTTTCAAAATATTTTCCTTAGATAAAAAATTCTTCTATAACAATAATAATGCCGCACGCATAATTTGCTACAAGTCCCGATAGCCGAGTTGGCAGAGCGTTGGACTGAACTTCCTCAGGTCTCGGGTTCGAATCCCGGCACCGGCAGATTTATCCAAAGACTGGAATTTTGTTCTTGTTTTTAATGTATTGTTTCTCTAGGTTCTAGATGAATCCAGATCATTCTTTAGAGTGCATACTGGGTATTTCTCGAATATTCCGAAGTGTATAAAAGCAGAGTTCATCGCCAGTTGGGGATGTTCTCAGTCCAGTGTTGTATCGAGCTCCCAGCGTTAGAATAAATCTAATTGTTTGTTTAATTGAACTGTGTACTTCTTTCGAACTCCGTGACAAGTTTGGTGGAGGCGCGGGGTACAATTACGTCAAACGTGGATAATAGCGACAACCTTCGCAGGAGCCTCCGGTTAAGAGGATTATCCCCGAATTCGGACTGTTAAAAGAAAATAGTAGGAAGAGGACAAAAATGCCGACCGAGCAAGAAGCCAAGCCCGCTGTAGTAACACCTTCGTTACAGCAATGGAGGAGCCCATCGACCTTCCGAGGAGCGCCTGGGGAAGACCCTCAAATGGCTTAAAGAGTACGATCGAGTAGCCAACTTTAACAAGTGGGATGACATGATGTGCCTGGCTAACGTTTATTTCTTTCTTGACGGTACTGCGAGACAGTGGTATGTCAACAACGAAGACGCCTTAGATTCCTGGGAAGCGTTTAAAAATGGACTAAGTGTACTTTTCGGTGATCGTCAAAAATATACCAGAAGGGCAGAAGAACAACTAAAATGCCGAGCCCACAGCGTTCAGGCGAGAGTACACAGTCCTACATACAAGGTGTATTAGGACTTTGCCAAGAGGTAAATCCTCTGATGAAAGAAGACGAAAAAGTGTCACACCTAATGAAAGGTGTTGCTGAGGATATTTATCAGGCCCTGTTGACGAGAGAAATCAACGACACAGCAAGTTTTATCAAATGGTGCAACTATATCGAAGATATGAAGCAGAAGAGAGTTGGTCGACTGAAATTTGAAAGGCTTCCAAACGTCGTACCGGTTGCATCCCTGACGGATGAGACTGATTTGGTCTCTCTTATTCGCACAATCGTACGAGAAGAAGTCCATCGACTAGTTAACCAGACGCAAGAATCTTTGGACTCCGATCCCCAGTCCTTAGAAGAGATCGTTCAAGACGAAGTTGAAAGGGTTTTGGCCCCAGTGTCAACAAAACCTACAGAAACTAGACTACGACCAACATACGCCGCTGTAACCAGGAAATACAGAGCTCCTGTTCAGAAATTCCCACCTCAACCAAGAAAAACAGATGTGTGGAGAACGGCTGACAACAGACCTGTTTGTTTCCACTGCGGACGTCCTGGACATGTAATGCGCTACTGCCGAGAGAGAAAGGCTGTCTTTGACAACTCTCGAAACCGCCGACGGAACTTCGACGACGTTGGCACTGAAGAAGAAATACGCCGACCAAACTCTTCTCGCCGTTTTACGCCAAGTCCCACGAGAGGCCGATCCCCAATACGTCGTTACAGATCCCCGTCGCCATATCGCCGATCCAGTCAGTCGCCAGGCCGTAGGAGCGAGGAAAACTAAAGAGAGCGACCTTCCAAGGAGGTGAGGCCGCGTGTACTGAAATCCTCCGTCGACCGCCAAGATGACTGGTAACCAACTAGACGTAATAATAGATAAGAAGCCGATACGTGCTCTAGTAGATTCTGGGGCATCGTTTTCTGTCATATCCGATAAGTATCGCCGATTTTTAAAGAAAGTTCTGTTTGCTGATGCCAAGAGCGTTATGCTGAAAGTTGCGGATGGAAATTTTGTTCGGCCGATAGGGAAATGTGTTTTACGTGTCCGTATAAACAATCGAGAACTGCCGTTTGAATTTATTGTTTTATCACATTGTAGCCATGACGTCATCCTAGGATGGGACTTTTTAGAGGCGTCTCAAGCCGTTATAGACTGTGGACAAAATGAACTTGTTCTAGAAGACATCTGTCGAGACTCCACAGCGCCTGACGCCTGGAATTTGTATGCCACCAGAGACTATACACTTAAGCCGCATTCTTTAACTAGAATAACAGTATCAGGATATCAAACCCGAGGAGACATAAATGTAGTTCTAGACGGCAGCAAACATTTGCTCTTCGAGAAAAATATTGCTACACCGTCCATGGTATCCACATATCGTAACGGAAAAAGTGATGTCTGGGTTACCAACCTGCAGTTCCGAAACCAAATCATCCCTAGAGGAATGTGCATAGGCCAAGCTGAACCACTAAATGAAGGGCATCTATGTGTTATTTCCGACACATCGGGTTGCTTGGATGACCAGCAAGAAACTTCGGAGTCACAGATGAATTGTTCGTTAATGATGTCACCCGAGTTAAGTGACGAACAGAGAAACAAGCTATCCGAACTACTCCGGAAATTTTCTGGGCTTTTCACGAAGACCGACAAGTCGACAGCCGCGAAGACGAATGTGAAACACAGGATTTTTACTGGTGATCATGCTCCAATCAACCAACGAGCCTACAGAGTCTCACCGACTGAAAGACGCATCATTCATGAAGAGGTTCAGAAAATGCTTGATGAAGGTATCGTCCAACCCTCTGAAAGTCCTTGGTCATCACCCGTTGTGCTCGTAAGAAAAAAGACGGTAGTTGGCGTTTTTGCGTCGATTATCGCAAGCTGAATAGCGTCACGAAAAAGACGTTTATCCTCTGCCTCGTATTGACGATACGCTCGACTGTCTGAAAGGTGCCAAGTTCTTTTCTTCCATGGATCTCCGATCTGGTTATTGGCAAATAGAAATAGACGAAGCGGATCGTGAAAAGACGGCATTTATTACCCCCGAAGGCTTATACGAGTTTAAAGTCATGCCGTTTGGTCTCTGTAATGCACCTGCGACCTTCGAGAGAATGATGGACAATTTGCTACGCCATTTTAAATGGACTATGTGTCTTTGTTACCTAGATGACATAATAGTGTTCTCAGAAACTTTTGAAGACCATCTTATACGATTAGGACTTGTTCTAAAATGTCTTCAGGAAGCTGGTCTTAAATTAAATTCAAAGAAGTGTCTTTTGCTGCCCAAGAAGTAAAGATTCTAGGCCATCTTGTATCTAGTAATGGCGTTCGTCCCGATCCCGACAAAATAAAAGCCGTAAGAAATTTTCCCACTCCAAAGAATATACATGACATACGAAGTTTTCTTGGCCTTTGTTCATACTTTAGAAGATTTATTAAAGGTTTCTGTTATCTCGCCGAACCTTTGCAGTCGTTGCTGAAAAGTGGCGTGGAGTTTCATTGGGGTCCTGAAGAGGTGGAAGCATTTAACAGTCTTAAGAAAGCACTTACTTCGGATCCAGTATTGGGGATGTACGACGAAAGAGCTTCTACAGAAATCCATACCGATGCAAGCGGGTACGGTATCGGAGCTGTCCTAGTACAAATTCAGAATAATGTCGAGAAAGTTATAGCATACGCTTCTAGAACTCTGACAAAAGCCGAAAAGAATTATTCCACCACAGAAAGGGAATGTCTTGCCATCGTATGGGCTACCAACAAATTCCGGCCGTACATATTCGGAAAACACTTTACTGTTGTAACTGACCATCATTCCTTGTGCTGGCTCATGAATTTAAAGGATCCTTCAGGAAGGCTTGCCAGATGGGCCCTCCGACTTCAAGAGCATGATTTTGACGTAAAATATAAAACCGGTAAGAAGCGTAGTGACGCCGACGCTCTTTCGAGAAATCCAGTGGAAGAGGAAACGGAAACACCAGACAAATTTTTAGCAGTCACGACGAGTATGAACCTTGCGGTGGAACAGAAAAAGATCAAGACCTTGCGAAATTAAAACTTTTGAGCAACTCATCCAAAAACGAAGAATTCAGATTCATCGACGGTATCCTTTGCAGGAAGAATTTTGATCCAGATGGAAAGTTGTGGTTACCAGTCATTCCTAAACATCTACGAGCAGACATACTAAAGCACTTTCATGACGCCCCCACCGCAGGACACCTTGGTTTTGCGAAAACTTATGACAGGATTCGCAAGAGATTTTACTGGCCGGGAATGTACCGAAATGTCGTTCGGTATGTCATGCATTGTCGGGAGTGCCAAAGGAGAAAATCCGTTCCTCAACGACCACCTGGACGTTTAGTTCCCATCCCTCCAGCTATAGCTCCTTTCCATCGCATTGGAATTGATCTCCTTGGGAGATTTCCAAAGTCTGCTCATGGAAACAAATGGATAATAGTCTGCACGGATTACTCAACGCGATATGCAATAACAAAAGCCTTGCCGACAGCCGAAGTCGCCGAAATAGCGAAGTTCTTACTTGAAGAAATTGTCCTCAGGCATGGAGCTCCTCGGGTAATTATCACAGATCGTGGAGCCGTCTTTCGATCCAGACTTGTTTCCTCTCTCGTCGACTTGTGTAACATTGATCATCGTTTCACAACGGCGTATCATCCCAAACAAATGGACTGACGGAGCGCTTCAATAAGACCTTGGCCGACATGTTGTCAATGTATGTGGATGTAGAGCAGAAAAATTGGGATGAAATTCTACCATTTGTAACCTTCGCTTATAATACCGCTAAACAAGAGACCACAGGTTTTACACCGTTCTATTTACTTCATGGTCGTGAAGCGGAAACGACACTAGATACAATGCTACCATTCTGTCCTAACGATTTTGATGACAATAACATCACCAAGATAGCAGCCAGAGCCGAAGAATCACGACAGCTAGCCCGAGTGCACACTCTGAGAGCTCAAGACAAAGATCGTCGACGTTACGATTCCAAACACCAAATGGTATCCTACGCTCCCGGAGATCTCGTACGGGTTTATACTCCAGTGAGAAAAGTCGGTCTCTCCGAAAAACTCTTAAGAAGGTATTTCGGACCGTATCAGGTGCTACGCCGTTTATCAGCCGTGACTTACGCAGTACAAGATTTTGATCCTGCTTCACGAAAAAGAAAACTAAGAGAAGTTGTCCATGTACTGCGTATGAAACCGTACCATGATCCCGCCGAGCAAATCGAAACCGAGGATATTCCTCCCAAAGAATCATACAAAGGACCCATCACTCGTTCCAGAATAAAGACCCTTGAACAAAATGACAGCGGGGCGCTGTCTTCTTTTTTCGAGGGGAGCAATGCCGCACGCATAATTTGCTACAAGTCCCGATAGCCGAGTTGGCAGAGCGTTGGACTGAACTTCCTCAGGTCTCGGGTTCGAATCCCGGCCCCGGCAGATTTATCCAAAGACTGGAATTTTGTTCTCGTTTTTAATGTATTGTTTCTCTAGGTTCTAGATGAATCCAGATCATTCTTTAGAGTGCATACTGGGTATTTCTCGAATATTCCGAAGTGTATAAAAGCAGAGTTCATCGCCAGTTGGGGATGTTCTCAGTCCAGTGTTGTATCGAGCTCCCAGCGTTAGAATAAATCTAATTGTTTGTTTAATTGAACTGTGTACTTCTTTCGAACTCCGTGACAATATTTTCCTTATATATATATATATATATATATATATATATATATATATATATATATATAAAGCAAAGATTTGTCCAGAGGGCATGAACTAGGATTTTAGAAAATTTCACATTATCTTCAGAGTTACTACCAATTGGAATAATTATCGGTGTTTTTTTCTTAAAATTTCTCCACCCTGTTGTATTAAAATATGGATAGATCCCACTTCTAAATTATGTATTTCAAAATTCGTAGATCAGACTCTGTACAGAGATCTGAGCTATATGTAGGTAAAATATTATCATTATAGAAGAATTTTCCATAAAAGAAGAATGTTTTAAAAATAGATAACTCTATGTTCATTTTTTGCCAAAAGAATGCATTTGAATAATTTTTTACTCTAATAGTATTCTTAAAGTATAGTTTTATACATATACTCTAATGTAAGTGACATTAAATATCACAAAAAATATCCATTTATACGATATTGAAAAACAACAGTTCCGAACGTAATCGGATACCTTAACGTTATTAACTGTCTTTCAACTATTTTTTTAAAAGAAACATTGTTTTCAGAAGAATAAGAAAAAAGATGAAGCTTGTTTGGTAAATTGTGTGTGTGTGAGTACAGAATTCATAGAAATTATTAATGCATGTTATGAAATTTTCTTATTGCACTTTAATTTTTCTAGTTTTTAAAATATTAAATGGAAATGAATATACTAGAATCATCTCTATCTAATTTTCTAATGGAAATAAATGAAAAAATACCCATGATTTGCACTCTAAATTCTTTAAGAGCCTTGAATTTTTAATGATTGAAACATTACTTCTTTTGAAAAGTAACTTATCAAATAATAAGCACTAACTATATATTGTTTCACTAAAATATTTTCTTAAATTATTTCATAAATTTTGTAATTTTTTATTAAAAATAATAGTTTATTTGCTTATAATAATATTTGACATCCTTATTCAAAAAAATTGAAAGGGATGTTTAAGTTTTGCAAACCCAGATGTTAAAACATTAAGTCGTATGCTTCTTTCTACAAAATATATGTATAATTTCTTTTTAAAAATAATTTGCCTTATAATTTTATTAAAATTTGTGTGTATATGTACATTTTTGAGGAATCGAATTCGTAATTTTAATTTATCTTTTGCGATGAATAAATTCTACTTTTGGTAAAAACATAAATATTACGTCAAAAAGAAAAGAATGTTAACATATTCTTCTGCCCATTCAATAGTGATTCTAAAATTTGTTTTCTCTTTAAAATGTAAAGGAACAATAGGTTTATATAAAAAAATAGAGTTTTCTTTAGTTTTATGTTGGTAGATTCTATGAAAACATTTTTCTGTGTGTGTGTGCGTCAATTCAACATTCTTTTTGAATGGCAATGTACCATATTCAAATTACAAAAATGGTGAAACGAGGTGAAATCTTTCTGAATTTTTATGAAACTCTTTTTATTTAAACACTAAAAGTTATTTATAAATCAAAAATGAAATAAGTTAAAAGATTTTTGTATTTGAAGTCCTCTCGATAAACTGATAAAGATAAGTAAATTAATGGATTTTTCTTGTGTGTGTGTGTGTTTTACTCTTATCACTTATAACGTTATTGGCCCCGATCAGTTCTATTTATCTAAAATTAATCAAGAATATACGATAAAACATAATGTGTATCTTTTCATGGTATTTCTATTTTATGACTTAACAATGTATATTGGAATATATTGTATAAATAGTAGCCGCCGAAATGTTTGTCCATGAAAGATCGTACATTAGAAAAGTAAATTACGAGTGTAGAGTAAACACTACATTTGCCTTATTTACTATTATATATAAATAACGCAAATATAGTGTTTACTATCAGTAACAATTTGATTGTGATAAAAATACGATTTTGTTCTGAATAAGTTCCATGTATTCTGTATTATCCTTCAAGTTCCCGAAAGCGAGGTACAAAAATTTATTATTATTTATCCATTTTACTTACAATCGTAGAACTAATTTACAATACAAAAGTCAAAATTAAGAATGTTCAACATGAAACTGGAATACTGTGAGAGTCACTACTTCTATAATTTATTATTTTAAATTCTTGAATGCTCATTTACGGACGTAAAAAAAATTCTTGGAAACAATGTTGACCGTTTTTGAAGAAAACAAGAGATTTGAAAAACATAAATAAACTCAAAAAATGTATTAAAAATACCTCTGAAAGATTTTTTCCACTTTAACATGCATATGTATATATCATAATATGAATACCAAAATCGTTTATTACCTCACACAAACACACTTACTATAATACTATCATGTAGATCCTTGCAGCAGTGTAAAACTTAATAAAAGGATGTTTCAAGAAATCTCGATATACCTTTGAAGAATAGAATTCTACGAATTCTACACTGAACTAATATGATGAATGGCAAACATGAAAAATATAAAAAGAACATTTACGTATTTGATTATACTTTGATTGAAGTTATAACGTAGAAGTAAAATAGCTTAGAACATGTTACCTGTGTTTTGAACTCACTCTTTTGTTTCTTGTAAAAAATGGAAGATAACACCTCTATGTAACACCTTTCTAAAGATGCACCTTTTTGTTTTAGATTACTTGAATATACAGCTCTATGTTTTCATTAACATATTCGAATAAGAATATGAAGATATCCAATATTATATCAATCTCAATGAGCTATGCGGTTGTTAGGTATTTTAATATTATAATATACTCGCATATTATGAGAGAATTATATCGGGAAAAATATTTGACTCAGACTTCTTATACTGTCCCTAGATTCTAGCCTACGACTTTTTCAGAACCCTTCTAGTCTCAGTATTTGACCAAAAAGAACGTGCCGAGCATAATTAGTTTGTTGACGTGCAGGTTGAGATATTAGGTCGTATGTTCAAAGCCTTGACCTTAATCTTATGGAACATCTGTAGGTTGAACTAGAGCAAAATACTACCAAAACTTCAAGCATTGATAGAATTGACAATTCACAAGAATAATGTGTGATTCTAAAGTAAAATTCATAAAAAAGTGTTTAGTATCGCTCCTTTTAGGGTAGGAGCTATTACATAGATTTCTTCGATATTTGCTCCTGTGGAAGAAATTCTAAATATTCATGTGTCTGGTTATCTTTAATCTTTGATGCATGGTAATACTTGTCTTTAGTTACATTCAGCGGTTTTTTATTATAATTAAAGTGAAGATGTATTTACCTACTACTTGCGATAAATGCCCTGATGTAACATATTAAATAACAAATTGTATATAAGCTGACCATTGAATTTGTTTTCAAGAGGAAATATTTTTACTTTATTCAATTTTTAAAAAAATTATAAAACTTAATTTTAAAATTAATTTTAATTTTAAAACAAAGAATAATGAATATTGTCAATCAGCCATTAAGATTCTTAATATACCATTGTAAAAATTTTAGCAGGAAGAATCGCTTAATTCATTGAATTTCAATTTCAGCCTTGAATGGTGTTTTTCCATTTCAGCACTTTGTGAAGTAAGTGACCATTTCCGCATTGATTTCATGGTCTTTAGCATAAGCATTATCTTATCCGAGACGCAATTTCGGACAGCCTTGTAAAAATGCTGAGTCCACACAAAACAGATTTATTTATCTATTTTTGCATATTTGCAAAAATCAATATTTCTAGATAAATAATAGTGATGAAGCTGAACTGTATTCTACACACTTCAGCTTTTCAACAAAACGTTGAAATCTCAATGCCGGACTTGATTTAAACATTAGTAGTTTACTGTTTCCAAAGGTTGTCGATGCATGGAATTGCTATAAACAATTTATCAGATTATAAAATTTGATGTTTACATATACAACACACTAAATTAACAGTTCCTAAAAACAAGAACATTAATACGTTTCTTCCGTTACTTTCATTCATTGCATATTTTCGTGTAAGTTTCCTGCATCACACCGGATCATTTTGTGTGATTTTATTTGGTTTTTTTAATTCCTTTACTTTCAGTGAGTTCGTGCTTATTTCCTTAAGTGTATGAAAGTTTGTAAAAATAAAAGAAAATTGTATGTACTCTAGCTTTCCTATATAAGACACCTTTTAGAATTTGTGGAGAAAGGAAACTTGTGACGAGGCTTTCATCGCGTTTTCTTTTAACAGTCCTCTTGGGGTTCTTTGGGGACTAGAATGGCAATTCTCTCCAACCAACTCGAGATGAAGAACGTGATTACGCAAATTAGGAGTCATATATGTAATAGAAGTTTATCGTTCGCGTGGTGGTTATGTGAGGTCTATGTATAAGTGTAGAAATGATTAAGATAGCGTTTAGAAGAATATCAGCCCGAGAATTAACCTACCCGTACCTGTATATCCAAGCTAAAGGTGGATACACGAAACCACAAGGATTAGAGCCGGTTAAAAGCCACGTCAGTTAGGATAAAGAAAGTGGCTGCTTACCTAGGATATATCGGTAAGCGACTTTGATTAAGATATAAGGAAAGTGAGTGTAATAGGGAGATTAGAATTAATCTGTAAAGTTAGATATAGTGGTCAGTTACTCGATTATTTGGTAATACGAGTTATGTTTTCTCATTCCAGGTCTGCTTACTTTGATTATTATTATTGTTGTGTATTGTGATTAAGTTAAGATCTTAATAAACAGATATTAAGATGAACGATTTGCGTAATTCTTCGTCCTTCCCTACAGAAACAGATCACGTAGATAATGAAGAACAGGGGCACCCATGGGCTGATGCCTCACAAACTGAAAGAATTATTATCAAATGAGTTTATTTTATGAGCTGTTATTGTTCTTCATTTAAATCAGTGATTCTGAAACTGTGGTCCATGGACCCCCAGCACATTTCTAGGGGGGTCAGCGTAGTCTCTCACGTACCGTTGACATCTCCCTCGTTTACAGTCTTAAAGGACTCATGGAAAAAGTGAAAGATGTTCCGTCCTAGACTAGATCACTGAATTTCCCTCAATAAAAAAGTCAACTAGACCTTTATTTCCATTAAGAATATTAAGTCAGAGCGAGGTGTTCAAAATTTGGGGAAGGGCGCGATGTCAGTCTGATACATAAAGAGGGGTGAAACGAGGATCAAAAGTTTAAGAACTGCTGATTTAGATGATACGTTACACTGATCGATATACTAAATCTGAATTTAAGTTTAACTACTAGCAAGTCTCATACATACTTTTCAGCTATTTTAGATAAATTCTACTTTGAAATTTTTGCCTTATTTTTTCTTCCAGTGCTTAGTTGTCTTTTTTCCTTTCAAGAAATGATTTAATTTAGTTACTCCTCTCAAACTGAGAGTTTTAAATAAGTTCAATCGAAATGAGAGACTATTGAAGTCTTGATCTAGTGACGGGCTTTCATCACGATTTCTACTAATGTCCTATTGGGGTTCTTTGGGGTCAGAATGGCAATTCTTTCCAACCAAATCCAGAAGAAAAACGTGAGAATGCAAATTAGGAATCTTATAAATAGTAGAAGTTTAGCGTTCGCGAGGTGGCTATTTGAAGTGAATATACGAGGTCTATGTTTACAAACGCTTAAGTTAAAGTGAGAGGAAATCCCGAGTTCAAGAGTTAATCTACCTGTACCTGTGTTATCAAGTTAAAGGTGGATACCATTCCACAAGAACTAAAGCCACGTCAGTTAAGATGTTTACCCAAGGTATATATATATATATATATATATATATATATATATATATATATATATATATATATATATATATATATATATATATATAAAGCGGTAAAATTCTTCAATTAAGATATAAGGAACTTCGTGTATTAAGGAGATTAGTCGCAAGCTGTAACGTTAGATATAGTGGTCAGTTACGCGATTATTTGGTAATACGAATTGTGTCTTTTCACTCCAGATCCACTTCCTATAATTATTACTATCATTTTTGCAGTGATTAAGTTAAGATCTTAATAAATAGTTATTAAGATGAATGATATGTCTGGTTCTTCGTTATTTCCTACAGAAATAGGCCGCGTAGATAATGTGGAAATGGAGCACCCACGGGCACATACCTCACAATCTTTTAATTTGAATCTGGTTAGATCCTTAGTCACATTGAAGCTAATTTTAGAAATACCGACAGATATCATAGCGCTTCCAAAATCCCATCGGTATAACGTAAGGGATTTAATTATCAAATATATTCACAGAAATATATGGAAAAATTCTCATTGTTCTGGTAGTGCTTTCTAAGTTTTGTAGCTACTGGTGGCTCCCTAAAGAAAATTATCACACACGTGACTTTTTAAAGATGTATTGATTTAGAGAAATTAACAGTGTACATGATGAAGGCTAAAAATATTATAGAATTTATTTATATATATAGACTTGTAACATAAAAATCCATTATTATATTTTTTATAAAAACTACAAAAAATTACTGCAGTATATTTTACTTTAACAAAGGCGTATTCATATGATTAGGGAAGATAGAATATTTGGAGCATTTAAAGAAATTTTATACTACCATCTATTTTAATGAATGACAATAATACTTTTGGAAATATGATATAATTAAAAACTTATAACCGCCTAGTTTCGTGACGTAAAAATAGATTTTTTTGTAATTCGTAGAATACAGAGATGAACATTTTGTTTTCTAAAAATAAAGACAAAAGGAATCTAATTTTTTCCTTGATGCTACATTTAATATATCGTGGCCACGATCACAGATTCATGCAGATATTGTTTCCGTCGAGTTCTGATGCCCCTAAAGACCTGTCTTGTCGAAAGGCTGAGACACATTTAATCTGTCGAAGCTCTAAGTCTTCATGGAGTTGAAGTTTGGAGAATGAGATGCTAGCTCAGATGCCGCCTTCCTCGTTTGATCTAAAATGATGAGAGACATTTACCTTTATTTTATGAAAATTGAAGGTAAATAGCATTTTGTTAAAAAAATTTAAGATATCCAACTTTGTTTCTTAGAAATTCTCAGAAATGTTATATGCAAGAGGAAAGTGAAAAGTTCTCCACCTGACAATAAGAACAGCAATTTTTCTTTAAAAAATGATTTGATTCTTCTGCATAATTTCTTTCGATTTCAACACACTTGGGGTCCAGCGTTTCTCTACCATCAGTACTAATTCCCGGAAGAGAGAGTTTGGAAGTCTGTGAAAATATCCATCTACGGCCCTCTCAACTTCTTTACTAGACGTGAAGAGCTTCCCAGAAACAAATTTCGTCAAGTTTGGGAACTGATGAAAGTCAGAGAAGCCCAAATCAGGAGAATAGGGATGATGACGGAGCAAATCATACCCCAAATCCCGCAATTTTCCCATCGCCTACGCGTAGACGTGCATTGTCTTGGTGAAAGGTGATTTCTATCTTCTTCAATCCAGGCCTCTTCTCCCGAATTGTGTCGTCCATCAGGTCGAAAAGTTTGCAGTAATATTCGCCTGTTATTGTACTGCCTTTTTCAAGGTAATTAATTAACAGTATCACTTTCGCATCCCAAAACACGCAGGTCATAACCTTTCTGGCATGATCCGGATCGACTTCATTTTCTTCAGCACTGAACCACCGACTTCCACCCACTGCTGTGACTGCTGTTTCGTTATTGCCATGTAGTAGTGGACTCATAACTCATCCATGGTAACAAATCGCCGCACAAAATTCGTCGAATCCTTATTGAATCGGTCCAAACATTGCTGCCAAAATTGTTAACGCATTTGATCAGCATTCAGCAAGTACGGCACCCATCTTGCACAAAGTTTTCGTATTCCTAATTCTTTGTGCAAGATATTTCGCACCAGTAGCATATACAGGAATTTTTTAAAGGGGAGGGGTCCAGGGTCGAAAGCCCATCATTTTCGTATCATGCTCCAATACGCCACCCAACATATTCTTTTGGTTTTGTCGATTTTCGGGGGAAAAAACAGTAAAAAATTAATTATTGAATAAATAATTGGCAATAATCACCGAAATTTATTAATAATAATAAATACTAAACAAAATTTTATGTACTACATACATAGAATTGTAAAGAATCGATAAAAAATCAAGGGCTTTGGGGGTGGGCCACTGCACGCATCCTTCTTCCGATATCCCCATCGACTTAGCAATGTCACTTACCTTCACTTGCCTATCGTACAATACGATATCATGTACTTTTTGATAATTTTCAGGGTGGTTGCGGTTTTGGGTCATTCTTCACGAGGGCCATCTTCGAGAAATGCACGACCATATTTAAATATAGCTGCTGCCTACTTTTTAACAATTGGTAGGGAAGAAGTAGAGTCCCTGTAAAATTGTGTCAACTCCAGAATGAGTTAATTTCCTTTGGGTTTAGTCCTTCCATAGCGAAGACGCAAGACGTCGACTGTAAAAAAGACTTTGGTAGAACAAGTTGAAACTTGTCATATGAAATGACACGTGCACCCGTGAAGAGAAACGTAAATTTTTGCTGATTGAAACGCCATGTCTGAGTCAGGCAGAGAACTTTTGCCTTATGTGCGTGCGTTCGCGTGCGTGAGTGCTTTTCAATGTCAATTTAAGCTCATTTCGAGGTCCTAGGCGAAAATCTACAGGACCCTTGGCACTGGAGGATCAAAATTTAAAACCAGAAAATCTGGTTAAGCCCAGCTTATCCGGGTCCCGGGCCCCTGGACACCGGCCACAAGCATCCAATAGATAAACCGTCTTTGGTGATTAAGTAATTCCGAACCTGATAAGTAATTCCTTCAATTTGGCTTAGTATTTCTTACTGAAAAACAAAAAATCATGACAAAACCGAAATCAAATTCCTAACAATGTGGAATCTCTTTACAATATTTTCACCTAAATATGTCAAGAAATAAACCAGATTAAAAAAATATTTTCTTAAAAAATTGGGGGGCAAATGCCTGAAAAAAATGTGAATTCTCAGTTTTCAGAAATTATTTTTTATCATAATTTTAAATGTGTTTTTGTTTGTGTTTACTCGTGTATCACGTTTATTATTGTTTAGACATCATATAATTTTATACAAATCTCATTCCAATCCTTAGAAACTTACATAGGAGACTTAACTTTAAAGACACAAAACTGTTTTTATACACAAACGTAGCTTTATAATGAATTCTTTTCATTTCTTTTTATCGAGTCGGTCTCTGAAAGAGCGTGCTCCTCGTTAAATCTCTTAGGTCAAGGTATTTTTTAAGTATTTCTTTTGAAACATGGCTTGGAGAAACAAACTTCACGTCTCACCATCTCTTATAAGTTCACTAAACCCCTTGAAGGACAGAATTTGAACTTTATCTATCCAATGAAAACCCCTGGATGCAAAATACAAACATGCTAACAAAAGTAATGTCTATTCATTTTTGATTTTAATCCACACGTGGATATTCAAACTTGCCAAAACGATATCAGCATTTTCATATCAATCATCAGGAATTTTGGCTGCAAGTTTCTAAGAAAGCGCAATCTAGAAAAAAAACCAAACTTTTTCTTCAAATTTATATTACACCCTTATGCAGTTTGAATCGTAGTATGAAAAAGAAAAGACTATGTGTTATTCAATCATTTTTTCGTCGAATTACTTTGGCTTATGATTTTTTTATCTTGTATAAAAAGGCTTTAAAAACCTCAGTGATTTCTATGAAATCCGAAACTAACCCCTCTTCATTGATTGGTGATAGATAAATGCAATTAGTCTGTTGACGTATAAGAGCATGCCGAAATTTTTGGCTTCAGTTTATTAGCATTTGCAAGAAATATTCATTCTCAGAAATTGCATGTTATTGATGATTTTTATCGAAAGATACAAAGGAACCCTAAAAAAGAACAAATATAGTTTTGTGCGATATATATTTTATATAATATAAAATAAGCGAAAAGAGTACATTAGTATATACGTGTAAGCAATATGTGAGAAATATTTTTATTTGTATTTTACACAAAATAATTGATGTTCTTTAATTCATTTCTTATAATTACTACTGCTTCAATATGATAATGACTTTAAAATCACCATTTTGAGCCACAAGCTTTTATTTTTAATTTAAAAACTTCGACATGGAGCTTTTTTATGTGAAAAATTTTTTAACTTAAGAAAAAAGATACTTTATAAGTCTGCGTGAAACTAATATTTTTAGCTTAACCTCTAGGACTCTACTACGTTTAAAATGCTTTTTAAATTCTTTTTCAGTATATTTAGAACGTTAAAAAAAGCACAACATTCGAAACATATATAAGATGCTAAAAATATTTAGGTAAGCATCCAAAAGAAGTAAAAAGAAAGAGAGACAGAAAGAAGAGAGAAATTTTTAACTACAAAATATCGAATTTTATTGCAGTGCCATCTATTGATCTATATTTAAAACTGTAACTCTTCTCTCAATACGTAGCTTACTCTAAAACAGCGGTCGCCAATCTTTTAAACTCACGGACCAGTAAATTCATAATTTAAATCCCACGGACCACGAATAGGATTTTTTGAGTGTTAAATATTTTTATAAAAAAAGATTCTGATCTATATAAGGACACATAAAATGTACCTAATTAATAAAATGAAACTATTAATTGTAACCAAATTATGAAAGCTTTATTAATAAATCGTAAGAAAATAAACAAAAACTGTACAAACAAAATAATTAAAAAATGGTTTAAGTATATCAAACTTTTCGCATTATATATTCCTAGCGTGATGAATGTTCCTGCTTATTTGAAATAAGATAATGGATATTTGGATTCAATGTTGTGTTACTGCAAGACGGAGAACTGCATTTATTTCAAGCTGAGATCAGTACCTTTTTTTTATGGCTGTGATAGATGAAAAGACATTTTCACATAAATAAGTTGTGGAGAATTGAATCAGTATTTTCATCGCCTGTTCACTTCGAAAAAGGTATTCACTTTTTATGGAAAACCAAAACGGAGATCTTGATAAGGATGAATGAAATTTAAATTTGAGAGTTTCATCGGACGATAGGTCGATGAGGCTTCCTTTTAGAGGCTTGCTTAAATTATTATCCTGAATTTTCACTGAAAACGGATCTATTATCCACATACTACTATGTTTGATATCTTCATTCTTTGTGTAATAACGAGGCAAAAGATTCTGTAAGTGATTTCAAGGGCTTTTTAACTAAGGTTTCTACTTGCTACATCAAAACATAACGTGATGTGAGTAAGTATATTCCGCATTTTTCTGGGGAAATTTTCTCGCGGACCAACACTTAGGCGACCTCTGCTCTAAAAACTGTTAACGTTAGCGAATATTTCGCGTTTAAACATGAAAACACGTGTATCCTTGTTTAAATTAAAACAACTTGTGTTATTTTTATATTAATGCTAAAAAAATCCATTTCTCTTTTAAATATTTATTTACAAAAAGCGGTAATATCTGTATTATTTTCATAATTCCCAAAATTGACAACACATGAAATATTTATCATTTAGATGAGTTTTTAAATTTATTTGTATGCATATGCGTGAGTGAAATTTTGTGTCAATCCTCGCTGAACTTAATAACGTTATCTCATATGAAAAGTTTTACATAGTTTACAGCTGATTCGAAAAGATAAAATTTTATGTAATGATTGATTGGTTGTTTAATAACGCCGCTTTTTAAAAAACCGCACAATGACTTCAGATTTTAAGAAATCATACAGTGTAACTCCATGAAGAGAAAATTTTAAATATTTTTGCTTTTAAAAAAGAAACAATATTAAAAATTAAATTACTTTATTAAAATTTAAAGTAAATTTTTATAGGAAAATGTATTATTGAAAGGGATTATTAAAGAAACTTATTTATAAGTTGTATATTTTTAGAAATCAAACGATTCCAATTCCTTCGTAGAAAAATTTCATATAAAATTGGGAGAAAAAGATTTCTTCTTTGAAATTTTTAGAAGGGTATGAAAAGAATGTTGTGCGGAAGCAAATGAATCATTCCTAAATGTTCTGAAATACACATGAAGTGATATATTCAAGGAAAGTGTATTTTACTCAAAAATCGTTTTTGTTGCAGATCATTAAATTATCTTATAAATTTACTTTTTAAGAAGAGACTGTTGAAATAAATGAAATCTTACGATTTGAACCTGATAAACATATATAAATCAAATAAATAAATTTGATAAAATATACACCGCAAAAGAACTAGAATATTTCACATTATTTTAAATATAATATGATACTTACTTTAATTTTCTTAAAAAAGAACATTTTAAGATTCATTACAATACTAACTAGTGTCAGATAGCTCTTCTGAGTTATAAATTTACTAAAATCGAATCATTATTTCAATCTTTTAAGAAACAATTCTTGCATTTTTCAATAAACTCTAATTATTAAAAACAATTTTTTTTTCAAAATCTAAGATAATTATAAGATAGATTGAAACTTTTGTAGCCCAAATTGCTTAAAAATAGCCACCTATTGTAAAAAAAGATATCATATTTTTAATGTGTGTGTTATGGTGCTTTCTACATATATAGGAATTATATAGAAATATATAAACATACATGCTTGGAAAAAATAATAATTAAACGAGCCATTTTCTTTGAAAGTGGTTTAAGTCCATTGAGTGATGAAAAGTTAGTTAATGATAAAAAGAAAAAAATGAAATTACAGCGAACGTACCATCGCCTAATGAATCATGAGATAAGCTGAAAAGAATAAAGAATGGAATGAGATCTACTGTGGAAAAAGAAATTATTAACAGTTTGATGTTGTTATGGGTTTAAAATGATATTACAACAGATATTGATTACAATGATGTCTTTAACGATTTTGCATTGATCAAAACTCGGAGAAAACCTTTTTTGTACTAGTACAATGACAATGATTCAACAAAGAATAATGATTCTAAAATTAAAATATAGTAAAACGATAAGCGCAGAAAAAAGAGGAGAATTAACAAGTTGAAAACAATTCATACAATAAAACGTGTACTCTGTATTGTAATTGAAAAAAAAATGATTTCAGTAATATATTGTACTAATTTACAAAAGTAAGAAAGACAAGTAAGAAACGAACAAGAATACCAAAAACATGCCACTACCCTTTCCTTACGGCTGCCAGTTCAGGACACGACGGGTCCATAGGTGGTGGATAATGGAAAGACTCTCCAAGCAGCAAAAACAAAGAAAGGGAAAGAAAGAGTAAGAGAGTTAAGGAAAAATTCCTCCCGAAACAAAACTGCAAGGTAAGAACTGGAGGAAGAGGGTGCTCTGAAAATAGAGGGAAGAGGACGCGTAACAATTTAAAGCAGAGGTTCCCAAACTTTTTTGTCTCACCCCTTGACAGGTTTTTCGGTTTGGGGTAGATCCCGCTTACATAATTTTGAATTTTTCCATATTTATCAATTCAAATATCTTTTTGACAGCTGGTACAGAGCTGCTTACTTTTAAAGATTTAAATTTCTAACTGTAACTTTTAAAATTTAAGAAGCACATCTTAATTAATTATTAAAATTTAATTAATGCATAAAATAACTGAGCAACAAACAAATGTTTTTAGTGGGAGAGATAAATCTATGGATTCAATAAAAAAATTTCAACATTTGACATCAATCTTGTTGATTTTAACCCTTCGTATCCCCTCTCTTAACAGTGTCTAGTCTTTTCTTTTTTGTTTTGGAGATTGGCAAATGCACTGAAACTCCTTCTCAATCCAGAAAAGCAATTAAAAAATTTCTATAATTTGTGATAAAAAACAGGAACATATTTTTACAACCAAAATTGCGTACATCAGTTTCTAAACTTTACTTTAAGATCTTCGTTAGTGCCTAATTCTTGTAATCTGACGTATTTTTTTTTCAATATAACCATATGAATTCGTTGCCTGCTGTATTGCCTGTTGTATCATTGCCTGAGGTATTAGAGTCCAAGCATTCTCAAACCTAAATTCAAATCCAAAAAAAGGGCATTCAAATGTTGAACGTAGTTTAAACCTTTTTTTTCCCCTGGCAGATTGTATGGGCAGGAAAATTTGCGACATTCAATATTATACTCCCTTAGCTTAATTCTGGTAAGAAACGCTGAAATGATGATTCCTGTTTTAATAAAATTTATGCTGTCACTGTGTAACCACAAATTAACCTCATTAAATTTAGTAAATAAATAGGTAAAATCGGTTTTCCATTTGATTAAATTCTCTTTTAAAAATAAAGTCACGATTTGTTTTAATCAAAGCCATAATTGTAGACCCCCTAATTATTTTTTTTTGCTAACGTGGACCCCTTGCAGCTCGTCATAGATCCCTGGGGGTCTATATGGACCACTTTGGGAATCACTGATTTAAATTTTCAAAGGAATCGGTGAGGTTAAAAACGACCCTGCTTCTAGCTAACCATTGAAAAATGACAAATATGTTGAGATACCTTTTTTATTCATTAAAAATAGCTGAATAAGAAGAAATAGTTAATCAGAAGTTAAATAAGTCTGTTCCTGGATGTACTATTGCTTTTCTCATTCAGCAAGTCGCGTCCCTAAAGTTGGCTGGGGAAGTTGTAGATGCCAAATAATCATCCATTATAACAAAATCACAATACAATTAATCTTTCAATTTATCATCAAGTAATTTCTTAAGCCAAGGGATAGGTCAACTTAATTACTAATCTAAACAAGGCTTCGAACCAGAAAAAAAACCCCGTTATTTTAGTTCGATATATCTTCAGTCATTTTGTCACAGTAACAAACTTATCAATATTTTCTAATTTGACGTCAACCATATAATCATCATTATTACATGTGCGTGTGTGTGTGTGTGATTGATTGAATATTAACGTCGCACTGTTCAGCTACACGAGGGCTTTTGGCGACGGACCACGTAATTTTGAACCATGGTCAAGTAACGTTGACGACGCCTGAGCTGGCACCCCCTCTCCTAACTACCACACCACACCAACGGGAGGACGTTTCAGCTCTCGACAGATTTAACGTGCATCGCTGCCTTACACGGCGGGTCTTTAGTGGTACTGGGCTCGAACCCGTGACAAAGCAAGCCACAGTCCGATACGTGTGTGTGTGTGTGTGTGTGCGTGCGTACACAATGTTTCTCTATACCAATTTAAAAAAGAATAAAATCTTCTAAATTTTGTTAGAATTTCACATTTTTTTTGTTAATGATAGAATTATATTTTTAGTACTTATAAGAATATACATAAAATAAAATTATTTATTCCGAACTTAACTGAAAGCTGTTATTTTTAACGGACCGAAAACTGGTGCTGAACCAATTGATATACATATTTTTATTGAACCGGAATGAAAAAAACTATGGTTCAAAGACTTGAATCTAAATATTTTTAACCAATAATTGAATCACTTGCCTCTAGATACTATCCGATGTAATGGTACTTGTCTTAGCTTGACGAATTAAGAAGACTTGCTACCCCAAAAAAGACAAACCTATCATTTTTTTATTTAATCTTATTATTTACATTATTATCTTTGGATTGATATATCACTTGTGCGAATCGGAAAGTTAGAAATTGAATAAAACTTCATTTAAAAACAAATTAGACAGTTCGGCAACGCCCTCTTTTTAGAAAAAAAAGCTAAAAAAAGCGTTATGATAAAAAAGAAATCTATTTTATAAAGAGAAATAATATCTGTAAAAAAAGAATGTGTTATATACAATTATAGCAGAACATTTCCGAGGCAATACAATAATGTAATTTTTCTTCTTTGAGAAATGTGTGCATGTAAAATTTTTGAATTAAGGTATTTTATATAAATAATTTCATATTTTCAGTTCTTATTCCTGATATGTTTTTCATACAAATGTAATACTTCAATATATGTGAAGAAAAAAAGTAAACTTTATGTTGTGACAGAAAAAAAAATCTTTTTAACATTTTTCTTGAATTTTCTTGTGCAATTAATACCTTCTTAAAATTGATCATTTATAAAAATATATGGGTTGAAAAAATACGAAAATGCAATTATTTTAAATAAAAATATATAACTAATATCTTTAAGTGGTATTTTAAGTTTATTTAAGCTTATTATAAATTTTTTTTCAGAATTATAAACTTTAAAGTGGTTTTTCTCAGTTTGTGTTTTTCGAAACATTAGTGCATTCAAAATGCTACTCCTTCCACAACTATTTACCAATTTCTTCCATTTTTTCCCTGTGTTGCATTAAAGGGATCCCTTTTTCTGTAAACTGAATACTTTTTTTTAAAAAAATTAAAATACAAGAGATATTGGCTTTTTTGTCCATTTTTAGCATGCATATCAACATTTACTTTTTTCTCAAAAACCAATTAAGTTATTGTAAAATCTATCCCTAAAGTTGTTGATAACATATATAAGTAAATTACAAACAAATTTCAGGTCAAGAAATTAATAATTACAAAAGGGGTAAAATTCGAAAATTTTCTTCAAAAAATTTACATTTTTAAAATTGTATGTATAGTATGTGAAAAATTTCATCTCCTATCATTTTCTTAAATTGAAACATTATATAAAATGCTAAAATATAATTTTAAATGCATAAAGGAAGAAAGTAGCTCAAAGGGTACCAATTCTTCTTAACTTGTTCAGTACGCCAAATGATCTTCTTCCTGCCACTCCACAGCCTTCTAATCTTTTCTCTAATAATGTAAATTTCATAGCAACTTAACGACCATAAACCCTACTTTTCACTTTGTTAGAATTTAAATGACAAATTTTACTAACATATAAATCACGGTTCTTCTACGAAAAGCGATTTTATAATAATACAAGAGTTGGGAAATATTTTTCCCCATAGGATTAGTGAAAGACGTGGATAGGACTCGTTGCATGTATACTTATATACGGGATTCAATTGTATGTCTTTCAAATAATTAGAAGTATAAAGGTACTTCACATTTAGACTCAATGCATGGACCACATTTTTTTACATAAGAAAACATTACATTTTAACAGTCTGTAATAAAGTCTAAATCATTACACATTCGTTACGATCTACAAATAGTAGGAACCTGAATTTGATATTAAAAGACATGTAAGATAATTGCTTAAGCAAGAATTTGTAACTTTCATATTTACCTATAACTCTACACTGAAATGTTTATTTATACTGTGATGTTACTCATTTATCCAAATCAGTCTAACTTATATACATTAATCAGAACAAAAATATCATTTGCAATTTTTTATTCAAATTTGTGAAGAATAATTTGCACCATCTTCAATTTCTCATTAACATGGTTTCAACTTAAAAATTATCGAAAGGTTATTGCGCTGTGAAAACAAGCCATAAAATCCCTTTTATGGAATTCGCTATCGGATCTTAGAAATATAAACATTTTTACAGACATCTTTTTTCTTTAAAACTTATCAATACTAGTAAAGAGCTCAAGTTTAACGAACTTCAGAAGTCAGCAATTTGTCTTCCTATAACATAAGGTAAAGGTTTATGAACTCATGAGTAGTCATAAAATCACTTAATTTATTTCCTAATACAGCAAATTATTTATCAAAAATAGAATTCACTCGAAATATTAACATGTGTTTTAATTGTCGTTATTACAGTCCACACTTCAAAAAATTTCGAAAGTGATTTCTCTTGTTAGAGTGTTGATTTCTTATGCTATTTCAAGATAAGATATTCTCCAAGGTCTTGTTTCTTAATTTCATCAATGACTTTCCAGATATATTTGCTCCTCCTTAACTGTAAAAAGGCAATGTTATTTTGCAGGTCGTTGCTCTTATGTTACTTCGCAGCAGTCTCAAATTTCTGACCTAGTCCTTGATCCATAGATTTCTCTGAGATTCAAAATCACGATTAAAAGGCAGATTGGACTAACACTCACGCTCATTGGTTCATTTTGCTTCAGATATTTTTCTCTATTGGAAAACATTGAGTCCAATCACAGAATAGCATTTCCGGCTATTGACGAACAGAAAGTGTGATAACTTCTTGATAGCATAGCTCTTTTTAGTGAAGTGAAAGTATGTGATACATAATTAAAAGTTAAACTTATTTAAAATACACGAATTTCGTAATAAAACATTTGTATAGCATTATAATTACAAATTTTAAAAGATAGAGTATGATAATGTAATACATTTTCTAAATGTTAGAATCTACACAGTTACACTACAATGTTACACAGAGTCAAATAATTTTTCTTAAAAAGAAATTTCAATTTTGATCATACAATTATTACAATGTATTTAATAGGTTAAGTTTCTATAATATTGTTTTAATGAAAAACGATATGTTAACTTTTATATAAAGAGGAATACAAGTTTTTATTTGGAGCGTGTTCTTGACCATTAGAATAACTGCCAGTTATCAATGAGATCTGTTCAAATCCACATTGTAAGAAACATTGTTTCCCTCTCAGCAATGGCGTTTTATATGCATGTATTTGCCGTAATGCTTCAACAGACAACTTATGAGTTTTACTTCAGTATGGTGATTCTTACAATCAATAATCATTATTGTTAATTTTACTATGAAACAACTCAAATCTATTGCGTCAAATCTCAGCTGATGTTCACTTCGACACTCCCACGGTGCACCGACTGAAACAAAGATGGTTGAACAAGTAAATGTGACTTTTGTGGGGTTCTAATACGACTACAACAACGCCAGAACGCATAGATCGATCCCACCCCCGACAAATATATATGATGGTGCCATATAAGTCAGTTCAATCACCTTTCAATTTACATAAGATGTAGTATGCTGTGAAATGGTCAACATGGGCAACATGACTTCCTCAATTATTCTTATCGAGCAGAACTGGTAGATCAACTGCTAATGGCCCGCACTTACAGCTTTTGTTATGAAGCTTGTCATTGACTTCCTCAAGACAGACGGCTCCGACAGTTTGTAAAGGTTCCGAACTAGAGTAACGTGGATGACGAAAAGACAGAGTCGTGTTCTCAGAAAAGTCACATTACTATTTCCAATGATTACCATATACGAGTGTCGCCCACAGGGCGGAAGGTTCAATCCGGCCACATGTGTTGAAAGCCTCATTGTGCGGCATCAGGATTTGGGTACAAATGCATACAATAACAAGTAGCATCTGGTTCGGGGATAGCCCAAAGATACATGGAGGATGCGCTGCGGTCGGTGACATTCCTTTCTATAAGTGGAAGTGAACCCAATGCCCTTTACCAGCAGGCTTTCCCCCAACTCGCATTCTACCCGTCAGCAATGGGCTCTGCAAGATCTAAAGTTGCTTCCAGGACCAGTATTCTCACCAATCTGACACATCTGGGAAGTGATTGAACCAGTGGCGTAACGTACACCCCCGCATTGGGGAGGGGGAGAGATTCTAGTGAAAACAAAGCCTGAATGACTCCTAGTACATATTTCGGATTGGGGTCCAAAACCTGGCTTTGTAGAGGTGCCCTAATATTCTCCGTTACGAAACTGAATTGAACCCCGTTTGCCTGTCATGCCCCCGCATAAGTTCAGGAAAAGCATAGCAAAATGGTTCACAGGGAATGGAGAGTCATCCCTCAAAACGTAAACCATATATAGATGTGTTGCTTCGCTTTTCCCTGCCTGCTGGGGTCTAACAATTTTGTGAGCAGACATTTTTCTCGCTTTGTGTTACGCGCGTCACATTTACAAATTATAATAGCGGTATATTATTTGTTACTGTTTGCTTATGTTTGCGGAGTTTCTTCTCTTTCTGGTCTCCCCTTTTTGGTGTAGTGTTTTCAGTGTCAAATAGTAGATTATCAGCACATTATCATCAGAAACCCAATCTTCTGGCAATATATTCTTTCCTGATTTTTACATCCTTGCAATATCCTTTAACTCATTTCAATCCTTTCAATCTTAAATTTTATATGTATATATATATATATATATATATATATATATATATATATATATATTGTTTATAATAGGGTAGCATCCATTTTTATATATATTTTAAACCCTATTATAATTTTAATTTCTCATATATCTTTCAATGTCTCTGGTTATCTTACAATCTCAATTTTTTCCCCTGGTTTTGCTTTTTGAATGTTCATCTCTCATTAGTAGAGAATTTAGACTATATATATTGATATTTAACTCTATAAAACATATTTATCTTCCAAAAAACTTCTTATTTCAACTGCATTTAGTATCATTAAAATAAGCAAAGCCTTGTAATTAGTTTCAATTAAGTACTTCATGCACTTGCAATTAATATTGAAACAACAGTTTAACAGATTTTAAATCAGGTTGCAAAATCCGAAGTCTATCGTTTTTGCTAAAGTGCTTTTCTTTAGTAAAAAAATTTACAAAAACCTCAGTATACATTCAAGAGATTCAAATGTTTTTGTGAAAAAATTACATAGCTTAAGATTATTTCTGATTGTATGTTAGCTTTTAAATTTTGGAAAAACATTTGGTATATTACCTAAAATTTATATTGAGACGTGTGTAGAAAATGTTTTGTCTATCACTGCATTCAATTTTGCTTATTGATTTTTTTTTTTTTACAATTTAATCGCAGGGGCAGATTTTTTTTCGCAGTAGGCAACTAAAACGGGGGGGGGCAAACTTTTCCAGATTTCGGACTACTTCTAATTTTTTTTCAAGGTATTGCGGTCAAACCAGTGGAGATGGTATAGCGAACTAAGAAAAAGATCTACAGTGTTTATTATAATTTAATAAGGAATACGGAATATTACCTACATAACTGCAATAAAAGAAATTTTTAAGACCATGTTTAAAGCAAAACCCAAGATCAAGATACAAACATAATAAAAACAGCCACAAATATAACATCAAATAATGCATTTGTTACGAAACCATTCAAAATATATTAAAAAAATAAAATATTTTCATCTAAAGTTAGAGTTCATAGTTACAGTCAGTACAAGACTTAGTCTGTCAGCCAATCATGAATATTTCGGTACATAATTACTAACTGCTAACCCTCATGTGGTCCCCCAAAAATGTCTGGGTTAATCACCTGTCGACTACGATCGACTTGATTTTTACCCCTGTACTCAGATGTATATGTACAGAGGATAGTATTTATTTGGCATACGTTTAATATAGTTGCTCAATATTGGTAAATTAGCATTTAAATATTATCATTAAGTGAACATGAGGATGTACATATGCTTCAGATAATCAATAACCTACAAATTCCAACAGTTTCGTGTGGCCGCGGTAGCCGAGTAGTATAGGTATCGGATCGTGGCTTGCCTTGTCACGATTTCGAGCCCAGTACCACTAAAGACCCACAGTGTAGGGCAGCGATGCACGTTAAATCCGTCGAGAGCTGAAACGTCCTCCCGTTGGTGTGGTAGTTAGGAGAGGGGGTGCCAGCTCAGGTGTCGTCCACGTCACTTGACTGTGGTTCAAAATTACGTGGTCCGTCGCCAAAAGCCCTTGTGTAGCTGAACAGTGCGACATTAATATTCAATCAATCAATCAACAGTTCCGTATTCTTTCATTAATAATGTGCCCATAATGTGTAGCAATCATTCCTTATTAGATTTTGTGTGTAATCTTTTATGCTAATTTTCTATTATTTGTGTGGGGGGGGGGACTCTTTATATAATATTAAGTTGTATCACCAATTCTATTGGAGTTTTTAATACATGATAATTTATTGACTTAATTCAATATACTCATGTTTGTGAAAAGTGCAACAAAATAAAAGAGTTGTGAAAAATTAAAAGGAAATTTGTTCCACATATTACTGATAGTAGTATAAATAAACAATAAAATTTGCAAAACAAAAAAAAGACGTTGGAAATTAGTATTTTGTGTTTTCACCACGTTGGGTGATAAGAGCTTCTATATGAAGTGGCATTGAATTATTCAGGTTCTCAATTTCTTTTATGTAGCGAACACTGTTAAGCTTGTCCGCAGTTTGCACTAGATGGGATTGACAATTATTCTCAATATAGCTTCCCATACCCTGATACCAGGTGTTTGTGTGGTATGATGCTGGATAATACCTTGCAGGAACAGACCTCTGAGATGCGTATCATTGTACTCCAGATAGTACCAAGATTCATCTAAGAAAACAAGTTGCCACAGAGCGTGACATACATACACTGTATTGCTGATCTCAATGAAGTCAGAGACATCTCTCTGTGATATAGCAACAGGGGAATCCACCGTAGAGGAGCCCCTACCCGCAGTTGATGCTGCAATAGACGACGACGAACAATGGTGCTAGACAGCAAAGCACCTGTAGCCGTGCTCCAACTTTGTGCTGACGCACGAGAGAACACTGTGCGGCCCATTAGAGTCATGCGGATGTGGCATCGTACCGTTGTGCTATCGCATGCCCGTCTAAGCGAAGTTAAACATTTCGAACAGTATATGTATTAATGTAAACTCTATTCGTAATAAATTATTATAATTATTATTTTTTCCTGAATATAGAATAGTTATACTTATAAAAGAACATAATTATTTATTATTGTAAATGTTATTGGTTACATAGTTTTTAATTTTCAGTGAAAAAATGAAAAATTAGAGAAAAGATCCAGGAGAAAAAAAAAAAAACTAAGAGCTTTGGCTGAACAGAAGGTGATATTTTATTGACTTAGCTACCTTTCACTTCTACTGAAGAAGTGAAATGGCGAAGATAACGTTAAGCTCATATAAGAAGGAAGAAAAATACATGGGTGTGTTTAGCAAGCGAGAGAGTGAGAGACGTCACACTATAAGGCAACACGAGAGCTATTGGCGACGGACCTCGTAATTCTGAACCTCGGTCAAGTGATGAAGAAGACATCTGATCTTAATACCTTCCTCTTCTAACTACTACACCATATCAATGGTAGGACACCAAGCCTCGACAGATTTAACATGCATAGGCCCCCTACACGGCTGATCTTCAGTGTCACTAGGTTCGAACTCATGACACGTTGGTCAAAACTCTTGACCATAACCCTTTACACGTCTAGTTTTGCGATTGAGACAGTAAGTATGGATGTTTTGAATGGAGGCATTTCCTACTGCAGGGTTGCTGTTACAAAAATGGTGAATAGTTTGTTGAAAGTGTTGTTTTATTGTAAGCATGTCAAACTTATGATTACAGTAAAACGTATACTTAATACAAAATAGGTCGCAAATCCTATTTTATACTAAGTTTGAGGGCGGCATATTTTTATTAATGTTTAAAAAAATAATAAATATATTCGAAATAAATGTGCACATTTTGTTTAATCCTTTCGTGGACGTAGGGAAGGTTACTTCCCATCTATATGATCTTACAGAATACACCTGTGCGAAGCACAAAACCCACTATAATATATTGGTCTTGCTATTTTTACGATGCGAATTCTAGTTTCCTGTTCAGTTTTGTGCTACTGCCTATAATTCAGCGATTATGACATCTGTAAATCGGGCAAAAAAAGATGGTTCTAAAGAAGAAGTACCTTGTCCCCAAAATCTCTCTCTATCGCTGTACATAACAATATCATGGTAAGGGTTGATAGCTTCAATCAAAGAAAAGAAAGATACCAAATAAGATCTGCAAAATGATCGTATCGTATCTTTTATTTATTTTTTTTTGTTATTGACCTTACCATCATAAATAGTTTCATATTGTAGCAAGTGAACAAAAAAACAGAAGTTTAGAATTGCTAATATTCTGTATAGATTAGCTCGTCAGCTAATAGATGGATATTCCTCAAGAAGGAGGAAAGGACGTCCTGCTAGCTTCCAAGCAAAGAAGTGTGTATTTCCGGATGATGTGCGCTTAGTCAGTGAGGGAAATCATATGCCAAAGATTGTTTCCAACAAAAGACGATGTAGGAAATGTAGCAGAAAGAGACAAGAAAAGAGAACCCGCTAATATGTGTGCAGAATGCGATGTCCCCTTGTGCATTGCAACATGCTTCCCATCTTTTCATGGCAAATAATCTCACCATTAAATTTAATTTTCTTTATAAGGGTGAACGGTTCCTTGGGAAGTATCCTTCCCACCCCTAAAATTTAAACACAAAATTCGCAAAATAAAATACATTCCTCAAATGCTATTGTTTAATTGCTAATAAAACAAAAAAAACGGAGAGAAATTCAAAAAAGAAATAAATGGCCCATGAAAGGGCCAATAATAACAAAAAAAGTATAATTTCAAAAAGGTTTAACGAATTCTGCATATCTTTTTTAAAAAATTCTGCGTCGGTTTTTGTTATTTTATTATATGTTATTTTGTGCCGATATATATTGGCCGGAACCCAAAAACGTACGTTGCGGTCCACGAGTTTGACACCCTTGTTATACTGGGTTTAACTCTATTGCTCTTGGGATATTAGTATCGCTTATAAACGCTTCCACTTAGGTTATCATACTGATCCTAACAGTTTGTCTAATTCCTGGTACATTAAAATTTGATCTAAGAATCCTAGATGCTTAGTTAAAAAATTATGCAAAATAAATGTATTAATGATAATAAAATATTGAAATTTTCTTAGTTTCTTAAATTAATTTAATTATTCCTTGTGCAATCCTAGAGTAATAAGGTTTTGTGTCTGGCCAAATTTTCTCCGGTTGGATCATCTCATTTACCGGTAAAGTTACAAACATGTTTCCTTAATGTACTTGTATGTGTTCATTTAATAGCACAAGATTCTGAAAAGTATTTTAGCAATATTGGGAATGTAGTAGTGCAATAGTTTACTGTATGCTTGATCAAAACAGAATAATATTATATCTAAATCAACTTTATCGTTCTTCTACTTGTCTGTGATATAGTCTCAATGTACAATGTTATACAGAACATCTGCTAGTTTGTGACGGGCTCATCGTGTTTTCTACTAAAATCTCTTCTTGGGTTCTTTAGGGCCGAAAAAGGCAAATTCTTTCCAACCAAATCCAGAAGCGAAACGTGAACATGCAAATTAGAAACCTTTTAAATAGCAGAAGTTTAACGTAAGCGGATGACCTATTGGGAAGTGATTATGCTAGTATGGTTTAAAGGCGTGAACTGAAGGAAGAGAAGAAAGCCGTCATTGAGTGTGAAGCTATCCGTGACAGAACGATCAAGTCAAGATGGATACAATTCCACGCGAGATAAAAGATATTTAGGATCCGAGAAGAGTGCTGTTAAACAAGAGATTAAGGTAGGATAATTCTACTAGCCATCAGTAACTATGATATGAACAGAGATTAGAGGAATAGAAAGGAAAGTTAAATATATATAGTGGTTAAAATCGTGCTTATTTGGTAATACATATTGTGTGTTTTCTCACCTCAGATCCACTAGGTTATAATATAAATAGTATCTTTGTTAGTGTTTAAGTTAAGATCTTAATAAAGACATTTTAAGATCATGGCAATGCCTGGTTCTTCATTCACTCCCACACTTCTAGGTCACGAAGATAACTTTGGAGTGAGGTATCACCCACGGGTGAATACTTTACAAGTTATCATCTGTTCGTTCGACTTTAAGAGCAATATTTGTTAAAAACGACAGTTTTTATTGTGTATGCTTCAGTTTATATAATAGAAAGTGTGTATATAACAGAAGGACCAAAGTTTCCTTTGTATTCTAGAAAATATCTTCTATTCTGATTTTAAATCTACTACATCAAGAAATTTCCTGTAACCAAACATAACGTTTGTATCCAGATGTAACGTTTTCTGAGATTCTTAATTCATTTATGACAAATTCAAACTGAAAAAACTGCTATTTCATTACATAAGTCATCGTTTTTACATGGCCCTCTCATTAGTAATAGTGGAGAAACATTTTTTTATTCAAAAAATATTAAAAATAGTTTGTATTGGGTTTCTTTTATGGAATACGTTTTAATTAGAAATAAAAACAAAATCAGATAGAGATAATTTCAATCGCAATGAATGTAATAATGTACACTTGTAACATACAAATAATGTAATTATGTACACTTATTGAAAAAAGGTGCATTAAAAGTTAAATTATATGTAACTTCCTTTTGACTCCGTCCTCCTTGACTTCCTTCCTAGTATTCATTTGACTTCGTTCGTCATATTGCATCATACTATGGTGTAATGAGTAGTTGTCTTTTGCAGTATTATTTTGAGATTAGGGGAACGAGGAATGAGTTTAACAATTCGAAAATACGTTCATGAAATTCTGCGACCATTATTGCATGCCATCTTGAAGCCGTTTTCTAATGCGATTCTGGTTTTATGGTGCCTGCATATTATGGATGGATTCCAAGTTATTCAAACAATTTCCAAAAGTCAACTAGGATAACCAAACCTTTCATCTTCAATAAAATTCAGGCACCAACGGATATTAAAGATGTACAGCAAAAGCCGAAGAAATTCTGACGACATTTATATATCACGCACTCTGATTCAGTATCCTACAATATTATTCCATCAAGTATTACGTTATAACTGAAGTAGAAGCCTAGTTTCCCCTAGGCAGTCTCTATGGACAAATATGTAATCCAGGCCCTTGATGATTTGTTTGCAAGAAGACTTCGGAACCAGGGTTATAGTTCAATTACTGACTGTACTTAATGTGCAATTAATAGCCTTGAAATTATAATTATAGGATTATTTAAGAATGTGTAAAGATGTTTAATTTAAATAAGAACAAACATATTCCCCTTTTGATGCTTTTTTTGTGCAAAATTATAAAAATTTATAATACACTATATTACATGAATATTTTCTTAGTCTTCATTTATGAATGTTGTCGTTGGCATTTGTATAAGTTTGCGATGTCTGATTTACTCATACTTTTTTCAAGATTTATACCTAAATGAACGCGTTTTTTCCGCTTAATGTAGTATTTGTAGCTCTAAATATATATATATAGACGTGAAAGCATTGTTATTTTGAAATAAGTACATACTTCTAAGACTTGTTTCATAAATATTATTTTTTTAAATTTATTTATATCTTTTGTTGATCCAGAAACTTCATTCGAAAAATAAATTCCCGGAACTTTAACTTTGTAAACTGGAAAAGATTGAAAATACTATTACGCAGTATTCGTTTTAGCCCTCTATTACTCTCTCTCTCTCTTTTTGTTTTAATTTCTTATTCATTATTTAGCTATATATTATCGCATTATATGCTGATTACACTTTTAATTTTGTCTTTTAGTACCTCTTTAAATTATCGGTCACATCTTTTATCGAACTCCTTTATCCACTCACACACACAGCTATGTAATCAAAACCACTTAATAAGTTCTTTATCACATTTTAAATTTTTCATATCCAAGTTTTAGTACGTATTAAAATTTGTTTGAAAATAAACCATTTTTTTAGATTGCTTGTCGTTACAGTATCTTGTCTTCATTTGTTTTATAAAAAAGTTCCTCAATTTCATAGAATCAGTTTTAATGGCATCCTTCCACTTCCAACCAACTAATTTTTGTGTACGTATAAATACATATAGCTATATTTTTTTACAGCATACTTATATAAAAAATATTTTTCGACATCTGTGTTTTCAATATCTCTTTCTCTCTCTCTCTCGTTCAACCGATTGAAGTTGCATTCTATCAAGTTGAGAATCGTTCTTTTAAACCTCCATCATTGTAACTGACTGTGACATAAAATTCTGTTTATTATATGTCTCCCATGTTTTACCATTGTTCTTATTTTCTCTAGTTTTAGATCCAAATTTTCAATAACCTTAGAAAACAGTAACAGTAATGTAACTATCTATTACTAATATAATAGAGAAAAATGCTAATCTTTTCATTTAAACTGCACCACTAAAATTTAATTTTCACCTAAAATATGTACTGAGAAAATAAAAATCTCCCAAAGAAAAAAATTTCGGATTATATTTCTGAAATTTTTTTATTATTACAGTAAATTCCGGCGTATAACAAGCACTTTTAACACCAAAAACTAGATCGAAATTTTGGGGTGCGTATTATTCGCCTGATATAAAAGTTAGAGCTTTAAAAATAAAAAAGAGATGAGCATAGAAAGAAGTTAAGGCTTCCACATCTATCCAAGTACTGTAAATTTAAAAGAAATGACACACACACACACACATTCCTTATGATTTTAAAAGTTTATAGTTCTAGAAGTATACTATTTTTTCTGACGCCTGGGATAATACCTCGAATAAATGTCTGCAGGACATAAGAGCGTTGCATATGTACAATTCAGGTTCCGTAGCAAAAAATGGAGTGTGACGGCGAATATACCTAAAAAAAAAAAAAAAGCATCTTGAAAGTATAGGTGCGCGTTATACGCCGGATTTTACGGTAATAAGATTTCAATATTTAACGCTTTCACATAAATGTGGTGCATAAATTCCAGCTATACAAATTCAAAATGGATTCTCCGACGTTATTATTGATAAAAGATTTCACTATAAAAATACCATTAAATGCTTTTAATAAAATAAGTTATTTCAATAATGTTTCAAAATTACTATAACATGAAATGTTTTGTATTTTCCCATTTGATATTCTTTTACAAATATTTTAAGTATCAAAATATATTCAGTGTGTGTTTCTTTTTCAAAAACATTAATAAAAACAGTAGAATTATATATTTTTTTCAAAACTAACTTGTGTCCAAATTAATTTTTGATTCATAATCTTAAATAAATAACAATGATTTTACAAAACTGTATATTCATTAAGACATTTAATGATTTTTCACAAAAAATGCTGCTGGTTATAAAACAGTTCAACTTTTAAAGAAATTTAATTAATAAAACAAAATTACTTTATCCTCGAATTACGATCTAGGCGACTTATGGTTATTTGCAAAAAAAAAATTAATTAGAAAAAATTTTAAAAAGTACCTATATATAAATGTGCTTATAATAGGGATGGTGATTCTTTCTGAAAAAGATCGATTTTTAAATCGATTCGAATCGTAACCTGTTGAATCGATCCACACAAAAAAATTGCGGTCTAAAAGATCGATTTCTAAAAAAATCTATTTTTTTTAAGTCTGCATTTACAATGTAAATATAAATCCATTTTATGAAAAAGAAGAAAACTACCGTATTATAAACGATCTCTTATCAGTAAAATCAGGGAATTTTTTAGTTCAGGGAATTCTACAATTACAATTATTTTTATTACTAAAGGGTATTTTTTTAGAGGTATAGAACTTTAAATTGCAATAAAACAACGATGTATTATTCGATTGGCATGAATTTTTTTTTATTCGAAAGATAATCTTGTGGCATTACATTTTAAATATGATTTCTGGCATAGGACTGCCACGGCTGGCTCGGATGTAGTCCAATCTGGACGTCCAATTTTCGATGACTTTTTTGTGGCCGTATATCGGCAATAACACGGCGAATGTTGTCTTCCAAATAGTCAAGCGTTTGTGGCTTATCCGCATAGACCAATGACTTTACATAGCCCCACAGAAAATAGTCTAGCGGTGTTAAATCACAAGATCTTGGAGGCAAATTCACAGGTCCAAAACGTGAAATTAGGCTGTCACCAAACGTGTCTTTCAATCAATCGATTGTGGCACGAGCTGTGTGACATGTTGCGCCGTCTTATTGGAACCACAGCTCCTGGACATCACGATTGTTCAATTCAGGAATGAAAAAGTTAGTAATCATGGCTCTATACCGATCACCATTGACTGTAACGTTGTGGCCTTCATCGTTTTCTAAGAAGGATTCCACCAGCCCATAAAGCGCACCAAACAGTCAGTTTTTCTGGATGTAACGGTGTTTCGACATACACTTGTGGATTAGATTCACTCCAAATGCGGCAGTTTTGTTTGTTGACGTAGCCATTCAACCAGAAGTGCGCTTCATCGCTAAACAAAATTCGCTTATGAAAATCGGGAACAACGGCAATCTCGTTTTGGGCCCATTCGACGAATCTACGCCTCGCTTGATGATCGTTTTGATGAATTGCCAAACCAAACTGAGAATAAATAACTTGACAGCTGTTAAATCGGTCGCTATCTTGGAAAGTAATGCCAACTTAAACTTCTATACCTGGGAAAAAAACACTCTTTATATCAAAGTATCAGGTATAAATGAAGAGATTTATTTTTTAAAAGTTTAGAAAATAGATTATATAGCTTATGGTTCCCAATGCTTAGTATCTAAACTTTTTAAAAACAGCAGTCTCTCAAACCTACTGGGATCCAAGTGGTTCCGCTCATCACTTGCGATGTTGCCGGCAATCGAAAAAAGGCGCTCACAAGGAACGGATGATCCCACGATACTCATATAGATCATGGATATTGAGTGAACGTGATGATAAATAGAGTTTTTTTTTTGTTCTTGACAGTAAAGAATAGGATCAAACTTCAGGTGCACAACTGCCTGCGATAAATAGCGCTTAAATTCTTCGGTTTTTTTATGATTTTTACCAACTTTGTAGTTTTTACCAAAACGGAAAAACATCGAATGCCAATTTTCTAGGATGAAATATCGATTCACTGAATCGATTCAGAGCTACATATTGATTTAAAAAAAGCGATTTTTTTTTCCCTTTAGCCCGAGAAATTGATTTTTGATTAATCGATCTCAGATCTCTATCCCTAACCTATACTACAGGTGATTTGAAATTAGCACAGTAAATGAATTGAATAAAACTGTCAATACTTTATTTAACTTTACCAATTTTTATGGTACAATTTTTGCCTACATTTTGAGATGCAAAGTTAACTAATGAATGTAATCAATTTAAGAAAATGTGACCTTCCAGTATCTTACGCTTCCACAATTTGGGTCTCCAGCCGAAACAATTGCCCAACCCTGATGTAATATATTCTGAAACGTTCTCAATTTAATTCTTTCTTTGTTCTCAAACTTGCTGCAGATATATTTCTTTAGCCTTTCTGCAGGATCATATAAATATGAGTTTATAATTTCTCTTTTACAATCATTCAGACAGACATTGTTTATCGTTTGTTCTTATATTTTATTTTTCAAGCTAAATAGTGATAATTATATAAAAGAATCACATCCTATATTAATTGTTGATCATTATTATAATTACCGTAAAATCCGGCGTATAACGCGCACTTTGAACACAATAAAAAAAGATCGAAACTTAAGGGTGAGCATTATACGCAGGGTATAAAAATGATATCTTTAAAAATAACAAAAGAAATGAGCATAAAAAGAACTACTTCTAGATGTATCGAAACACTGTTTATTTAAAAGAAACGACTTGCCTCATGTGTGTGTCACCAAAAGTGTTGTAGTTCTAAAAATATACTATTTTTTTTAAAAGTCTGGGATAATACCTCGAGTAAATGACTTCAAAACATAAAAGAAATTTATACTAATATTTCAGATTTCTTCGTTGAAAAGGGGGTGCGCGTTATACGGCGCGAATATACTTAAAAATTAAAAAATTCAGCTCGAAAGTATAGGTGCGCGTTATACACCGAATTTTACGGTATGATATCAATTCTTCAAAATAATCACAATATCCAGTAGTTAAGTATATAAAATAATTTTTTTATTATTTCGTAATGGGAAATTTTGAATGTACGATCCCAATTTAAGTGCGGCCTTTATCGTCTGAAAGTGATTTGAATAGTGTCATTAGCTAAATGTATAGTCTTACGACCCTCATGTGCAGAGGGCGCTAGTAGTCCTCTTTGTTTACATTTCGTCAGTATGCTTGTAACACAGCTACGGAGCGGACGTCAAACATTTTTAAAGTATACAGTCCACGCCTTTTGCTTGAGCAGTCAAGTTATACATAACTCAAAGTCTGCTCATAATCCGTTATAGACATTTCTAGAATAACCACACCATTTGTGGTTAAAATCAGAGCTATCGACCTCACCCATATAGTTTTATTCTGAAGTTTATTAAAACTCAAACTTTTTTAATCATAATTTAAAGGGAATTCTCTCTTTTATAAAAGAAATTCAAGAAAAATAAAAGAGTACTATAATTTTGTATTTAAAATACAAGTATCATTTGATATCAATTTCATTTTTCATGTTATTCTTATTTTTTAATGCGAGATGTACAACCATATTTTTCTTCCATAATTAAAGTTCTTTTTTTTTTAAATTTTATTTCGTAAACATTTTATGAAAATGTTTCTTCGCCCTATTTTTAAACTATTTTTTTCAGTTAATTTTTTTTAATATTTATCTGATCATTTGAAAATACTGTTAATATTTTTTTAATATATTTCATTTTTTCATCAAAATGAAAATTCCTCTAAATTGTAATTAATTATTGTTGCACTTGATGGTAAAAAAACATTATAAAATTTTCTTTCTGATGAAATGTAATAAATGGAAGGTTTCTTTTGAAACAAAATAAAGATTTATTTCTATAAAACTAAACTAATCTCAAAGTTAATGTGTGTAATAACTAAATTGGAGCTTAAATTGAAAATGAAACATAACTTGTTTAAGTTAAAGTACAAAAATGTGCTTGAAAACATGAATTTATTCATAGGGAAATAAGCAGAATTAAAAACAGTATTATTCTAGATACATTAGTGAAATTGAATGTTAACATAGAGGTTTTCCCGCTTCCATCCTTTATTTAGAGAGAAGGAATGAATTTAGACTGGAATACTTACAGTCTCATAATTTAATTTCCTTTTTCACGTCAAATTCCTAGTATTGTCAGTTTTTAAAGAAAATCGTATAAAAATAACAATAGAAACTTTTATTTTTTTAAATTGTCCATTAAAACAATTCCAATATCATAAATTTCTGTTTTTGTAAAAGGTAAAAAGTTTGTAGAATAATTTACATAACTCACTGGTCACTTTCGTTGGCTTCATCGTTTCAGTGATTTTGATAATTACGAAGAACTGCTTCTCTACTTGAATCTAACGAGTATTATTATATATTTTATTCAGCGAAGCCTTCCAGCCCCTTCCAACAATTAATGAATTCTATACTTTTGTTAAAATACGACATAAGGTTTAACTTGAGATATTGGCCAATAGATGGCACTACTTATTGAATTATATTAATGATGTTTATTTTCTATTCGTGTATGTGTGTTAGAAACGAATGCAAAAAAAATCACTTCTAATTAAAATTGCAAATCCCCAACTAATTCTAAGCAGTTGAAACTTTTTTAAATCCAGTTTAATCTTCTGTTTCCTATTTGAAAATCAGAAACTTCCCAGTTGAAGAGGTTGGAAATTTTTTGAATTAGAATTGTTTTTCTAGAAAAAAACTATCTTTTTTTGAAGGATGATTTATAAAGTATGCCTAAGGCCAAGGAATACATATGCTAAAACACAAACGAATTCTGAATCGTATCCCTGTTGCACATTATTTGATAGAATCTCAATCATTCATTAAAAACAATAAGGGCAGTTATTAAATAATAGAGTAAAGAAAATATGCACAATACAATATGACAAAAGCAGTAACTTTTCCCTCCTCGAAATGCATGAGCTCAGTTTGGTCACGGTAGAATAACAAAGAGCAAAAACGTCCATACGATTTCGGCGCAAAAGGTGAATGTATAAAACTCAGTATACAGAAAAAAAAATGAAATTTAAGGGGGGGATGAAATAGTGAAAATATATGTACAGTCCGACTCCGATTTAATGAATTTATTAGGATCGAACATTCTATTCGTTAAATCGGGATTTTTCGTAATATTGGGGTCCAAAAACATACAAATTTTTTGCACTTTGCACCCTTTTCCCTTTTGCGCTTTTCCCTATAATAAACAACACAAATATATCAAAAGGTAGAAAATACACTTTTTATTCAATTGCGAAAAAATACTGTTACCATTGGATGAGGTAAGAAAAGAAATTCCTGTCCTGTTCGAAAATCACGCAATAGGTTATATTCTTGAATGTTCTGAACATTTTAAGTAAAAAATGGGCTGTACCCTCTCCCGTCGAAATTTGCTGCTCACAAGAAAAAAAAATTTCTGTTCCGGACAAAAACGATGACGGACCAATTTTTCTAATCCAAATTAATAAAAAGAAAACTTTTTGACTGTTGAAATTTTTTGTTAATTCGTTAATAGGTTTCGTTTATTATTCGTTAAATAGGGGAGGGGGACTTTCTTTGCAATCGGAGGAAAAGAAAAATTCCTTAAATCACGAAATTCGTTAAATAGATGTTCGGTAAATCGTGGTCCGACTGTATTTAAATATACGTAGTAATATTAAATTCATTACTATTCTCAAAAAAGTACGTTAAAATTTGTTATCTTATTTTGCTTAATTTATTTTAAAAGAAATATTACTATGTTGTTTACATTTAAGTCATTGTCTGAATTATTTTCTATGAGTAATAACGCTATGTTGCATATAATCCTTTTTTTTTTTTTTTTTTTTGTAAATCATTTTTAAAACCAAAGACCCGCCGTTTGAGTCGAGAGTGAAATTTAGTTAGGATTAGGTGTTTTTATCCTCACTGTTACACTTAAATCAACCCCCTCCCCTTCCTCTGTTTTAAACTCAAATGTAGACTAATATTAAATCTTGAAGATGTTATTGTGGCGAATATTTGACTAGAGAAAAACTCCGATTTCTTTCAATTTTTTTTAATAGTAAAATTCTGTAGAGAATAAAACTTACAAACTAATAAAAAGTTGGTACTAAAACTTTTTAAACTATAACATTTGATGCAAGAATGAGTGTAACGGAACAAAAAATAGCAGACTACCCACATGTTAATCAATAAGAAAATACAATATATATTTACAGGTATGTATTGTAATCATTTTTGCATACATTTCTATCTTTAACTATCTTCTAAATAGAACCTGCATAAGATTCTAAAATAGAAAGTAATCATTGATTAGATTGTGCGAAATTATATGATATATAAACTAAACTCAGTGACACAACAGCCCATGAGGACCAAGGTCTATTGTACCCATCTCAATATAGATGACCATTGGGCGCTCAGGTGCATCAGCAGATGTTCCGATCAGGTGGTCAGTCTGAAGCGAAGCCGCAAGCGAGCTTGCTACTCATTTGTCGAACCACTAAGGGGATGAAAGACTGAGTCGACTTTGCCCAGCCCGAGGATAGAACCCCGGACCTCTGGTGTAGAAACGCGATACGCGGCCACTCGGCCTTCATATGATATAAAGAATATTTAAATTTTTATCTTCATAACAATCAATCAGATAGTAATTCATTATAATTTGTTCATTATGCAAATGATTTTTACACAGAGAAGAGTTTTTGAGTTAACTAATGTATTTCTGTACAATAAATGCGCATAATCTACTTTGCGATACAAAATTATGTGATCCCTTCTAAATTTTGAATTTTTACCTGGAGTATTCAGTTTAAATATAAGGAATTAATAAATTAATTAAATAATAATAAATTAAAAAAGTCTGAGTTATTTTGGTAAAGTTTATATATATATATATATATATATAGCAATAAATAAATTAAAAAGAAGACTAATAAATCCTAAAACATCTTAAGATCAAACCGAAAGAACCAAGAACATGGAACGATTACAAACCAAAAAAAGAGAAATTTAGTTAAAGTGGAAAAAACTATAATGGTTTCCCGAGCTGTCACTGGCTTAGGACAGTGAAACAGGGTTAAACAGTGTTTTGTGAGATCTCAGCCTTCCCCTACAGCGGAAACTTTCGACATAATAGCATAGGAAATAAACCAAGGCAAAGGCCCAAAAACCCACGTGGGTGAATATATATATATATATATATATATATATATACTAGCCGTTACCCACCCGCTTCACTAAGTATTTCACGATGTTGTATATATATATACTGTTTACATATAGATTAATTATTGATATCTAGCATTAAGAATTCGATTGCATTGAAAAATATATTTATAGCTGTTACACTCTCACCCCTTGATATAAAAAGAACATAAATTATAATATCAAATTTCTATTTATATCTAAAATCGAAGTAGAAAGATTTTTTTCGCTCACTTAACCTAATAATCAAGTGGATTTCCACTAAAGAAACTTACAATGGATCTCTACTCCATAAAATAAACATGCGTGCTAAATTTTAAGTCAAATCTAACAGAGCAAAAGCGGAATTTTCATCATAAATACCTCGTTGACAACATTCTTAGCGGATTCCAATTCAACAAAAGAAGCATGCAAACCAAATTTTATTATTATAGTCTTAGCAGTTCAAAAACGGGAATTTTGTCTACCAATACGCCCCAATAACTCTCTCTCTGCTTCCCCCTGGAGTTGATTTCCGTAAAATCCATTCTTAGTGGAACTCTATTCAACTAAAGAAAAGTGCTCAACAAATTTCAAGTAAATGAGTTAAATTCAAAAACAGGAATTTTTCTATAACACGCCTTAATCCCTCGCAACCCCACTCCTTCGGGGGTCCGTTTTAGCATAAATCTTTGTAAAAGGAACTTTATTCCATGAACGGAACATGCCTTCTATTTTTCAAGCAGGTGGTTCTATTAGTTGAAAAGTGGAAATATTTATCTATTATACGCCCCTTAATCCCCCTCAGTGACCCTTGGGGATCAATTTCCCCCAAAACTATTTTGTAGTGGATCTTTACACCATGAAAGGAATTCGCTTACCAAATTTTAAGACTGTACGTCTAATAGTTTAAAAATGGAAATAATTATCTATAACGCACCTTAAACCCCGCAACGCCACTTAAAAAACGATTTTCACAAAGCTCATCTTATGACAGATCTCTACTCAGTGAATGGAATCTGCTTGAATTTCGAGATTTTACGTCTAATAATTTAAAAAAGGAGTTAATTGCCTATAACGCCCCTTAATTCTCCACAACGCCACTTGGGAGTCGATTTTGACAAAACCCATTCTGTAGAGGGATCTGTCTCTATGAAAGGAATCCGCTTACCAAATTTCCAGACTGTACGTCTAATAGTTTAAAAATGGATATAACTATCTATAACGCCCCTTAAGCCCCCGCAACGCCACTTAGGAAACGATTTTCACAAAACCCATCTTATAGCGGATCTCTACTCAGTGAATGGAATCTGCTTACTGAATTTCGAGATTTTACGTCTAATAGTTTAAAAAAGGAGTTAATTGCTATAAGGCCCCTTAATTCTCCACAACGCCACTTGGGAGTCGATTTTGACAAAACCCATTCTGTAGGGCGATCTGTACTCTATGAAAGGAATCCGCTTACCAAATTTCAAGACTGTACGTATAATAGTTTAAAAACGGAAATAATTATCTATAACGCCCCTTAAGCCCCCGCAACGCCACTTCGGAAACGATTTTCACAAAACGCATCTTATAGCGGATCTTTACTCAATGAATGGAATCAGCTCACTAAATTTCGAGCTTTTACGTCTAATAGTTTAAAAAAGGGGTTAATTTCCTATAACACCACTTAATTCTCTACAACGCCACTTGGGAGTCGAATTTCACAAAACCCATTCTGTAGGGGATCTGTACTCTAGGAAAGGAATCCGCTTACCAAATTTCAAGACTGTACGGGTAATAGGTTAAAAATGTAAATAATTATGTATAACGCCCCTTAAGCGCCCTCAACGCCCCTTGGAGGTCGATTTTTGTAAAAATCATTATGTAGGGAATCTCTACTTTATGAAAGAAATCTGTGTACCAAGTATCACGACTGTGCATCTAATAGCTTAGTAACGGAAATAATTATCTATAACGCCCCTTGGGGTTCGAACTTTGCAAAATCCGTTCTTAGCTGACGTCTACTCCATGAAGGGAACCTACCTACCAAATTTCAAGTCTGTAGGTTTAATAGTTCCGGAGATATCGTGATTAGTCAGTCAGTCAGTGAGTCGCTTTTCTCCTTTATATACTCTCGTATATAGATATATACAAAATATATAAAGCTTTAGATTTTTCCTGTTCAAAACTTGGGAATTGTTACAATTTAGAAACGATTGTTTTTGTTTGAATTATATATATATATATATATATATATATATATATATATATATATATATATATATATATATATGTAGGAAAGTTGTGTTCTTTGCGATTTCGAATAATTGGAATATTTTAAATTTCCAGTGTACTTCGAGAGAGATATGTAGGAGATGGTGGCCTCAAACGAACTGAATTGAATTGAGAGGCCAATCGAGGAACTCGGAGCGTCTGACGTCAAACGCATGAGGCATCTCAATGCCCAATCAGGGATTCGAGCGATGACGTCGAACGCTTATAATCCCTAAGCGCGGGATCGTTTTTTTGGCTTGCTTGCCTTCACTCGCACACCGGACACGACGGAGTGAGCTCGATCAGAAACGGCATTTCTTTAAACCTAGAAATGTCTGACGCCCCCATCTCTACAGGTGAATCCTGTTCTCTTTCCGTATTAACTTTTAATCTATTTTCTTGTAAGCAATTTAAATCTATAAATATAATCTGTTTTCTTACTTTAATAAATTGATTTGTTCTTTAAATTTGGTTCATACTTTCTTTCATTAAGAATTTTATCATTACCCCTAGACACCCGTCCCACAAATTGGGGGCTCGACCGCGATGTTAAACTCGTTTCTTCGTATTAGGCATTTGCCTATATATATATAGCAATAGCCTTATTCATTATTTTTTCCTCGTGCTCACCTTTCAGCGACTTTTCTTTTTTTTTCAAAACGTCGAGACCTCACCCGTCCGTCGGTGTCAATTTCAACTTCCTTTCTAACGTATTTTTTTAAAGTTTGCTTTGGAAAGAGTTCGCCAGCGAACCTGAGTGCGTCGTCAACAATTCCAGTGAAATTCAATTTGCATCGTTCAGGAATTTCGTCGTGATACATTCTATTTTTCCGGGCGTCGTCGCCGAGAATCAGCGAATCGCCAGTTTATTTTAAAGAAAGGCCTGCCAGCGATCCTAAGTGCGTCGTCATCCATTCCAGTGAGGATCAGTTTGCATCGTTCAAGATTTTCGTCGTGATCCATTCTGTCTTTTCGAGCGTCGTCATCGAGGGTCAGCGAATCGCCAGTTAATTCCCGCCAATGATCCTAAGTGCGTCGTCATCCATTACAGTGAAGATCAACTTGCATCGTTCAAGAATTTCGTCGTGATCCATTCTGTCTTTTCGGGCGTCATCACCGAAAATCAACGAATCGCCAGGTCAGTGTGGTACTTTCTTATCAAATAACGATTGCAGAAATTTACGAAACTATCGTCTGTTCATGTCATTTTAAAATTCTTTTTTCATGTGATTAATAACTAGGAATCGTGAACATTTTATTTTTTCCTCACATAAATTCGTTTCGTGTTTTGTAATAAGAGTATGTTGTCTAATTAGCGGTGGTTGTGGCTAACTAAATGATTTGATTGCGAATAGGAATGATTTGTGAAAATTGTGCATTGTTTTAGATAATATTTTTAGCAACTGGGAAATAGATATTTTGTCTATTTTTTAAAATACTTTTTACGAATATTTTGTGGTTTACTTTTAATTTATGATATGTTATTAATTTTAAGGAATGCTGCTTTGCTATAGATTCTTCCAGTGTGTTTTTATTGACTACATTTCGAGAAATTGAGATATTACTGTCATAATTTTTCGATTTCGTTGTATTAATATTTTTACTGTCGATTTTAGAATTTTTTAGTATTTGTGAATTTTATTCGTATACCTGTTATAATTGTATTTTTATCTACGTTTTGTCTCTCCTCTTGGTTGAGTAAGGGAGCTTTTCCTGCGTTATTGTATAAACGTTTCGCATCCGGATTAAGTATTTAGGGGAAATTGGGCTTGGTTTAAAATTTTAAATTTGTTCTCTGAGCCGTCACTCTTGATCTTTGGTTGCAAAAATGGCATTTCTTCTCTCAAAAAAAAAGGAGCATCTAATAGAACTCGCCGAAGAGTTAGGGTTGATCGTCGAAGCGAGCTTGACTAAACCCAAGCTAAAGGATCTCATCGTGAAAAGCTCAGATTACATCGAAGATGATGTCAAGGTAATGATCGATAGCATTGTGAAGGATCGCATACGTACAGAAGAAAAAGAAGAGAAATTGCGACGAGAACAGCGAGAATATGAAGAGAAATTGCGACGAGAACAGCGAGAATATGAAGAGAAATTGCGACGAGAAGAGCGAGAATATGAATTAGAGAAGTTGCGAACACAGGCTGAAAAGAATGCTAATACTATGAATAACCCCGAAAATGTACAAGCACCGAAAGTGATCCACGAAACTTTTCATAAGTTTAATATGAAGGACGATATTAGCTTGAACCTGACATTATTTGAACGACATGCGGAATTGACATTCTTGCCGAAGAAGGATTGGGTACAGAAGCTTATAGGACTGATTCCTATCGACATTGCTCATTTGATTGCCAGAGAGCCAGCGGATAAATGCAACGATTACAACCACGTTAACCTGGGGTTACTGTTAAAAAGATTTAAGTTATCCCCGGAGAAACTTCGTCAACTCTTTATTTCTCACCGAAAATCTAATGAACGAACTTGGCAAGATTTTTTCTACGAAATACAAACAATACTTCGATGGATGGATTTCCGGTTCAAATGTAGAAACTTTCGACCAGCTGCGAGAGCTAATTATAGCCGACCAAATAAAGAAGAGTGCACCGTACGAGCTTCGGGAGCACTTTTTAGATGAATGGTCTATTAACTCACCTGCCGAGATAGCAGAAAAATTTGAAGAGTATGAAAGTGTCCGAAGAACATTAAGACCGAAATTTTACAATTCATTTGCCAAGGGAAGATACGAAGCCAGCGGATCAAGCGATACTTACTTTCAAAGAACTGAATATCCCCAGGGTGGAAGTAATAGGCGTGAGAGAAAACATTTTCAATTGAACGGTACCTCCTACTCCGGGAAAAGTAAACGACTAACCTGTAGCTACTGTAAAGGACCAGGTCATTATGCCGTGGATTGTACGAAGCGCCCCAAATGTTCGAAAATTAATAACTCTACAGACTCCTCAATCCAAATCTGCTCACGAATCTCTCGAGAAAGAATTAAGACCAGAAAAATAACCATAGGGAACAAGATTATTGAAGCTCTCGTTGACAGCGGCAGTTCAGTTTCACTCATTCGAGAAGATGTAAGCAAAGGAATCATCGAACCTTCGAAACTCTCGAAAGACATTTCAGTATTGATCGGACTGGGGAAGTGCGAAGTCAAAACAAAAGGGTCGTTCCAGAGAAAGATTGAACTAGATGGAGAAGAATATTCTCTGACGTGGCATGTCGTACCTACGCCGAGTTTGGAATTTCAGGCAGTAATAGGTTCAGATATACTGGAGCAAGCCTCTGTCTGCTTCTATAAAGAAAGTGTTCAGTTCCGAAAACATGAGGATAAAAACTGTTTCCTGCAAATGCAAGTTTACGAAGCAGAAGTGGAAGACGAAATTGTAGTTCAACATGTTACCAATCCACAAATACGAAGAGAACTGTTTGAATTAATCTCCAACTATGAGCCAAAGAAGACCGAAATGACAAATGTGTCCATGAGAATTATCCTGAAAGACGACATACCGGTTTACCAACCTGCACGCCGCTTATCATTTTCTGAGAATCAGGATGTCAACAAGCAAATCGACGAATGGTTAGAGCAGGGGATTGTAAGACCAAGCTCATCCGAATATGCGAGTCCAATTGTATTAGTTAAGAAGAAAGATTGTACCACCCGGTTGTGTGTAGATTATAGAAGACTGAACCGGAAATTAGTCAAGGATCGTTTTCCATTGCCGTTGATAGAGGATGTATTAGATAGACTACAGGGAGCCAAAGTGTACACAACGTTAGATTTAAAAAATGGATTTTTCCATGTTGACGTTAATGAAGATTGCAAGCACCTCACTTCCTTCGTTGTTCCAGACGGACAATTCGAATTTAATAAAGTACCTTTCGGTCTAAGCACCAGCCCCAGCGTATTTTAAAGATATGTGTATAGTATCTTCAGAGAGCTCATGCGGAAAAGCATTGTAATAATTTACATGGATGATTTGGTGATTCCTGCTAAAGAGGAGAAAGAAGGTTTAGAAAAACTGAGGGAAGTATTAGAGGTTGCCTCGAAGTATGGCTTAGAAATGAAGTTTAAGAAATGTCAATTCCTAAGAAGAAAAGTAGAATTTTTGGGCCACGTCGTCGAAAATGGGACAATACGTCCTTCAATTGCAAAAACAATAGCCGTCAAGAAGTTTCCGGTACCAACAACAGTCAAACAAGTGCAGAGCTTTTTAGGACTCACCGGTTACTTTCGCAAATTTATTCCAGCGTACTCTCAAATAGCGAAACCATTGAGTGACCTAACAAGGAAAGACAACCCATTTATGTTCGAGCAACCCCAAATGGAAGCATTCGAAAAGCTTAAGAAATTGTTGACTGAAAGTCCAGTATTAAGCATTTTTCAGCAAGGAAGAACTACCGAATTACATACCGATGCGAGTCAACAAGGATATGGCACCGTTTTACTCCAAGAAGCAGAAGACGGAAAATTACATCCTGTCCAATATATGTCGCAGAAAACGACTCCAGCAGAAGAAAAATATAGTAGCTATGAACTAGAAGTTCTTGCTGTTGTCAACGCTTTAAAGAAATTTCGCACCTACCTTCTGGGAAATCATTTTAAAATCATGACGGACTGTTCAGCTTTTCAAAAGACTATGGACAAAAAAGATTTAGTTACTCGTGTAACAAGATGGACATTACTGTTAGAAGAGTATGACTACGAGATTGCACATCGTTCCGGCCAGAGAATGCAACATGTAGACGCTCTGAGCAGGTACCCAGTCACCATAATTACAAGCGATACTCTCACCGCAAGACTACAAAGAGCCCAACAAGAAGACGAAAATATTCAAAATTTAAAGTCACTAATAGGAACAAATAATGCTACGGACTTTTTTATTAAAAATGAAATATTATACAAATTCGTAGATGGCCGCGAATTAATAGCTGCACCAAGGGATATGCAAACCGAGCTAATCAAGTTAGCTCATGAGAAAGGGCACTTCTCATCCGCTAAAACAGAAGAAATTGTAAAACGAGAATTTTTTATACCTAATTTAAGCAAACAAGTACAAAACGTGATCATTAACTGTGTATCTTGTATTCTAGCTAACAAAAAGTGTGGGAAAAAGGAGGGATTTCTAAATCCTATTCCAAAAGAGGACGTGCCATTAAGCACTTTTCATGTAGATTTTATTGGACCTTTGCCGTCTACCAACAAAAGATATCAACATATCCTCACAATAATTTATGCCTTTACTAAGTTTACCTGGCTTTATCCCGTAAAATCCACCACCCTAGAGGATGCACTAGATAAATTAAAGCTACAACAAAAGACTTTCGGCAATCCCAAAAGAATAATAACAGACAGGGGTTCTCCTTTTAACTCCAAAGGATTTGGTGATTATTGTACCGAAGAGAAAATCCAAAATCTGCAGATCACCACCGGCGTACCCCAAGGGAACGGTCAAGTGGAGAGAATCCACCGAATTCTAATCCCCGTTTTGACCAAGTTGTCAATCGACGATCCTACAAAATGGTACAAATTCGTAGACCGACTTCAAAGAATTCTAAATAGCACCTCCAACCGAAGTACCAAATGGTCTCCATTTGAACTGTTGACTGGCGTTACCATGAGAAATAGGGAAGACCTTTACCTGAGAAACCTATTAATGGAAGAGATGGTAGAAGAATTGCAAGAACAGAGAAACCAGCTACGACAAGATGCGAAAAGAAATATTCAGAAGATTCAAGCAGAAAATAAAAGAACCTACGATAGGAAACGCAAGAAGGCACCTAGGTATCAAAAGGGAGACTTAGTGGCCATTCAGAGAACACAATTCGGATCAGGTTTAAAATTAAGGCCTAAATTTTTAGGACCATACAAAGTAATCGAAGTTAAACCTAGAGATAGGTATAATTTAGAAAGAGTAGGTAACCATGAAGGTCCTAAATTAACCTCTTCTTCCGCCGATTTAATGAAATTTTATTCACCGGGATGAGAGATTGAACGTTTTTTAATTCATTGTGTACTGTGCTTCTCTTTTATTTTTATCTATTGTCATTGGTGTTTTTTGTTTGCGTAAATTGTGTTGTATTTTCTTATCTTAAATTTTTAATGTTCTAGACCAAATTATTCGACGTTATGTCAAATCACTGGGGTCAGTGATTCCAGGATGGCCGAACTTGTAGGAAAGTTGTGTTCTTTGCGATTTCGAATAATTGGAATATTTTAAATTTCCAGTGTACTTCAAGAGAGATATGTAGGAGATGGTGGCCTCAAACGAACTGAATTGAATTGAGAGGCTAATCGAGGAACTCGGAGCGTCTGACGTCAAACGCATGAGGCATCTCAATGCCCAATCAGGGATTCGAGCGATGACGTCGAACGCTTATAATCCCTAAGCACGGGATCGTTTTTTTTTTTTGGCTTGCTTGCCTTCACTCGCACACCGGACACGACGGAGTGAGCTCGATCAGAAACGGCATTTCTTTAAACCTAGAAATGTTTGACGCCCCCATCTCTACAGGTGAATCCTGTTCTCTTTCCGTATTAACTTTTAATCTATTTTCTTGTAAGCAATTTAAATCTATAAATATAATCTGTTTTCTTACTTTAATAAATTGATTTGTTCTTTAAATTTGGTTCATACTTTCTTTCGTTAAGAATTTTATCATTACCCCTAGACACCCGTCCCATATATATATATATATATATATATATATATGGTCTTTAAAATGATATTTAAAGAATAAATGAGAAAGGGATATTTTGGAAGTTGAATTGATTCTTTATTAATTCTTTAGATCTTAAAAGAAACCGAAGATTGTTTGAGACTGGCCTTATAGTTCTGGACAACAGTTGATTGACGTGACCTGGAACCCAACTCACTCAACTTCCAAGCCAACTCCAATGTGAAGACATCGAGTCTCAGCAAATTAATTGTGAATCAACCTTTGTCGATGACAGATCAAATGTGGCATCAGAACTTGAACCTTTGAAGAATCAGAAAAAACAATCATAGCAGTTCACCATTCTTGTATCATGCTCCTTTTGATTTTGTCGATTTTCGGAAACAAGACACAGAAAAAACTAATTATTGAATAAATAATTAGCATTGATTAATAAAATTAATCATTAATAACAAATACTTAATTAAATTTTACGTACTATGTACTTAGAATTATAATCAATCGGGGAAAAAATCAAGGGCTTTGGGGAGGGGGGGTCCGGACCCCCCCCCTTGTGTGCGCCACTGGTATCACCTATATGTGTGGTGCCACACTAAAAAGTGATACCAGCTCCTTTGGGGATGTCCAACCCTAATGACCTTGCAGGCCATTTCGGAAAAACATAATATCGCGGGCCGCACATAAAAATATGTACCTTTATATTAGATTTGAAAGGAAAAAAAACATTTGTTGGAGTGAAAATTTAAAACAAAATGAATTATTATAGTTGTTTTCATTATTTTTTATGTATACAGGCATATAGATAATAAAATAATGTTTTTTATTTAATAATAAAATGATCAAATAATGTTTAAAATATTACATTTTTCTTGAAAATTACGGAGTTCCTTTTGAATTGATCTTTGTAACTCATTGTTGAAATTTTTGACTGTGCTGTCATTCTCAAACGATTAAGTATTCATTGTCTTTTATCTTAATCATCCTGAACAATTTTTTTAAACTTTAAAAAACATCTCTGACTGCCTCTCTTGCTTTTTCGGCACTCCAAACAGAAAAGGAAGAGGAGAAATGAAAGTCGCACACACAGAAAATCATTTACCATCCATAGTAAAGGATATGCATAATGAAATTTGGAATTTATTAAAAAAGTAATTTATTACGGTAAAATCAAACGTAACAGTTTTATAAAATATAAATCTATTTGAATCTAAAGGACGTTTCTGTTATCAAAAAGGATTTATTTTAAAACAAGAACAGTTAACAGGCAAATACATTATTGATTTATATATATATATATATATATATATATATATATATATAAATTTCCCCATAAATAAATTTCAAAATAAAAAAATTTAAAAACCTGATACTTCAAAATTTTTAAAAAGAGTCGGCGGGCCGCGTGTTGGACACCTCTGTACTAGATTATCTAATCCATAGCCCCATCAGAAAAAAAAAAGGAAATGAACAAACACAAAAATAAAAGAACAATTCGTTAATTCTAAACGAATTCTTACAGGCGAATACTCACAAATATCAAGAGAAACAAGAAAAGTTCTGAAAAGCGCAACTAATATTTTAATCATTAATTTGATATATAACAATTGATTATTTAAAAGGGTGAAAATATTCTCCGTTCTAGTATAAAAAAATGAGCAGCATTTACCTTCATTTTGATGAATCATTTTTTGAACAAAAAGAAAAAAAAAGGGAAAAAATAAATGTAATAAAAAAATTCAGTTATAGCTTGCATAAAAACTAACATAAGAAAATAAAAAGCAATAAACACAAAGAAATATTCATAAAAAAGATTTATGAATAAATAAGATATTAAATATTCGTTAACTTAAGGTATCCGAACACATTCCGAGAACTTTTTAAAAACAACATACCAAAAAAATTATAAATACCTTTTAAGGATCGGTATCAACATATATTGATACTTGACTAGTAATATTTAAAATAAATTAATTAAATTTTACAAATATCACAATTCTAAGTGAAATTTTAGCAATTTCTTAAAAGCTCTTTAAAGCAGTTCGAGGAAATTGCTCAGAAAAAGATAACTGCGAAGAGGGTTTAACGTCGGTGCACCAATTCGTGAATCGTGTCTGCATCTAGCGGCAGATGACAGCTAAAAGATTTTGAAAAATTAAATTAAATAGAGAGAAATAGAAATTAAAAAACTGAAACTTAATTTTTTTAAGGTTCCCAGTGTTCTATTAATTAAACTTGGGCCTTTTTTCTGAGTAAAAATTTACAAATTGGTGGTCAAGGAGAGATTTAGTCTCCCTTTTTTGGGCAGTAACATGTGTCGTGTCGTAGGCAGGCTGATTTTGAATAAATTAATTGGGAACTCTTGCAAAAAAAAAATCTAGCAAATACTTTTAATGAATCTAAGAGTAAAAATAAATTAAGATCATGATTAATTATTTTACCACGAATATAACAAAGAACGTTTGCAATTTTTTGAAGATAGCTATTAGTAAGAATGTGCAATTTTCTTTGACAGCACATTACTTCAAACACCTCAGATGGGTGACGTATGCATCATAACTCGACAAATTATGGAGTAAAAAAGTAAAACCTTATGCCTTTATCATGAGTTTACTCTATGAGTTTTGCTTATAAAATGAATATTCGCTTTTTTTTTTTTTTTTTTTTTTTTTTTTTTGCATGTTTGTTCAATGTGGCTTGCGACTAAAAACACTCCCAAGTACTTTTATCTTTAACCCAGATGATGAGTTTTCCAAATTGGAAAAACAAATTAAGCTTTCTAACAGCCGAAATTTTTCCATGAATATGAAACAAACACTTCTAGATACGTTGGTTTCAATTTTTGAGTGTGTGAGCCAAATCTCAAGCAAAACGGACATAGTATTACAAGTTAGAGATCACGACGAATCTCTAATCCTGTATGATTACGGAAGTTTCATCATTATACATAGCTAATTACGGGTGATATAGTAAGAAAGATATCATTTACGTGATATCTTGATACATTATGAGTGACATTTGCTATTTTTTGCATGCGTGTTCAATGTGTGTTGCAAAAGCTGATTTTGCGTCAAAAAGAAACCAAAGGTATTTATGTTCTTTAATTCAGAGAACGATTTGATCAGATATCAAGACAGAAGCTATACCTTCTGGGAACTGTCTCTTTCTCGCGAACAGGACTTTTCCTGAACGCATTTTTTTTTTAATTCGTTGACTTCCATCATTCTAGCCAGAGCTCAAGCACAGGTGTTGTAATTTGGAGAACAGAATTATGGAAAATCTTTTCCAGCCGTGTCGTCACCACACACAGTTACAACGATACTATATGAGGGAAATCATTTACGCATAGATAGAAGAAAATTGATCAAGAAATGAATCTTGGGGTACACCACTCCTGCTTGGTCGAAGGAAGGAGATAAAGTTTTCTACTTGAACGCTGAACAAACGAGTGGAGAGATAAATATTAATTAACTTGATCTGTGCGACACAGAAAATCCTAGTTGCATGGCCATTAATATTAAGCCTTCGTGCCATATCTTATGAAATACTTTAGCCGCTTCCAGAAAAAAATACCCATGGCAACGTATTTTTTGAAGTCGTTAGAAATCAACTCCTTTACTCTAAGTAGCTGATGTACTCAAGAGTGGTGAGGTCGAAAACCGCATTCATGACAGATGATTATGTTTGTAGCAACTCGTCCCACAGATTCTTGGTAACCCCGTACAAAAAAGGCAATTTTTCCAATCATTTTATCTTTACTATCTGGATGTTAATTCAACAGTAAAGGATGAAGTGATGAAATACTTCGTTTGATGTAATGGTAACGATAGTTTCTGTTCAGATTCATTTTTTTAATTGATTGTCGTATGTTTTTGGTTTTTTTTTTGTCTAATTTTTTATAATGAAGATAGTTGTTCTATATGCTACATTATGTTCAGTGCCGGTTTATCCCAGGGGCCCGGATGGGCTCGAAAGAGCCTTGATAAGCTGAACTTACCAGATTTTTTGGTTTTAAATTTCGATCCGCTAGTGACAAAACGATCCGTAGATCTTCTGTGGCCAGGGTCCGAATTGAGCTTAAACCGGCACTGATGATATTTGTTACGCGGATAAAAATAACGAAAACGAACTACAGTTAGGCGATCAAGAAAAAAATTATAATTTGTATGTTATTATTAGCTACTCATCTGACAATGAAGTTAGAGAATTGAAATTTCTGCACGGAGAAGCTGATATAGTTAATACTATTTAATTTAAACATAAGAATACTTTGTATGCAAGATTCCTCTGTATAGAAAATCACTGGTAAACTACACTGTTATTAACAATGCAACGTTGATTCATACGACGAAGCAAATACATTTTACTCAAAATTATTTAGCAGTAAGATGGAAAAACAATTTTGAGTGGTTGCCAGATATTTATCCGAATTTAAAATAGAAGCTACCCCGGTAGTCTCCCAAATGGAAAGGAGGTAATTATTTTTAAGCATATTATTAATTAGCAGCTTGATAAAAAGAAGAAATTTTAAGGAGAGATTTTTAAACATGAGATTAAGAAATTTGATCAAGTTCAGGAGCTTTCTTTGGCTTGTGATTCTCAAGGTAAGAAAGTAATTCTTTCGAAGGGTTTGCTCTATCTCTTAAACATAGAGAGTAGCTAAATAATAATCAACCCCTTTTAAGAGATTTTTAATCTTTGTTTATATTAATCTTTTCATTATTATGCGTATATTTTCTGCTGATAAGGAAAGAGAATCTATGAAACAATCTGAACTCTACTTCATTGTCCTAAGTCAGTGATAGCCTAAGAAAACACAATAGATTTCCATTTTGGTCAATTGACTTTTTCTACCTGTACCGATTTCATGTTCTTCGTTGTCTATTTCAGAATTAAGACTTACTCTGATTTGTAAAATGCATGACATATCCATCATTCCTTTAATTTATTATACGTTGTGAAAATCGTTTAACCCGAAACTGATTGAATTGAAATATCTTTTCATGTTAAAGGATACTGCAAAAAAACATATATTCAACAAAATTAAGTTTATTAGAGTGCACTTTAGTTACATAGAAGTGTATATATGCATGTAAAATTCATGTCCATAAATTAAGGATAATTCAGAATCACACAGAAATTGAACTCTAAAATAAAAATTTCACCTGTAGAATTATCACACACATCTTGAAGAAGAATATGCAAATTACAGGAAACCACCAGATGGCGTGGATAGTACGTCACAATGACGAGAGTGTAATAGAGGGGTATATAACGAATGGTGGCAAAGAAGTAAAATTGTTCACAAGCGCTTTAAAAGACTTTCAGTGCAATACCCGCATAGTTATGGCACAAAGGAAGCATTTGGATGATTTTTTACGTAGTAGAATTATTGGACGACTGGAATGTGGACGTACCCAGCTGGAAGTATCCGAGGAACTTGGAATTGCCCAGAGTGTTATCTCCAGGCTTTGGCAACGATTCCAAGATGATGGTAATGTGAGTAGATGTTACAGCACAGGTCACCCCCGAGTTATAACGCCGAATGAGGACCGGTATATTTGGCAGTTACTGCCAAGAGAAACAGACGGAGCACAGCATCAGACCTGTCTCTTCCGCTCTCTTCAGCTACCGGTACGACAGTTTCAAGTCAGACCGTGTACAGACGCTTAGGGCACATTGGTCTATATGCTCTTAGGCCTGACACATGTGTTCCACTTACCACAACTCACTGTCGCCTGCGATTAACCTGGAGTAGAGAGCATGCATTGTGGACACCACAACAGTGGTCTTGTGTACTGTTTTCCGATGAGTCCAGGTTCAGTTTGCAGTCTGATTCTCCCTGTATTTTAATATGGAGAGTGCCAGGTACCAGTTACCACCAAGAGAACACCATTGAACGACACCGTTACGGTGGTGCAGGATGGCTCGTTTGGGGAGGAATTATTCTTGGTTCCAGAACTGACCTGCATGTTCAGAGTATAACGATGACAGGTCACATGTATCGGGATGTCATTCTGGAACAACATGTAGGTTTATTTCGGAGCGCCATGGGTGCTGAATTTCTGTTTATGGATGACAACGCCCGTCCTCACCGTGCAAACATTGTAGACCAGAGGTGGCGAACCATTATAGATGAACGTGCCATTTTTTCTAAAGAAATGTTTCATGAGGCATAGACGTGCCCTCAAATAGTTTTGACTTGGGATTATGGGGAAATAATAAAACTAAATACTAACAACTCAAAACTACGAAACAATACATTTTGCACTGTATAATATTAAATGTTTTAGTTATACGTGTAATTCAAATTAATGTAACATTAGTGTGATTTCTGTTGTTGCAGATTAGAGGATAAATAACATATTAAGATTGTAAGATGTTACTTTTAGCAGCATGCATGCTGAATTGGAATCATCTGCCAAACGGTTTCTAAGTGAGTCTCTTTAATATTATATATATATATATTCATCTCTGAAAATAATGACTCTCAAGTATAGGTAAATAAAAAGTAAGGTTAAAATTACATGAGTCAACTTCTTCGAACTGTTAAATATATCTTGAATCCGTTTTACAGACAATGTTCTACAAGCAACTGTTCCAGAACATAAAACACACACCGCTTTGTCACCTTTACTAACCCTGCCATATTTCTCGCTCCTCCAGGGTTGAAATTCTCTGCTGTATTAACTATCTTGCACTTATTGTTATTTTTTCTGCCGGACTATCCATGTTAAATAACGATTAGAAATCGTAAATATGACACAAATAAACTTTAAAATACAGCAGTGTCAACGAAATTTACTACGCTATGTGTAGACAAACTTCGTGTCTTTAGCATTTGCAGTCTAGGACGTAACTAAGTCAAGACAATAACAAACGAGTGAGCTCCCCGCCGCATCGAAAACCGATCACTCGCGTTTAAACGTAATACTTCATCGTGAACTTTGTTATTTTGAACTAGAATGCAAACCGTTTTGAGTGGTGGTGTGCCCAGAATATTGTGTCACGTGCCAACATTGGCACGCGTGCCATTGGTTCGCAATCCCTGTTGTAGACGAATGCCTTCAATCGGAGGATATCACCCATACGGATTGGCCAGCATACTCACCGGACTTGAATCCAATACGAGCATGTGTAGGATATACTTGGCCGACGAATTGCAGCCCGTCAACACCCTCCTACCTGTCTACCGGAACTTCGGAGGGCATTACTTGATGAGTGGTGTAATATTCCCCAAGATCAGATTGATAATTTGATACTCAGCATGCCTAGGCGTTGTAAGGCCTGTATTGCATCGTCCGGGAGACATACTCCGTATTAACCATCATACTAACCATGTTATAATGTTTTTTGTAAATAGATTATTTTTTGAAATTTGCTCCATGGAGTAAAAATCGCAATTTTTATTAATTATGTCAAAAATATAGCATCTTTTTTGCTCTTTGCCTTTTGTTTAATAAATAGACTTTACAAATAAGTCAAATTTGTTTTGCTTCTGTCTCTTTCTTTGCCTGAACTTCATTATCCTTAATTTATGGACATGAGTGTATTTAATAAAAATCAATGAAACAAAAACATTCACAATAATCTAATGAAATTAAATTCAATTTTCAAGTTTTTTGAAAACAAAAACATTTATTGAGTTTTTGGAAGTTATATAATCTTATATTTTCTCTGCATTGTCCTTTTTTAGCATCAAATTGTCAACAAATTGTTCGATATCATCCATTTTTATTCATTTTTCCATTAGAATGTGTGTCTAAATAACTGCGCATACATTCATGATGTTCCTCTTTTCGGATGACGGGAGCACAGGAGCTTTGCATTATTCATTTAAATTTCGGAATCTGCATCAAAGATATTTTTTGAGCTTTCAACAAACTTCTAAATGTCTTTGTCTGCAATAATTGGGGCTTTATACACATTATCATAATCTACTGCAACGAGCTCTTTCGATGATACAGTATAGAGAGGACAATGAAATGATATAGAAACTTTCCCAAACATTCCATTAAGTGTCTGCTGTTTTCCGTATTTTGTTCATTCCCAGAAGGGAAATCATTTCAGTTAAGAGATTTTGATTTTGTGTTAAGAGAAAAAAATGCATCAAAATACATAGTAGTTTGGTTGGAATCATTGTGTTATTTCGTGTTAACTGATATTTCGTCTTCAGCGTTTTCGCATTAAACGTATTTCACTGTACATAATGATTCGCCAAAAAATTAGATATGTTTATAAAATAGTCTGACACTGACTTCAAACGTTTAAAATTTTCCATGTGAACTCTACACCTTAGTTCCTTCAATTGAAAACCTTTAAAAGCTAGCATTGGTTTACTCAGAATAATGAGAAGACAAGAACACAGATTCGGAAAGGTTTATGAAAAATTGCTATTCAAGAAGCGGCTTGTCAAAAAGATCGTTTGAAATAAAATACAGATAACATTTAGAATGGGAAAAATCTGTTCGAAATGTTATTTGCTCGTAAATTACAACATCCCTTTGTCTGTTAATTGATTGACTGAAGACAGACGTCACACTTAGAAGCGCTAAGAATATTTGGTCTTTAGTCGTAGGTTTGTCCAGAGTTAGTCCAATGATGAAAGAGAAATAGAATAATACATTTTATTTATCTCGATATCTTTATTATTTCTGTAACATCCAAAAAAGACCGAATGTCCATTCTTGATTAGCAAGGGTTCGATAGGTGCTTCCCTTTCTGAGAAAAGATAGGATCATAAGCGTCAGAAGTTCTCTGTCCAGTCTATAGTTAATTGCCCCGTATAACAACACCCCTGTGTTGCTCAATTCCTGGCCCAAAACGCGACGCTTTTCTTAAGCACAGTCATTCTAACAGATCACAGTAAGATATTTTGAAGTTCGATTCATTTCACTCAGTCAATTCCATTGATTACGTTGATTCTTTGTGCGGCGAACTGTTGAAAATATGACCGAAGATATATCATATACCAGGGATGGCGAACCAATGGCACGCGTGCCATTGTTGGCACGTGACACAATATTTTGGGCACGCCACCACTCAAAACGGTTTGCATTCTAGTTCAAAATAACAAAGTTCACGATGAAGTATGACTTTTAAACGCGAGTGATAGGTTTTCGATGCGGCGGGGAGCTCACTCGTTTGTTATTGTCTTGACTTAGTTACGTCCTAGACTGCAAATGCTAAAGACACGAAGTTTGTCTACACATAGCGTAGTAAATTTCGTTGACACTGCTGTATTTTAAAGTTTATTTGTGTCATATTTACGATTTCTAACCGTTATTTAACATGGATAGTCCGGCAGAAAAAAAACAATAAGTGCAAGATAGTTAATACAGCAGAGAATTTCAACCCTGGAGGACCGAGAAATATGGCAGGGTTAGTAAAGGTGACAAAGCGGTGTGTGTTTTATGTTCTGGAACAGTTGCTAGTAGAACATTGTCTGTAAAACGGATTCAAGATATATTTAACAGTTCGAAGAAGTTGACTCATGTAATTTTAACCTTACTTTTCATTTACCTATACTTGAGAGTCATTATTTTCAGAGATGAATATATATATATATATATATATATATATATATATATATATATATATATATATATATATATATATATATATATATATATATATATATATATATATATAATATTAAAGAGACTCACTTAGAAACCGTTTGGCAGATGATTCCAATTCAGCATGCATGCTGCTAAAAGTAACATCTTACAATCCTAATATGTTATTTATCCTCTAATCTGCAACAACAGAAATCACACTAATGTTACATTAATTTGAATTACACGTATAACTAAAACATTTAATACTATACAGTGCAAAATGTATTGTTTCGTAGTTTTAAGTTGTTAATATTTAGTTTTATTATTTCCCCATAATCCCAAGTCAAAACTATTTGACAGCAAGTCTATATACCTCATGAAACATTTCTTTGGAAAAAATGGCACGTTCATCTATACATGTTCGCCACCCCTGTCATATACTATAGTGGTGGTTTTAAACGTTAAATTAAGAAAAATAAAGAAAAACATTGCAAAGAAATTACCAAAATTTTATCGTTTTTCAACAGAGAGAGAGTCAGACTCATTTGGATTATAACGATAGGAATGTTTTTAACTTTATTTTATTTCCTTCCACTGTTTAATAGAGTTCATAATACATTCGACTTTGATGTACGTTTGATACACATTGTAAAAACATCGAGTAAAAACAAGCGAAATAGATACTATATTTGTATAGTAAAAAGGGAGTTACATTCCACGTTCTTTTAAGTCATGCAGTATGAAATTAAGAACGTGTTCTAAAAATTGCATACATTTTTCAAAAATCTTAAATTTGTAGTTTCAGTAAATAATTAAAATAAAATGAAGCACGCATTCATATTGCTTCAACATAGGACAATTAATTAATAATGTTTAATCATTCACCGTTTCTTGTATATAACGGATTCGTTAATACTGAGTTAAATAGAAATATAGCTGCTTTTAATATTTAGACAGATAAAGGTTCTCACCCTTTAATAAGTTAACTGTGACTAACGAGTATACTTTTCATGGAGAAGTTACAGGATTTTATGTCAGGACGAGTATGCTCGCCGTGCATAAAAAGTAGTGACCATCGGGTATTTAAATTGTAATTTTTGAGAAAAACAATGCATATTCTCAAATTTCAAGACCAGGCTATATATATATATATAGCCTGGTCTTAAAATATTTTTAACTTCTTGAAATTTGAGAATATACATTGTTTTTCTCAAAAATTACAATTTAAATACCCGATGGCCACTACTTTTTATGCACGGCGAGCATACTCGTCCTGCCACAAAATCCTATATATATAATATATAGAGAGAGAGAGAGTAAAAAATAAATAAATAAATAAATATGGAAAATTTTTAAGATGAACTTGTGCGACCCCGTACACACCGGCTGAAACAGCGTATAAAAACCGGAAAGTTAATTTGTAAAAATGTTCCTCCAGATATGATCAGCCATGGGACAAACGTGATTCACGGACCGGGCACTGAGGCCATTGATAGCTGATGGCCTGAAACAATCAAGTTATCGAGTGGTGCAAAGGCCAGTGGTTTTACATTAAAACCAGGGACGTCTTAAGGCAGGGGTGGGCAGACTTGTCCATGGTACGGGCTACTTCTAACTTTTTGAAGGTGTTGCGGAGCATCCAGTCTCCAGTTAACTGGCATTGGTGTTCCACAAATATGTTTCTTTTAGTATGAACGTCTTAAGTCTTAATAAAGCCGGTCCCTCCCCCCAAAAAAAGAAATGTCTTGGTTGTCCACCGGTTGGTCGTGATCGACTAAATGACCACCCCTATTTTAAGGCATGGGTCAACTGGGCCCATGCCTAGGGCCACGGCCCTAATGGGACCTCGTCTTGTTCGCGACTCAGCCTTAATAAGATCATGATTCAAATCATTTCTACGGTCAAATGTTATTTCCGATTGTATTCTCAGAAAAAAAATGGGAATTTTGGACGATATGTCAACTGACTATATATGTGATGATCGTCCTCTGTGTAAAGGCTTAGACCTACCATCATACACCATTTTAACTCATTCAGTCAAAAGGCAGCGATCGCTCAAACTGGTTTGCACAAGTCAAGCACTTGCTTCGGGTTGTAGTTTGTACAAGTATTTGACAACGTATGTTATGTACTGTGTCTATTTTTAAGGGTAATAGGTAGGTCCTACTTTTGTATAGGGAATCATGGCCTCAAGAAGTCTTAAGACGTCCTAGTTAGAACCATGATCTGACATTAAAGTATTGGCCCTATGATGTGCTGCCTAAATTCTTACCTTTATATGTATTTAATCAGGGCCGGACCGTGACCTTTGGGGGCCCTGAACTAACAATATCTGGGGCCCCCTAAAGGATTAAAATTTTTGCAATTTTACTAAAAAAAATTTTGTGCGGGAAAATGTAAAATATATGAAACTTAAGGGGTTTTTTATTTCATACAATCTAAATACGTTATAAACAATTACATAATTTACAAGAAAAACTTTTCTACACTTTTGTGCGGCAAATTCTTTTATTTGCTCATCATATTTTAAGTCTTTGGTGAGATCAGTATTAGTAGAAAGAAGTGATAAATAATTAAGCCTAGTATTTGCCATAGTTGTTTTATATTTGTTTTCTATATAGGACATTTTAGAGAACGCACGCTCCACTTCACAACTAGTAATAGGGAGTGTTAGAAAAATCTTTAAAATGGTATACAAATTTGGAAAAACGTCAACAAGTTTGTTTTCAAAGATTAAATTGAACATATCACTACATGTATAGGACTCTAGCTCAGTTTTTTTTTTTTATTGTTAGATAAACTTTGAATTTAACATCTTCACTTACTAAATGTTGGTCTACATCATCTGAATAGTAATCAATAGCGCATACACTCTCCAGGCTAACGTTCTCCTTACTTTGATCTTGCAAATCCATCCCAAATTTAAATTTGTTACTATATCCTGCACATATATACTTGGTTTCTTCTATTAAAATCAAGGGTTATCTTATCTAACGCAACAATAAGCGTGTCTCTTTTAAATTTTTCTATCCCATTTTCCATCCACAGCTTTTTCTGTGGATTTATCTGCAAATTTTGAAATAAGTCATCTCTTGGCCACATCGCTATATTACATTCCTACTCTAGGACTAAATTTTTTGTCTGCGTCTTGATACTTCTTTAGTTTTTTATCTGACTCGTATCGTACATTGCTTATAAACGTTTTTAATGACATAATTAACTTATACCCTTCACAGATGTCCAAACCAGGAGTCGGTAATTCTTTGTTGATTGAATTAAATCTTTCTAAAATTTCTTCCCAAAATATAACTAAAATAGTAGTTTCGAGCTTTGTTAATTTATTAAATAAATTTACTGCCTCTTTTCGAAAATCAATTTTCTCATTTTAATTGTCACTAAATATCTGAAGAATATTCATGATATTTACTGAAGGAGATTAGAATTCAGCATCTTCAGTTCCGTGAGCACGTAACTTAACCACTAGACTAAAATCATCACTTCAGTCCGGAGGCAGTTGCTGGCTTTTAAAGACACCACGGCCACACTTTCCCCTACCAGTGAGTCGGTGGATAGGCGAGCGAACAATATAGTTATGGTGAGTGTGTGAGCTGTTGCGTCATATGTGACTGACGACTTGAATGCTGCGTCATGTAGATCTGACGGCTTGAGTGTTGCATCACGTGGATTTAATGACTTGAGTGGTGCGTCATGTGGATCTAACGGCTTGCGTTGCTGCGTCATGCGTGTCTGACAGCTTTTGGTTGCTTTTGCGGTGGGTAGATGGCGTCACAGCTGCGTGAAGGTTGAGTTTTTTCAAAGTTCAGCCAGGATCAACAATGAAGGATATTAGAACTTGGCACCTTCAGTTCCGTAAGCACGCAACTTAACTACTAGACTAAAATGATCACTTCAGTCTAGAGGCTGTTACTGACTTATATAGACACCAACGCCACATTACTATAATTACCTTTTTAGGCTTCAACAATATCGTAGTGACAAAACCATCTGATCTGACTTAAACTTTTAAAGGTAAATTTGAGTTTAATTTCACGATTTAGAAGTTCCCACTTATGGGTCGAAGCAGAAAAGAAAACATATGTGTTGCATTAAACTAAAGAAGTTCACGATTTCAGTTTAACTTTAACTGATTCTGTACCATCAAGATTAAGAGAATGTGCCGCACACGACGGATAATTAGTGAATTTATTATTTTTTTAAAAAGAGTTTGCACACGATTATATCGACCGGACATATTAGCAGCGTTGTCAAATGACTGTCCCCTACAATTATTCAACAGTAATCCATTTCTTTCTAAAAATTATTGTAGAGAATCAAGTAAGCATAAGCCAGTGTGGCTGCTAATCTTAATTAATGAGACTCATCTTTTATATACTTTTCCCTGAAAACAATATCGTAGTACAATAGCAAGTTGATCATTATGGAACAAATCTAGTGTTTAATCCATCACAATTTAATAGTACTTTGTGTCATAGTTATTTATTTGAGTTGTAATTGTTTTAATGACTTGCTTGCCCATGATCTCAATTATTTACTCTTATATTGTTTTTGATACGTAGAATATTAACAATTTCGGCCATAATTCTCGCTGTTCAATATGTTCACAAACGAATGAATGGGTCGAACTCTGCTAACAGTTCCAGGGCACTCATAACATTATCACTATGAGGAGAACCAAAAACTTCCTCGGTACCCCTCTAATTGATAAATCTCTTATTGCCAAATAATTTACTACCGAAATTAACCATTTGAGGATACTGTGGTAATATTCTGTATCTTTTCTTAGTTGCTCCTGTTAGTATATTTTCTTTTCAAGTCAACCAGACTAACATTGAATTTTTGTGTTCAAAAGAATTTTTATGATTTTCTTAACAATTGTTTCCAATCACTGTTACGTGTTTCCAGTCAGAAAAGCCGGCTGTGTATTGAGAATTTGTTTTAGAAAAAAGTTTGCAGGTCAAACAAAAACACTACCAATACTAGTTGAATAACCTAACCAAGATCTTTCCAGCACTTGTGGCCATTTTTAAGTTTTTTAATTAAATGATTATTCAAAAATGATCTATTTTGTTCTTTGTATTCTCTTACCGAAACAGAATATATATTGTTTGGATCTTTATTTTGAAAATAACTCATTTCATGTGAAAGGATATAATCAATAAAATTATTACTTAGAGATTTAGGCCACGAACCCCCGTCAACGTATAATTCTCAAACTCATAACCAACATTTTCTAAACACTTTTCGGTCGGGGCAATACTGATGTCCTCTGGCTGAACAATATCTTTTTCAGAAGGCTGCTGGTCATCGTATTCTTGCATATTTTCATCATTAATATTTGCTTGTTGAGTTTCTTCATTTTCTTTGGCTAAGTTCCTTTCCCTTTCACTTGTTAATGTCTCTGCGTTTGTTATATTCTTGTAACTTTGTTCCATTGTAAAAAAAAATCAAATTTTTGACACATTTAATTTTTTTTCTTGATTTAACAGTAGCTTTCGTTTTTCCGCTACACTTTTATATTTTCTGCATATTTATATTGTTAGTTAAGTACTTGATTTTCCTGAAAATCAATTTAGTTTAGGTTATAAAAGTTTAGGTCACATAAAAGTACGATAACACAACCGATGTGCTTAATAAACTAAAAATATTCTAACAAATTTTTACAAAACAGTACAGTATATTTCTGAGATAATTGAAAAAAGGTACCTATAGTTAATTTAAAAAAATAAAAAATCCTTGTCTATACTCGCTAAAATCTAAAACACTGATTATTATTATTTATTAGCCCATCAGTTTAAAGGGGATTTTATAAAAATAAACTTAAGAATTATTTGCCCGACTTTAAATAAATATTGTTTTTCCGTTGTCATCCATTATTTGCTGTTGCTACCTATACTTAAAAAAACCGACTTATGACAAAAATCAAGACTATTTTACATTTATCCATAATATTCTCGATGAATCTCCAAAATCCACATAAACTGATGTTGTTTTTTATATCCTATAAAAGTAATTAAGTTACTTAACACAAATTTTAAGACAACATAATATTTATGGGAAATTATGATGTTTTCAATCTTTGTAAAATTGAAAACATAATTTCCCATAAAATAAAAAATACAGAAACTATAAATATAAACAGAAGATATAAATTGAAAATACAGAAAATACTTAAACACTACTTCAATATCTTCCTACTTAAATAATTTAGAAATGTGTATCGGCACTTACTTTTTACTTGAAACTTGAATAAACAGGTACATATGTATGTTTTAATTGCATGTAGTATGCACAAGACACAGCACCAAATCAGTATATTATTGCAAATTAGAATTATTATTGCACAAAAATAAATGGCTTCAGAAATAGGGCCACTACATTTGTATTAATGGTTGAGGCTAGCAGACGCCGCTCTATGAGAGAGCCTCTGTCTATTAATTATTAATTTCCGCGTATTCGGTGGTCGGGTGGACGAACAAAAGGGTAAATTGCTCTTGAAAATGAAAATGAATTTGATATGATATTTCTGGTAGTTTTACTCTACTAGATATTTAGGTGCCCAAATGGCTTCTTGCATCCGAGACCCTTTATAGAGAAAGCTGGCCCTAAAATGAGTGTTCATTATTGGCGTAGATAAGCAATTTTTCATTAATGATGGTGAATCAAATTAAATATTATTCGAAAACAATACTAGTTAAACAAAATGTTATGAATAGTGTATAGAAATAAAACTAACGATATAACTTGTTAGCGATATAACGATATAACTTGACTCCTCTATAGAGATTATTATTAAATTTAAACGCAAAAAAATGTTATATATATATATATATATATATATTATAATAAAATAAAAGTGAAGAATAACTAGAATTCACAGTGCTAAAGAAGTAAGAAATTGGAATTCAGCAAACACAACAAATGTAGATACAAAAAGTCATTGGACTAAACTGGAGACCTATTATAATTACTAAAGCTGTCACTGAATTAGGCCATCGAATTAGGGTTAGCAATGCTTTATGGATCCAACCTTCCCCGTACAGCAGAAATTTTCGACATAATAGAAAAGAAAAAAAACACCAAGTTGAAAAGTTAAGCCTAATACAACACGTTGTTGTAGAACCTAATAAAATCGTGAAAAGAAATTGAGAAAATGGAACAATAATGAATCTATCAAGGAGAGGAATAACAAAAAAAATTTTAATAGAAAATATTAGGAAAACTTACTTGTAAAACAAAAATCCTGAACTCAAAAATCTTGTCCTCAAAAATACCTCCTACATCAATGAGATCCTACGAGAAATGGCGTAAAAGATTGAAACGCCAGCACAGGAAAGAAAAAACCGTGACGCCATCTGGATAGTTATTTTGCAATTAAACTAACCACAAAGATAAATAATTCAGTAAACAAAACATAAGAAGTTTTAAATAAAATAAAGAACAGAGTTCAGAATAGATAGTATCAAATAGAAATATATTAAAGTAAATTTACTTGGATGATTATATACTAGAAAGTTATATTGTAATTAAATTAAACGTAAAAAATATTTTAAAATATTTTTTAAAAATAAACTCAATAGAGAGAGAGAGAAGAAATATTAACTAAAATATCGAACTAAAATAAAACTAGATTTAATTAGAAATAGAAACACATTTAAAAATAAATTTACTAGGATAATTGTATTCTAAACAATTATTGCAAAATTTCACAAAATTGTTATGTATTAAAATTTTATCAGTTACTAAATCATTGTTTCTTTTTGTAAAATTTAAGATAATATTTCTAAATATTGATAGGTGTAGGTTATTACTCCAGAAAGGCATTTTTATAATGTTAAAAACAAATGAGACTCTTTTATCAAAAATATTACTTGTAAGCAAATTATTCTTAACGTTTAATTGAAGATCCAAAAAGTTAGCTGACTCATTATTATAATTAGTTTTTAATAATTTTAAATAATGGGGATAATAATTAAAGCTAGGAACATAGTCAACAATATTACTAAAAATAATTAAGTCATTTATGTATCTAAAAAAGTAACAAGAATCATAACTAATACTTTTATTTTCATAAAAATGCAAGTAAATATTTGCTAAGCAGTTGCTAGCTGGTTCACCTTGCGGTAATCCTTTATTTTGTCGATAATGAGCGGCGTTATTATGGAAAATATATTTCTTTTAATACTAATTCAATAATAGAAATATATTTATCATATTTTATTATTTTATTCAAAAAATATTTCCTATATGCTATTTTAAAAATCTTAAACATGTCTTCTATATCAATGAAATATATATATATATATATATATGAAAATAAAATAAAATAAGTGAGAAAGTTGTAATACCTACAAGGAAAAAAAAGAAATTGGATTCCAAGAAACATAATAATTGAAGATTAATATATACATAAAAATATGTCCCCAGGCCTGCTGGGAAATGCAGGAAAGCATAATCTTTACCATAACAGTTCTTTATAACTCTTCAATCATAGTTAATCCAATATGGCGGTCATTTGGCACCCAATCTAATGCAACAAAAGACAACATCGCAGCGAGGAGTCATCAGTTTTCTCTTTTCGATTGTGCTTTGTCTACGTCAGCGCGCGCTCTACCTTTAAATAGAAGTCTTATTTATCCTTAAATCCCTAAGCGGTAATAAAGAGTTCCCTCAAGTTTTATTTATCATTCACTTAATTTTGAAGTTAAACTTTCCAGACCTGACATATATACATATACATACATATATATATATATATATATATATATATATATATATATATATATATATATATATATATATATATATATATATATATATATATATAAAGAGTGTTTTTTTTCAGGTATAGAAGTTTAAGTTGGCATTACTTTCCAAGATGGCGACCGATTTAACAGCTGTCAAGTGATTTATTCTCAGTTTGGTTTGGCAATTCATCAAAACGATCATCAAGCAAGGCGTAGATTCATCGAATGGGCCCAAAACGAGATTGCCGTTGTTCCCGATTTTCATAAGCGAGTTTTGTTTAGCGATGAAGCGCACTTCTGGTTGAATGGCTACGTCAACAAACAAAACTGCCGCATTTGGAGTGAAACTAATCCACAAGTGTATGTCGAAACACCGTTACATCCAGAAAAACTGACTGTTTGGTGTGCTTTATGAGCTGGTGGAATCATTGGTCCGTACTTCTTCAAAAACGATGAAGACCACAACGTTACAGTCAATAATTATCGGTATAGAGCCATGATTACTAACTTTTTCATTCCTGAATTGAGCAATCATGATGTCCAGGAGCTGTGGTTCCAACAAGACGGCGCAACATGTCACACAGCTCGTGCCACAATCGATTTATTGAAAGACACGTTTGGTTGCCGCCTAATTTCACGTTTTGGACCCGTGAACTGGCCTCTAAGATCTTGTGATTTAACACCACTAGACTGTTTTCTGTGGGGCTATGTAAAGTCATTGGTCTATGCGGATAACCCACAAACGCTTGACCATTTGGAAGACAACATTCGCCGTGTTATTGCCGATATACGGCCACAAATGTTGGAAAAAGTCATCGAAAATTGGACGTCCAGATTGGACTACATCCGAGCCAGCCGTGGCAGTCCTATGCCAAAAATCATATTTAAAATGTAATGCCGCAAGATTATCTTTCGAATAAAAAAAAATTCATGTCAATCGAATAATACATCGTTGTTTTATTGCAATTTAAAGTTCTATACCTCTAAAAAAACACCCTTTATATCTATATATATATAAGACGCATTTGTTGTCTGTTTGTCTGTTCCCTCATAACTCGAGAACCAGACACCCAAATAACGTGAAACTTGGTACACGTACGCAAATTTACACCAGAAAGGTTCTTAAATAGGTTTGGCGTTCATAATTCCTTCCAAATTGTTTAAATTTTAATTTTTAAGTGATTTTCCAGTGTTATGACGTCATATGTAGTCACGTTTCTCACTAAGTGGACAATTTATACTTTACATGCAGTTTTTCAAGATTATTACATACTTTTACTGTAGATTTGTTTATCGGTTGGAATATTTATTCAATTTTTCTATTCATTGATATTTAATTAGGATTATTTTTCGAATAAATAATTTTTTTAAGGATAATTCTTTCAACAACTAAAACTTTGTTTTGTTGTTTTGGCAACATTTAGGTATTATCGCGGGATGTTTATGTGTGTGATTTTGCTCGCAAATTACAACTTATTTATTTCTTTAGAATGCGAAGATTATATAATTTTGACAAACTAAAACTTCTCATTGATAAGGGTTATATTTCAGTTCGGTTCAAATGTAGTATAGGGGGAGGGGCACTTTGGATTTGGCGATTTTTCTTCGGATTTTTATCTAAATGTCATGGTGAGATATCGAATTCATTCTAAAATAAATAATACCGAAAAAAGTACCTTGGAGACCACTTTTAGTAACCAAAATAAAGGACTGCGCCAAGTAGCCCCCCTATACTACACTTGATCCAATAATATGGTTCTTTGCAATTTCATGTGTCTTTATTTTAACCTTTAAGGGTTAACCTATTGGCTTCAGTGCATGAAATTGCCATGCAGAAAATCATACTGCCCAAGCAAAAGCAGTGTTGGTAATAATTACATATCAAACTGGAATAGGCATCAGAGAATGAGCAAAACAGACAAATGGCTTAAATACCTGTTGAGGAAGCAGGTGGTCATAAGATAAATTATTTTTGGAACTCATGTACTATCCTGGCAATCGCCAACATTCAAAATAACTTGCCGAGTTGGCAACCCCGATTTTATGTGTCATATATATATGTTGAATTTTGAGTCGTGCTTCGTTTCATATATCGCCAATAAGTTGTGGTTATATGTAAGTACCTTATTTTTTCAAATTACGCTTTTGCAATGATAAAGTTAGTTCAGTTCTTTTTATGTCGGTTAATGTTAGTATTGTACTTCATTTTTTCAATTTATTTTTATGCTCGGGATATATATACTTTGGATAATTTTTGTAGTGCTTGCGTATTATTGCACAATTGCCAACGTTCAAGACAACTCACCACTTTGGCAATTCCAACTTTGTGCGAGTTGAATTAGCAATCATGTGCTTCATTTTGTATAATGTCACCAATAGTTTGCAATAATACATAAGTACCTCTAATTCTGTACATTACTATAACATTAGACTGGCAGCAACATACCAATTTGGCGTGATTTCAGAATCATGCCAAAAATGAGTATGTTGAGGAAGCAGGTAGTGGTAAGATAAATTATTTTGGCACCTATGTGCTATCCTAACAATCACCAACATTCAAAATAACTTACCAAGTTCGCAACCCTGATTTCGCACGTCATATATATGCTGAATTGCGAGTCGTGTGCTTTGTTTCATATAATGTCGCCAAAAGGTTGGGGTTATAAGTAAATACCTTATTTTTTCAAATTATGCTTTTGCATTGATAAAGTTAGTTCAGTTCTTTTTATGTCGGTTAATGTTAGTATTGTACTTCATTTTTCAATTTATTTTTATGCTCGGGATATATATACTTTGGATAATTTTTTTAGTACTTGCGTATTTTTGCACAGTCGCCAACGTTCAAAAAGCTCGCCACTTTGGCAATCCCAACTTTGTATGCGTTGAATTGGCAATCGTGTGCTTCATTTTGTATAATGTCACCAATAGGTTGCGATGATACGTAAGTACCTTTAATTCTGTGCATTACTATAACATTAGACTGGCCGCGACATACCAATTTGGCGTGATTTCAAAATCATGCCAAAAATGAGTAGCCAACCAATATGAAATTAATATTATGAGTATTATCTTAGCCTGTTTTATCTTTCCCTCCAGTAATCCTTAATTAATTCAATATATAATTTTTTTTTATATATATATATTTTAGTACTTACATTTTTTTTTGGTTATTATATACTGCAAATATTTTTTTGCACATTGCGATGTCTTTGGCAAAATTAATCAGTGGTATTTTTCTTAAATATGTTTTTTTATCTGTTTTTGACAATTTTTAAAATTTTGTTTGATGTCTGTCTGAAATGCAAATAGCAAAATAAATATTTTACAATATATATATATATATATATATATTGTGTTTGTATGAAAATGTTTAGACTGATTTATTCAAAATATTGAGTCGTCCTTTATTTTTGATATCTCTTTAAGATTTAATTTTATGTTATAACTAGCTATACCCAGCTAAATGTTGCTGTTGCTCAGTCAGCTTTAAAATACTGGTACACCATAAAGTATGTCATGAAGCTTACAAAAGTAATAATACACAAGAATTCAAACAAATCTATATGCATATAGACGCATTTGTTGTCTGTCTGAATAAACTTTCTCTTTCACACTACATCATTTGGATAAATTTTCAAATTTTGTTTGTGTGGTTAGTAATTAATTATAATGCTGTAATTTTAATTGAATAGGCAGATATTGCATTTTTATGTATAAAAATAGTTATAACTACTGTACTGTATTTTTTTCAGTGAGTGAATATTAACGTCGCACTGTTCAGCTACACGAGGGCTTTTGGCGACGGACCACATAATTTTGAACCATGGTCAAGGGACGTGGACGACACCTGAGCTGGCACCCCCTTCTCCTAACTACCACGCCACACCGATTTAGCAGGAATATTCTACCAATACTTAGCTGGAATATTCTTTGAAATCCACTCTTCCAAGATATAGGATGGCACGGGTTCTATGATGAGTATTTTAGCAGGGAAGGCAAATAGTTTTGTAGCAGATATTACATTTTCAGCTGCCAGCGTTTTCAGCAGATTGCAAAGATTATCATTTTTGTGCCCCCAAAATAGTTAATGTCAAAATTCTTATGTTTATGGAGACCTTAGAAAACGATTTGACTATTTATTTTAAGTGAACGGTGTACATAATTAATTTTACAATGGAATGTATTTAATTAATTTATTAGCTCTAACCGATTAAATTTCCCTAAGTGGAGTATTTTGTTTATGTATGTCCCTTAATTTTCAATGTAGTGACTTAAAAAAATATTGCATGAAAAAAATTTCTGTAGATCATAATGCAGTAGATAAAGCATTAACGTGCATCGCTCTCCTACACGGCGGGTCTTACAAAGCTCTAATAAAGTTTGAGCTATGAAAGTAGCTAGACATTTGCCAACTTGACTCTATTGTCAACATTTCGCTATTTTTTCCATTGAATCGCCATTGTTATTTAGGAAACACCGTTGCTTATAGTATTACAATTTAAACATAAAATAAATTCAACAGAAACTTATATTAATGTATGACACTTTCAGTTATAAATTATTTACAATATTTTAAGCGTCAGAAAACTTTTAACAATGTTACTTTTGCTGAGCAGAGATCAGCTTAGGGAGGTATTTTCAAAAATACCCTCAAGAGTTTTACTGGGAGTTATAAATATAAAAAAATATCCTTTTTATCAGCTATTAGATCTACAGACTTAAAATTTAACACAAAGGTATTTTTTCTTTCTTTTTTTTCTTCAGCTGAGATATGTGAAAAGCTTTTTTTGTTTAATTTGCAATTCACTTAAAATTAACTCATTAAAAACTTCTTTATCCTTCAATCTGTGTTGTTTAACTTTTCAGTTCACCCGTGCGAAGAACGGGTATACCAGCTAGTATATATATATATATATATAATCAAATATAAAAGAATTTCTCTCTTTAATGTATAATCATATACATATACATATATATAAATTTATACACACATATATATATACATATAAACAAAAATATAAAAATAATCATATAGTTAAACCCTAAGATAACTAAAAGTAGGAAGGAAGCACATAGTATAAAGACAAATTCCTGGCCTTAGGAACCAGGATTGCAGGTTTAAACAAGTTTTGCGGCGCCAACCTTCACCTGTAATTTGTCATACTATGTACCAAGAGGAAAGGAAAGAGTTATATATGTGTAGAATTTAAATACTAAATCATTAAACTAAAGAACATATGAACATAAACATAACCTACTAAAACGTATTTATAACGATGGCCAAGAGTGCAGTATCGTGTTCCCGCCAAATAGGGAGGGCAGAACCGCATAAAGTTAATTGCGATACGATATAAGAAACGATTAATTGCGATACAATATACGATAATAAGAAATATATATATAGATACTTTTAAAAAATCATAAAAATAAAAATAAAAATCATAAAATTTGCGTAAAATATAAAGAAACTCAGAAAAATATATATATATTAAAAAAAATTTTAAAAAAAAAGCATGTGGCGCCATCTATATAATAATTTAGGATAAATTAGATATTGTCTAAATTTAAAAAAACATTACAAAACATAATAACAGTAAATAATTACATTAATACAAATTGTGTATCATAAAAAACTATTATAAATATAATTACAAAGAAAATTAGCAGGGTATCCATGTTCAATACAGTGATTAAAAATTTTTTTAAGATTTAAAAAAATATTAGCTTTATCGCTAACTAATATTTTATTGCGATAAATATAGTTAAAAATAATATTTCTATATACAGATATTGATAAATTAGAATTCCAGTAAGGCACTTTGATGATCTTAAAATTAAAGGCATCTCTTTTATCATAAATATTAGAATGTAGTTTCAAATCCTTAATATACAGTGATACATCTAAATAATTTGTTTTGATTGGATTATTATTAATTTTAACTAAGTTTAAGTAGGACGGATAAAAATTAATAATAGGATTTAAATTATCATTTTTGCCAAAAATAATTAAATCATCAATATATCTAAAATGTAGTAGTCATTATTAATAACATAACTATATTCATAAAAATGTAAATAAAGATTAGCCAAACTATTACTAGCAGGGCCCCCTTGTGGGAGTCCTTTCTTTTGTTTATATAAAGAACCATTAAAAAAACTGATATAATTTTCTTTTAAGACAAAATCTATGAGAGTTTTAAATTTGTTAAAATTAATATTAAGGTTATACATACTGTGGTTTTCTAAAATTACTTTAATAATATCATATAAATCGATGGAATTGAAAAGATCTTCTAAGTCATAACTATGAACTGAATAAATATTTTTATCATTAAAAAAATCTATAATCTCTTTACTATTTTTAATTATAGCTTTATTACATTGCTGATTAATAAAGTTTTGTATAATATTATGAAGTAATTTGCCTGCAGTAGTAATATATGTTCTAAAACCATTTGTCACAGTTCTAAATTTAACCGGACTTTTATGGAATTTTGGAGTTAAAGAAATATATGGAAACTTTTAATTTTAGGAATACAATAACCTAATTTTTTATAAATAGCAATAATACGATTACTAATTTCATTATGTGACTGTTGTGAAAGCACCAAAGAGCGAAGGGGTGGTTGACCCGAAGAGTGGTGAGCGCCGGCTAGTTTTCTCTTCTCTCGAGTGGCAGCAGGGGGGAGGAAAAGCGCTCCGAAAGGGGATTCCTCTAGATGCGTTTGGAGGAAGCGGACGGCTATGAGCGTGCGCGATAATATTTAACCTTTTTTATATGCATCCTTGTAAATACTTAATAAATGTTTTATTTAAATTGAAAAACACTCGTAGCCACATCATTTATTTCGCACTTAGTTTAGAGATTTTTAAATAAGTTGTGAGAATTGAACAGTGACAAATCTAATTTTTTAAAAGAACCATTATTAAGAAAGTGATCATAAAGAATATTATAATAAAAATATACTTACAAATCACAGCATAGTTACCAGGTACTTTATCAATGTAAACTACGATAAAATTATTTTGTAATTCATAAATTTTCTGTTTTATATCTTTAAAAGTAGTTTCATATTGAGAATGGTAGCTAAAATTCATAAGGTCTTTTAAAATATTGTACTTATACTCTTCAAATGCCTCAATAGGTAGTCCAAATTTAATTGCAGATTTTGTAATAAAATTATCTATATCTTTAAAATTTTGTTTTTTAACAGTATTGTTGTTATTAGAAACATTTAATCTAAAATTAGTGCCTTTACTCATTATATCTTTTAAAATATTATCATTGATTATATCTAAGTTGCCAGTAACTACATGTTTATGATGACCATCAATAAAATCATTATAGTTATTACATATACAATCTTCTATATTAATAGAGGGCGAACTATTGTTGTAATTAAAGATAAATCTGCCCATCGTTTTGTTATATTTAAAAGCTTGCTTTACAACAACCTTTTTAACTGGAAAAAGAGACAAATGTCTATTAAATACACTAGAAAAGTTAATTTTGTCAAAAGTTTTATTCATGAATAATAAAGTGCAGTACTCTGTAATAGGTTCATTAATTTTCTCAACATTAATATTGAATTTATTAACTAGATAGTTAAGAATGTCTTTAATAATGTGTACTGCATGACAAACCTTTAAGGAATCATTATTTAAGGATTCATATAACAATGCAATTTCATGTTTATTAAGACCAAACATGAAGTATTTGATCTTCTTGATATTAAAGTTTTTTTCAAAATCATCAATAAGTATCTAATATTGTCATTTAATGAATTTTTATCTCTATTTTTCCTTTTAGTTCTATTACTTCTAGATTTTCTTTTAGAAGTATTGTTTAATTTATTGGCATTATAAAAAAATTCTTTATTATTATTCTGTAACATTATTTGCAGAGTATTTTTAGCAAAATACAAAACATTAAGGCCATATGGATAGATTGTATTAAAACTCCTAATAAAGTGATTTTGCCACCATAATCTGTGCTTAGTAATTGGAGAAATTTTAATGATAGACAGTTCAACATTTTTGAAATCATGCATATAAAAGTGTCTAAGTTTAATTTTATTAGAATTATTGGAATTATAAAAGAATTTAACATCATATATGTCTATGCTGATTAATCCTTAAGTTAATAGTATTGGAGGTCTGTCCTATATATTTATATTGACATACTTTACAATTTAAAATATAAATACAATTAAAGGTTTTACAAAGGTTAAATTTAGAATCACAATCATATTGATCCATATTTAACATAGTACATGTCTTACATCTACTATCTCTACATTTATTGAATTTTAACTTAAGACTATTATAAGATTGAGAGTTATCAAAATATATTATAGAGTTATATATATATATAAATATATATATATTTATATATATATACAGTCAGGTCTCGTTTTATGCGGTTTTTTTTTATGCGATTTCGAAGTTGTGCGGTTTGTATTTCAAACATTAGCGGTTTGTATTAAATATGAGCTAAGTGTGTGTTGTGGTACATAGATACTGGAGTCCAAGTTTGTCTTTCTCTTGATTTATTCATAACATTTCGATAAACTTCAATAAAACAAAAACTTAATAATTTTACAAATATTAAATCCTCAATTTAACTATTAGACTGAAATTATTCTACAAAACAACGGCACTTCTAGAAGCCGAAGCCAAGATCAAGATTTTAAATAAAAATTACCGTGATAAACAACAGCGACCAAACGCGCTGAAGCCAAGTTTTCGATTCTTTTTCATCTGCTACATTTCATTTTCGTCGGGAAGCACACCACGTGGGTCTCAGCGCAGTGACCGATACGCTCCGCCCACGCAGGGGACGATAATTCACAACAGTTTGTTTTCCCACACATTTCTAGATTTTTGTTATTATTATTTTTTTTATACTGAGACGTAGATCGTAGTATTCCGAGAATTTCCGCATCTTTTTGGTGCTTACGTCTGCGACTCGTCTGCGACAGTCTTAGATTCGCACTCGTTATTTCAGTAGTATTTCAGTAGTATACCGATACGATATCATTATTTCGAAATTATATTTTCTCTTGGCGGTGCCTGGTTCATTTTTATAAAAGTTTCACTTTAATAAGTGGCGAATTTAAGTTGCAATATAATAAGCAACAAATTTTGATTTCTGATTTAAAGTGAGTGTCGTAAAGTTTTATTTTTCATTAGAAAATCGTAAGTGTAATTTTTTAAAATTTCTTTTCTAAGATTTTATTTGGCTCAATGGAGAAAAAAAAACATCAAAGACAGTCAATTTCGTTGGAAACGAAAATTGCAATTTTAGATCGCTTAGGAAAAGGAGAAGGATCTACGGCTATATTGGAAAACATTTTAATTTAGGCGAATCTACTGTCAGAGCAATTAAAAAGAATGAAGCTGCAATAAGAAAATCGGTCATTTCTGGTACAAATTAAGCACCAAATTTGCATCGTACACAAGGGATGTATTATTAGAAAGAACGGAAAGAGCCATCGTAATTTGGATTGAGGAACAAGTTCAAAGAAGGATTCCTGTAAGTGGTTATTTAATCCAAGAAAAAGCTCTTCAGTTTTATAAGTCAATGAAACAGTTAGAACCATCAACTTCCACTTCCCAAGCTGGAAAAGAATTTTCAGCTAGCAAAGGATGGCTAACCAGGTTTTTAAAAAGAAATGCACTTCATAATATTAAGATAACAGGGGAGAGTGCGACAGCAGACGAAGGAGCAGCAAAAATATTTCCAGAGGAGCTAACGAAAATAATTGAAGATGGGGACTATTCTGCCGATCAAGTATTTAACGCTGATGAAACAGGACTTTATTGGAAAAAAATGCCTAACCGTACTTACATCGCAAAGGAGGAAAAAACTGCAAGTGGACATAAAGCAAGTAAAGATCGAGTCACCTTATTACTTTGTAGCAATGCATCAGGAGATCGGATGTTGAAACCTCTCTTAATAAATAAATCTCTTAGACCACGCGCCCTTAAAGGTAAAGATTTAAAACAACTGCCCGTGCATTTGATGGCTAACCCGAAATCCTGGATGACAACAGCTATTTTTACAGAATGGTTCAATAATTGTTTCGTACCAGAAGTGGAAGCCTATATGAAGGAAAAATCTCTCGATTTTAAAGTTTTATTAATTGTTGACAATGCAGCAAGTCATCCACAATTAGAACATCCAAATGTTCAACTAGTATTTCTCCTCCCAATACAACAAGCCTTATTCAGCCATTAGATCAAGGCATAATTGCAACTTTTAAAAAATATTATATTAAGACAACGTACAAATTCATCTTGAATAAACTAGAAAATGAGTCCTTAACAGTAAAAGATGTGTGGAAACAATTTTCTATTTTTGATTGTTTAATTCATGTTGCATCTGCTTCCGCTCAAATAAGACCTAGAACTTTAAATGCCTGTTGGAAAAAGATTTGGCCACCATGTGGGACAGACAATACAACCACTCAAACATCGACACTATCAGATGAGATAATTAATTTGGCACATGAAATTGGATGAGATGGTTTTAATACCTTCAGCCACGATGATATAGATGAATTGCTTGTGGATGATGCATTAAGTGACAAGTATATTATTGATTTAACTTTAGATCTAACTGTAGACGGCGTCGTAGGTCTAGAAGGTGATAATGATGAGGAAGAAAAATCAACTCCCCTCACTGGAAAATTAATTCAAGAAGGTCTTCAACTTTGCAGTAAATTAGAAAATCATTTTCTTATTAATGACCCCAATTCTGAACGAGCCTCTAAATTACAACGTGAGCTGCAGAACTGCATGTCTGGATATCGTGAACTATATAAAAAAATAAAAGAATCCTCGTCGCAAAGTTTAATTACTGATTACATTGTCAGAAAAGGAAGAGCTACACAGAACGAGAATGAAGTTTGTGAAGATCCGTGGCCTTTACCGCAAATATCTATTGCAGAGACAGTATCTTCTGATGATGAAGGTGATTTGGAACCACTTCGCAAACGGTGCAAACCATTATCAGATAGCGATAATGAATAAAAATGTAAAACTATGTGTATTACTTTTCCATAAAATAAAATGAATTAAGGTTTGAATACAAGTTTTTTTTCTAGCTTTTGTATGAATTTCTTTCAGACATTTTCGAAGTAATTTATCATGCAGCCTATTTTTTTCCATTTCTGCAATTTTTTTTTATGCGGTTTTAAGTTAATTTTAACTAGTTGTTTTGGTTTTATGCGATTTTAGAAAACTAAGGAACGTATCCCTACTTTTTCCATTCAAGTAATGTCTTTTTTAATGCGATTTTTTTATATGCGGTTTTCGGTAGAACGTATCTACCGCATAAAACGAGACCTGACTGTATATATATATATATTTATATATATATATATATATAACGGATGAAGGCACAATAAGCTAGGTTGTCCTGTTTTCAACGCAGAAATGAAATTATCGGGTATAGTAATTTGAACAGTGGTGTAGCGAGGGATCCATGGACCCGGGCGGCATACGAAAGGGGGGGGGCATGCTCCGCGATATTTAAATTCAAAAAATATTTCAAATTCCAAATCACGCCCGCGCTGACACAAGCCAAGCGGAACCGCGCGGATGCGACAGGATGGAGCGGGGTGAAGTTAGAGCAGCCAAAAGTCATAAAATTTTTACGACTTTCGTGTTTCCTACAATTGTTTGCTCCAGGGGCAACTCTAGGGCCGGACAAACTGGACCTATGTCCGGGGTGGCATTTGGACCGAATTTGAAAAATACTTTTTTTTTTTGCTACGAAAAATTTTGGATGAAATTTTTTTCTAAAATATTATTATTGACACTTTGGAAACGTGGAACATAATTATTTTGTTTTGGACTGAATTGGAAAATCGACCATTGCTAGCAAAATTTGCAACGATTATATCTCTTAAAAAATAAAAATTGTATTCAGTGGCGATTTGACTTTGCAAGTGTATGGGTACCCGACCTCGGGATACAAGTAGATATGCTTATCTTAACAAGATTTTCACTACACTAATATAAAGGGAATCCTGGAAAATCGCCAGATTTCAGTACTTTTTGTATTCCCGGGAATGGCACGGGGCTTAAATAATCCATCAAGTAGCTATTTTGTACTGAACTAGGGATTTCAACCTCGGCTATAAATTTTAGCTGACCCTACTGAGACAATTTGTGATCGTTTCCCCCGAACTTCCCAGATAGAGAAATTTTCATTACCTCAGAAATAGGGTAAGCGTGTAATAAGAGAAAAATAACACCCACGAATAGTTGAGAATTTTTTCAGCTTTTCGTGGGTAAGAGTAAAACCTTGAAACTTTTTGATCAAATCAGTTTCTGTCCATCGTTTCGTGAACTAAAAATATTCAGTTTGTAAAGAAATCGCATTTCGTAACTTACCAGCACGAATTTTAAAAAACGGTGAAAAGGTTATGCGTAAATGTGGTTAGTTTATTCCATTACAAAAACTCTATATATTGCTTTTGCTGCAAACTTTTTGGCGGTGTCGTTCGTTCTCTTTCCACGGGTTTTAAAAGCTGGAAGCACCTCGTTGAAACTTTAAAAGAACATGAAACAGCCAAGAACCACAATCAAAGCCAAAAGTCTTGAATTGAATTTAGTCAGAGATTACAATACTGTAAAATAATTGACAGCGACTCGCAAAGACTTATTATTGCGGATACTAATTATTGTGTGTGGTACGAGGTGCTTCAACTCATTCTAGCAATATTAAAAATGCTTGCTCAAAATTACTTAGCCCTTAGTGGTAAGAGTGATAAACTATACGATTCCAATAATGGTAATTTTCTACAAATAATTTAATTACTTGCTAAATTTGATTCATTAATAGTATTAGAACATATCAAGCTAAAATTCAAGAAACTAAAGTACATTATCTAGGGAAAAATATTCAGAACGAAATAATTTCTCTTTTGGATGAGAACATTAAACTACAAATTGTTCACAAACAAGCCAAATATTTGATAATTTTAGATTGCACCCAATATGCCAATGAGTGAGTGAATATTAACGTCTTACTGTTCAGCTACACGAGGGCGCTTGGTGACGGATCTCGTAATTTTGAACCATGGTCAAGTGAAGAGGACGACACCTGAGCTGGCACCCCCTCCTAACTACCACACCACACCAACACTGGAGGATGTTTAAGCTATCATCAGATTTTACGTGCATTGCTCCACTTTACGGCGGGTCTTTAGTGATTCTGGACTCGAACTCGTGACAAGCCAGCCACGATCCGATACTTTGACCACTAGGCTACCGCCGCCACCCTCTTATGCTAGTAAGATTGAGTAAATGAAATTTTTGAAAATATATGTGATGATTGAAAAACAAGAAGTTAGAGTAGAGGAATCTTTTATAGATTTCATTGAAACGAAAAACAAAACAGTGGAAGGTATAAGTGGCATGATAGTAAGCAAAATTAACGCTTATGGGATCGGCATTTTGAACTGTAGAGGGCAAGCTTAAGATAATACTGCCACGATGGTTGGATGCCACACAGGTGTGCAACAGCGAATAAAAGATATCAATTCTAATGCCGAATTTGTTCCTTGCTCAAATCATTCGCTAAATCTAGTTTGCGTACATGCACCTTCAGTGGAGGTAAATTCGGTGTCTTTCTTTGGTACGCTAGAACGCTGCTACTCTTTTTTTTTTTCTACTTTCACGCACCGATGGGAAGTTTTTCTTGAATCCACAGGTAAATGTTTGAAGAGGATTCAGGACACACGTTGAGCACTAGAAGTGATGCTATAAATTATATTAGACACCATTACAAATAAACTTTAGCTGCATTGGAAAAACTGACGGAACCGAGTGAAAGCTTTAATACACGCACAGATGCAAGAAGTTTATTTGTCGCTATGCAATCGCATTCGTTTTTATGTTACTTAGGCTTCTGGCTAACGGTACTGTGTGAAGCCAATGGTGCTCAAAAATTTTTGCAAATAGAGGTACTAAATATCCATGAATGTGCTCAAAAAATACGTGCTTTGCAGACCTTATTATAAGCAAAACGAGAGGAATTCATTGATGACGCTTTAATATATGCTAAAAGTTTATGTGAAGAGCTTGAAATTTCTTTTGAAGCCCCAAGACGATTCAGGAGGAAGCAGGTTCCGACAGTTGCCGAATCTAGTGCAAAAATATGCTTTTTAAAGGTCTGAAGTGATATTGAGCATGGATGAACTTAACTTGGATCAAACTCCTCAAGACATTAATATAGAAGAATTCCAAGTTGAGCGCGGACGTCTACAAGTTTTCGAAGCTGCAACAGAACCAGACTGTAAAAAAGAACTCGTGAGGTTCGGCTCTCTGGGTTTATTAAAATATTTTATTGAGTCTAAGCTTGAAAATATCTTACCAAACATTGTTACAATGTTGAGACTTTTTTTAAGATCTGCCATCAGTAATACCAGTTGCGAGAGAAGCTTCTTTTAGCTAAAATTAATCAAAAATTATCTCAGATCGATTATATCCACATTAAGGCTAACAAATTCAGCAATTCTAGCAATTGAACATGGCATACATATTGATATTAACAATTGTATAAAAGATTTTGCTCTGAAAAAAACCCACGAAAAGTGCATTTTTAATCAATAAAAAAAATTTTAAAGCTGTTTTTTTTGTTGCGCTTACTGATTTTCTTGACTAATAATTAAAAAAGAGTGGCGACAAATTTCCGGTCAGCCCCAGGCGGCGAAAGCCCACGCTACGTCACTGAATTTAAAAGCTCATTAAAATTAACTTTGAATGAAATAACGATTTCAAAAATTCCTTCTTTATGCCCGGGACGGGTCAGAAAACTATTATGAAGGCACTTTATCCTTTACGTTCCTTAATTATCGGTATCTAAATTGCGTATTTATATTGAAATAATAGTGTACTTAAATTTTAATGACAATTTGGCTTCAATATTGTCAATAGTTTTCCAGAAAAACATTTTTCTTTTTGTTGTTGCTTTGGTGTCGTTAAATGACAAGTGAAATTGGTTTTGTCACCTCTTTTAATCATTTAAATCATAGTTTTAAGGAAAGGATTTCTACGATGAGAATTCTTATCGCATTAGAGAAAAAAGAAACATTTGATTATGACTTAAATATTCAAAGTTAAATTTTTTATGATTGAGTTAACTGACACAATTAAATGAAGTATTGTAGTGTGGCAACACTATTTTCAAATTTAGCGAGCCAATTGTAGACGACGGTTTGAAATTTTTGTTTCTCTTATTCGTGACCGCGAAAACAAGAACGTATTTTGTATCAACCGTTTTTGGGGACTCGTTTGTGTACGGTGGATTGGTTTTTTAAGGTATAAAATGAATACCCCTAGTGAAGAAAAATTACGACAGATGCCCTACTCGGAATTGAAAAAACATGCCAAGAGGAAAGGTATTAAAGCAAACATAAAGGTTAGTTTTCTTAATGATCGATTTTTAGCATAACTGTGTGAAACCTTTATTAACTTATGCACGCGTCTTTTTAGTATTAACCGACTTGTCAGATTATCTAATTGATCTTGTTTGAAATTTTTCTCTTTGATTTTTTTTTCTCCTTACATGCTCTAAAATATTTTTTCTTCATTTTGATGCTGTATTTGCATCTTATGTTAGTGCTTTACTTGGTTCCGGTTCATTTTTGTATTGTAATTATTTTCTTCTGTGATTAAGAATATTAGTTTTTCTTATCAAACATTTCATTTCAATCACTTGACTTTTGATTAGTTTAATTTTTAATGCATGTCTCTTAATGAAATAGTTTTTATAATTCCATTGAAAGTACTAGGAAAAAATTAATTTTAATATAAATATATTTTTTGTTCTTTCTGAAAGTGAATATTTTTATTGTTATAATGGCCGCTTGTCTGGAAATGTCTAAATTCAATAATATGAAATTTTTAAACAGCCAGCCTTATTTTTCAAATAAACTCCTGTTTAGTTCATGGATTGAAGATCCAAATGAGTATGATTGTGATTTTTGTCTGTTTCTTCATAACATTATTTGAAGTCATTATTTTATACCAATAAGCTTGTGTTAAAATGTTATATATGTTATTTTAGTTGCATTTTGTAAAGCAGTCAGCTTTCCTTGTTTTTTGGACTATTGACAATGTTTAATATTCCTCCTATTTATCAAAATGCTAAGTGATTGTTTTGAATATTAATTTTAGTTTCAATAGTGAAATTGTAACAGTTATTTTTATTTTATTTCCTGTTATTTTACAGAAAACAAAACTTAATGCTAGTAATTTTGCATATACTCAGTATTAATTTTTTTTAAAATCAAATAACTGTTTATCTTAATTCAATAGAAAAAACTCACCTGAGATAATTCTACATTACATAGCTGAGAACTATTAGAGTAATAGGTGCTTATAAAATATAAATGCTGTGAAAAACTTTTAATGCATTTAATTTCTTAGATATAATCTGAATTAATATTAAGGAGAATGTATCTCCTTATCAATTTATGTTTTTCTTTAAAAAAATGATGTATTTTTTCTCCTTTAGGCCGAGGAATTAATTTCCTTAATTCTTGAGAATGAACGTTCTGTTGAAGACAGCTTTGTGGCAATGGAGCAAAAAATCATCAATTCTTGCAAAAAGGTATACATAACAGTTGTACCTATTTATTTTTCTATTAAAATTGGTGGGAGGGTACTATAATATTTAAATATTTCATCGAAGAAATTTGTATAAAGACGATTAAAAATATTACTTTTAAAATGAAAATGATCAGAAAGTGTAATATTTACATTCTTTATGAAGTTGTAACTTTTATTTCAGAAAATTTTCTTTCTTTTTTTTAAAACATGAAACCATGAATTGTAACAATTCTAAAAAAAAGTACTTGCGTATTATTGCAACCTATTGGTGACATTATACGAAACAGCTAATAGTTGCCAATTCAGTGCATACAATACATAGGAAATTAAGGTTGCCAACTCAGCGAATTAATAGAATTGGCGATTGTTGCGATAATACACAAGTTCCTAAAAAATTATGTTTGTACAAATAATCACATTTATTTAAAAAGAATATTAAAAAGTAAATAGTATGAATAGAGTGGAGTATACTTAATGCAAAAATATTTTCAAGATTTCAACTTTTTGCAAGTTTTTCTATACAACAGGTAGAAGATTTTACTGAAGGTGTTCAGTATTCTAATATCTTGTTAATTGTTACTTTTAAATGTTATTTGCTTAAAAATAATAATTGTTGATGTAAATTATTTCTGCTAGTTAAAAGTCACAGATTTATTGAAATCAAATCATTCAAATTGATTTAAACAAATTCTCTTAGGAGGTATATGTTAATGAATTTTGTTTTATTTTAATGGTATTCATAATTCATATATTCGATAAAAAATTATTTTGAAATGTGCAGAGTTAAAAAATTAAATTTTTTTTAAAAAAATTTTTTAGAACAAGATAAAAAAATTTGAGGAAGATAAGCAAAATGAAAGTGAGACACCAAGGCGAGAAACTTATACTCTTGAGTGTCCTTCTTCTGAGACTATTGTGGTAAGCTACATTTTAATAATTTCAAAATGATTCTTTACATTCTGCATTATACTCATTTCTTGATACTTTTAGAACCTTGACAATGATTTAATTGTTTCATCTGCATCTCCTCTGTTGAAAAAAACACCAGCTACAAATGATACATCTCGGAATGTTACAATGAGCCGTGGCTCTGAAAGAAAATCTAAGAAACATAAAGTCAGTTTTGTTACTCCTCTTAGAAGAAGTACAAGACTGAGTATAATGACTCCTCAATATGTAAGTGTGAAGGACAGACCCAAAACTCCAATTCCATCTAGGAAGTCAACTGGAAAGAAAAGTTCCTCATCAATTCGAGGAAAAATATCTTTTGTTGAAACTCCATCTAAAACAGATTGTGAAAACAATACTTCAACAAAATTCAGTGGTAAGTTTTATTCTCTGTAAAGTAACAATATTTATTTTCAAGTTATATGACAAATTAATGTCATATAACATTCTACATTGATATAAAATCAACTCAATTTGATTTGATATCAATTATAACACTATCTTCCCTTGAATGGAATCCCAGTTTTTCTCAATTTTAACAATTTCTTGATTTAAAAATAACTTGTTATGCATAAAGTTTTTTTAAAAGTAATTTGTCGTTAATCATATTATTATTTTTGTAATGTATGTGATTACAGAATTTTTGTTTCAGAAATATTTCTTAAAAAATATGTTATTTATAAGGGATAATATTTTTGTTTTAATTCCTAAAAGGTATTGCAACTCTAAAACATGTATAAAAAAGTTTATAAATTATTTTATGTATATAAAAAGTTATAAGCAATTTTACAAGAACTTTCGTGTCTCTTTGACTTTGAAGACTGATTTATCAGTGAGTATCCTTATATTGAAAATAGATTTGTTAAAAAAAATGTTTTAAATTAAAATTTTTCTTACTTCTTGCTCCTTTGAAATGTAACTACATTATAACTAGCCTTATTTCAATCATGAATGTGTTTTTTTTTTATAATCTTATTTCAAGTGTGCTTTTAGAATTCAGTTAAAAAAAAACCTTACTTGTTTTTCTCACTTATTGAATGTAAGACGAGGTACTGTTTACTTGCCAATTTAATTCAGCTTAGAATTGGATGATTTCTTTAAAAACAATATGTGCAAAACTTTAATAAGTGATATTCCTATATATAGGCTGCTATCTTGTATTTTAATTTTATTACCTTATATGTATTCTATTATCATAGTTCATGCTCATATTCTAGTACAATAAGACCCCACTTAAGATAGGGTATACGTTCCATCAAAGTAGAGTGTAATATGAAACAAGGTTATCTCATCGTGCAAACAATGGAGTTAAGGGAAGATGGTTAGAAAACTGGTCTGTTATTTTACCATTAGATTTATTAATGTTTTATATAACAATAGAGCAAAATTTATTTCTTGCAAGTATAGAAGCATAATAAATGAAGAAACATTTAAAAATAAATAAAATTCTAAATCAGTATGTTTACATTTTCAATTAAAAATTCTTCTTGCTTTTTCCATTATAATATATTGACTTAGAGGCATATTGCGTTCAATTTCGTCATCAATCCATGTTGAAAGTTGTTTTTCCATTTCCTCTATAGTATTATTTCTGGAACGGATAATTCCAGTTGTAGAGCTTGTCGTAGTTTAAATTGCTGTCGACAGTATTTTTTCCTTAATTTTAAGAATGGTTCTTATTGTTGAAGCTGCCAAATTCAATGCAGCATCAATTTGAAATTGACGTTCACCAGTATCTAATTTTCTAATCACTTGCATTTAGTTTCTAGTGAAATACTTTTACTTGTTGCTTTATTTTCCTGTTTTTTTATTATCACCCATGATTAAACTCTAAAAATCATAATATTTGTTACTGTAGCAATCATATTATATAAATTTATACTTACAATAACATCAACAATTGTTTTAAACAATAAAAATATGTTCGTATAACACCGCAGGAAAGAAGAAACACACATAAACTGCTTCGGATATTGGGAAGCCTAACACATTGTGCAATATTTCGGGAAGTCCCACAATTCAAATACAAGAGCATTAAACCGAAACAGCGTTAAGCGGGGTCTTACTGTTCTTTCGGCAGAAAAAAATCTTAATATATTTGAGATAACTTTTAGTTTTTATGAATTTATATTTTAAAGATTTAGTACTGTTGAACTTCATTAATCCAAACACTAATTTTTGTCTGAATTAAAGTATTCTGTTAAATTGGTGATTGCCAAACCACGTAACTTGCAGAGACATTTTCAGTAGATCAGCTTGGCTAAACTTGATTCCTCCACTAAGCTAATGCTGATGACTGGGTGCTGACTACAACTGCTTATTTCTCCTTTGCATTTGTCATTTTCAGCCTCATATCATAGTTGATTATAGGTATATATGTGAGGTTGTGCACTTTGTGCTTCTTTCTTATGCACAATTCAATTTCAGTTTCTTTTTGTTATTCACAATTTAATAAAAATTGATTTCAAATTTAAAAACGCAAGCTGATGAGCAATACACAAATGTAAAACTTTTTAAAAAAAGTTGGTAGTTCTTTTGTTTGGTAGCTTACAGTAGGATTTAAAAGTAGTATGGCAGATCTGGAACTTCATAAATTTGGCAATTACTATATTAAATGAGCTAAGGTACATAGCTAAAATCATACCTTTATATAACATAAAGCAAAATGCCAAATAGTTGTATAAGAGATTATTCAAATGAATACGTTTCTTACATCATATGGGCATGACTTGTAATCCAGGAGACCCTGAGTACTTACATCGACTTAATTCCTTAATGATTGTATAATTTTGGAGAAAACGGCCATAAAAGTGCCTATTTTTTTATTCAAGAAAATTATGTAAAACTAAGTTTATGTTCAATATATGTGTTCATTTTTAATTTTTGGATTAATTTTTAGCTAGAAATACAAAATTTAATTTTTTTATAAAAGCCAACATTTAAGGTTGTAATGACTGAATGTTGGTTTTCCAACAAAGGGAAAATTTAAAAAAAACATGTGTTTTAAACATTAAATGATAATTTTATTACATTTATGCATAATATAAAAAGCATTTGTAACTTTTTCTTGTGTGATACATTTCAAAGCATTAGATGCAAAGGCCAACATCACAATCTGGGCAGTAGTACCAAGTTTCCTTTCTGTATCTCTTATTGTTTTCGTCTCTTTTGGAACTACAGACTTTGCATTCTCTTGATGGTTGTCGCTTCTTATCAGTTTGAGGTATTTTTCTAATAAAATGTCTTTCAATTAAATGGTTGGGGTTATTCTCCAAGCTTGGTCGACATCTTTTTGGAGTGGTTTCTTATGTAGAATACTTTTCAATATGTTCATCTACTAAAGATAAACGGAACATCAAATGGGATTTTTGCTTCCTTGTTTTTTGTAAATAAGATGCGAGTTCGAAATAGTTTGATCTAACAAATGAAAAAAATAATTTCTTATAGTACTTCTTGCCTCTTTTTCGAGCAATAGAGTAATCTCCAATATATTGGTTTACAATGTCTACTGCTCCCATATTTTTATTGTAGTCAGTGACAATTGTAGGTTTTCTGATAACTTTGTACATCTACTATGTCATTTGTATAGACTGTGGATAGCACTGTGACATCTTTCTTATCTTTCCACTTCATGGCAATAACTTTACCTCGACGAAAAGCAATATTTTCATTTTTTAGTTTCTTTTTCACCAGCTCTTGAGGCATTTTTTTTCTGTTTAATTTCACAGTTCCATAAAGGTATGTTTGAAATTTTAGGAGCATGTCTGCCAATTCTGGTGAAGTATAAAAGTTGTTTGTTATCAGACAATATCCTTGTCTTAGCAGTGGTTTAATGAGCGACATTATGACATGAATTGATTGGGGAAGATCTTCATATTTGTGATCAAATACGGTACCTTTTCCATATAATTTGTGATCATATATACCCTGAACTTGATTTGCATAATAAATATGATTTTACACCAAAACGAGATTGCTTTTTAGCGTATATTGTCACCATCCTAAGCGACCTTTGTAGAGCATGAGAGTCATCAATTTCGATATTTCGTCTAGGAGTTAAGACTTTTTGAAATAATTCATTCAGGTGCTCTAATACTGGCCAAACTTTATATAACTTGGGATTTGGATGTGTTTTAGGATCGAAAGTTTCATTATTTACAAAATGCAGAAACTTGTGTATTTCACAAAATATATTGTAAGGCATTATACTTCGAAAAAAGGTGTCGAAATTTTAAGCCTAAGAGAATATGTAAGAATAACAAAACACATGAAAAGGTTAAATTTAGTGCTAAGAAGCAGATGCCTATTTCCTTGTACTTTTTGATGTAAAATAAAATTATTTGCTGAAAATACAATGGTTGTATGAGGTAAATTATTTTTTTCGCTGGATGATTAAGATATGAACTTGCAGAGGTAATATTTTTTTTAATAACACTTCGCTAAGTAAATTTTAGAGAAAAATTTTGCCCTTTTTCCATTGTGCCATTTATAAAATTTTAGTGTAATTTTAGTAAAATACTTATTTTTCTGTCGAGGTTGATGATTTACATCTTTCTAAAATCCTGCTATATGCTTGTTTGACTACCTGGTTTCTCTTGTCAAGGATTTGTAAATGATTGGTGTACAAAATAATTCTCTTTTCATAGCAATTGAAACATAATGTGTTGGGAGATTTAGTGTGAGTCAGTCAGCATATTATTGTGAACTTCAACTTTGACAAGAAGCCCATGAAGGCATGCTATACAAGATTGTGGCAACAAATGAATTTGTCCCATAAAATTCCTTTTTAATATTTATTAATTTCATAGCAATTTCAAAGCAAGCATTATTTAATTACATTTCCTAAAGTTGAGCAGAATAGTTTTTAACATTTTATGTTATTGATCTTTTGTTGATTGTTTTCAAACATGCCTAAAATGTTCATATATTTTGAGATATGTTAATTCAAAACAAAAAAATGCAAAAATTCTTGAATAAAAAGTATATTTCACTTCACATTATTTAAAGTAATTTATTCTTCATATAATTTCAAGCTATTATTATTTGTATAGTTTTATTTCAACTTATCCTGCTTAGTTTTATTAATAAATTAGATGTATAAATCTGTAGTTTTAATTACATATAAAATATTATAATTTTTTTTAATAGGAAAAAAAGAAAAACGTGTTTCTACCCCAATGCCAGTGTCTAAAACCAAAAGGATGAATTTAAGCTCAACAGGTATACATTTTAAGCTTTTTAAAACATTTATTAAATGTAATCTTAGATTTACATTGTCATAGATGTCTCCTAAATGTTTTTGATTCTTACAACAAAATATATAAGTAATTTATCTCATATTTTTTTAAAGGATCTTTTAGGATATTACTATCCTTATATTTAAGTATATCAGATTTTTATTGATAAAAAAATCTCAAAAAATTTTAAAATAATATTTTAAGTATATTTAAAATAATGAAATCATCTTTATAGTAGAATTATAAGAATATAATTTTTAAAAAAAATGTAGAATTTTTTTTAGTATTATTTTTTGGAAAATGTAACATTTAATTGTCCAATGACAGTGTTAAAATACTGGATCATGTTCTCTAAAATAAATGAACTTTAGTCCAAGCATGTGTGTGTAAAGAAGTGTCTGCAAGAGAAAAAAATTTTTCCCCTTACGTATATTTAAAAAAAAAACAGTAAAAAATATGACCTCCCCTACTTCAACAAATAAAAAAATTATAATTATTTGTTTAAAAAATTTAACATATGTTCCATCAGAAAATTTTAATTATAATTTTATAAGTATGCAAAAAATTTACTTTATTATTTGAAAATACCTTAAATGTTTTGTAAAAAACATTTAAAAAATACTGTGCTCAAATATAGGTCTTGAGGCACCCATTGCTACTCCTGAAGTATCATTTGTTGATGAACATCCTAAAGAAAGCAATCCATCAAATTTTACTGCAAGTAAGTTTATATATATGCTTTTAATTAGTAAACCTTTTAAGACTGCTTTGTTAATGTGTTTTGTTAAATTTTTTACATTGATTTGCAGCTTTTAACATGCGTAGTACTGAAATATGACTGTCTAAAAAGTACCCAACTTTGATTTTGCCCTAATGCAGTAATCATACAGGGGTGAGACCAGTTAACACTGTTGAAGGAAATAGCTTGAATGTGCATGCTTAGATTTTTTCCCCTTAGGAATTGAAATGTGTTGGTCACTGAGTTTGGTGCTGTTATACGTGTTATGATTCTTATGATAAGTGATCGAGTTCAGTGAAGATATTGTGTAAGATTTTTTTGTAATACTTTTATTCTCAAAGCAAGATAATTCAGCAGGTGTTTGGAAACAATGCTTTGGAGGCTAGCACTAATGAATGAGTAGTTCAACCAATTTTAAAAGGGCTGCACTTCAGTGTTGTGGGGGACCAATAACCACTTGGAATGCAGATGGTTTTGAGAAGGTGAAAACTGTCTTTTTGGCAAAATATGCAATTCCAGTTGTTTCCTAACTTTCCTATTTTCCAAACATGGATCCTTGGGGCTTCTAATTATTTTTGAAGTTGAAACAATTACCTGCATCCTGTTTTGAGAGTCGTAAGAGACATAGCTGAACATGGTAGCAGGAGTGCACACCATTCCAAGTAAGCCTACCAGAAATGTTTTCTGGTGGGAAAAGTCTTAGGGGAGGGCAAACTGTTCCAGGATATAGGCTACCTCAAATTTTTTCAATGTGTTGTAGTCCAGAAGTGTAGGTGTGGTGAGCTAAGAAAAATGTCTACAATATTTATTTTAATTTAATATAAATCTGGAATGTGTACTTACCTACATAACTACAATAAAATAAACTTACACTTTTAAGACCACCTTTAAAGCAAAATATAAGATACAAACATCGTAATAGCCACAAATACAATAACATCAACTGATACATTTGTTACATTTTCATCTAAAGTTAGTGCTTATAGTTAAAGTAGAAGACTTAGTCTGCATACTGTCAGCCAATCTTGAATATTTTGTTCTTGTATATTTGCTAAATGCTAATCTTCAGGCAGTCACCTCAAAATGTTTTGGTACTCAACCAGTCTACTGTGATCGACTTTTTGCCCATCTCTGATCTAAATGCTTAAGCGTGTTGAGGCTTAAAGGGACTTATTTTAGGAAAGATTAAGGTACCAATCCATCATGATATATTTTTTCCTTGCCATAGGTTAGATATTTTTTAGACAAAAGGAAGATATTTTTTTGTAGCTTTACTTTCCTAAGAACCTAAAAGATTTGATTATACTCTTAATTTTTCATGCTTTAGGAATTGTGTTTTTATGATAATACGAAAGAAGAGCTGAAAATGTAGTAAAAGTTGTACTGTGTTACTTAAGATGGGAGTACATTTTCATATATGTAAAGCAAAAATTGTGCTTATCCGAGTTTAAGGTTTTTTTGTATTAAACAACAAATAAAGATGCCTACCAATTGCAAAACTCTTGATGTTTTAATTTAAATTTGACTCTTAATTATCTATTGTTATAATCTATAGTCAAAGAAAATGCTGCTATGGATCCTTTGCCAAGCACAAAAGGAAAGCTTTCTTTCACTCCAAGTAAGCTATTCTTTAAATTTATTGTTTTCTATTCTTAGTGTGACATATGAGTGTTGTTCACTGCATTCAGCATTATAATTATTCTAACAATTAAAATGTGTCAGTGAGAAAAATATATTTTCTTTTTGCATTTTTCTGTGCTAGAAATTCATTTAAAAGTGAAACTTTAAGAATGATTGTTAATTTCTTTCACAATTTTTGTATTAACTTGACAAATACTGTCATGTGTAAATATTTAAAAATAATTATTTTGAGATTTGGATTTTGTAGTTGTGGCAATTGGAAATTCCAGGTATAGATCAAATAATTACTTATTTAGATAATTTTAACGCCAGGTGCGATATCCAATATTGCATTTTGCTGGCAAGTAAGAGAAAATCCTTTTTTACACACTTTTATAAGTTTCACTTGTATGTAATGAAATCTTTGAACTCAATTTTTACCCACTTTAAAAGGTTAGATTAATTCAAAATGTTGCACACTTGTCAAGGACCAATGGCAATACAAAAATTTCATAATTGGTTTCATTGTCTTGATCAGGATCCTCACACACACACACACACACAAATAAGGATTTTGAGACTTGGCGACTAATTCCATTAGCCATTTTCAGATTTGGTGACTAATTCCAAATTTAGCGACTAAAAGATTAAGATGCAACCCTCAAACTGCAAATAGGTTTGTGCTTAATACAAAGAAAACAAAAAAAAAGTGTTCTTTATATGAAAAAAGGTAGGGTGGGTGTGCTGTTTTTCTGAAAATGAAAATAAAAAGACTCATACATGTGAATAATAATAATTTATGTTCTAACTGCTAAATATTTATTATTTTTTAAAGCAATTTACGTTTAGAAGTGATAAATTTATGTTCTAACTGCTAAATATTTTTTTGAAGCAATTTACATTCAGAAGTGATGATACAAATTAACACTATTGCAAAATGTGTAAAAGGTGATTATACGGTTGACATTTAATACTTCTTCTTAACACACTTTTATTAGTTAGACCTGTATGTATAGAGACGAAATCATAGAGATATAACAATAGGAGACTCATCTGAGACCTCGTAAACGGTGAGAATAAATATCCTTCAGACCCATTAATTAATATCCATTTAAGAGCAAGACTAATTCCGGCTCCAAACATCAAACTCAAGGATAAATTCAACAAAGAATAAATGATAGTTTCAAAAACTAAAAAACAAGCTTTTATTGTAGATCAAACTTTTAAAAAATGAAAAATAAGTTAGTTTAAAAAAAAACTAAAAAACACGCTTTGATAGTGAATTGAACTAAAATGTAAAAAAATAATTCTTAATATAAGAATAAAATGATTAATGAGAAAATTAATGCCATTGTGGTAATAGTGTCGGGTGCTTCGTACTATATTTTTACACTAACTCAGCATTTCGGAATCGAACTAGTAAGAAATTATAACAGTTAATATAAAGCACCCCACGCTTTCATCCCAATGACATTAATTTTCTTGTTAATCATTTTATTCATATATTTAGAATATTTTTACTTTTTAGTTCGATTAATTATAAAAGCATGTTTTTTAGTTTTTTTTTAAAACTATAATTTATTCTGCATTTAAATCAGGAAAGATGTAATAGTAGAAATATAATCACATGTTCAGTTGAATAGAAATATTTGGAAATTACATAAGTGTTTTAGGGAAAGTTTTAAATGCTCAGTTGAGCCATGTTTAAAGTATTAAGACATTATTGTTTCAGACATCACAAATAAATCTAGGAATCATAAATAAATCTAACAAAGTAAAAGCTTTAATACGAAATGAAATGACACACACACACATTTTGAATATATAAGATTAGAATTTAAAGTAAATATTATACATGCATTTACATAATCAGCGTAAGAAGGACAAATTAAAGTACATATTTGCATTATATTATAACAATTGTTATACCATACTTTTTACAATTTATTATGAAAGACATTCTACTATATTGATGCCAAATCGTATTTAAAGAAAATTTTGAGATTGTGTTATTCATCTTATAAGTTAATGATATATTTTTCAGTGATTTGTCTTGTATGAAATATTGAACATTACTATTCTTTTAACTTAATCCTTATGATGTAGTTTCCCCCCTTAAATATGGAATCTAATTCCATATTCCATTTTGAATGTTTCATTACTTATTAGAAATGGAATAACATTTCTATTACAGTAAAATTTTATTCTGTATTAAATTTAATGAAATATTATCTTTTAAAAAACTTTCACAGACATTAATGTAACATTATTGTAATAATGTAACATTATTACATATTAAAAAAATATGCAAATCATAACATTTGGAATAGTTAATGACATTCTTCTCCCTTCCCATTTTAATCTACCACTCACCTTTTTCAGAGACAATAAAATTTTGTTTGGATTAGTAATTGCATAAAAAGCATCATTTTATTATTTACAATTTGTTATATATTTTATGAATTACTTTGTTGCATTCGAAACTATTTTTTATTGCTGTTTAAAGCTTCTTATTTTTTTATTACAAATCTTAGAATCTGATGTGAAGAAAGCAGCTACCTCTCCAATGAGTGGAAAAAATAAAAAGTTAGCACCAAGTAAGTAATTCTTTTAATATGGCTTTCTTTACTATCTTATATATCTTAAAGCATTTGGTTTTATAGTTTACTATAAATTTTAATTTATCTATATATATTTATTTTAAGAATCTGGAGGTAAAATTGTTGCTTCTCCGTATAGAACTCCAGGATCAAAAGTGAAAGCTACTCCTAGTAAGATTCTAATTTAATCCTGATTATAATTTTATTTTCCTCATGAAATCTCCTAGCTCATTTGAAACTAAACATTTCAACAAATTTACTGAGTATTAGTTTGTAATTTATATGAATTTTTTAAAAAAAATTTTTTTGGGGGTAAGAAATAAAACTGAATCTTGTTTTGGTTTTTATTTGAAATATACTATTAAAAAGTTTTAAGAAGACTTAATAAATTGTGTTTTGTACATCCACAAGAAGTTGTAAGCCATGCATGTAAGATATTGTTTTAAAATGCTAAATTAATATTCAGATATATCTTATGTTGGTGCAGATGCTTAAAATTTTTTAAAAAGCACATAACATGCAAAAATAATAGTTATTGTTAATGAAAACTATTTTTCATAATTTAATATTCTTATTTAGATTATAAATACAATGGATTGTTTAAAAAAATCGTTAATATTTATTGATATATTTTTAATTTTATATTAGATTTCAAAAAAATTCACCAAAAAGCCTTTGAGAAAATGGAATCAATTGATGAGTATCAGCAAAGAAAAGCCACCAATTCAGCTCGTAAAATAAAAGAAGCCCTTCAGCATCATGATTCTGCAAAATCCAATTCATCAAAGGTACACTTTTAATAGAAAGTATTTGTTTTTCCTTTCTATAAATCTCCAGCAATATTGATTACTTTATTTATTTGTAGAAATTGGCTGCTAAGAAAACTGTGGTTTCAAAACCATTTGGTGGCATTCCATTCATTCCATCCAAAACTAACTCTTCATCATTTCAAGTACAGCAGGTATCTGGGAAGAAACCTGCAATTACCAAACATGTATCTGAGAGTACTTTGACCAAGAAGTTGACCAGTCAAGGTAAATTGAAGTAAATTTTGTCCTAATGACAACTGTTTTATACATATGATACACACACATATATGCAAACTTGTATTAATGACAGAAAGCAAAGTCTTGGAGTATGAAATATATCTTCAAAGTATATTCAAAGCAAAATATTCCAACAAATTCAATTTAATTTTTTTGAGCTTTACAAATGGGAACATTTAAAAGTACAATTGTTTATTTCCATACTTCTAAGAGAAAAAGTAATTTTAATTCTAGGTTATGCTATATTCAAATGATTCCACTTTCTCAAACTAGCATGTCTTAAAAATGTGATCCTAAGACTAAAATAATCTGGAAATTTTATTCAATCATTACTTTCTAAGCATTAAACCATTTCGGGAGAAAAGTAGTTATTATTTTTAACATCAGTCATAATTTTAGACTATCAGTACAAAATATTAAGAAAGGCAGCTCACAAAGAATTGCTCACATTTAAAAAAAAAACAACCTTTAGTTATATACTAAACTTTTACCTTTAGTTATCGTTTAAGTAAAATACACGGAAGATTTTTTCATTGCAATAAGTAATAATTATTGCATTCTATTTGCATATGAAAAAGTATTAATATAAAGAAAATAATGTTAACATTTTTATCTGAAAAGAATTTGAATCTGTTTGATCTTATTTTATCATATGTTTATAATATTTTGATTAATAAATAACTTCCTTCCTCACCTGACTTAAATTATTTCCTCCTCATTTATTTATTTAGACCTGTTATATTCATAAGATAGTAGAGGACCTCCTCCCTCTTTTCTCCAATATAATTTATTTAAAAAAAAAGTGTTAATTTTTTTTACTGTTCAATCTCTTAATATCACTCACCTAAGTCACCTGAACTCACCAAAGTACTCCTAAGATTTATTACATATTAGTTATGACAATTAAAGGTTAAGTAATTTCATGGGTTGCATTAAAAGTGTATTTTTTAATTGAACTATATTTTTTCTTGTATACTTCAAATTTATAAATTTTGCAGATTTTGATTTAAAAAGGGCAATTGGGTCATTTTATCTTTTTTCATTGAAAGTCTGTAAATATTTAAGTCTGTTTCTTTTAAGAAAGATTTAAACTACAGTGATTTTTATTTCTTTTATTGACAATTTAGATACTAAGAAATCTGTAAAACATGTGTCACAAGAAAATACACCTCTGAAAAGAAGATTCAAATTTGATCTGAAAGCCAGTTTATCCAAAAAGTTGCCATATAAGCCACATTCAGGTCCACTAAAACCATTAACAGAAAATATGAATAATACCACTCTTGTTTGCCCTCCACCTCAAAAAGCAACTGGCAATAAATTTGTTGAAGCAAAAAGGTTAGTTATAACTTTAAGCATTGTTTTTTCAAAAGTGATTTATATTTTAGAATTTAAGTTTTATTTTAAAGAAACCTTGTAGTGTTAGAAAGTATTTTTCAAATTGTAATTTTGTGCTTTTATTGGAATGATTTAGGGTCCTTTTTTGAAACTGGAACATTTCTAATGCAGTTTTTCTGATATATATATTTATTTGTAATATCCATTTAGTATATTAACATAGCATAATTTTGATGAGCATTTCATTTACTTATTATTATTTAAATATGTTTACATATAAACCATAAAAATTAACTTGAAATCATTTCAGATTAATAAACTATACACAGTAGACTCCCATTTTATGAATTTTTTCCTGGAACTAAGAACATTGTTTAATGAAAGATGAATCTATTTAACGTATTCTCTACTTAGCAAAATTTTTTTTGTTGAGATTTATGTGACTTTATTAAATAGAGGTCCAACCGTGTGCGTAATTGCAACAATGCACGTAAGTTAAAAATTTGATTCTATTTTTGTTTGAAAACACAAGGATTACTATTTTTTATTTAATTAAAATTAATATGAAATTGATTTAAATTCCAAATATACTTGATCAATACTCTCATATAGTTAATTATAGGATCCATAGACCACAGTAGCTAAATGTTGTTGAGTCATGGGTTAGAGTTCTAGTACAACTAGACACCAGTCATGTAGAGGGGCTAACATACATTAAATCTGTTGTCTCCAAATCCTTACATTGGCATGATGAGGAAGTTTAAACAGTGGAGTGTCAGTTCACCTGTTGTCTTTGACACATGTGATTGTTTCAAAATTATTCCGTCACCAATAGTTCTTGCGTTCCTTTTAATTGTGACTTGAATAAGCAATCAATTATATAATACATAATTTTGATACTGTTGCTTCAAAAAGTTAAAATAATAGTTGCATTTAAAAAAAAATTTTAGAAATTAATAATGGTATTAGTTATTAAATGTCTAGTTTGAAAATTTTATCATCAATTTTATCATTTTTCAGGGTTGAATCTAGGGGAATTCTACGTGGTGTTCGAAAGAACAGAAGATTTGAGTTACAGATGAGTAATCGAAAACTTGCTCAATGTTGATTTTTGTCATATTGTATTTTTGAATACATTGATTTGTATTTTTTTTTTAATATTTATCATACTTTTGTAAGGAACTGCTTATTTAGAAGTGCTTTTTTGTGTGTTTAATCCTGCATTGATATAGAAGCCCTTACTTACACTTGTAACTTGTATCTTGCAACTTATTGTACATATATTTTGATATTGAATTGGTCAAGAAATTGTTATATTTTTTAATTATCACTCATGTATTGTAAGAAACACATTACAATAAATTTTTAAAATCTGCAAGACCTTTATTTCTCTTTTCTAAATCATTACAGTTGTAAATATTTTTCTTACCAACTTTTTGTGTAAATTATGAACTTATAGTTAGATATAACTTAAACTCTTAAAGTACTTATCAGATATAACTGCATGATTAAAATTTTATTATATATGGGGAGGAGAGCTTGTAGGCTATTAAGTACCTTAATACAACAATTCTAAGAAATCTGTTCTCTATTTTTAAAAATTAAATATTTTCCTTTTATGGTTTTTAAATTTTATAGTGACAGAAAGAATCACATAATACCTTTTTTTGCACAGTTATACTTATATGTTAGTTTTCACTTTATCCTGTTCAGATTTAATTCAGTTTTTGATTTGCATTGATACAATGAATTATTTCAATAATATGAATATAACCCAATGGGCATTACAATTACTTTTAAATTAACAAATAAGTTCAATGAACTCACAATTTTTATTAATTTTGACAAAACATTCAATTCCTGTCGAATTTAGATTCTGTTTACTGCTCACACACCAGATACAGTTTCATTTTTAAAATGTTATGATCAAAGGAGTAAAATTTGATTAATTACAGATTCGTCTTATTTTTCTAAATATTAATTTTATATAGTATTCAGGGTGTAAATAAAAAAGTACAATTGCTGCATTTAAAAAATCTACTTAAGTCCATTTTTGCTCTCTTTCTTTCTTTCTTTCTTTTTTTTTTTTTTTTTTTGTTCTTTTTAAAGTGATTTTTATTTTTAAAAATACCTAAAGCATTAATGTACATTTTTTTTCTCTCTGTGAGTTTTCCCCCAATAGTATTTGGGTTCAATAAAAAAGTTATGAAGTCATACTAAGTGAAATGCAATTTTCATGTGATCTTATAAATCACACAATAACCTAATTTAATTTTGAAAGCGAAAATAAAATTTGATGGAAGAATGAGGTAAAATTATAATTTGTGCACTTTTCATTTAATTTTATTCTTTTATATAAATTTTAAAATATTTCTAAAGTATTGTTAGAAATGCACAAAGGAAAGCTTAAAAAAATTCTCAAGTGCTGTATTTGTGATAAAAAAAAGTGTTCTATATTTTGTTTGTGTTTAAGGATTTTAAAGTAAAATTTGTAAGAACTATAAAGATATTTAAAATATCAAAAAAATGTTATCTATTTTGTCCATATTTAAAGGTGCTAAAGACTAAAATATAGTTTTTTAAAAGTAAAATGATATGTTTTCTTCAAAGAGCAATGGTAAGAAAAGTTGCTAAAGTGACATGAAACACCCTGCATGACTGCTGAAATCTAGAACTCTGCAATTGCTACCAAATTTCATTTTATGGAATATATTGTCTCAAAATAGGTTATATATTGTTTCCCACCCCTTTTTGACGAAGGAAGGGTTCTATTTTAAAGTACTACACATCTAAGTAACACCATTTTCTCTGAAATTTACTCCTGCACAAAATTTTTAAGACAACTTTGTGGTAATGTCATTTAAATATTACATTATATATATTTATAGTTTTTGTTACAAAATTTATGCATAAAGTGGCTGAGGAGTCATTGATTGCAGATTTGTGGCTGGTGTTAAGTCAGGTTTGACCTGCTGTGTAGAATGACATGCATATTAATTCTGTAGTAGATCAAGTGCTGAGAATAATATTGGTTTTTAGGAATTCAGAGTGCCAAAAATGTCAGGAATATTTATAAATTATTGTATTTAGATTGTGAAATATTTTGATAAGTTTTGTGGAAGATAAATTTTAAACTAATATTTGGAAATGAGAAGTCACACAACTTTATTTTATTAAGATGAGATAAACCTAAATGTGCCTCTGCAGTTTTAAATAAGTGATGAGTTTTTGAGAATTATATATAATAGGGTGATTTCATGTTTTTGCTGATTTCCCAAAATTACTAGTATGAACGATATCTAAAAATTTATTTAACATTATAATTAATTATATAATGAATAATTAATTTTTTTTCCAAAGCATACTGTAAGAATACTGTTTTTCTGCAGCATTACTTTAAACTTAGAGGTCTTCAACCTGTGACCCACAGACCATTAAGGGGACATGGTACGATTTCCACAAAAAATTTTAGTTTAAGGATTTTCAAAATACTTTTTGTTGCATACTATGTAAAACAGATTTTGTGCCCAAAATTTCATAAAAAGCTAGGTATTTAATTTTTTAAGGTAAAGACTTCAAATTTGTGGTTATTTTAAAATGCTACTCCTACAAAAGTTGACTTACATTTATGAAATTTGATTTACATGTATGTCAAACTATGTATAACAAATTTGGTATGGATTTTGCGATAACATGATTGGTATTTGTACAATACTTCTTTTTATGAATGCTCATTGAAAATTCCTTAAAAAATGTATAAAATTCTGAATTCAAATATTTTTTAAAAAATAAGTATTGCTTTGATTCAAAAATGCATGCCAAATTTTGTTACATGTATTATTAGCTATAGGTAAAAAAAAATTTCAAAACATTAGGCACAATAGAAAAAAGCTTTGGCATATATATATTTTAAATGAAGACAAACTAGTTATTTTATCTTTCTGAGATAAGTAAGTTTAAAGTTTTGATTTGCCATAGGGATGTGAATAAAAGAGAACATAAAAGCTATCATAATTCTGTTTTTTTTTTAAGTGTAGAGCTTTTAAAATACATAAAAATTTTTTAAAGATTTTTAAAATAAATAAAATTGACTATAGATAAAATCTGAACAATTTCTGGGAAAAGGGTGGATTCTTATTCATAGCAGGTTTGCAATAGATATTCTTTCAACAATGCTTTGCCAAAGGTGATTTTGTGCATTCTGTTGCTAAGGTGGTGGTGGTGGTGGGGGGGTTCATTCATTTTTGAGTGAACAGTATTTCTCCTAAAATTGCAATCAATTGTTAAAGGAACAGTTGATTGTAAACATCTTGTTTGGTTTAATAAGCAGGTTTTAATACAGTTGGTTTTAAGCTAAATTTCTCACTCTTGTTCCAAATTCTGAAATTACATGAATGAGTACACAACAGGAAGCTGTGATAACAAACAAAAAGAAAAATTGAAGGAAAAGTGCGAGTTTTTTCCCCAAGCAAAGTGGTCTTGTTTTTTTTTGTCAAATATTAGAGTGGGGCTGTTTGCGTTATTTGGAACAAGAGTGTATATGTGATGGAAAAATACGGCTGTAAGAGACATTGTGATACTAAGCACAGTGGAAAATATTCTGCAATAGGTCATTTTTGAAATAAGGCGAGTGAATGAAAATCAAAGTTAAATTATAAGCGATCTCTTATCACCAGAGTGAATAAAGAATCTGAAAATCGTGTTCATGTTAGCTACATGATGACAAAAAAATTGCCAAGCATGGAAAACCCTTTGCTAATGGAGAGTTTGTAAAATAATGTCTTCAGGTTGCAGTTGATGTGCTTTGTCAATCACAGATTCAAATCATATTGAATATTTGTAAAGTCTATTACTTTCTTAATTACTTCTCAAATCAATCGATACAAACATAATTAAATCAACTCAAACAATTCTCTTGATTAAATACAATTATCTAATAAAAACTACATGTAATGTTTCTCATTTACTTTCTTGCTACTGTTATATAATCAACTACTAGACAATTATCTTGATCATCACTACAATAAACCACATACAGCTCTCTGTGTTAAAACACTCCCAAAAAAACTATTCTTGGCACAGCAAACCACACGCCGGTTCTCACCGAAGGAATTCCATTTCCTTCGGCTCAACAACAGTTCAGCATTTACTGCCTCTAAAAACAACAAGGGACCGTCTTTCTTCCCTGACCGTACTTTCCAGGGTCAAAAACACTAACCCTTCCGAAATCGCGCCAACAGTAGTCTTGGACACCCCAATATTAGTCTGGTGTAACAGTAGCAGAGCGGGTGGAATTTCTTGCAACAGAGATATATATTCAATAAATTAAAATCCAAATGCAAAAAAAATTGAGTTTTATTCTGTAGTGATGGGTGAATCAGCGGATGGAACGCATACAGTACGAGTAGTTATTTTTATACATATTTGTGTGGTATTGATAGATACTTCTCAATCATAAAGGAATTAAGTCACTGTCATTGCACTTAAAAGTACAATGCAAGGAACAGACTTGCATTTGAGTCTGACATACTTTGGATAAATGTTAGTTTTACTTCAGCAATATATTTGTTATGACCCCACATTGTGCTAAATCTGTGACTGGAGAGAATATAGGAATAGCCACCTTACTCAAGTTGATGTGAAGGCAAGTGGAAATAATACTATAGCATTCCACTGTATATTAAGAAAATATGTGCATAATATTTTGTTAATTCTGTTTTAAAACCTTTTAAGAAAAGGAAATACAACACCCATTGCAACTAAGAATATTTAAATATAATTATGACATTTGATAAAGAAGTTTTAAATATAATTGTGAAATTTAATGCGTGATATTTAACTTTTAGGTGAATAATAAAAGGCTCTTTTTCTCAGTTTACTCATTTTGAAATGAATACATCTGTCTTTTGCATAAAAAATATAGTTTATTTGAAGCTCAAATAAACTACATATTTAATTATTTGTAGATCTCTCTTGTACTAAGTAGAAAGTTTATTTTTTATTGCTTCTGGAAAAGTTGGGCAGAAAAATATTTGTTCTGTGGAGCAGAGAGGCAGGAAAATTTTCATGATAGGATTATCAATTACTTTCACCTGAAAATAAAAAAAAAAACACTGAATTAAATGGTATAAGAAATTTTTTTAAATGTTCATTTTATGTTCTATTGCTTCATGTGAAATGGGAAAAATTACTTTTTGACTTATAATAGCAGTGTTAATTCTAGATTTTTTTTTTTTAAAAAAAATGCCGATTGGTAAAATATGGAAAGAAACAGGGCAAGGAGTATGGTATTCTAAAGGTCCTATTTTTTTAATATGCAAGAGTTCTTGAACTGCTTTCAGAAAGAATTTCATTTCTAATAACAAATATGTAGATATACACATAAAAGCATTTGAGTGCTACTGATAGTTTGCTAATATGCTGATAATATATATAATATGTTGTCATATGTTAACACATTTGAAATGCTATTAAAATTAATATTAGACTGATGCTCTAAATGAAGAAGAATTTGGAATATTTATATAATGTGTGGGAGAGGAAAAGTTATAAATAAGATGAAATTCAAGGTCAGCAAGGGAAATGATCATAATTTTAACAGTTATCAATATAATGATGTAGATATGGATGTTATTGAGATTCTGTGATCCTTAATTTATGATTAATAATTAGATAAAAGTTAAAACTGTTAACATTCATATATTTGTCAAAACAATCCCCCCTCACCATTTAAATAAATAACTTGCTTCAGTGAATTGAGAAATGTGTGTAAGTTTTAACTGCATTTGGATTTTCTTTTTTAATAATTCATGGTGTTTAGCTTAAGTCATTATTAATTTTTCTAAAAAAATCTCTTAGTTAAGACATATATATATATATATATATATATATATATATATATATATATATTACAGTACAGTCCCGATAATCCGAACAATATCGGACTGATCCCTGTTCGGATTACGTGATTGTTCGGATTAGCCGGAGTAACAGCGAAATCACTATTTGAACCGGGAGTACGGGTCTATTGTGTCTATGTATTTTGTGGTAATGTGAGCGTACACGCCCGCTTTTTTGCCGCGTGGACTGTATTCCCCACTCCCACGACGCGTGTGTCCTCCCTCCACCACTCCTAACTTAGTGTGTCAGTGCGACTGCGTGTGTGTGTGTCCGTACTGTTGACCGTCAGTCGTTCCGCGCTCGTTCTACACTCGTCCGCTTTTGACTCTGTGTTAATAACAGTGTTACAGTGTGATATTCTACAGTGAAAACAGTTTGTTGTGTGTTTTGGACATTTATCTGTGATACAGTGTACGTAAACAGATTGTTATGGCGAGTAAGCGTAAACACTCAACACTTACTCTTAAAGACAAACTAGAGGTTCTAAAGCGTTTAGATAAAGGTGAAGGTGTGACAAAATTGGCTACAGAGTTTAATGTTGGCAAAGCATCTGTTGGAGACATCAATGAATGGATGGAAGAAGACGGGGAAACAGCCGAATTTCTGACTGATGACGACATAGCTGCGGCAGTGACTCAAGAGCCAATGGAGGAGGAGGGGAGTGACGACGAGACGCAATGCGATAAGAAGGACGTGGTGCCACATGCAGACGGCGCAGCTGCCCTTGCCCTGCGCTACTTGGAGCAACAGCCCGACACTACACCAGCTGATGTGTTATTTATGAGGCGCTGGCGAAATTACGCATCATCGAAAAGACTGTCTTCGTTGCGTCAGAAAAATACTGTACATATTTTATATTTAATCTTCTGTTGTATAATTTTTCATACTAAACATTAGTGTTCTGTTCTGTAGTTTATTCCATTTTAAAATTTGTATCATAACTTGATGTACAGTGCATGAATATTAAATAAAGAACTGTTTTGAATTAAGGTTTACACTGTTTTATATTGAAATATTCACCGATTTTTTCGTCCTTAAAATTATAAAAAATTTTCCGTGGAGCCGTTCGGATTAACCGGATGTTCGGATTAGCCGTGTTCGGATTATCGGGACTGTACTGTATTAATAAACATGTTTTTGCAAAATTAAACATTCTATTTTCATTTTAAAAGATGTGACATTTTACACAGCAAAGACTTATCAGATTGATATTTGAATATAGCTAAAATTGTTGTTAAATCATTGATGACTACTGAAGTGTTTGGAAAAAGAAAATCATGGAACAAGTGGTGCATTTCAACATGCTTGTGTTTCTCTGCATCAAGCAAGATACATAATTGGTACTTACAGAACCCAACTATGGTTTCAGATTTTAAGAATTATTTTTTAAAATAAAAAGTATCACACACACAATTAAATTGTTTAAAAGAGATTAAAAATTTTATAAGAAGGTAAGAGATAAGTAAAATATTAAAGGTGAAATAACTTATGTTAATTTGTGCAACCAATTATATATTTTTATAGGCATGCTGCTAAATTTAAATGATTAGAGTTCACGGATGTAAAAAATGGACAAGAGTGTTTGGAGACTGCTTTTCTAAAGGTGCAGGTTTTTTTATAGAAAGATATATTTTCTGATATTTTATAACACGTCAAAGTGTTACTCTGCTTATATACTCTTGGTGATATAGAACAGGTGATTAAGCGGACATTTACAAATTTTTAACAAGTACTATTGTAATGTTTGCGCCATGTAGCTACAGAATCGGCTTCTTTATGTGGATAGTATAGCACCGTTCATATGCACACGTGGGCTCCAAAAGAATGGGGGGTCTCGTGTGACATCGCCCTGACAACCGGTGGCCGTGAGAAAAACACCACGAGCCGGAGCCCCAAGTGTAATTGGAGGATAAGAGTGAAAACCTACCCCACCCCAAGACCGGGGAGTGGAGTGAAGATTTGAAAGGTGCAAACACATCTGTATAATTCAAACATCAAGGTTTGTATTGTGACGAATGCCATCTGCCTGACGAAGTCAGATCGAGGCCCGCGAAATTCATCGAGGCTGAGGGCTAGAATTTTTATACCTGTCGTTAGCCTTAGCTTTTGAGCACTATGCAGGTGACAGTGCGATTTGGCTCGGCTCCATCCTAATTTAGAGGAAGAAAACCCTGGAGGTGGCCAGGGGCCTCCAACCTCTCTTTTATCAACCACACGAGAGAAATTGCGGCTCGACGGCTATTTAGAGCACCCCCATGCCGCAAAGGCACTATACATTTACAAATATCCATGTCTTCTCCGGGATTCGAACCCAGTCCCTACTGCATCGCTAACCACAATACCATTTGGGCGACAAGGTTTGTAGAATGAAATAGTCCTAGGAAATTCCATTTTACTGTATACTGAATTTTTTAAGTGTCAAACTTTTTTAAAGAGTTGTTTTTAAACATACAATTAACCCTCATTCTTCATTAAAAACACAAATAGCAATATTTTTTTTTTAAAAAAAAAACGAAGTCTTTTTCCCTCAACCCATCACTGTGATTTATCTCATTTTTTTTTAAACTCAAAATTTTTTTAATGTACTGTACCTGACGGTAGGCATTTCTCGTTGCATTCTTCAATTGTTTCAAAGTTGTTTAAGTTTCCATCACAATCCCCATCTTTGAAACTCTTGCACTCTCCACTGGTTTTATCAAAGTAATATCTATCCCATACTAACAAGCAGCTTCCATTAGTGACTGGTAATTCACAAATTTCAGTTGCGGTGATTCTTATACCTAGATATAAAAGAAAATATAATTTCATACATATGATGTGACTATATTCCAAAGAGTGAGCTAAATTTGTATTTTTCTGTCGTATTCATATTTCTAGGAGATTTTTTTTTTGTTGAAGAGGGATTTTTAATTTTTATTCTCAGATAGAGAGCTCAATGGCCTAGTTACAGATTTGGGCCTTCTCAAATTTGCGGCCAAATTACTAGGATCGAGGCTAAAAAACAAAAACTTATTATCACTTTGGGCCTCTTTTTTTTTTTATTGTACATCCATCGAGTGAAAGAATTTACTCAGTTTTTCTCCAAACAGAGAAATCTAGTTTTTTATGTAATGTTTAAGGGAGTCACTTCACGCAACATTTCACCTATTTCCATTATGTTAAAAAGGACTAAGTTTAAGAAAATTGACTGGTCTCACAATCACCAATTTTATTATCAGCATTATTATTTTTGAAAGTGCATTTTTAAAAATTTTGAATTGGTTTTTTTTTATAAGAAATTCATATGAGGATTAATATGATAAAAGTTCCCAAATGATGAAAATTCATATGCATTTTAACTCGTAAAAAAATTTTTTTGAATAATTATTTCGACAAAAATCTCATTAAAATATTTATTTATATATTATTAACGTGTGCATAAAAAAGTTTTTAAGATGAATAGACTTCTCAAAAATATTCCTTTTGTGTTGTAATTTACATTTTTGAGTAATTGGGATTTAAAGTTAAATTCTTCCATTTATAAGTAATGTTTGCTTGAACCATGTTTCGGATAGCTAAAATACTTCTAATTTAGAGTAAAAATTGAACCTGTGTTTTAGAAGTAAAATGAGTCAAAATTTTTTTTAATAAAAATTGACAAGTTAATTTTTTTCACTGATTTTTGTAATGTGGCCCTCTTAAAAGCTCACTAAGTGCTTTGAAATAGAAAATTATTAATCTGATTGATTGATTGATTTAATATTAACGTCGCACTGTTCAGCAACACTAGGGCTTTTGGCGACGGACCACGTAATTTTGAACCATGGTCAAGTGACGTGGACGACACCTGAGCTGGCACCCCCTCTCCTAACTACCACACCAACGGGAGGACGTTTCAGCTCTCGACAGATTTAACGTGCATCGCTGCCCTACACGGCGGGTCTTTAGTGGTACTGGGCTCGAACCCGTGACATTATTAATCTGAAAGGCATCTGTTCACTGATTCATCCAATACTAGCCTCAAAGCAGTCTTATTGCTTAATGGAAATAAATGTATGTGCATCTTCTTTTCATATGCACACTCGTTGCAATTATATGATCCGGGGCGTAACTACCGCCTTATCAATGATACGGTTGCTCAATATGTGTAAGCAAAAAATCGTAAAAGGTTATCGTCAGATTAAAAGAGTTTCCATTCCCCTGAAAAAGGGCCCCAAAGGATTTTGATTCAGGGTCCTCTCAGGACTAGCTACGCAACTGTATATGACTACAATTCCTCCGAAAATCAAATATCAAGATAATAGATGGTTTGTGGAGACTTCAAAATTCTAACTATGTTACAGGGCTATCTACAAACTATCCCTATTTTCTATCTTTGTGGGGCATTAGACAAAAACCGACAGGTCACACCGAGATGCCTTAACAACCGGCGGTAAGAGTCATCATCAATACGACAGGAAAGTTTTATTGCAACCACTTCATATTAAATTAGGGCTTATAAAATAGTTTGCTAAAGCACTTCCAAGAGGTGGGGAATGTTTCAGATATTTGCATTTCAAATTCTCACAACTGTCTGAAACCAAGTTAAAAATGGAAATTTTTACTCTGGCTCCACATGCGAAAACTTTTGTTTGATCCCCTTCTTAAAACAATAGGAAATATAAACGTGAAACTCTCGGGAACGCAGTGCACATGTTTTTAAGGAATACTAGATACCCTTTGTACAATGCATGCTTGCTGCGTATAATACTGAAGGATGCTACATGGGCATACTAAATTCATTTCCTACACTTCTATATTTTTTGTTTTCCTGAAAACTTCGGAGCCCATAGTGGAAAGATTTCACCTTGGATGTCCTTGATGCCGAGAGACTTTTTCAAGTAAGATGGGTTGTCAATAAGTTAAATTGACTACTGTTAGATGCTCAAGCGAAAAATCGAAATTGAGCAGCAGAAGTGAGTTTGAAGAAGCATCAATGAAAAGAAGCAAAGATTTCGTCAGAAAAAATTATGAACATTAAATTATGAGTATATATCACGAAATTTTTTTGGTTAAATACATGAAATAATATATTTAGTTCATTGTAATTAAATAATGATTTTTTTAAAATTACTGTTTTGTTTCTTGCAAATTTCTCTTATTGTTCAAAAGAACGGTACCTGATGGACTAAAATGAAGATCCTTTTTTGATTCAGTGTACTTTAAATATATAATTAATCAAAAATGTAACATGCAGTTGAACTAAAATGTTTCTGAGGACCTGTGTTATCAATATGGTCTATTAAAAAAAATGAAAATAGAAGTTGGTTAAGCAGTTATTTAAAGAACCATACCGAGGAAAGCCCCTAATTGATTTATAAAGGTTTCAATTGAAAATAATACAATTTTGTTGTTTCACGTTTTCAAAAAATGTATTACATTTTGCAGATCAAAACAGAAGAACTGTTATCATATTAAAAATGTTTGTGGAGTTAAGGTCTGCGAAATAAAATAAAATCATCGTCGTGTTTTTTATGACTTTAACAATTTCTAAATTATTTTTAATTACAGATTTATACTTAAAATTATTCATTGTATTTTGAAGAATCGATTATAAAATACTTCTAGATTTGGCAATATATAGTGACAACTCAAGATTTCATTTTTGAGAAACACTTTCTTATCATAAAGTAGCTAGAAACATTCCACCATAATGAAGAGCAACTGAAGTTATATGTACAAATTTTAATTCATCCTATACTTTGTACACAATTAACTAATCCCACATTTCCTAGAGCAATACAAAAAAAATACATTCACATTTCAAAACATACAACATTTATATTAAGAAAAACATTATACAACGTTCTACATTGCTAATAGTTGTTTCACACTTGAATTAGAAAATTATGTAGCAAAATATATCAAAATTAACCTTGAAAAAGTATTACCTTCTAAAATAGCGTTTGAAAAATAAACAATGTTCTTTTAATTTTCGTTGAAAAACTTTTTTTTTTTTCTTTGTGTCTGGACTGTTGTATCAAAAAAAAGCTCGCAGATTTTTAAAATATTATTTCTAAGTATTTTGAAAGTTTCTCTCTCTCTCTAAACTGGAGATAAAAAAATAGTAAAACATTTTCTTATTTCAATGCTTTGATTTTCAAGCATGTTTGTTTAATGTTACTATTATAATTGGCGATTAAAACTTAAATTCATCACAATATTAAAAAAACAACATTTGGCTATATACAGTCCAACCTCCATATTGCGAATTTTTCTAGATAGCGAACTTTTTCCTGTAACCTAGAACATTTCACGATTTTCTTCATAAAATAACCTCCCAATAGCGAAGTCCATTTTCTATATAACGAACTTTTTCTCTTTGATTCAATATATTTTCTCCCTATTTTTAAAGTATTTCTGGACACATTTCAAGTTATTCTCTCTTTTAACTCATTTTATGATGGTCATAAATCTTGAACTGGTCTTATTAGGTACCTAACTTTCCGAGAGCAATATAATTCTGGGCGTTTCATTTAAGAAGTTCAACCCCACTGTCCAGTTCACAGGAAGCATCTTCGATATCCCCTTTGGAGTTTTCTCGTGTCCCCGCGTCTTTGAACTAGTCCCCGTTCATTTGTAGTGTTGATCAGTCGTACTGGTAACTTCGTTTCTTGTGGCTCTAAAATGTCAAAACGTAAGTGCTTGAGCCTCAAAGAAAAAAATGTAGTTCTTCTGGAAGTGTATAAAGGCGACAAGAAACTTTCCTTGCAGTCTTTCTTAATTTTTTTTTTTTTTTTTTTTTTTGATTTGTAAGATATAAAAAATAGATATATATTAATTTTCAAAATGGTGTGTATAGTTACTTTTTTCTAATATATAGTGTGAACGAGTTTAAAATTTGTTTTAAAGAAAATTGAAAGATGACCCTACATATATAGAATTTTCCATATAACGAACTTTTTCTCGGGATTTAGCGACTTCGTTATATAGAGGCCCGACTGTATATTAAAAGAATGTTAAACAGATGATTTTTACATAATTTAGAATACTATACAATAACTAGTAGAGAATCAACACAAAAGTACAAAGCAACAATGTATGAATTTTCAATTTAAAACTTTCGATTTGTGATTAATATATTTATTGTTTTCTGAATTATTCAGAAAAACAATATATACTTCTACTATTTATCTGCAATATTTTTTTTTTTAATTTATAAAATAGTTTTAACTTTTTAGGAGTATTTTTAAAACTCAGATAATATTTCTTTACATACCAGAACAATTTTCCAAGCATTGCTCTTCGGTATCATATTTATTTTCATTACCTCCACAGCCACCGTAAACAAAGGATGCGCATTTACCAGTCTCTGCATTATAAAACCACTTATAAAATAATGCTCTACACACTCCAGTTTCTGGTCTGGAAAGACATTTTTTTTCAGCTTCTCTTTGCAGAATTTCTAAATTGTAGACAAAAGAAAAAAATCGTATCATTTTGCAAAATTAGATAAATTACATGACACATATTGCATAAAGTCATAAAATTTGAATCTTAAATACTAAATGTCATAAAAGCAATTATACGTATTAAGGTACTCGTATACCGTCGATGACTTTCGTCAAATAAAATGACGTCGCTAATTCAAGAAACTGCCAAAGTTTTCACTAGGTTTTTTTTTATTTTTCAACATACATAGGAATGATTTTCCGCTATTGGTTGCACATCGCGACATTTAGCGACGTCTTTTGATTCGAAAAAATTGATCGACGGTATAATACGTTAAGTACCCAATGTAAATAGTATAATATTCTATATAAGTGTGGAATCGTCAGTTACTGGAATCTCTAGCAAAGCACGCAGTCTTCGCGCGCAGGCGCAGCTAATCAAAACTGAAACCAAGACAATTGAGAGAAGAGCAGAAAAAGACTGAGGCACGCGAGCAGGCGTTACCATCGACACATCATGGAAATCCAATTGTAGAATAGCTACCTTTTTTTAATTAATTTTTGTTAAGTTTAAATAAATCTGAAGAAAGACAAATGTCTTGGACCCCTTGTTGTCTCCCACAAATTATGGGGGCTCGGCCGGGATCGATAAAATTTCGATTTTGATCAAAGATTGGAACGCGAGAGCAAAAGCGTCCGTGGAGGTGACGCGCCGCCATTTTTGGAAACTTGGCTCAACCTGTGTAGAGGTTGAATTTTTCATTCGAACCCTGAATATTCCGCCTATGTAGAGGTTGGAACTATTGATTTAACAACTGCGAAGAGGTGTCCTGTTAATAATTTCAAGAATTATTTTTCGTCTAACAATATAACCTGTGTAGAGGTTGAATTTTTCATTCGAACCCAGTGTGAATATTCCGCCTGTGTAGAGGCCGGAACTATTGAACTTCATTTCATCTAACGATATAACCTGCGAAGAGGTGAGATCTGTGGAATCAACGTTTTTCTTCAATTATTGGATACATCGTACGTGCGAGCAACAAGGGAGCTAGAAAAAAAAGGCAGGATCTTTCCATATTTTTTTCTAAAATGTATAAAAACGCTCTTAAAGAGGATCTCATAAGAGTTGTTGAGGATCTAGACGGTACTGTGGAGAGTACGGACACCATAGCTAAACTAAAGACTAAAATTGAGAAGAGTAGTACATTTGAGAGTGATGCAGATTTCGTTAAAACTTTAATTAAAAACTGTATAGATGAGAGGGTATCGCGAAACGAAAGAGAGGCAACTTTAGAAAAACAGAAAGTTGAGCTCGCAAAACTACAGTTAGCACAGTTAGAAAAAGAAATCGAACTTCAAACGGCTAAAAATAAAGCATTAAGTTTAAATCCTGCAGCTAAAGTCGAAGAGAAACAGTTCGAAACAAACATAGAAAATATGATCAAAAGCATTAAAACTTTATCTCTTCCTGTTCCCACCAGATCTGAAAATTTTAATCTGTTCTTCCAATCATTAGAACGCACATTTTTAACCAAGAAAATAAATGAAGAATATAAATCTGAAATTTTAATAAATCTTCTGGACGAAAGAGCTCATAATGTCTTATTGTATATTAAAAAGGAGGAATTAAATGACTATGAAAAACTAAAATCTATAGTACTCAGAGAATTCCAAGTAACCCCTCGCGAGTGTTTAAACTCATTTAAAAATGCTGTAAAATCATCAGGCGAGACATACATCCAATTTGCTGCAAGATTGACGGCAAACTTCCAATATTATTGTTCGTTAAGAAAAGTTAATCCCTTTGAATATCTATGTGATCTTTTAATTTCTGATAAATTATTTGAAACTTTAAATAAGGAAACCGCAACTCATATTGACATTCGAGAAGCGGACGATTGGCTTAGGCCTATTGATTTAGCTAAAGAGTGCGATATTTATATTTCATCTAGAAGCGGATCACGTAAGGAAACTTCTATTGCTTGTGGATATACCGAAGACCCCTTTAAAAATGGACCACGAAACTATAAACCAAAAATTAAAGATAACTATCCCCAGAATCTTGAAAGACAAAATAAAAATTGCTACATATGCGGTGATTCATCTCATTACGCAAGAGATTGTGAGAAGCGTTTTAAGCCTAAAGAATCTCACATCCATAATAGAAAAAACGCGAATAGTTTGAAAGTCAAGAGCGAAAAACAAAAAAGCGATGAGTTTGCACAGCTCCAATACGTAAACATTTTTGTGGAAAATCAGCCCGTAACAGCCTTGATTGATTCAGGTTGCCAGATCCCAGTTCTAAATTCCTCACTAATTAGAGTGAACAAACCTTCCGAAGAAATAATAATATTAAGCTCATGTTTTGGCGAACAGCGTATGGTAGAAGTTCAACCCATAAATATTTCTCTTACTCAGCACTCTCCCAGTTTAAGTGTTCGAACGGCAATATCACCGACCTTGACCGAAGAATTTATTATACATCCCAGTGATAAATCCCTGAAATAAAGAAACTAAGCCACGCAAGGAGCGATGTTTTATTGAATGAAAGTGAATCCTCTTTAGGTGCTTTTTCTTTTTTATCTGTTGCAAATGTGATAGAAAACTCTAGTTATGATTTGTCACATGTTAAAAACTTTAATATTAGAAATGATTTAAGTTCTCTAATTAAGAATTATAAACATAATAAAATTAAGAGTACTAAGTTAAAAATGAATATTATATTGAAAGATGATATTCCTGTGTGTGTCAGAGAGCCAGACGTTTGTCTTGTTCTGAGAAATTACAGGTAAACGATCAAATTGATGATTGGTTACAACAGGGTATTATAAGAGAAAAATGTTCTGATTATTATTCACCTATAGTATTGTGTAATAAAGTCAGGGGTGCCATGAAAACGAGTTCCGTGAGCTCCAACTCCCGGTCGCCTACCCCTTCACCTATGGAGAGTAAACATAGTCGGTTCGCGATGCTCCGGAGGCTCTACAAGCCCTGGAAGTGGAAACGGAAGAAAAAGAGCGATCGTTTTGAACAGACGTCCAGAACTCTAGAGAGGAAAATATCAATGCGTTCAACCAAAGAAGAGCTTAACTCTCAGTCGGTAACGTACACGTCGTCCTCTGTTTTAGAAACCTACAACACCGTTGTGGTTACCAACTCTGGTTTTCCTACCGTACTATCGTCATCTCAGAATCATGCCTTGCCTGTGAAACACAATGTTTCCCTGTTGAACCTTCCGGATGTCGAAGAGGTGCCTTCATATGATGGGGAAATTGTTCTCTCTGTTCTTCCAGAACCTCCAATATCGTTGAATGATATTGAGCCAATACTACATCCACAGCAGCAGACCACATGAAGATGTGGGGAGAAACTGTCTAGTTCAACAAAAATATGCTATGTTAAATCTTTGTGTATTTGTTGTATAGTCCTTGTCTGTTCCGTCTTTTTTGTATGTTTCAGATTCTCCTCTGGTCTCCATGAAAAAGAAAAGGAATAAGTACCGCTGCGGACAGCGTACAGTCAGGCTGGCCGTTGTGGAATCGTCAGCTACTGGAATCTCTAGCAAAGCACGCAGTCTTCGCGCGCAGGCGCAGCTAATCAAAACTGAAACCAAGACAATTGAGAAAAGAGCAGAAAAAGACTGAGGTACGCGAGCAGGCGTTACCGTCGACACATCATGGAAATCCAATTATAGAATAGCTACCTTTTTTTAAATTAATTTTTGTTAAGTTTAAATAAATCTGAAGAAAGACAAATGTCTTGGACCCCTTGTTGTCTCCCACATAAGTGAACCCCCAAAAAAAAAACTGCGTATAAGTTTTGAAATTGTTTTGAAAATTTGTTTACTTTATGAAAACATTATACATATAAATTACTTCCTTTTGCATTCAAGATTACCTTTGTTGTTGATCTAAACTCATAAACAGTAATTTCTAGAGGCGTGACATAGTGGTCAGGATCGCGCGCGAAGTGTCCAGCGTTGTTGAGTCTTGAATCTTAATTTTGGTGCCACTGAAGACTCCCCATGCACAAGGGCTATGCTCGTTAAATCTTTGAAGGCTCAAAACATCCATGTTGGCATAATGTGGAAGTAAGGAGAGTAGGATACCAGCTCATGAGTCGCTTTGCTACTTGACCGCCATTCAACATTACAAAGTCTGTTTCCAATAAATCCCTCGCGTTGCTTTGCAGGGTGACGCTGTAGTTGCTTATCCTTGAAATATCTGACATATGTCAGATTAGCTTCAGAAGGTTGTTGACCGCCAAAAAATGAAAAAATAAGGGATTGGTTATTAAGTTCCCCTTAGTAAGTTTGATACAACCCAGAATGTGATCCAGTGAAGCTGGATGAGTCAGAGCATTTCTTACAAATTGGGTGGATTTTTCTGCCACTATAAAATGAAAGACATTTAAGGTGGCCATTAAGTTAGTCTAGCCAAAGCAGTCTGGGAGCTACGGTCACATTTGATTTCCAGCAGAGAACCAGAGGAAGTTTGTTGTGTACCATTAGTAAATAGGTGGAATACATTAATTTGAGTTTAGATCTTTCATTTGAGTATAGTTGGTAAGTAAGCAAAGAGTCACGGGCCTTTTCATTCTCACTACCCTCTTTGACCAGTCTATCGGTGACCTCATGACCACTAACGTGTGATGGGATCCATTGAAGGTGGATGCCGTGGTTCTGAGAAATCTTCCTCAGTTTGAGCTGAATATATATGCTTGTTGTATTGTTTGCGGAGGAGCAGCCACACACTAAGATGTTGCAGTCTCTTGCGGCTGTCCAATAAAATCCATAGTTCCCCAAGATCACAATCTTAAGACATGATAGCATCAAATCCCACATTAATCGCAATTAACTCGTTTTTGAAGACAGCAAGTGGAGGGTGACGTTAATAAATCGAATCAAAACAGCAGTTTCTATATTGTGACAATGCTTTTTATAAGATTTTGAAATTAAGTGGTATTTATGGGATGCACTTCATGGAATTTATAACAATCAATGCTTAGGTAGTATATTAGTTATATTAGTAAATTCATATATATATAATATAGTTTAACCATCTTCTATGATTTTTGATTGAAAATAATACTTTTCGCTAAACCTCTTACAATCAAGATGATTTCAGAGTTATACAAATTCGACTCACTATTTTGTTTTTATTCGGAATTTTCACGATATTTAACAAGATGTTTTTGTTTTCAAAAGTTGCCCTGAGTCATCTGCAATTAAGTTCTGAAAGAAAATTTTTTATGTATTTGCATCTATACAAAGTAAACAATTAGTTAATTTTAAGTTTATTATTGTTTTTTAAACCTAAAGAAATACACATTTTCCTAAAAAATGATTTTATTGCTGCTGATGAGATAGATATGTTTCAATATAATTTAAGTAATTATTTAATATTACAGTATAGCCCTTGCCATCATGTGTACTATGTGTTATATTTCATGTTCATTCAGCGATCTATTTCTACCGATACTCCAAAATCTTGAGCAGTCAGCGGTCAGATGATGGGATCGACATCTTAACTGACATCCCATGCCAACGTGAAGACTTTGAGTGCATGCTGATAAAATACGTATCTGCCTTGCTTCATATACAGCCTATTCCATTTAATAGAATTAAAACAGAGGTAACTGACGTTTAGTAAAGTCTTGATTTGAAGTTTCCTCCAGCTGAAGCGAAAGCAGTTCTTCCTACCTTCCAGTGACGCCACTCCTGAACGCGCCCTTCCTCCCCCCCGCCCGGGGGGTGAAACAACCTCTTCCTGTTTCCCCTTTCTGTGACTCTTCATCTAGAGTCACATCTACTCTCTCTCTTCTCATTCTGTTTATTTACAGATACACAAACGGAGAAAAAGCGCTTTTTAGCGTTGGCGCTCCACAACAAATTCATCCTCGAGCAACGTCTTTAGATGCTCAAATAAACAACTGATGCCTTAACTAATGATGTAGGTAAAATACCATTTTGGTTCACACCTTGGCGATGATTTTTGAAAAAGTTCCATGATAGCACTGAAGCATTTTTTTTTTTTTTAGTTTGAAACTCTTTCCAACATGAAACAAGATGGCATTTTTTCTAACGCAAGGGTGTCAAAGGCTAATTTGGGCCAAATAAACAAGATTTACCTTTTAGGTGGACCACACACACAAACATCAATATTTGTAGAATTGTAAGTACCGTATTTACCTAATATCGTGGTATATTCAAAATATATGTACGTGTTTTGTTAAATAATAGCAAAAAAAATGATTTTTCTTAAAAAAATAACCTTTTGCGAATTCTATATCTATCTTATTTTTATTGCGTCAGTTTGTAATTTTATTATATATTATTGTGTGCCGATATATTGACCGCTAGCAAAAACGTTCGTTGGGGCCACAAATTTGACATCGAATTTGAGTTAGCAGGAGTCGACTGTACGTAAACGTAATATTACATTTTAAGTATTCATTTTTTTTATTATAAAATTGTTTGCTTCTGTCAAGTAACTTTAGACATTTTTTTTCCGGATGGTTTTATTTTTAGGCGAATTGTTCCATTTTGAAGTGTCTGTCATAGATTCATAACTGTATCAATTAAAATATATGAGATCAAAGTACAACTTTTCAAAAGAGATTATTTGTGGAAATACATAAATAAATTACTACTTACTTTTCTTTGGGCAATCTTCAGGTTTGACACATTCTCCCAGTGCGTTTTCAACATAGCCATCATCACAAAAGCATCTGGCCACACACATTAGATTGCATATCATCGGTGGAGTTTCGTAATTATCACAAGTTAATGGGCAATCTGTTCCACAGCTGTCAAAGTGCTGGTTTTCCGGACATCTAATAACTATATGAATCAGAGATCAATAAATAAATTTATAATGAATCAAGACATTACTTTTGGTACTAACGTATTATAACGTCAACTAATTTCACCAAACGAAAATACATCACCAATTAAAAAACGTCGCTGCCAATGTTATTATTTTGTTCGAACATGAGAGGGAACAGTTTCCTCTTTTGGCTATTTTATGCGGTATTTGGTGACATCTTTTGATTTAGCAAAACTGGTCGACGTATAATACGTAAGTACCTTATTTTGTTTTTTCATCAAAAACTATGAATTTGAAACTTAATGTCGTTTTTGTGTAACTTTTAATACAACAAAACATAAATAAATATCTTTATTATTTCTTTTGAAGTGAAAAGAAAAGTTTATTATAGAACAGGGAATATATAGAACCTATGGCACGCGGTTCAACTCTCAGTGGCACTCTGCACAACTGTACATATTTGTCAATTTTTGAGTGAAGTTGATAAATTTGTTAAGGACCTAATAAAAGAAATACTTTCAGAATTTTGAACATTTGCGGAATTATGAAAAAATCTGAAATATATATATAACTCTAAACATAAATTTACAACTATTTTGTAAGTTATTTGATATTATTTCTGGAGAAATTGAATTATTTGAAGAGAGAAAATTGCATGTCCTCTGCTTTTGGTTTTATGTATATAAATAAAAAAAATCTTTGATAATATGAAAGATATTTCGAGTCCGCAAATATATTGTTTAGCAGCTGAATGCTCAGAGTCGTGTCAAATTGAAAGTCACACATTATACCCCTAATTTTGTGATATGAAAGTAGAATAGTGCAATGTTCTATGTATTAGTACTATGTTCGTATTAAAATTTTTGTTTATCTTTTTATTTAACTATAATGAAGGGAAACATATTTTATGTTGTCTAAAATAAAATAATATGAGATTTTTTAAAAAATATAAATAAAAAAAATATATTTTTAAAAATACATTATACATGTACAATTTTAATTTTTTAAATTTTTATTGAAGAAATAGTTACATTTTATGCTATTTATTTTTATATTAAGAAATATTCATAAATGATGCAAAATTAATGTATAATAAATCTGTTAATATCTGCATTATTGATTTCTATTCTCCAACTCTGCATGCATTATAGCGAGAATCGCATTGTTTCAAAAATGTCCTACTGTGCCGAAAGCTGAATCCTTTTGTTAGACAGGTTTGGCACGCCACAGCTGAACGGTTGCCAACACCTGATATAGGTTATGAAGTAATTATGATCTATAATAATTTTCAGAGTTTGCGTGAATGAAAAGATAGTCGTTCAGATCTAAAATAAAAGAAATAATTCTTGTTTTGGGTATTAAAAAGTAAAGAAAACGAATATAATTAAGGTTAAAAACTGTTTTGAATAGATTTTCAAAACATGTTTGGATTTATCTATACATATAAATAAAAATGAAGTGTCTGTTTGTAATGTGAAATTAACAGCTTTTTACTAAATGCATTTAAAAGTATGTACGGTACTTACACGAAAAAATCAATTTTTAAAATTTTTGTCTGTCTGTTTGTTCCGGCTAATCTCTGAAACGGCTGGACCAATTTTGACGAAACTTTCACTGGCAGATAGCTAATGTTATAAGAAATAGTTTAGGCTACTTTTATTTTAGAAAAAAAATTAGAATTCCGAGAAAATAAAATTAAAACAAATGAAATAGTGAGCAATATCCGATTCAAATAGGGATTGTTTATTTCAATAGGGAATATTTTTATTCAATAGGGATTATTTTTATTTAATAGGGTTTATTTTATTTCGCGAGCCTTCTGTCTCAACGATTGCTAGCAGTTATATCAAACTTTTTTCTTTGATTAGGTTGCTGCCATTCGCGACATTTCCCGTTCATGTCTTGATCATAATGATTTTACAGTCCTTAACTGCATTGCCAAAGGTCATGCGTCCCTTTCACTCCCTTCCTTGCGGCTACGTTTGTGTTCGCGTTTCACCGTACTTGCTACTTAGACCTATTTTGATCCTAAAGATTTTAGTCCTCACCCCATCGACAGTGTCTAAGGTCATGCGTCCCTTTCACCCCTTGCTCAACAAAAAGCAAAGAAAACAAAAAAGAAACAGATTCACAAAGTAGAAGAGAAGTTTTCGTAAACTCTGCGAAGTGAATAAACACTTTTTTTGTGTTAAATTCCACGTGGACGAAGTCGTGGGTAACAGCTATTTAACATAAAATAAATGCATCAGAAAGTAATATTAACGTATTAAACATCCAGATAAAAATTATTTACACTATTTTTAGCGTTTATTACACAAAATTTGTAACAATGTGTTACTTTTGCTGAGCAGGTAGGTGTTTTCAAAAATCGACCCACAAGAAAGTTACGGGGCGTCATAAATAATAAAAACAATAAAAAAATCAGCAATTATATCTAAAGACTTAAAATTTAGCAAACATGGTTTTTTCGTTCAGCTGAGTTATGTGAAAACCTTTGTTTTTGTTTAATTTATACAATTCACGTAAAATTAACTCATTAAAAACTTCTTTATCCTTCAGTCTGTATTTTTTAATTTTTAAATTCACCCGTGTGAAGAACGGGTATATCAGCTAGTTATTAAAATAAAATGGGGAGAGAGATGTGACAGAAGTTTTTTTTTAAAGGAAGGGGGAGGGCGATTGAGAAAATAAGGAAAGTGGTTATTTATTATTATTATTATATTTATTATAAATTCATTTTTCTCTTTTTTGATCGAACTGACTTTCACTGATGCATGAATTACATTATGTCTTTTATTCTTGGTGATGAAGTTTAAAACCATCTTCAAAATCTTACACGTGAAACGTTTGAATTCGATGATGCGAAAATTAAAGAAGCTGGTTTTAAGTTATGTGTGTATGTGTTTGTTAAAGCAATGTTATTTTCACACGTCCTCAAATATATTTAAATACTATTATTGCAAAATAAAATAAATTAGACTGACATAGATTTAAATTATGTATATAAAGAACTTTGGAATTGAAAACCTTCATGTTGACTAGGACTTATAAGAATAGTTATTTTTTGCCCACAGTATAATTTAATGTCATTTTGTTAAATTTAAACAAAATGAATTATCTGCAGCAAGTGATCCTTAAAATTAAAATTGGTTATTTTATTAACAGAAATTCGTTTCACTAAATTTTTTTTTAATAAGAGTAAATTAATTACAAGCTATCTATATAATTTCAAAACTTGTTTTATGTGTAACTCCTAAAGAATTATTTTGTCTTGGAAACTTTTTTAAAAATAAACTTAATAAGAAACCTTATGTAACTTGTGCGGGAATACAAATATTTTTTTTTAACAAAATATATATATATATATATATAAATTAAATTAGTTACTTTAATTAATCTAGGTTTTGTTTTACATATTTACATACTAGCTGGTGTACCCGTTCTTCGCACGGGTGAACTGAAAAATTAAACAACACAGATCGAAGGATAAAGAAGTTTTTAATGAGTTAATTTTTCGTGAATTGCAAATTAAACAAAAAAAGTTTCTGCATATCTCAGCTAAACAAAAAAAAACACACCTTTGTTAAATTTTAAGTATGTAGATCTAATAGCTGATAAAAAGGATTTTTTTTATTTATAATACCCCGTAACACTCTTGAGGGTCGATTTTTGAAAATACCTCCCTAAGCTGATCTCTGCTCAGCAAAAGTAACACATTGTTAAAAGTCTTGCGTAATGAACGCTTAAAATAGTGTAAATAATTTATATCTGAAAGTGTAATACATTAATATTACTTTCTGTTGTATTTATTTTATGTTAAAATTGTAATATCCGCAAGCAACGCCGTTCCTTAAATTATAATAGGATTCAATGAAAAACACAGCGAAAGGATAATGATAGAGTCAAGTTAGCAAATGTCTAGCTACTTTCATAGCTCGAGCTTTATTAGAGCTTTGTAAGACCCGCCGTGTAGGGGCGCGATGCATGTTAATGCTTTAACTACCGCATTATGATTTACTGCGGTTTTTTTTCATGCAATATTTTTTTTGGATCACTACATTGAAAATTAAGGGATATACATAAACAAAATACGCCACTTTTGGAAATTTAATCCTTTAGAAATAATAAATTAATTAAAGATATTCCTCTGTAAAATTATGTACACCGTTCACTTAAAATAAATAGTCAAATCGTTTTCTAAAGTCTTCATTAACATACAAAAACACAAGACACTTAAATTTTGACATAAACTATTTTTTCGGGACAAAAATAATAATCTTCGCAATCCGCTGAAAACGCCGTCAACTGAAAACGCTTATCTGCCGCAAAACTATTCGCCTTCCCCGCTAAAATGCTCATCATAGAACACGTGCTGCCATATATCTTGGAAGAGTGGATTTCAAAGAATATTCCTGCTAAGTATTGGTAGAATATTTTTTCTAAGTTGTGGTGTGGTGTGGTAGTTAGGAGAAGGGGGTGCCAGCTCAGGTGTCGTCCACGTCACTTGACCATGGTTTAAAATTACGTGGTCCGTTGCCAAAAGCCCTCGTGTAGCTGAACAGTGCGACGTTAATATTCACTCACTCCAAAAAATACAGTACAGTAGTTGTAATTTTTATACTTAAAAATGCAATATCCACCTATTCAATTAAAATTATAGCGTTATAATTTACTACTAACCACAAACAAACTATGCAAATATGTCCAAATGATGTTGTGTGAAAGACAAAGTTTATCTACAGTAAGTACCAGAAGCAATAAAAGTATTTATTTTGAAAAAAGATCAATTTCTTACTACCAAATGTACATAATAAAATCATTAAAAAGAAACATTCAATTAAAGAGAGATTTATAACAACCTATCCCTTCAAAACTTAGTTTTTTTCTGAAATTAAAAAAAATTAGGGATTATGCTGATCACAGGAATTAATTAGAAGCGAGCGTCTTGCGTAGCCAAAACAAAAAGGGTTCTTTCACAAACGAAAGATAGATATATGCTTAGATATATGCTGACAAGAGCTTTTTTGCAGCGCATGCCAGAATTGCTTGCAGATGGCAGAATTTTTTCCTACTTACTTGACAAATATCGTTATATTTTGGACACTTCTCACAATATCTTTATAAATTATAGCCTATGTGTTATTCTGATGTATAAGCTATATTACTGTAAAGTTTCATTAAAATCCATTCAGTTGTTTTTGCGTGAAAGACGGCCAATTATCATCACAATTTTTCGCATTTATAATATAAATCTAGATTTTTTCTTTAATTAAATTTCACTGTCGATTTATTAAATTTCCAGATAATATTTCCCCCACATTTGCTTGTAATTACTTCTGACGTCACTACTTATATTAAATCCTTTTCGACAAGCAGGTATTATTATGCAATTAAATCACATAGTTCCTGTTGCAATCTAATAATTATACTCTCTCTCTCTTTTTTCTCATAACTTTTCACTTTTACCCTCCACCTCTTTTCATGTGGGTGCTAAAAAAAATCCCACAACTATTCAAACAGCGCCACCAATCACCTAAACCAGTACTTTGCAAACTTTTCATCGCCGCGGACCGGTGAACGTTTGATAATCTTACTACGACCTGTTCTTAGGAGGAGGGAGACATAGTTTATATTTTAGATTGTTTTGATTAAATAATTTTAATTTAATTGTATTTAAATCTGCCTTCAGAATGAAATGCAGTTGCACCAAAAGTTAATATGAAGTGATTTAATATACAGCAATTTCCATGGAAAGTCATAGAAAACCAAGAGAAGTACACCATAATAAATAAAATTAAAACAATTTAATATTCCTCGGATGTGGCACAGTACCGGCTCTGGGGTTGGGGATCACTGTCCTAATCCTTGCTATTTGCAATCGTGCATATTTCTTCTGAAGAATAAATTTTTCGATCTTGAGAAAGTTTTTCCTCTCAAAAATATTGAATTTTTAGGTAGTCACATTTCTTTCCTTGAATTTTCATATTTATAATGTGCAGCATGTCTGTTAACATAATTGATATTTTACATAGTTAATAATTATGAATATCTGTGCAAACATTTTTAATTTCATTTGTACTTAAGACATCAGATAAGTCGAGTTTCTACTGACGTACGAAAAAAACAACTAAAGAATATCATGCAGATTTTCCAAAGAACTTAAGTTTATGTCATGCATGAAACAGTTTAAACGAAAGTTAAAACGCAGATGACTGCTGTTTTAATATATTGAAAAATGTGTTGATTAATTTTCCACCTTGTTTATATTTAAGAATGAGTTACTATATAAATGTTTATCCAGCCGAAAAATTGAAAAAAAAGAGATATAAATCGTGAGAATAATTCCATCTGTTGTTTGTGTACTAGAATGTTTAAACAGTTTACTTGAGCAATAAAATATTGTTTTTTGAAATTTGAGGTTTGAATGGAACTATTGAAGTAAATGAATATCATGATAAAATTTATTAGATGTTATAAAAAATTCGGTTTTTAAATGCATTCTAAGAAAATATCGGTTGTATATTATTATTTTTAATTCTAGTTTGATTTTAATTAATTTTTTTTTGCACTGGTACATCTATATCATGATTCGACTTCATTTGTTTATATTTTGCCTAAATGGTTTCCTTTTTATAATAATTTATCCAGCGTTAAAAGGGGTCTCAAGGGTGTTAATTTTCTCTAGAGGGCTGAAAATATAAACAATATTCATATATATATAAATCTTTGAAATTTAAATTAAATAATTCGAATCTTTTACACATTATTTATAAAGGAATGGGGCTCCAGAAAAGTGTAAAATGTTTAAAATATAATCATAATTTTAAAAATTATAAGCATATGAAAATAAGAAACATTTCTTTAGGGAATATTAAGTGTTACGTTGCGCGTGCTATTTTCTAAAACAGTAGCTTTAATTACTAGCAACAAGTTGATTTCTAAAGTTAATCTTATTCTTATTACATTGTAGTATTTTTTTATATAAATAGAATATAATAAATTATATTTTTTAAAAAATAAAAAAAAATTACATTTTCAAATTTTTTTTTTTTAAATTTCAATATTTTTCAAATATTTTGGAATACATAAGATATATTATTCTTAAAAGAAGTCGGGCTTAAAGAGTATGATCCATTTTATAATTCTATAAAGTTTTATTCATCAAAGGCTACCGTTTTAGAAAATAGCGCGCATAACAGAAAAATTACTTAATATTAATTACAAAATTATTTCTTATTTTCATATGCTTATAGTTTTTATAATTATGATTATATTTCAATCATTTTGTACTTATTTGAAACCCTAATCCTCTGTAAATATTGTGTGAAAGGTTCGAATTATTTAATTTAAATTTAAAATACCTGTTTGAATTTTTTTTATATTTCCCCCCTCGAAACAAAATTAACACCCCTGAGACTCCTTTTGCGACTAAACAGTTTTTGTCATGAAATATATTCTCAATTAGAACATTTAGAATTCTTAATAATTTCATTATTTTTTATAAGTTGGGGAAAAATAAGGAAAAAAATATAAACTTCTGAAAGTAAACCTATAACTCTTACCTTGTCGTGCATATGCTACTGCAAACAACAGAAATCCGATAAAAGCCTTCATGATAAGCCTGCTCCCACGAGATTAAAAAGGCAGAACGAACACAGTGAAGTTTCCTTATATTTCACAATTCTTGCAACCTGTTTTAGATCCCAGAAGAGATTTTTTTCTAAAAAAAGATCTGTATGTTTTGCTACTTATTTATTTTTTATTAAAAGCTTGGGAAACCCTACTGCGCTTTCCCAGCAAATACTTTTGAAAGGGAAAAACTTCAATGCAATACGTGCGTTATAAGTAAATAACATACTCTTGTAAAACGGAAATATGGTTATCTTTTAAAAAAAAATGGCTTGATATTAATTGTGTGGGGGCGGGACCAACAGTCAAGGGCAGCAGGAAGCGTCACGCGGTATCACGTAATTTAAATCTGCACGCTTTCTTTTGTGGCCTCTGCATCTTTTTACAACAATGTCATGTGGAATACTTAGTTAACTATAGTCACGATTAAGAGCTTCTTTAGAAATTTTGAAAGTATTGTTCATTGTAAAAAATCAAGGACAAAGCGGCAATTCAACTTTGTGGCATCACATTTTATGAGGTTTAACATTTTGGGGAGAAAACTGAATTGCTCTTAGTTTGAACTTAAATATTTAATTCTAAAATATTTGTTGTCATACAAGCTTAAAACAGTATCATAAGTAGATACGAAAAAAAAAAGGCTCAAAATTGAAATGGCTTCAGTTTCAATTACAATATGAAGTATTTTTGATACTCAAAATAAGTTTTGAGTTTACTTGGAATACAATATACTGAGTGAAGTTTTTTACCGAACTATCTTCTATTCAACTCATCTTCGTTTTAACAGGATATTTTGCTAGAAAATATCTATTATTATTGTTCATGACATGCTTTCCCCAAAACCTTAGATTTAATTTGTTTTCTATTCATTGGAATTACTGGCTTTTGGTGATGTACACATTACAAGTAACACTTTTTGTGATTTGACTCAATCTTTCTTCTCTCGCATGTGTCGCGTACAACTGGATTTAATGAAGCATTTCACTATATATATATATATATATATATATATATATATATATATATATATATATATATATATATATATATATATATATATATATATATATATAATAATATATAAAGAATACGAAGGAAAGAATCCCTTTGATGAGCATTGTTTAATCTATCTATCTATCTATCTATCTATCTATCTATCTATCTATCTATCTATCTATCTATCTATCTATCTATCTATCTATCTATCTATCTATCTATCTCTATCTATCTATCTATCTATCTATCTATCTATCTATCTATCTATCTATCTATCTATATAGTAAATGAGTGAATGTTAACGTCACACTGTTCAGCTACACGAGGGTTTTGGGCGACGGACCACGTAAGTTTGAACCATGGTCAAGTGATGTGGACGACACCTGAGCTGGCACTTCCCTCTCCTAACTACTACACCACACCAACGGGAGGACATTTCGGCTCTCGGCAGATTTAACGTGCAACGCAGCCCTACACGGCGGGTCTTTAGTGGTACTGGGCTCGAATTCGTGACAAGCCAGCCACGATCCGATACCTTGCCCACTAGATATATACAGTGTAATAAAATAAAAGTGATGAAGTACTAGAACCTACAGTGCTAAAGAAGGAATAAATTGGAATTCACCAGACAACAAATGTAGGTACAAAAAGTCGAAAACATCTTCAGAATAACTTTTCCTCTTTTTATTTTGTAGAACACATAGCGTAACTGGTCAATCACTTTTATATTTCACATCTATTTGATAAAAACACGAAAACAGGCACATATAACAGAAGCGACATCTTGACGGACACAACACAAAATCAAATAAAGCTGCAGTTATTTACATTCTTATGTGGACGTTTACATTCTGACGGCAAGCAGACCAAGAGGGCAATTACACAAGATTTTTGCTTTTATACCAGCAGTGCAAGCGCGTGATTATTACGAAATAGTAGTTCTGATTGGATAGAATGGGCGGGACAGGGATTCTGGACTAGCCGATTACGATTAGGATTACAACGTTATTTTTAAACCAAAGAATTAAAGTTATTTTAAATATTAGTACAAAGAGTTAATAAAAAGGATACTAGAGGGAATTTGTATATATATATATATATATATATATATATATATATATATATATATATATATATATATATATATATATATATACATTAAACAATAGGTCTATATGTGAGACAGGCATATGCTGAGAAAAGATATTTCTAAGATTAGATTTATCTTTGGAATCAGACGACATAATTCCTTTTTTTTTAAAGCGGGAAAGAAGCACGGTTATATTAATTTAATTGAATAAAATGCCGTTATATCTACAGTTTTACTTTGAATTACTAATTTCTCTGATGTAACATTCATGTGTGAGTACGATTTATATTTAAATAAATTGAATATTTCTTTGAAATTTTGAATACTTATTAAAAAAAAGAAAGAAAGAAACATAGAGAACAGTAGCGAACGGAAAATATCAACTGAAATGACAAAACAAAGAAAGAGGAGAAGAAAATATTTAACATGATTGAAATATAATTAAAACATTTCTAATTTCCTATAAACCCTTACACATTGCATTTACACATATGCAGCTTTCTCTGGTATATTGCACATATATATTGTAGACATTCTGAATTTACACGAGTGTTGCCATGATGAAAAATAATTATTCTGTATCAGGAGATTTATGAAATTTCCTTCTGTTTTAATCCCTCCCTTTTTTATTAAAATTTAATAAAACCAAAAGAAAAGAAAAATGATTGTATATTTTATTTTTTATTTTTCAAAGGGAAAGAGTTATTTACAAATATAATAATATATAAGATCTTCATGTTTTCTGGATGCATTACTCTGCTGCATATTGGACTGGATACTTTTCGAGATGAAATAGAATTGGTCTTTTATTATGTTTTAATTCATTTTTTTTGGAGAATGCAGCTTTATCAACTGGTTTGCTGTAAAACTGGGGCTTCGTTCGCGTTTTCTTTTCTCTGAAAGAAACAGAAATAAGATTAAATTTATTATATAACAATAATAATTTTCTAAAAAATTTCAAATACTTTCTTATAATAATATTTTATGCCAAAATCTTGCACATTTTTTAATAAATTTAATTTATTAGTAAATGTTTATTTTATAATAATAAACTATACGAATTAATTCATGTGCAACTAATATACGCGTAACTAGTACAAAATTTCAATTTATAAAAAGGCTCGCAATATATTTACGTTTCGAAATTATATTACTAGGGTGAAGGAAATTATGCTAGCGTATAAATTTTTAGATAATTATTTTTATATTTGCTGCATAAAAATTTTTACAAAATATTTTATGCAAGTTATAATTGGTCTGTCATATAGATATGTAATACGAAATATTTTTTTTAGATGATTCAATATTCTTCTGTGTATATATCGTCAATACTTACAGGGTGGCACAGAAAAAAGGGAATTTTTGAAATGCATAGTGGCAGCCATGAGCAGGTGGCAACCCTACTGGACAGTGAACTTGAGTAGGCAAATACTTTGCCATTTTTGTGTACATGGGTCAGTGGAGCGCGCAGCACAGCGTACATTAACCCAAAATTTTTTTATAAAAACGGTGATAGTTTGGAAACAGAGCAGAGAGAGTCCGGACGTTTTTACAACTTAGGGTACTATGGTGCCATCCTATAAAAACTCGCGATATAAAATTGGATTAATAACTTTGAAGAGACTGAGTCTGCTCTAAAGAAGAAACCAATAGGATAATTAAGAAGTTCTTGTACTTCGTAGAGGTGTTGCAGCGGTCAGTGAGGAATCTTAACAGCAGATTTCAAGAATGTATTTGTACAGGAGGAGGGCATCTAAAGAATGTACTTTATTAAAAAAGGACAAATTCCGTTGATGTTTCTTAAATTTTAAAATTTTAAGGTTTCAATACATTATTATGTATACAATTTCCCCCCTCTCACTCTTAGTTTTACCAGATTGTTAAAAAATTCCCGTTTTTTTTTGTGTGTCACCCTGTACAATTAACTCAATCACAAGAGAAAATCTTGACGTCAATACCGTTTAGAATGTAATTGTAATCATTCCTTAGTCATGAAAAGGTATGCAGTAAGAATGATTTATTTATTAACTAAAAATTACCAATAAAATACAATACAACATGAAAGGTCACCCATCTGGTAAAGTGGTTAGCGACGTTGACTGTTGGGACTGGGTTCGAATCCCGGAGAAGACATGGATATTTGTAAATGTATAGTGCCTTCGCGGCAGGGGAGTACTTTAAATAGCCATCGAGCCGCAAGTCCTCTTGTGAGGTTGGCGGAAGGGGAAAAGAGGTGGGAGGCCCATGACCCCCATCCCCTCGAAAGTGTTCTCCCTCAAAATTGGGATGAAACCGAGCTAAATCATTTTGTCACCTGTATGGCGATCATAGCTACTGCTAACGACAGGCATCACTTAGCCCTTTGCCATGACGAATTTTGTGGATCTTGATCTGGCCTTTGCAGATCAGGAGGCATTAGTAACAACAACAACATGATTATATATGTGAATGAGAGCGTATGGATAAGTAATGAATCTTTACACGTAATTAGAATCATTCTTTGCATGACAATTTGTCAAATTTTAGATATATGGATATTTAAATGAGAGCAGCCTGATGCGAAGTAACTAAGTAACAGTACATAATAAATGCTTTCACTATTAAAAATACACACAAAGAACCGCTTAAAAATATTAATAAAGTATAGAACAAAAGACCGCTAAAACTGAGTCTTGTGGGTGCTTAGACTGTAAAAAGTTATGAAAATTTACTCTCAATTAAACACACACACATACAAAAATGCCTTAATAATTTATTTTCCTTAAAAAAGATTAGAAAGTGACGTCTGTTTTTGTGTTTCATGTTCTTTTTTTAATTGGAATGCATTTATATACATCCACAGAAAAATTGTCATCATTTTCTTCATTTGTGTAGCTCTAAAATGTGTGAAGAGTTGCATTCACATGAGACGTAAATATTGTGGCAATTGTTTATTAACTAAATTTTTCAATGAATTGTAGAGAGAAAATTAACGAAAACTTTTTTTTTGTGTGTGGAAATATTAATTCATTTAGCCAAAAGCAATCTAATTCCGCAAACTAGAACTATATAATTCAAAAACCTCGAAAGTTTATTGACTCGACTGTCGTCGCAATTCAAATTAAATGAGTTTAAAAGGTACAATTGCGCTTGCGGTATTATTTTTTAAGAAATAAGACAAATGAAAAAGTACATCAAAACTTCTCCTTTCAACAGCGTACAAGCATGTTTCATGCACTAAAAAGAATGCAGTTCATTTTGGTTTGCTTAATGGTCTCATTTCATGTGATGTCATTGTCACATGATAATGATAACCACGTTCAGTAGCCAATCGGTTCAAAATCTCATGTGACGTCTTACATGATAAAAGTAATTATGTGTTTCCAGTTTATCAGTTCATGCGCTTTGATATTGCCAACTTTTGATCTTTTCAGAAAATTTCTCTGAAAAATACAAATTTTTCAACAACAATAATGCATATAGGTACACAAAATGCATTTTGTTTGAAAATACATGGATAAAATAAAATTTTTAAAAATTTTAAAATCTTTTGAAGAAACTTATTTTTTATAATATTTGAAAATTTTTACCCAATTAAATTTGAAATTTTATCTAAGTTTTACAAGTAGAACAACAAGTTTAACAAGTAGAAATAGTTTATGTCTGTTTTGAATTCAATGGAGAACACGTGTTTGTCTTTATCATGTGACCGTCATGAATCGAGACCATCGCATTTACAAACTTTAGTAATGACTTCCCCAGAAAAGAGCCCACGGAGTAGAATAAAATCGTATTTACAAAATGAAGTAAATGAAATAAGAATGAATATCTCATTAATTATATGTGTAATACATAAATTAAAATATTATCGAGATCCATGCTATAAAAATGTATTGGATTGTTAAGTTCTTAGAGAGGATTATCACTGGATGCAAATCAACCTATTGACTGTGTCTGTCTTTATTTTATTTGAAAGTTGTTTTTTTTGTAATTTATTTCCTTGAAATTCTAGGGAAAAACCAATTAAAGGTCGAATTTGTCATCTGTTTGCTTAAATAATTCAATTTTTGTTCTTAGTATTATTAGAAGCTTTCTTCCGTGATAACCACTAATATTTTACATTTAATTTTGGAATAATTTAATACTTTGTTATTTTAACTGTTAAATCTTTTAAACCAAGGTATCTGGACTAAAATGTTTTCTTAATTTATAAGCGTTACTTTTCAGAAAATTAAATCAGAAATATATATTTCTATATTCAATAACGTCTTTATTAAATAATTAGTAGAATCATTTTGAGTCCTTCTCTTAATTCCATATTTTTTCTGAAGATATTAAATATGACACTTTTTGTTTAGATAAATGATGTAATATGAATTAATATCAGAAGAAATATTAAGATAAAGGATTAAACAGCAAACACAAAATCCACAAATCAAAAATGCATAAATCACTAACTGTATATTTCCTAACTAGAAGAAATGCAAGTCAAGTAATATCGAGATATAGCTTTCATTAATTGCTATTTTTTAAAGTCTCAAGTTCTTACACATATTTAGGATGCAAACAGCTTCACAGTCCTCTCTGGAATTGAAGTTGTTGTCGTTTCCTAAACAGCCTCCGTAGATGAATTCTTCACATTCGTGTGTGTGTTTATTATAAAAGTATCGGGGGAAAGCAGCCTTGCATGGTCCAACTTTTTTGTCTTGAGCACAAGTAACAGATGAAAATTCCACTATCATGGAAGAAAAGTTTCTTTTTATGTAACATTATAGCTGATAAAATCATTAATAATAATAGTAACAATAAACAGATCAATAAAAACTTATAATTGATAGTGAGATGAAAAAGAATTCGTTTCACATGAAGGTATCCGACTACGTTCGGAACCGTGATTTTAAAAAAGCGAATAAATGAATACTTTTCATGATGTTTAGTGTCACTTAGATTAGAATACATGCATACAATTGTTTTAAGGACATTTTGACAAAAAAAAATTATTTAAATATAATATTTTGGCAAAAAAGTAACAGAATAATTTTTTTTTCAAATGTTCTCCTTTTGTGAAAAATGGTTCTATTATAATAATATGTTGCCTGTATATATAGCTCAGACCTCTCTACAGAGGCTCAACTAGAATTTTTGAAAATTCACATTATTTTCAGAATTACCACCAATTGAAATAATTATGGGCGTTTTTTTCTTAACATTTCTCCCCTCTGTTGTCGTAAAATATGAATAAACCCACTTCTAAGTTATATATTTCAGAAAATCTAGTGGAGCCTCTGTAGAGAGATCTGAGCTATATACAGGCAAAATATTATTATGGTAGAAGCATTTTTCACAAAAGGAGAACATTTGAAAAAAAGATTGTTCTAAGTTAATTTTTTGCCAAAATATTGTATTTAAATAAATTTTTTTGTCAAAATATCCTTAAAATAATTTTACGCATGTATTCTAATCTGAGTGACACTAAAGATCATGAATATTATCCATTTATGAGCTTTTTTAAAATCACGGATCCGAACGTAGTCGGGTACCTTAAATATACAGTACAACGTCGTTTATTCGAATGTTTATTATCCGGAGCGTCAAATATTAGAACCAGTTTTTTTTTGTAAACAACTACAAGCAAAGAAACAGGGGCCCCTCAAATTCTGACGCGTTTTCTGCGTTAGAGACAGTTATGGAGAGGTACAAACAACAATCAGAGTGCAATCCTACTTAACTACTGCTGCTCAAGAGAATCAGAGATTCAGCTCTCGACAGATTTAACGTGCATCGCTGCCCTACACGGCGGGTCTTTAGTGGTACTGGGTTCGAACTCGTGACAAGGGCAGCCACATACTGATACAGCGAAAAATAAGTGATTACTTTCCACAATAAAAGTAAAATTGCGACATTTTGCACCTATTTCGCGTTTTCTTCAAGTACGTTTCCCGCATGTGATGGTTTTCAATATTCGTATAGTGTCAGGTTTCAAATACTGCATGGATCGCATTCGGTTATTCGAACGGTGTCTGGTCCAAATTGCTTCGGATAAACGACGCTCTACTGTGCAATAAATTACTTTAATAAAGTAAATAAAAATATTTTATTGAGTGATAAATACTGAAATATATTTGTATTTTAAATACTCTTCGAAATTTAAAACATGTTCTTAAAGTTTTGAGAGATTTGTCATTTTGTGTGTCTTACTAGTTAAATATTTTCATCTTGTTTGAATAACGTATTAAGAGACCGTAATGAGTTTTGACAGTAGAGTGCCAACTCAAGTGTCGTTTTCGTCATTTGTAAAAATTATTCCAAATTTTTTAAATAATTTTTATAATTTCCGAATATTTTCAAATTAGTTTTAAAAATGTTATTTTTATGAACTTTTTCTAATTTAATTTATTCAATGCATCAAAAAACTACATGTCATTCTTATGCCATGTAAGATTGTTATTAAATAGACTAAAATTTTTAAATTACCAGTAAATTTGAATGACTATATAGCAGAAATTTATGCTTGTTAATGGGATTTCTCTATTAACAGCACATAATACTTTTTATGTTTAAGATTAAATGAAAATATATATTTCAATTCACATATATATAAATAATTTTAGCATATTAATGTAAAATCTTTAAAACTAGTTTTTTTATTCATTGGTCATTTCGTAAAAAGGCTTTAAAATAATAAAATAAAAGAGTGACTTTTCTTTTTGAAAATTATTTTTATAACACATTATATTTATCTTTTTCATTGCTAAGTTATTTCTAAAAAAAATTCTAGTTCACTTAACATTTTTTTGTCTATTTACAAATTTTAGCAATGCCTTTTTAGCAAAATTTTCAAAAATATTCTCCTTGTTAGAAATAGATTCCTACTGCTTCAGAATTTTTTACTATCATTTTACTCACATAAATTTTAGTCTATTATCAACATATGATTAGATTTATTTAATTTTTCTAAAATTGAAATGTAAGTTTGACCAATATATTAAATCATCTTCATTAAACGTAGACTAATACAGAATATTTTTGTAATATTTTAAGACTAAACTTTTTTAAAATTTTGTTTCAGTTAATCACTCAATATTTCTAATATTCTTTAATCTAAGATATCTGACAAATTTAAATGTTAAGGTAAAAGGACATTATACATTTTACAAGCAATACGTCAATCTTTTTCAATTCCTATTATTGTAGTTCTCTCCCTATATATATATATATTGTTTAAAATTTCAATCATTAATAATAATAATAATAATGATGATAATATATATATGTAGGATTTTCCCTTTGAAACATTTGTTAAAAGGTTGAGTCATATCCTTTTCAGAGGACCATTAATCTCAATTTGATTTATTACTGCATTCCGAAGCAGCGCCATCTAGTGAGCTTTCGTAGCACCGGCTTGAATAATTTTTCGGCAGAGGCCTACTAACCACTGCTTGTTCAACACGTCGCGTCTTTACCGCATTTCCGCACCCTGCGCGGCACCGCCAGTCCTAACATCCAAGAATGAGAAAGGTTTATTTCCCCGTCTTCTAAAGGTATAACTCAACTTTTAATTAACCTAATTCCTGCATTTCTTTCTCTTTGTAAATATCCCCTTTTGTAAATATTTCCCTTTAACACTTTAAATAAATTCTCTTTTACTTTGAAGTATTTGTGTTTAAATGACTTAGATTAAATTAATAATTCATCACTCACCCTTAAATACATACCCCTAGACAAACCACCTCGCCAATCTAAAATCCCGCCTTCTGAAGAGTCTGATTTTTATTCGAAGATTTATTCGGACTCCATATATATATATATATATATATATATATATATATATATATATATATATATATATATATATATATATATATATATATAATCCAATATAAAAAAATTTTAATATATAATTATACACACACACACACACACACACACACACACACACACACACACACACACACACACACACACACACACACACACACACACACACACACACACACACACACACACACACACACACACACACACACACACACACACACACACACACACACACACACACACACACACACACACACACACACACACACACACACACACACACACACACACACACACACACACATATATATCTTTTTTTTATTTCTCTATAATTTTGTTCTTCATGTTCAGCTTTTATATTTTTATTACGCTATTTCTTGTTAAGTTCTTTATCTATTATTTCTTGTTTTAGATATATAATACATATTTCTTTTATATATATATATATATATATATATATATCTTTATACTCATCCATTCAAGTTCAAATACATTTTTTAAACTTTTAGGGGATGACACTTGATGCTATATTATAGTTTTTTCAAATATTAATTCAGTAATTAATTTGATATTTTTTAATTTTAAATTTATTCTGCATTATTTATGTCGAATTTATAACTGATTGTTACAGATGGCGCCAGTGCGTTTTTCTTACGAAGTAGGAATAGACTTAAATTTGTTTTTTATAGTACTTGTTTCGTATTGTATTCAATAAATACATGCCTTTTGGTTGACTGGAACATTCTTCAGGCAACACGCATGATCCTTCTTCAGTCTTGACGTATCCTTCGTCGCAGTGACAGCCAGGATCACACCTAAGGACACATACCTTTGGGGGGTTGATGTAGTTGTCGCAAGTCAATGGACAAGCCGTCCCACACGACTCATAATGCGAGTTCGCTGGGCATTCTTGATAAAAACACAATGTAAATTAATATGCATGACATAAATGATTTTTATATATTTGTCGATTAAATTTGAGAGAAATAAAGTTTATATTATTGTTATTGCTTTGAACTAGAATTAATTAAGATTTTTCTCTTTTTGAAATGATCACAAATTAATAGATAATAATAAATATCATGAATAATAAGAGACTTAAGAGTTTCGCTCGATAATTCAACCATATATTGTCATTTTTTAAATTTTTTTTTTAATTTCCAGGGTTACGAAAAAGCACTACACCACAAGGTAGTGGCGTAACAGAGAATATTAGGGCCCCACTGCAAAGTCAGGTTTTGGACCCATGTCGGATCTTACAAAGGATTTCAACTTGGTGTCAGTCAGGCTTTGGGCTCTCTAGAACCTTTGGGTCCGCCACCTGTAATGTGGGGGTGTACGTTACACCCATGCCACAAGGGGGTAAGAACAAAAACAAAAATAGACAAAACAAAGTAGGAAATAACAACGTAGTGAGAAAAGTCTATGAACCCAATAACTTCCTAGCTTGCCAATAAAGATCGCCCGAAGAGGATCCCTTTAGTGCTGGGCTGCGGCGAATGTGGTCAGCATCCATGTCCACTCAAATAACACAGAGCGTGCAGAAAGGAGCCTGTGCAATATGAATTCTATTAATAGGTTTGAAGAGACAGTCGTGTCCAGTAGCCAGACGAAACTTGGCAACTGCTTTACGTCTTGGCCACATTGTAAGATCTTTAAGATTATTCCACCAGGTCTTATTGAATCTCTGTGTATTGAATTGAATATTGTCAAAAAAATAATTCAAGGCCTTTTTGCCATCGTATGAAATCACCTACAGCAAAACACATTTTTTTACAGGGATTGTTCATTGCTTTAAGTAAGCACTTTTTGCGATGATGGATTATATAGAAATTATTAATATTCCTACGAACTTTGAGGATTTTCGGGAAGACACACATCTCTATATATTGTATCATAAATATTCCATACGAAATTTCCAATCTATTCAATATATGTAATATTATTTAATCTTCCAAGTACATTAAAAATTAATTGAAAATCTTAGAATTCTACTTAATTATAATGTATTCTATTCTGCGAGAACTTCTTTTGATTTTGGATATGATTGAGCTAAAAATAATTTTTCAGCTCTTTGTTTCCTTTTTGAAGATATTCGTAATGCACCGTGTTTAAAACAGAGCTATAAAAATAACATGATCGGTTTTTTTAAAAAAGGAATTTGTGAAGAGCTATATTTCGTTTATGTATTTAAAGGCAACAAATATATTAGATTAATACAATTATAATTTAGTAGATTATAGAAGCATTAAAAAATAAATTTGTCCTAAAAATAATAGACAGAAATATGTTGAAATTATTTCATCTGAGCTTAAATTGTATACATAATTTTAAAAGGTACGGAACAATGACATGAAAAAAATTAACTAAATAGTTTCCTATATTTCGATTATTGATTAATTTAGTGATGAGTTTTTTTATACCAATTTAGAGTTAAATATTAATGAGGAGAAATTTTTTAACAAGATAATGAAGCTTAGGAATAATTCAAATTGCTTTAAAACAAACATCTTAGATGAAATAATCTGTTTTTATTGTGGATATTTATTTATAAAATTTAATCAGAAGAGATGTAAGGCAAGAGTGTCAAACTCGCGGGCTGCATGTGGCCCGTAACGAGCATTTTTGTGGCCCGGCCGCTATATTGGCACAATAATGTATAATAAAATATCAAAATTTCTCCCGAAATAGGAAAGATATTAGCAGAGAAGAGATGCCAAGTGTCAGGAAGTAAATATTAAATTTGTCTTGTTCTTTTATATACGTTTATTATATTGCATTATTCAAAATAAGCCTACATTTCTATGAATATTGCTTTCTTTGCGGCCCCCTTAAGTTAAAACTCGTTTATTTGGCCCAGGTCAGCCTCTGAGTTTAACACCCTTGATGTATACCTTATAATTATTGATATGCAAACTATTAAAATAAAGTTCTAAATCGAATTAGATTTTGAATGTATTTGAATCACTAAAATTTTTTTGAAAATTTACAAAATAATATTAAATAATTAAAGTCAAATGAAAGTAATTTTTATTCTGAATATTATAATTCATAAAGAAATAAACAATTTTTATTCAAAATGTACGTAATATAAATACCAATATTCAGAAATTAAGTATTCTTCCTACAAACAAAATGCTAGATCTATATTTATAAATCTACAATGTAATACATTTTTGTACTATATATAAAAAGGATTTTTTTTCTAAAAAAAATTAAAATCATTATTTTTTAATTACTGTTTTTTTTAGAATTTATATTCTCCATTCTCATTAAGGTATCCGACGACGTTCGGAACCGTAATTTTGTAAAGCGCATAAATGAATAATTTTTATGATATTTAGTGTCACTTAGATTAGAATATATTCATAAAATTGTTTTAAGGACATTTTGACAAAAACATTTTATTTAAATATATTATTTTGGCAAAAAATTAACTTAGAATAATCTTTTTTCCAAATAGTCTCCTTTTGTGAAAAAAATGCTTCTATTATAATAATATTTTGCCTGTATATAAGTTCAGACCTCTCTACAGAGTCTCAACTGGAATTTTTGAAAAATTCACATTATTTTCAGAGTTACCACCAATTGAAATAATTATTCGCTTTTTTTTCCTTAAAATTGCTCCCCTCTGTTGTAAAATATGAACAAACCTACTTCTAAGTTATATATTTCAAAAATTCAAGTTGAGCCTCTGAACAGAGGTCTGAGCTATATACAGGCAAAATATTATTATAATAGAACCATTTTTCACAAAAGGAGAACATTTGGAAAAAAGATTATTCTAAGTTAATTTTTTGCCAAAATAATATATTTAAATAAATTTTTTGTCAAAATCTTCTTAAAACAGTTTTATGCATGTATTCTAATCTGAGTGACACTAAATATCATGAAAATTATCCCTTTATGCACTTTTTTAAAATCTTGGTTCCGAATAAAGTCGAATACCTTAAAATCTGTTGGGTTGAATGCAAGAAATGGAAAAACACAACGTTTCTAGGAATCATCCTTTACATTCAAGTTTTGATTTACGTTTATGTTATTTTATTTTCATAGTTACCAAATTGTTACTTCTTAATGATTGAAGGTCTAACAGAGAAGCATTTTAATGATTATCATTCTGAAATTTACCTGGAAAAGCCAAAGCTCCAGCTACGAGGGCGAAGAGGATCAAAAACATCATGGTGCGATTTCCCTGAAAATCAAAAGAAAGTAACTAGCCATCTTTATTGTTTATGTAGAAAAAATATATCAATGGCCTTTGGACCTCACGAGTTTTGATAAACTATATATATATTTTGTTATTAAGCTTTGGGAACTGACACATATGCTTCTCTTTAACACTTGCTTTGTTTTCGTCAGGAAAAAAATCTCAGTATCTTGGATGATTAAAAATTCTCTTCTACCCTTTTATTAAATCTTATCTTGAGAATCAGTGAATTTGTAAACAAAAAAAATAGTTTAAACTAATTTTAGTTTGTTTACTATTCGAAAATAGTTTAATTGAAGGAATTAGGATTTTAATGTTGTGTGAAAGTAGTAGAAGTTCAACTCATTCCAATCAATTAAGTTTTAAACAAAAACATTTCGTGGGAACTTTAAGATATCCGACTACTTGCAGCAACTTCTTTTTTTAAAAAAAATGGAGTTATGGAGTTTTTTTTTGTGGTTTTTAGATTTATTACGTACACTTTAAAAAAAGGTTTAAATTAAGAGAAAAATAAATTATTACACTACTAAAATAGGAAAAAAATGGATAAAAATTGACAAAAAATTACATAAACGGGGCCCGCTCTGTACAAATAGTAAATGAACAAATTCTCAATTTTTCAATTTTGATGTACTATTTTGCTATTCCTTTTTGAAATGACCTTCAAGATAAGAGATACTTTAATTTTTACAAAAACTAGAACACTTTTTCTTAGTTATCATAAGAAATTACTTAAAAAAACAGTGATTGGATTCACATAATGAACTGAAAATTTTGTAATAAAACAGTGATTGAAAAATCTGAAGGTTGAAACAATTCTACTGTTACACAGAACAGGCACAAAAAATTCTGCAAATTATTTTGAAAACTTTTTGAGCAACCGCTGTCCCCGTTTGAACTTTTCGAAAAAAAGCACATTTCGAGTGAAACACATTTTAAAGTTTGACATCTTCTGTAAAGTTATGACATCTTCTTTTACTAAAACACTTGTAGTTTTTGTTCTAGTGCTAAATAAAGTTCTATAAAGCTAATAAGAGGGCATATAAAATAGAATCATAAAAAAATTGTCAATTTTTTTAAAAAAATCGTGATTTTAGGTTAGTTGGATACCTAAAGCAATAAAAACATTCAAGGTTATATTCATAAAAAAATTAACAAAAGTGTTTTTGAAGTTTTGTCGCATAAAATTTAATAGAATTAGATAAGTCATGAAAAATGGAAAAATGATTTTGTGCTTAAATTTTCTTTTACAGCATTATTTATGGAAGTTAAAGTACCACAATTTCTATAATTTAAATAAATGTGTATGTTTCATATTTTCAAGGTTTATTTAAACAAGGCGATTAAAGTGTTCAACCGGTAGCGGATCAGAATTTCGTAAAGCCAAGGTGAACGTTAATACGGAACTTTGCGTGAATGCATAATATGGGATTAAGAAGGGTTTGGTTGTGTTTAAAGAGAGTTAGTGGTGAGAATTCCATATATATGAATACTCACTTAATTTGTAGAGCGTGACACACACATAAAATGACCTATTGTTAAGCTATGTGATTACCTTCGGAGCACTTTTTTTTTTTTTAAACATATAAATTTTCAACTAAATAAACACTTTTTTATTTGAAATGGGGCATAAAACTAGGAATTCAAGTACAATTTCGACAAAGTTAATAATTTTGGATGTATTGGGAATTTTGAGGGAAATTTTAGTGAAAAATTGCAGTTACGGTAAGGCTTGTTTTGAAAATTTTAATTAATATATTCGAATAATATTTATACAGTATATAAATAACATCATTATTTGTACTTAAAACTATAAGATTTTTAATACTTTTGAAAGTTTTTGAAATATGTCATTTTTTATGCAAGAACTCAATTTTTAACAAAAAAAACTAATGTTGTTTTCTCACAAAAAGTGCAATAAAGTACATAAATATTTACACAGAGATTAGATTGTAGTCTATGTTGGAGATAAAACAAAATTAAACGTTTTTTAAACATTTCTATTCAATATCTCAAAAAGAAATTCTGTAGTGAACTCTTCCGTTATACTAAAAATTGAAAAACATCGTTTCTCCTAAAATGCATTTAAAGATTTTAATACAGGATGAAAAATTTTCTACTAATTGTACATTTTTTTAAACTCACCATATTTATAGGTCAAAATCTCTTTAGCTTCATGTTTAACGAATAAGGACTTTTTTAACCTTTTGCTATTTTCTGGAGAGTTTTATACACTATAACAGTGCTTCTCAAAGTTTCAATATTCGCGACCCAATATTCAATCATAATTTTCATCGCCCCCCTTCATAGAATAACAATGTATTCAATAATACTATACTATGACACTAAAACGACCATACTTAAATGCACCGGCATATTTAAACGTCTCGCTCAGTCAACGCGTTAATTTCCCCAGACGTATACATAAGTCTTTCCGAAGTACGATCTTTTCTCCGCACTGCTATCCATAAAATTATTCTCAAGGCTTTAGAATGTAATAAAAGGATCTTGACCATATTTGCGAAGCATTTACTTATTTCTGATTATTTGCTTATTTGTTCCTCCCCCCTCTCCCTCCAATACATTACATACGTGGAAAATGGTTGGCATTGGGGAACGAATAGCGTAACTTTTAATCGGCAGTTAAGGGATTAATTACAAACCGTACAAATTATCAAGATAAGTGTGTGTTAACTTTTGTATATAATTTTATATATGACAATCCCATGAGGTCACTGATAATTATTAATCTTGTTCTTAACATAGTATTGTTAATTTAATTATAAAATACATTGTGTAGCATTTTAGTTAAAAGTGTAATATATCAATATAAATGTTTATTTTATTTTAATATTGTCAAAATGTATTTTGTTTATTTAGTAAATTAATAATTTCTTAAAATTATCTTTTGCTTTTGACATTCAATATGCTCGCGCCTCCCTTGGTCGTTGGGATGGGTTTCGAGTACTTAGTCCCGTCGGACTCTAACCTCCTATCCTGAATTTTAGATGACTGAACTAGATTTACCAATGCCCTTTTAGAAAAGTATTTATATAAAATTAAAATTTAAGTTGAGAAGAGTTGGAAAATATAAAAATATATTGCGTAAAACATTTAAATGAAAAGTTATGATTAAATAAAAAAGCTCTTTTAAGAGCTAGAAATCATATTTCGAAGCGTCCATTAAGTGGGCGGAGTTACGGTGGCCAATCGGGTTGCAGCAAGAACCAAGATCAGAAAGTGCGGGAAAAAACATCGGGAGGTGGGAATAAGAGCTGTGGGGTAAAAGGGAGCGATTTAATTGGCCGAGCCAGGAGTTCAGGTAATGGGGTATAAGGACTTGCAAAAATAAGTAGCCAATCAGAACGATCTGCGATTCAACAGAGTTGGATCGCGGTAAAAATTCAAGAGAGATAAAATTAAGAATGAAAAAGAAAAATTTTAGCGGAAAATAAAGTTAGAATTTAATTAAAATCAGGATCAACCAAGATATCTCTTGGTCTACGAATGAAGGGATAGGTTGGATAATGAGAGATCTCTTGAATAGAAGGGTTTTCGTGCCCGTCTATGTTGCTGAAAAAGTTTAAAGCTAATTTTCTGATAGTCTGTCTAATAGTCGGAATATTAAGAGCTGATCGAATGTCAGCGTTCCTCATGTACCAGTGTGCATCGAGGATTTGTCGTAAAATAACATTTTGGGAGCTTTCAATGAGATTGATATTGGATCTTGCTGCGTGTGCCCAGATTGGTGAAGCATACGTCAGAAGGGGTTTTAGGATCAGAGTGTAGATAAGCAATTTATTATGTCTATTCAATTTAGACTTTTTGCCAATAAGGGGATAAAGATTACTCGTAGCATTTTTAAATTTATTTTTAACGTATGTAATATGTTGTCTGAACGTGAGGTTTTTATCAATAATGACACCAAGATATTTGGTGTGTAGAGACCAGGGTATCCTTTGGTTTTGGAGCGTGATTTCGGGGGGCGGTCTTTTTTGAGAAAATGATATTGCTTCAGTTTTCGAGGTATTTATTGCGATTTTCCAAACGGAGAACCAGATTTCAAGGTGAGCCAGGTGTACATTGATATTTTGTGTTAGTGTGTTGGGATCGTAATGTCTACTTAAAATGGCCGTGTCGTCCGCATACATACAGATCATGGTGTTAGTAGTTTTAATAATGTCATTTACATAGAGATTAAATAGGACAGGCCCCAAGATAGAACCTTGGGCGATGCCGGCTTTTGCAGGTCTAGTTTGAGAGAACGTTCTGTTAATTCTAACAGTGAACGAGCGATCACTGATGTAGGATTTTAATAAAAGGATTAGTGGGGGTGGAATTTTATAAGTAATTAATTTAAAGAGAAGGCCAGTGTGCCAAACTCTATCAAAAGCTTTCTGAATGTCAAGGAACACTGCCGCAACATGTTGGTTTCTGTCAAAGGCATCTTTGATATATTCAACTACGCGGAGTAGTTGATGGGAGGTGGAGAGACGAGGACGGAACCCGTGCTGCTCCGGAACAAGGATGTTTTCGTTCTCTAGGAATGCATTTAATCTGGTAGAGATAATTTTCTCCGCCAGCTTGCTTAAGATCGGAAGGAGAGAAAATTGGTCTGTAGGATTCAGCCAATTTGGGATTTTTCCCAGGTTTGAGTATGGGGATTATAACAGCAGTTTTCCATGCATTCGGGAAGCTTCTGAGTTTGAACATGTTGTTAATGATGTTAGTTATTTTAAAGACGGTAATGAGGGGTAAATTTTTGATCATTTTATTAGTAATCCCGTCTCTTCCCGGGCTTTTCTTGATTTTGATCTTTTTAATATAATTAATAATTTCCGACGGAAGAGCAGGTTGAATATCGTCAGTGGTGTTAGTATGATCATTTATGTAAGCGTCGACGATGGAAGAAATAATTTGGTCTTTCTGTGGATTTTGAATGTTATTTAACTGGAATTGGCTCTCGAGTGATTGAGCAATTAGATCAGTTTTGTTTGAATCACTGAGAGCAATACCGTTAGGGCCATTAAGGGCGGAAATCGTAGAGTTGTCACGCCCCCCAAGGGGGCGCGCCCCACAGTTTGAGAAACTCTGGACTATAACAATTGTCGTTTTTAGTTAAAGTTTGTTGAAAAATTGCAGTTACACAAAATTCTGATATATGTATTCAAATAATATTTATACCGTGCGTGAATAACATCTTTATATGTGCTAGAAATTAAAAGATTTGTAATACTTTTGAAAGTTTTTTAAATATGCCACATTTTATGCAAAAACACAATTTTTTTTAAAAAAATTAATGATTTTTTTCATAAAAAAGCAATAAAGTACATAAATATATACACAGAGATTAGATTATGATTCATAACACGGACAGAACTAAATGAAACATGTTTTGAAAATTTCAATTCAATATCTTACAAATATTTTGTATAGGGATCTACCTCCGGTTTTGTAAACTCCATTTCCGGTTTACTAATTATGATGTAACTTTGCTTCTAAATGTATTAGAAACAAAATATAGTGTTTTTGGAATCTTAAATGTATGGGATATTAAATAAAAGCATAAAAGGAATTTCGAAAATTTTCACCAAAACGGCGAATTTTGGGTAGTTACATACCTTGTGATTGTTTCGCGGACTTCTCTGGGAATGGTGGTAATTGACACGTCTGGTTACTGGCTTAATGTTTGTTTTATTGGAAATACGACTAAAGAGAATGGATAAATGACATCTGAAAAATATTCAGCATAAGGAGTGAGACGAGGAAGTGAGCGACCTAGCAAGTTCATGTTTTATTGCTCTAATGGGGAAGGGGCAAAACGACACAAAAAATTGCAAAAAAATGGTAAGAATTCAATATATATGTTCAAATAGAGTTGAAAAAATGATTAGAGTGAGGATAGACATCTATTTTTGTGATGGTTAGAGAGATAAATGATGAGTTAAAAAGGGGTAACACAATATTGGAAGCAATAAATGAGAATATGAGAAGTGAGTAGCTTGCGTCTCCTATGTAGGCCACCTAGTTAAAAGACTTATAGAGTGGCAGGTGATTTATGTTTTAAAGCTTTAAATTATGATTGGCGACGGATTCAAGCATGAAATATTATTTTGCGTATTTGCGCATTTTTGTATTTACCATTGCGATGAGGTGAAAACAATTTGATATTGAATAATGTGAGCCGAATAATTCGAGATGGCGTTGAAGAAATTTATTGAAAACTTTTGAAATAACTTGTTCATATTTGTTTATTTATTTGATCATGAAATCCGATTGAATGACACGATTTCTTCTTTCGGGTTTTAGGGCAATGGTATTGCAAGAATTTTTTTGTTTCTCAATTTTTTTTTGGCGATTGCTGCTAGATTTCAAATAGAGAGCGCGTAATTAAAAATTGGACTAAGTAACTCCTAGTAGGGGAAGGTCTGTTTCTGGAGGAAAGGGCAATAATTTCTGTTCATAAAAAGTTCACAAGAATAATTAAAAAAAGCATCATTGAGATGCTTAACCTAATTGGAGGTAAGTTTGTATTATAAAATGCGCCCAGGGTACTTTTTCTTTAATCCATTTAATTTCGTTGCTGCATAGATGGAACTACTTCAATTCAATACAGTACGTCCTTTTAAAGCTGATGGTATTTATTTCATCCGTATTGACTAAAATTTATCATTTCCTGACTTAGAAATATCGAAATAGTTTTAAAATAGTCGAAATAGTTTCTCACAGGGATGTTGATGTTTTTAGTCTTGGAAATATCTAATATTTAAATCAAAAGAACTTGATACACAGAGGAATATTTTATCATGGCCAAACCAGAGGGAAGTAACTTACCCCCCGGCATCTCGGAAGGGGGGAAGCAGGATTCTTGGGAGCTCAAATTTGATGTTATGATTAAGTAATCCTTTTTAAAATCTAGCCTTGGGCCCCAAACCTGACTTTGCAAAGGATTTTTAATATTCTCCGTTACGCCACTGCGTGCAATATATAGTGGAATATTGTTTTGCAGAGATATATCAGCAAAACTTTCTTTAAATTTTCCCAATAGGAGGGCAGCTATCTTTTTAAAACAATGCTCAAAGTTTTAAATATAATATTTTGGCAAAAAAGTAACTTAAAATAATCTTTTTTTCCAAATGTTCTCCTTTTGTGAAAAATGGTTCTATATATAATATTTTGACTGTATATAAGCTCAAACCTCTCTACAGAGGTTCAACTAAAATTTTTGAAAAATTCACATTATTTTCAGAGTTACCACCAATTGAAATAGTTATTCGCGTTTTTTTCTTAAAATTGCTCCCCTCTGTTGTCGTAAAATATGAATAAACCCACTTCTAAGTTATATATTTCAAAAATTCTAGTTGAGACTCTGAACAGAGGTTTGAGCTTTATACAGGCAAAATATTATTATAATAGAACCATTTTTCACAAAAGGAGAACATTTGGAAAAAGATTATTCTAAGTTAATTTTTTTGCCAAAATATTGTGTTTAAATAAATTTTTTTGCAAAAATGTCCTTAAAATTATTTTACGCATATATTCTAATCTAAGTGACACTAAATATCATAAAAATTATCCATTTATGTGCTTTTGAAAATCACAGTTCCGAACGTAATCGGATACCTTAACTTTTGCGCAGTTGTACTGAATCAACAGATCATTTTTATTTCACTATTTTGAATGGTAGAAAAAATTTATTAAAATTTAGTATTATTTTATTAAAAGAAATACTGCTTTTATAACAATTTTTCGATATGTATTAAATTCGAATGTTAATTTAAATGATGATGAAGGTTAATTTAAATAATGAATGCCATGATAAATTAAGATACAATAAATTCAAAGCGCTATATAGCTCATGATTTTTCAACAGTCTCAGTTTTATTATGTGGCCTTAAACGATTTTTTAGTCGTACGCATTTGGAGTCAAATCTGTTAGAATTAGGCTCCATATAATCTCCTATTACCTTTATATCGCTTCTTTTAAAAACTTATTCCTTAAAATTTATTTTCGCACATAATTTTTTATAATGTAAGTTTCACAATTATCAATTATCCTCGTCATAATTACCGCTTCATGTCACATTTATCACTACCTGCCACCGGCACCTACTTTTTAAAGCAAGAGTTCTCAAAGCGTTGGAACGATCACTTAACTTTTGAGAGAGCCATTGACTCTTGTCTGAATACTAGGGATGGCGATCTGAGATCAATTAATCGAAAAATCGATTTATCGAACAAAAAATCTATTTTTTAAATCGATATATAGCCATGAATCGATATTTCCTCCTAGAAAATCGACATTCGATTTTTTCCCGTTTTGTTAAAAACCATAAAAAACGAAGATTTTAAACACTTTTTATCGCAGGCAGCTGTGCACCGGAAGTATGGTCCTGTACTTTACTACAAGGACAGAAAAACTCTTATCATCACATTCACTCAATATCCATGATTTGTAATTGTAGAATTCCCTGAACTATATATATATATATATATATATATATATATATATATATATATATATATATATATATATATATATATATATATATATATATATATAAGAAATCCCCTGATTTTATTGATAAGAGATCTTTTATTATGGTAGTTTTCTTGTTTTTCATAAAATGGATTTATATTTATGTTGTAAATGCAGACTTGGAAAAAAAAAACGATTTTTTTAGAAATCGAACTTTTAGACCTCGATATTTTGTGAATCGATTTAAGAATCGATCTTTTTCGGAAAGAATCGCCATCCCTAATGAATATTGAAACTGGTATGGCAAAATATATATCACAGTTTTTTGAAACAGAAAATTGGCCACTTTTCGGAATCGGATTCACGACTGCTTTTTGAAATCGTAACTGCTTTTACGAGCGCCTCAGCCACCACTTTGTGGATTTGTCGTCTTCCATGTTTATTTTGTGGCCGCGGTAGCCCAGTGGTCAATATAACGGACTCGTGGCCTGTGTGTCATGAGTTCGAGCCTAGCACCACTGAAGACGCGCCATGTAGGGGAGTGATGCACTTTAAATTTGTCGAGCACTCAAACGTCCTCCCGTTGGTGTGGTGTAGATTCGTTGCCAAAAGCTCTCGTGTAGTTAAACATAGTGCGACGTTAATATTCACTTACTCACTCTAAGTTTATTTTGAACTTTAACTTATTTTTGAAGTGATAACTTATGTAGATGCGTTTTGATGAAGAATAAATCTAAAGTAAGCACTAGGTTCAGCTGCGTTACGCTCAATTGGGTTTACTAGGCTTAAGTTGACAGTCACACTGGGGTCGGCGACGCTCACTTAGTTTTAAATAAAAATTTTTTTAGGAGCATGCTTTTTTAGTAGTAAAAATTTCATGCACACGTTTTATTGTGAAGTTTTATTTTCTCTATTTCAATACTACTGTCATGCAACCCATTTCCACTCAACTCCATCGAGGGAACAATGGAAGAACAAGAAATAATTGGAAAAGAGAAAAATAATTCTTACGTAGAGGATTGAAGAAACACAAAATATGGGATTCAGTAGAAAGAGCATTTAAAATGTGCTAAAAGAATTAAAATAGAAAATTGTAATGAAGTGAATTGACGAGAGAGTTGCTAATATTTTAGTTCATATTAGTGATGCCAATTAAGAGATTACGAGAAAATAAAAGCATTAATTGTGAAAAAGTAAAACTCTCTACTTTGTTTGCTTAAAAAATTTTAGGAGAAATGAACGGCACTCGGGACATAAAGTTTTCTTTGCCTAACAGAAGTTATGAAGCCCAGTGGCTGAATGGTTAGTGCACCGCGCTTCCACATCACAGGTCCGAGGCTCAAATCCCGGGTTGGTCAAGGTTGAATCAGCCTTTCATCCTTTCAGTGGGTTGATAAACGAGTACCAAGCTTGCTTGGGAAATTAACACCGGAGGTTTCACGTCGGACTGACCTCCTGACCGAAGATCTGCTCATTCCCCTTAGGGCCTAAGGTCGCGTATGCTGATTTGGTCACAGTAGGCCTTGGCCCTCATGGGCTGTTGTGCCACTGAGTTAAGTTTTACATAAGTTATATAAACAGTACTTTCATTTTTTGCAACTGTATTGGCAACATTATATGAAAGAAAGCACATGGCTGCCAATTCAGCGTGAATGACACATGGAAAATCAGGGTTGCCAACTTGGCTAGTGATCTTGAAAGTTGGCACTGTTGCTACAGTATAAATCTTTTTTTTAAAATTTCTAATGGGGAAGCGGATAAGTGCTTTACCATTTCAGATCTAGTACATTTTTTAGCAAATGGTATCTCTTTTTAGCGCGGCACCATATAGGCGGATACCAATTACCGCAGGTAATTTTAACGCCCAGTTTCCTCTCCAGAGGGAGGCACCTGAGCTCTAGCGATGCGAAACCATTTTTAGCATTTTAATTTTACCGACAGCACTCAAGGCAAACAGGCACTTAAGGTATTTTTCACATGCCGCATAATCATGCGACATGGCCACTGTCGATTTTCTTCATCATGACTTGGGCCAGGGTGAAACCTGCAACTTTTAGCATACAAGACCAGCGACAAACCAACTATGCCACCCATCCGGCCTATATATAAGCTATGTATTATATGAATGTAATCTATATACATAAGAAATTTCCATGTAAATATTTTAAATAATTAGACTAATTGACATTTGAATCTATATAATATACAAAATGTAAGAATGTTTTATTATTTAAACATTCTCCTTTACAGAAAATGGATGTGATAATCCACCGATGAATGGGCATGAATAAGAGAACTATTTAAACCCTTTATGCTTTATGCGAATATGTCGTAAAAGAAAATGTAGTACATCCGAACAATTAGATACTCTTGTTCAGAATAAATCTGAAGTTTTCATTTCAATAGTGGGGTCATAAGCACACACATAATTTATATATATACACTGGTGTGCAAAAATTAAGGACGAGACGGTTTTTTCAATATAACTTTGTACAAAGCTTTCCAAATCAACACATTTAATACCGTAAGATCCCCAATACGTAAGGACATGTGTAATATGTAAGCAACATTTACTAAAAGAGAAATCAGAACGATAAAAAGAAGCTTCATTGAAAAAGTAGCATGGAGCGCAATGTGACTGAAGGTCGAAACATCCCTGTGATGGGTGTCCAGCAAGAAACATCCGGTCTTTAGTAGGGGATATGATCTCCCCTGACTGCTAGGCAGGTTTCACAGCGTCTGCCCATGCTGAGAATGAGGGTGTCAATGAGTTGTTGAGGCATTGCTGCCCATTCGTCTTGCAGCGCCAATCGAAGCTCCTGAATCGTTACTGATGGTAAGGTACGAGCTGCCAAGTGTCTGCCTAGAAAACCCATACATGCTCGATGGGATTGAGATCCGGAGATCGTGCCGGCCAATCCATACGTTTAATATCCTCACTCTCTAAGAGCTGTTCGGTGGCTGCTGTGCGATGACATGGTGCATTGTCGTCCATGAAAAGGAACTGCAGACCCATAGCGCATCTAAAAAGACGAACATATGGAAGAAGAATCTCGTTACAATAACGGGTCCCGTTGACTGAACCTGCGTCGAAGATGTGAAGGTCTGTACGACTACCAAGCATGATGCCTCCTCAAACGAGAACACCGCGACCTCCATACCTGTCCCTTTCAATGATGTTCGAGGGATGATTGCGGCTTCCCCGCTCTCTCCAGATGAGTATGCGATGAGAATCGCTACTCAAACTGAATCTGCTCTCATCTGTAAAGAGTACTCGTCCCCATTCCTTGTCTCTCCAATTCCGGTGTTCCCGGCACCACAGAGAACGCCTTCTCCGATGGGCAGGCGTTAAAGGTACACACCGTACAGGGCGTCGTGCAAACAGACCACCACCGTGCAGTCTTCTGGCCACGGTAAAACGCGATATCGGTCGTCCAGTTGCCTGTGTCGTGTGTCTAGCGATTTCTCCCCGCTGTCTGCCGCCTGTTTCTTCTGGCCTGTAAGACAATGTACCGGTCATCTGCGGGTGTGGTTCCTCATGGACGACCACTACTGAACCCCCGGATAGCTGTTCCTGTAGTTTGAAATTGTCTCCAAAGTCGTGAAACGATGCTGTGCGCAATTCCGAACTCTGCAGCCACACTTGTCCCACTGCGGCCTTCCTCCAACTTCCCAATGATTCGACCTCGGGTAAAAGCATCCAGATGTTGTCTAACAGATTGATTATTCGCCATTTCTCGCTGAGGCAGCAACACGGTGTGATTTTAACTGCTATACGGCGTGCAATCTATTTGCCAGAAATACTGATCTTACACCGACAACATGCTTTATACTACTCAGACACTCCCCCATTACGTCTACCTGCATATCTGCGCATGTTCTACCGTACATCACCTTACTTAATCTCCTGATTGGTCTTTCCGTCCGTTCTGCCTCTTCGTTCAGCTGATATGCTAATTTTTTGACTTCGTCCTTAATTTTTGCACACCAGTGTATATATCATAACTTGGAGTAATTTTTAAAGATTGACAGGAGCAATGAAAAGTGCAGTCATTTATTCTACCATACTTTATTCCAATGTTCAGTAAATCAATCTGTACTCCAAGCCATGACAAGAAACAAGTACTATTACAAGTGTCGACCAGGAGCGAGTGAGCAGTTCGTGCACATGCTTTCAGTAAGTCCTCCGAAGTTGAAGTAAAGGTACTTATGCGGGAGTTGGATTGAGTTATCCTGGTTGGAAATTTACCCCAACTGACATATAAAGGACTGGGGATTCATCGTATTTATATCTTACGTTTTTAAGAGAAGTTATGAGCTATTTCACAAGATTTTTTTTTATAAATTATTTTTCTTTTCTCTTTTCCATAACATTTTAGAAATTTGGTTAAATTTAAATGTATTGAGCTCAAGTTGAAAAAAAGTAATATTGTTAACTGGGAGGGGGTATCTGAGTATTTCAAAATGTGTTTTTTAATTCTTTAATGATAAAATATAATGCTCCTTTCATTATGAGATGCGGTGAATTCACATTATTAAAATTATAGTGTACGAATAAAATATTGTAACTATTAGTTGTGTATTCGAGATATTAATCAGCTTAATAACTGATTTGCTGCATTTAAATGACATACTGTTTAAAGTAATTCTTATACTTTCCTGTTTTTATATATTTTTTATTTATTTTTCTATCTGTTATTACTATTTTCTTGTATATATATATTCCTGTTCTATAAGGATAACAACAACAACTGTTAAAATTATGTGTTCATAACATACAAACTTTTATTTCGGCTAATATTTAATTTCGAAATGAAAGAAAAAAAAAGACAAGCATTTCGTATAATGCACTTCAACAGTAGATTACATTAAGAATGCATAATAATGAATACATTCTTATTACGATAAGATAGTAGAGTATGCTACAATTTTAACATTATTACGGGGTATACTCTTTTTGTAATGGGATCGTGGAATATGTTAAAAATGTAATAATCTTGTAGGATATATTCTCTGGAGATAATAAAGTAATACATATATTTTGATATAGTTATTTTAAAACCGTTTTAATAAAGTAGCAATGAGTATGAACACATGTACAAAGCACACATATACACTGCTGGCCATTAAAATTGTAACACCAGAACGGAATGATCTGACGAACCTCAAAATCACATTAAAGGAAGAAGAGGTTTCAATATGCAAAGGATTAGTATTTCATTGCGTTTAGATGACGCATTAGGAAGAAATAGCATCAAAAGCATTGCATAAAAGAAAAGTTGTGCAGTGGATTTCTAATTCTGAAAGCGCTTTGCAAGGTCGGAGCTTGTTCAGAATAACGTGTTATGCCTCGAATAATAGGAAGTAATGCTTACCTTTAAGTCTCGGAATTCGATAGAGGCAGGATCGTTGCCAAAGAGAGTGAAGAATATCGTTCCGTTATATTACCCGTCACGCTGATCGAATTCTAATAACTTTCATATGAATATGAAATAAATGGGTTGCTGAGGGTCGTACTGAACGACATGCAAGATATCCCCGCCCTCCCATAACTAATACCCGAGAAAATTATTAGGTCGGCTCTGCAAAAAACGAACAATCACGACACGGACCATTAATCAGGAAATGATCCTGATCGCAGCATCCGCTCGTACGGTCCGATGAAGTTTCCAACAGCGTGAACTGTCAACATGATGGCCATTTCTTCGGTTTCCTTTGAAAATGCAGCATAGAGAGAGACATTGACTGGTGGACCGACCCGTTGGTGTGGTTTGGTAGTTAGGAGAGGGGGGTGCCAGCTCAGGTGTCGTCCACGTCACTTGATCATGGTTTAAAATTACGTGGTTTATCGCCAAAAGCCCTCGTGTAGCCAAACAGTGCGACGTTATTATTCACTCGCTCACTGGTGGACCGAACGACTAAACTGGTTACAGGAACGGCACATTGTCGTCTTTTCAGACGAGTCCCACTTCTGCGTGTAGTATTCAGATGGCCATATATGTGTTTGGAAGATCCGAGAATACAGCAATCGACATCGACATAGGGTTCCTGCATTTGGTGTGATAGTTTGGGCAACTACTGGGTAAGCGATATAAACATCTCTAGTTCGGATCGACGGTAACTTGGAGACGTATCAGTATGCTTCTGACATCTTCCATCCAGTGCGTGTGCCCTAACGTCGAGGCGTGCCGAACGCCCTCTACCAACATGATAATGCAATATCATATTTTGTACGTCGTATTCTGATCTTCTTTTACCCTGGTCTGCATGGTCGTGAGATCTGTCACCCATTGAAAACATCTGGTATTGCGTTGCTGAGAAACTAGCCCACCATCCCTCTCCATCTAATATGGCTGATGAAGTGTGGCACAGGCTTGAAGCAACATGGAATGAGTTGCAAGTTTCTGTCATCTAAGCCTATTTCGACTCCATGCCTAACTGAGTAAGGGCCGATTTAACCCTCCAGGGGTGACAAGTCATTCTACTAATTTCACACCACTGCAAACCCCACAACTACTTGCAAATTTAATCATTTTGTCTTCATACCAGCGTTTCTCAAACTGAGGGGAGGGGGCCTGTAACCCTACGTGGGGGACGCGAGCATATCAAAAAGTCAAAAATAAAAGATTATTTTAAAAAATATATTGATTTACTGAGAGAGAGAGAGAGAGAAAGGAAGCAAATCAAAATACCTTCTGAACTTTGAAAAGTAACATAATGCTTATATATCCTATTACTTAAAAGTAACTTACAATATCAATTACTTAAAAGTAACATATACAAAATGTAATACTTATAATAATAACAATAATTTGAAAACGTTATAATTAAGGCCGTATTGTAGATTACTTGTCAAAATATGTTATTGTTGCAAATATTACATTGTCATTTTATGGGGGAAGAGCGTGATGAAAACTATGATTGAAAATTGGGCCACCAATATTGAAAATTTGAGAAGCACAGCTTTATGCCATACTGTATTTACTTTAAAAATTAAAATCAATCAAATCAAATTATTTAATTTACTTCTTTATCTATACAGGTAAAGCTCGCGACAAGCTTTTATATCATATAAATTGTGTAATGACGTTATAAGTTGATAGTAAAAACAAATTTGAAAGAAAAAGTTTATTCAATTCTTTTTAGTGCATTTCAATCAAACCTTGTTTTTTAAAAAGTTTTTTTTTACTTTTAATTTATATATTTATCTTGTTCAAATTTTCAATCGTTCATAGAATACTTTCTATTCATCCAGTCAAGTTCAAATAATTTTTTTAAAACTTGTACTGAATGACACTTGATGTTATATAGTTTTTTCGATTATTAATTCATTAATTAAATTAAATTAAATTAAATTAATAACCGATTTTTGACGCCAACTTAAATTCGTCTCCATTGTTGTAACAATATAACGGTTAAAACAATGACGAAAGTTAGCATCGAAAACCGGTTTTTCAGCCAAACGAACCAAACCGGTGTGCATTGTTACAACAATGCAGACACAAATCAAGATCTTTTTTTCAATTTCTACTATTAGTTCATTCTCTCCCTATATATATATATACTAGCCGTTATCCTATCCGCTTCACTGATTATTTCACGATGTTGTATAAAAGTATACTGTTTACATATATATAAATTATTGATATCTAACAGTAAGAATTCGATTGTATTGAAAAATATGTTTATAGCTGTAACTCTCGCCTCTTGATATAAAAATGGCATAAATTATAATATCTAGTTTCTATTTATATCTAAAGTAGAAGTAGAAAGATTTTTTTGCGCTCACTTAACCTAATAATCAAGTGGATTTCCACCAAAGCAACTTTCAGGGGATCTCTACTCCATAAAATAAACATGCGTGCTAAATTTCAAGTCTAAATCTAACAGAGCAAAAACGAAATTTTTATCACCAATACCTCGTTCAGAGCATTCTTAGCGGATTCTAAGTCAACAAAAGAAGCATGCGAACCAAATTTTATTATTATAGTCTTAGCAGTTCGAAAACAGGAATTTTGTCTAACAATAAGCCCCAATAACTCTCCACGCTTCCCCCGGAGTTGATTTCCGTAAAATCCATTCTTAGTGGAACTCTATTCAACTAAAGAAACGTGCTCAACAAATTTCGAGTAAATGAGTTAAATTCAAAAACAGCAATTTTTTTATAACACGCCTTAACCGCTCGCAACCCCACTCCTTTGGGGATCCGTTTTCGCAAAACTACTCTTTGTAAGAGGAACTCTATTCCATGAACGGAACATACCTTCTAATTTTTAAGCAGGTGCGTCTAGTAGTTAGTTGAAAAGCGGAAATATTTATTTATTACGCCCCTTAATTCCCCTCGGTGACCTTTGGGTATCAATTTTCACCAAAACTATTTTGTAGCGGATCTCTACACCATGAAAGGAATCCACTCACCAAATTTTAAGACTTTACATCTAATATAGTTTAAAAATAGAAATAATTATCTCTAACGCCCCTTAAGCCCCCGCAACGCCACTTACGAAGTAATTTTCACAAAACCCATCTTATAGCGGAACTCTACTTAATGAAGGGAATCAGCTTACTCAATTTCAAAATTTTACGTCTAATAGTTTAAAAAAAGGTGAAAATTGTCTGCAACCCCTCTTAAGTCTCCACAACGCCACTTGGGGGTCGATTTTTACAAACCCCATTTTGTAGCGGATCAGTACTCTATGAAAGGAATCCGCTTATCAAATTTCAAGACTGTATGTCTAATAGTTTAAAAATGGAAATAATTATCTATAACGCCCCTTAAGCCCCTGCAACACCCCTTGGAGGTCGATTTTCTTAAAAATCATTATGTAGGGAATCTCTACTTTACGAAAGAAATCTGCGGCCCTCAACGCCCCTTGGAGATCAATTTTCTTAAAAATCATTATTAAGGGAATCTCTACTTTATGAAGAAATCTGTGTACCAAGTTTCAAGACTGTACATCTAATACTTTTATAATGGAAATAAGGATTCATAATGCCCCTTAAACCCCTCCCCGTAACTCCCTTTGGGAAGCCCCTCTTTGCAAAATTCGTTCTTAGCTGATATATACTCCTTAAAGGGAACTTACCTACTAAATTTTAAATCTGTAGGTTCAATAGTTCCGGAGATATCGTGACTAGTCAGTCAGTGAGTGAGGTCGTTTTTCTCTTTTCTATATATAGATATACGAGGGTGGTCTGAAAAGTTTCCGACCTAACAAAGATACAAAACATTTTTTCTGAATTGTTTTTTATTTTTCAACATAGTCTCCTTGTAACTCTACACACTTCTCTCAGCGATGCTCCCATTTGTGTAACTCGTCCAAATAGTACTCAGCGTTTTTCTCTGCAAAATAATTGTTCACGAAGGTGATTTCCCCTTCATTTGACGAAATTCTCTGTCCTCCGAGCGCAATTTCTGGATGACATCACAAAAGAAGTCACTTGGAGTTAGATATGGTGAGTAGGGCGGATGGTCAAGCAGTTCAAACCATTATTCATGGACTTTCACCATGGCAACCGCTGAGGTGTGAGACGATGCGTTGTCTTGGTGAAACAGGATTCTCTTTTTCTGAAAATGTGGCCATTTTCTCGCTAGTTCTGCCTTCCGCTTGTCAAGTAATGATGTGTGGTATACTCTTGTAATGTTTTTTTCTTTTTGAAGATAATCAATTAAAATTACTCCATGACTATCCCAAAATCTGTCGCCATCACTTTCACAGCTGAAAACACACTTTTTGCTTTTTTTTAACCCGGTTCCCCCTTTTGCAGTCCCACTGTTTGGACTGTATTTTTGTTTCGGGCGGATAATGGTGTATCCAAGTTCATCTACAGTAATTAATCGGCGCCAAAATTCGGATTTATTGCGCATAAACTGCGCCGACAGAGCGTTGGGAAAGTTCTTTCGAACACGTTTTTGGTCTAACGTGAGCAAACGCGGCACCCAACGGGTGGACAGCTTTCTCATGAATGTTGATTTAATATGTGACAAACACGTTCTTTTGACATGTTCATAACCTCTGCTATTTCTCACTTTAATTCGGCGGTCGTCTAGAACCATTTGGTGAACTTTGGTGATGTTTTCGTCTGTAGTTGCAGTGTTTGGATGCCCCGAAAGTTCATCGTCTCCCAATCTCTTACGGCGACGTTTAAATTCATCTGCCCAAAATTTCACTGTGGTAAATGATGGTGCAGAGTAACCCCTACACAGAATCTAACTCATCTTTGATTTGCGTAGGCATATTGCCTTTCAAAAACAAATATTTAATGACAGCTCGATACTCGATTTTGTCCCTTTTCACAAAAACACTCACATGAACTCACTCAAACGACTGTTACATAACTCAACTGCGTGTCCAAAATGGCTGAAACTTTGGTGAGTATCTGTCAACAGATGAACAACGAAATTCACTAGCTTTTATTGACAAGTACTGCCATCTTGACGTTGAGGTCGGAAACTTTTCAGACCACCCTCGTATATACACTGCTGAAGACCGTAAATGCAACAACCTGAAGGAAGCATGCAAATAACATGAAATTTACAACATGCATTAGCAGAGGTGAGATATGCAAATGATTAGAACTTCAGCGCATAAACACATCACGCGTGCCTGTGGCGCCACCTTAAAGCGCTATTTAAGGCTCGGAGATTTCGACGATTTCAAGTTCGGCAATTGTGTTTTGCTTGTGGATTTTTTCAATAAAAAGATTATTTATGTCTCGTAGAAAACAGCGATCAGCTTCTGATCAAGTATCCGAGATCGACAGCGGAAGGATAGTGGCCTACCGAGATTGTGGTTTATCTTTCAGGGAAATCGATAGTCGTGTTGGAGGAAACCAAAACACTATCATGCGGATATGTGGCCGTTGGATGCAGGAAGGTACGATGGACCGACGTGGTCGATCGCATTCACCTCAGTGCACCACTTCACGTGAGGACAGACAAATTGTGTGTATGGCAGTGACGGATCGCTCAGTCACATCACGAACCGTAGCACAGCACATTGAGTCTGCAACGCATCATTCAGTGTCTGCGCGTACCATTCGACGCTGTTTACAGCAGAGTGGTCTATCCGCAAGACGGTCCACTCTTGACGCAGAATCACAGAAGTCTCCGCCACGAATAGGGCGATGAAAGAAGGATGTGGGTGGCAGAATGGAATGAAGTTGTCTTTACTGACGAGTCACGCATCTGTCTGCAACACCACGATGGTTGGATTCGAGTCTGTAGACACCGTGGAGAGAGGATGCTGAACAGCTGCGTTATGCACCGCCACACTGGTTCTACATCGGGTATTATGGTATGGGGTGGTATTTGATATCACTCTCGCACTCATCTAGTACGCATTGCTGGTACTTTAAACAGCCAGCACTACATCTCCGAGGTGTTGGAGCCAGTTGTCCTTCCTTACCTTCAGGGCTTGGCCACAGACATATTTCAAAGGGATAATGCGTGACCACATGTGGCACGCATTGTCCAAAGGGTCTTCGTCAATCACCAGATTGAATTGCTGCCCTGGCTGGCTCGCTCTCCGGATCTTTCGCCGATAGAAAACATGAGAACCATGGTTGCTCAACGATTGACTCAGATTACACCCCCAGCTGCCACACCAGATCAACTTTGGTAACGTGTGGAAGCTGCTTGGTTTGCTGTACCTTAAGAACATATCCAAAGTCTGCTGGAATCAATGCCGGGGCGTGTGGCAGTGTTGATCTCCAACAATGGCGACTACTCTGGCTACTGATTCTGGCAGGAACCACACTTCACAGAATTCTATAAATTTAATCATTTGATACTTGGTCAACATGTTATCTACAAAATAAATTTTGTTGTGCTATCTCTTGTCTTTCTTGTTGTTGCATTTACGGTGGCCAGCAGTGTATATATATATATAGTTTAAATTTTCAATCGTTAATAAAATACTTTTTATTCATCTATTCAAAGTCGGAATCAACTTAATTTTTTTTTATATTACTTGTTTTGTATTTGATTTCCTTCGTGATGTTGCAATTTTAATGGCCAACAATGTATAAATTACACTGTTTGCTAATTTATGGTGATTACTTTATTGGCTCATACTATATCATGTTCACTTCTTCAAAGGTTTTATTCTAGTAGTAGAAAATTAAATATTTTTAGTTTTAGTTAACATGTGTTTTAAATGGTGTAAATTTTTTTATATGATGTCCATCTACGAATATCATATACATTTTTCATAAGCATGTACGTTTTCCTTTAGTTTTGGAGTTATTTCTTACTTTGATTGTGTCATATTATTGCATTAACTTCCTCAAATAATTTGGTTATATTTAATTTCCTTAAAATAAAGTATTAAATTTCACAATTTATACTCAACAATTAATTTAATAAAAGATGCAATTCATGTAATTTTTATCATGTAAAATTTTAGAAAATAGTTTTTTGAAAACATTTTTAATATTTTTTATAAAAAAAAGTGATTACCTTACTTCAGAATTTTTTTCTTTACTTACATTCCCAATCAGATTATTACACAATTAATTACACAGATGTTACACAATTAATTTAAAACTGTCAAGCACTTAAATTCGATTTTTCACAATTCGTATTAATTTTTTTGAATTCTATTTTACTCAATTTCATTTTTTAATTAACCATTATAAATTTATTTATATAATTTCTACTTTCAATTTGGCTGACGTTGAATCCTTATGTATAAATTAGTAAACAAAAATTGTGTACTATGGAATGTATTCACTTTTTTTTCTCACAAATCATATTAATTTTATTGAGAGTCGAATACGTACAAGTATTATTGAAGTTACATGTTTAAGGATTACTCTCTCAGCATATTGAGCATATTGAAAAGTCAAAAAACAAAAGATTATTTAAAAAAACTTTTAATACACTGAAAGTACACAAACAAAATACATTTTGACAATAAAAAATAAAATACACATTTGCACTGATATAATACACTTATAAATATATCAGTACTGCACAATGTATTTTATGATAATTTAATAGTACTAAGTTATAAGGACAAGTTTAATTATTGCCAGTGACTCTATGGGCTTTTCACATATTAAATTAAATGCAAAATTAACTTTGATAATTAGTGCGGTTTATAATCAATCCTTTAAATGCCGATTAAAAATTACACGATTTTCTCCCCAATGGCACTGTTTAACACGCAGATGAGCTTATGAGGCGCATTGGGGTGGGAGGGGGGGGGAAGTAGAAAAGGAATAAATTATAGGGATGGCGATTCTTTCTTAAAAGGATGGATTTTTAAATCGATTCGAATCGCAACCTGAGGAATCAATTCACAAAAAATCGAGGTCTGAAAGATCATTTCTAAAAAATCCTTTTTTTAGCCTGCATTTACAATGTAAATATGAATCCATTTTATGAAAAAAAAGAAAGATACCATAATAAACGATCTCTTATCAGTAAAATCAGGGAATTTTTTTTTTAGTTCGGGGAATTAATTTTATTACAATATCAAAGTATATGGTATAAAAGAAGACATTTATTTTCTGAATGTATTTGTTTCATAAAAAAAGTTTAGAAAATATATAATATAGATTGTAGTTCCGAATGCTTTATATCTAAGCTTTTTAAAAACAACAGTCTATCAAGTTTACAGGGATCCAAGCGGTTCCGCTCATGACTTGCGATGTTGCCGGCAATCGAAAAAAGAGGCTTACAAGGAACACATCATCCCATGATACTCATATACATCATGGCTATTGAGTGAACGTGATGATAAGAGTTTTTCTGTCCTTGTAGTAAAGTATAGTATCATACTTCAGGTGCACAACTGCCTGCGATAAATAGTGTTTAGATTCTTCGTTTAAGCCCTGACATTCCGGTGCATTCAACTAATTGCAAATAATTTTATGGCTTTCACCAAAACAGAAAAAATCGAATGTCGATTTTCTAGGATGAAGAATCGATTCAGTACAACATATGTATTTAAAAAAAATCGATTTTTTGGCCCGAGAAATCGATTTTTCGATTAATTGTTCTCAAATCATCATCCCTAATAAATGAGCAAATTCTCTGAAATAAGTAAATCCTTCGCAACCACCGTCAAAGTCCTTCAATTGCATTCCAAAACCTTCGGAAGGATTTTATGAATAGCAGTGCACAGAAAAGATTGTACTTTGGAAAGACGTATATATACGTCAGAGGCTATTAACACGCACTGGCTGAGCGAGGCAATCACGTCGATGGCACTTAAGAGATTAAAATCGTATATTGTGCGTTTAGCGTTAAATTATATTGTTATTGAATTCAGTACATTGTTGTTGCATAGAGAGAGGGGGCGATGAAAATTATGATCGAATATCGGGTCGCAAATAATGAAAGTTTGAGAAGCACTGCATTAAGTCTTGTTGAGGTTTGTGAAATGAAGCAATGAAAATATAAGAAAAAATACTATTTATTTCATAAAAAAACTGAAATTTATGTTGCAGATAGTACAGTTTATTCCATTTCCAAAGATAGTTTTAGTTGTGTCATGATATAAATTATAAGTCTATTGAGCCGCTTCGCAGTCTGGCTGATAGTGTGATGATATTATAGTGGAATAGTATCCTTTTTCTTATATTGATGGTCTTTTGATAAGTTATAGTTTATTCAGCCAGAGCACCTTGATGAATCGAGGAGACTGCTGCGAATGAAAAGCAATAATGTAGAAAATATACAGTTTGCATAACCATAAAGTATTTTTATGTAGACACATTAAATAAAATCAGCTAAATATTTTAAACACAATACATAAAATTTCAAATAAAAAAGTTTCTCTAATTTTTACTAATTTTTCTGAAAGTATATGTGTTATGTTATACTACGTTTAAAAGTAAAAAAAAATAGGTGGAGGCTATAATTATTAAAAAAGACGGCATAAAAACAATTATTAATTCCTGAACTGAACTAATTTTTGGGTGCTTTTTTATGAAACATAATTCTTAACATAAAGGAGTGATTTTTGCATAAAATAATACACATAATACTATTACATATATATAAATGTAACAGTAAAATGCAATATATTTTGAATTTCAAAATATTTCAGAAGAATTTAAGTGCTTGAATGAGAGAAATTTTTTATGGATTTTTTAATCACTGAAATATTATTGTGAGTATTACGTATAGAAGAACAAATTAACATTTTTTAGCCATATGAGGCACCTTCATCTTCAATATTAACTTTAATAAATGAAAATGGGGAGACTAATGTAACGTATATTTATTCATTATTATAAAATTTATTTTAGTGTTTAGATATAAAAACATTGAGGAAAGTCGTGAAAATCCTGAATGTTCGTATTCTTAAATGAATTCAATGTTATTTATTAAAGTAAATACCATTTCTTAAATTACATGATGGAATTTACGCTTATATTTTTCACAATTCCTACTATTACAGTTCACACTCTCCCTATATATATATATATATATATATATATATATATATATATATATATATATATATATATATATATACTAGTGGTCATAACAAACGTTGTCCTGTACACACTTCCTAAATCCGAAAATTTCAAACTTTTTTGAATACGTTGCGACGATATGGACTGTTTGATGAAATTTTTTTATAAAGAAAGTTATATTAAAATACCTGACACCATCACATGTACAGTTACCACAATTCAACCTATCGATTTCGCGTGAGTATGCACTTACTATGAGCTAAGTTAAGTGTAGAACCTATTCTGAATAGCACTTGTTTTGATTAAAGGGTATAAAAAAGATGAAACTCGAGCTATTTTCATAACAGGTATACATTTTGTAATGCAGAAAAATAAATTTATCGTAATGCCATTGAATGTACAATGTTTTTGGTTAATCATTGAGGGGTATAAACAAACAAATGCGATGGTTTGCCAAACCTCGGAAAGCAACATATAATTGGCCGTGCAAAAAGCAAGAGTTTTCTAAATCTAAGCTACAAATTGTCATTGTTTGACCTTGTGACTTATTATATAGCCATCTACACTTGTTATAACTTAACAGTTTGGTTTTAAAATAAAATTACAGTATTGATATTGAACTCTTTTATTCATGAACTAGTTATTGCTTTACTCATAGCAAATACCAAGCGAATTGGAAAATGGAAACATTTGAATGGGTAGGTGAGTCTGAAAGAATCATTGGTATCTGTTGTAAAAGTACAACTTCACCTTGAAGTTTGCAGCTCAAAATAGTGGCCTCAAGAATGTGAACAATCGCGTGCACTTACATAATTTTGGCGCATTTTTAAATAATTGCGATATCGGACCGAATTGTGAACCTAAATCATTTTCATATCCACTTGAACCCACACAAAAAATATTATCCAAATCGGTCTAGTCGCTTAGGATGAGTTCAGTCACATACACACGCACAGAAGAATTATACGTATGAAGATATATGCTGTATCGTTGTGAAATGAATAATCTTTCCGATACTGAAATTATTTTTTGTCTGATTTTGATAGAAAAATTAGATTGCAATTTTAAAAACGGTGAAAACATTGAAAAATTTCCCCCTCTTTCTTTCTTATTCTCTCTTGCCGCGCATTAGCAGAATAAACAGCACACATGGGTGAAACAATTATGCGCTTTAAGGTTTTTAATTAATATCTTTTTAACTAATTGCAATATTGAACCAAATTGGGAATCTAAATCATTCTCGAATCCACTTGAACCCGCACAAAAATGTCATCAAAATCGGTCCAGTCACTTAGGAGAAGTCAGTCACATATACACACGCACAAAAGAATTACATATATAAAAATTATTTGAAAATATATTAATTAAATCTCTAAAAAGCATGATTCCTCTGCATTTTTGTAACAAGAAAGACCGGGTTTGGTAATTTGGCTGAAAATTGATATTCGACGCCACCTTACGTCATTTTTATAACAATAAATTTGTTACAACAATGCAGGTGAATATTGAGTTGAATATTTTAAATTAATATCTTTTAACTATATATATATATATATATATATATATATATATATATATATATATATATATATAGTTAAAAAAGATATTAATAAAATATAATAAAATATATATATATATATATATATATATATATATAATTGCGATATTGGACCGAATTGTAAATTTAAACCATTTTCAAATCCACTTGAACCCACACAAAAAATTTCATCAAAATCGGTCCAGCCGTTTAGGAGGAGTTTAGTCACATGTACACGCACAGAAGATTTTTATATATAAGGATTATATATATATATATATATATATATATATATATATATATATATATATATATATATATATATATATATATATATATATATATATATATATATATATATATATATATATATATATATATATATATATATATATAAAAAATTCATTTATAAATATATCTTGTTCGAAAATTCAATCGTTAATAAAATACTTTTTATTCATCCGCTCAAGTTCAAATACATTTTTTTTTTAAACATGTAGTGGATAACATTTGATGTTAATACAGTTTTTCCAAATATAAATTCATTTTTTATTTAATTAACGAATAAATAGTAACAAACAAATATAATGGTGCAACAGCATATACAGTAAGGAAAATTGTTCGCTATGTCCATGTAGTGCAATGGATCGTGGGTTGGATTTCTAATCCAAAGTTTGTGGTTTCGAATCCTACCTGGGATGGCCTAATTTCTGAGAATGTGATTTACGAATTAATAAATAGTAACAAACAAAAATAATTGTCCAACACCATATATAGAAAAGAAAAAGGAAAATCGCTTCCTATTTTGCCACTTAATATTGTGATTCTGTCATATGAAGATGCATAGTTATATTAATTGTAATTATTTAATAAAAAGTTACTAAAATAAAAATTATCTTTGTTGACTTAAGTAGGAAATGTCTTAATTTTTTTCTTACATAACTTGTTTCTGATATGCATAAATATGTATCTGTGAAGTTTTTACCTGAATTAGTGTACACACACGGCTTCGCATTCTTCTTGAGTGTTGAATCTGTTGTCATTTCCTTGACATCCTCCATAATGAAAGAGTTCACACTTTCCACTTTCCTTGTTGAAAAAATATTTGCGGAAAGCAGCTCTGCATGGTCCAACTTTTTTTTCTTGCTCACAAGGGTTTGATGAAGCTAGAGCTAAATTCAAAGGTGAATGTAAGAATAACTTTTTTTTGAAATCCAGTTAAACTACATGTTTGCTCGATGAAATTACGAGCACAACTAAAGACATTGAAGGTAATGCCTCCTTTAAGGTGAGAAGTGTACAAATATTATAAAATGAGAATGCATTTCTTATTTTATGAAAAGAGTTATTTCATTTAATAATTTGATGAATTTCCATTGTCAACAACTTCCAGTATATTATACTAGCTGGTGAACTCGTTCTTCACACGGTTGAATTGAAAAATTGAACAATACAGATTAAAGGATGAAGAAGTTTTTAATGAATTAATTTTAAGTAAATTGAAAATTAAACAACAACAAAAAATCTTTTTGCATATCTCAGCTGAACAAAAAATCCTATTTGCCAAATTTTAAATCTTTACGCTTAATAGCTGATAAAAAGGAATTTTTTAATTTATTACGCCCCCGTAACTCCATTGTGGGTCGATTTTTGAAAACACCTTCCTAAGCTGATCTCTGTTCAGCAAAAGTAACATATTGTTACAAATTTTGAGAAATAAACGGATAAAATAGTGTAAATAATTTATATCTGCATGCGTAATACGTTACTATTACTTTCTGTTGCATTTACTTTATGTTAAAATTGTAATAGTTGCAAGCAACGCCGTTTCTTATATTATAATGGCGATAGATCCAAGTTGGTATTATTTTTGGCGATCATGTTGGCAACTTGGTGATTGATTGAACGGTTCAGAAGTTGGTATACTGTAGAGCCGCCTGGTGGGAATATGTGACAAAGAGGATAGCACAAAACTATCTCCACATGCCAATTTTCATAGTGACCGGTTGAACAGTGTTGGAGTGAATCAGGTCATAATATAAACATCCATTTTTACATATATAGATGAGTATTATCTCGTGTTACAAGAAAAGGATAACCTAAATACATCATAAACGTATATTTATCGCTGCTTTATTTTCAAAATATTTCACTTCGGATTCCGATTTATGAGTATTTGTTTAATGAAATATCAAAACAATCATATAAGGGGCATTTAGGATTCAGTTAAAAATACCGTTATAAAAAAACAGTATTGAAATCGAAGACAAAAAAAAATCGTTTTAGGAAATCTATTATGAATCGCAACAAAATAGCAGTATTCTAATAAAATCGGTTCGATCATTACAATACGATTGGTATATGTATTTTTATGATTCGTCAGAAATAATGCTTCCACTATCATTTAAAAAATAGCTCATGTTCTCTTATAATTGCTTAGTGCGAAAATCGTTTTTCTCTAGGAAAAATCTTGATTTTGTGTGATACCAGTTTCATATTTGAACAATAACTCTCAAATTAATGCAAATATTACTTCATTTGTTAAAATAAGATCAATTTGAGAAAATGAGTGCATCAGAAACAAAAATTTTATACTTATATATATAGTCTTACTCCCTACAAACAAGAGATAACATCTATTTAAATTTAAAATATGGATGCTTCAATATTATAAACATTGCTGACTTAGGACAGCTTATATATAAAATAATTTATATAAAAGTGGGGTTGAGAGCATGTTTTGTCGCTAGCCAACCTTCCTCCTTTATGTTAATAATACTGAGCAAAAACCTGTTGAAAATACTGGATAGTACTATCTAAATCCATTACAATATAGAGGTAATTTACCTAAAAATTTCACTTAAAAATGCAGAGCCCGAGCTAAATCTGAGTGCAATAAATAAGTTGTTGCCAGGTTCTAGTACCAAAAGCAGATTCAAAGCATGTGAATGGCTGAGAGTTTACAAACTACCATAACTTTAGTGACACTAATTATATATGAATAACATAATCATAATTAATTTTATCTAATATTAGAATAAGGAGGTAACTATAATTAGGAAAAATGATAAAAGTATAGTAATAAACTATTATTATTCTAAGGAATTTTAATCCTTACTATTTAGAATTGATTTATTCGAATAACTATTTAACTTTAAACTAATTCGGTATTTCTCATTTAAGCAATATTTAATAAAATGTTTATGGTTATTTATTTTTTCTGAATTTTTTGATACTAGAAATTGATTGCGTTGTATGTAATTAATAACCATATTTCTGAATATAGAAACATGTACATTACTCTCCAAATGAGGAACTTTTATAATATATATTGAAATTAAATTCTTCTCTTTTATCATAAATATTAGTAACTACAACATTATCTTTTAATTTGATATATATATATATCAAGAAAATTTGCTTTATGGTTGTTATTATTTGTCTGTATTAAATTAAGATATTGTGGATAAAAATTAGTGTTAAGTTTAAAATTGTCTTGCTTGATATTATATATATATATATATATATATATATATTCAGCCATTTCCATGCATTGAATTTGTATTTGGGTCCAGAATCTGGCAATAACTTGTTTATTGTACTCACATTTAGCACGAGCTATGCATTTTTGAATGCAATTTTTAGGTAAGTTGCCTTTTATTGTAATGAATTCAGATATTTCTATCCATTATTTTCAATAGGAGTTTGTACAGTATTATTAACAGAAAGGAGGAAGGTTGGCTGGCCGAAAAACATGTTCAACCCCACTTTTATATAAATTCATTTATATGTAAGAGCTTTCCTAAGTCATAAATGTTAATAAAACTGCAGCATCCATATATACATTTATATATATTTTAAATTCTATTATTTTTTTATAATTCCTAATATATTTTTCTAAATTCTAATATATGGTTTATATTACAATTTCTGTTTCTATATGATTCAGCTATAGTAATGATTGATGATCCATATATAAAAAAAGAATATTAACTACATATATATTTCTGTCAAAAGCACCTTTTTAGTTCATCCAATCTAATTTTATCTAATTATCACAAAACAAAAATAAACGAGGTTAAAAAAATAATTCCATATTTAGCGAATTATAAGTATTTTTTATTTGTTTAGATAGCACTTCAAAATCATCAAGTGTATTTTAAATTTTTTAATGACTTCAGCCTTTTAAAGTTAGAACAAATTGTATATTAATATATGTAAATTATATGAGAAATAGCTACACAGAAATGAATTAAGAATGTTACTAGTGTACCTCCACATTTGTTGTAACATTCCTCTTCGGTTTCGAAATTGTTTCTGTTTCCGCCGCATCCTCCATAGATGAATGACTTGCACATACCGGCCACCTGATCGTAATAGAAACGAGGGATGAAAGCTCTGCACACTCCAGTTTCAGCGGCCTTGTCACAGTCTGGGCGATCCAGAGCAGCTAAAATAAAAAAAAGTCTTTTAGAAAGTATATTCATAATTTATTTAGTTAAAATGCAATTAAGAAAATGTTTGAAAAAACGCGATTTAATAAAATGTACATAGCTTTTAGATTTTTTTATAGATACAGATATTTTTATATATCTTGAGGTTTTTTAAATTTCAATTCAGGAGGGCTTTAATATAGAAACAAGTAATATAAGTTTTTTTTAAGTCTATTCCTACTTAGAACAGCAAAGAAATATTTTATTTTAGCCACTTTTTATTAAATAATTACAATTAATATAAATATGTATACACATATGACTGAAGCACAACATTAAGTGGTAATTAATTTTTCTTAATTATCATTAAAGTATCGTATTGTCATCCAAAACAATCGTGTTTATAAAGTTTCAGCTCAACTGAGCGGTTTAAAATGTCACATTATTTTCAGAGTTATCACCAATTGAAATAATTATTGGCGTTTTTTTCTTAAAATTGCTCCCCTCTGTTGTCGCAAATAATGAATAAACCCAATTCTAAGTTATATATTTCAAAAATTCTAGTTGAGCCTCTGTAAAGAGGTCTTAGAAAGACAAAAATAGGTCTATATAAAAAGGCAAAATATTATTCTAATAGAAGCATTTTTCACAAAAGGAGAACATTTGGAAAAAAGATTATTCTAAGTTAATTTTTTGCCAAAATATTATATTTAAATAAATTTTTTTTTCTGAAAATGTCCTTAAAACAATTTTATGCATATATTCCAATCTAAGTGACACTAAATATCATGAAAATTATCCATTTATGCGTTTTGCAAAATCACGGTCTTAAAATGATCTGCTTATGTGTGTTTAACGTTCGTTTTTCCAATAATGTAGGTGGTTCTTATTTTTTTATTAGATTTTTTTTAAAGAAGATTGTATTATTAAAATGTAGGAAATAAGTATGTCAGAATTCTATTCACCAGCTGTCTGAGGGCACTGTTCGAGTCTCACGCATCTTCCGTCGTTGCTTCTGACGTATCCATCCTCGCATTCACATCCGATCTTACACATGAGATTACAGAACTTGGGTGGATTGTCGTAGTTGTCGCAAGTCAAAGGACATGCAGTGCCGCATCCATTGTAGCGTTCATTCTCTCCACAGACTTGTTCTAAGAATTATTAGCAATAAAATACAGTTAGAGTGTTACAAAGTATAAATTGTTTAAATAAGCTCAGCTGAGCTAACAAGTTTAAAGACTTTACATTATGATACAAATTTCAATAAAACGAGTAATATAATTTTTTTAGAGTCAATTTCTACTTAGACGAACAAAGAAAAATTTTATTTTAACTGCTTTTTATTAAATAGTTACAATTATTACAAATATGTGTATGCAAATGACAGAATAACAACATTAAGTGGTAATTAATTTTTGTTAATTATCATTAAAGTTTCGTATTGTCATCCAAAAGAATCGTGTATATAACATTTCAGCTCAAATGAGTGGTTTAAAAGGTGAGAAAAAAACCCATTTCAAGTTTTGACACAAGTCACCAAAAATGATGCCAACCTGGCTTTATTTGTAATTCTTTGAATAATTAGTTTTAATCCATTAATTTTTATTAATAATAATTAAAAATTATTGTATTGTCATCCAAAGTAATCATCTATATAAAATTTCAGCTGAATCGAGCGCTTGGAAATGTATTTTATTAACGATTTAAAATTCCACCAAGATAAATAAATAAATAAATATAGAGAGACTGTGAGCTATAATAGTAGGAATTGAAAAAGGAGTGTAAGGCATATAGAGTTAAAAAATTGGCACTTTAAAAATTCTGTTAAAGGAAATTTACTGTGTAAAATGATAAAAGTAATTTCGTTAATTTTAAAACTGAAGAAAGACAGAGAGTCTCTCAGAGCTTATGAAAGACGCATAACACAGAACGTAACTGATGAAAACGTAAAAATGCAATACAAGATTTTAATTGCAAACCTTATTGGAATTAGATGGAATCATGATAGGATATGCAGTCCAGTGGCTGAGGGGTAGCGTATTGTGCTTTCGCTAAACAGGTCCGGGGTTCAAAGCCTGGCCTGGGCAAGGTTGACTCAGCTTTAATCCCTTCGGTGGGTCGATAAAGGAGTACCAAGCTTGTTTGGAAACTAAACACTGGGGTTTCGTATCAGACTGACCCCTCGACCAGAACATTTGTTTATACACCTCAGTACCCATGTTCATGAAAACGAAGATGGGCACTGTAAGCTTTGGCACTCATGGGCTGTTGCGCTATTGAGTTATAATGATTGGATGTACAGCTTCATATTAATCATATACGTACAGTTTTTTTTAAATTAACTGATCTTATTATTTGAAAAAAATGTCATGTTCCGTGTTTTATTAAGATCCATCTTGTGAAATAAAAATAATAGGAATTGTTGCACGTTAAACACTTGTAGCAAGTGTCATCACTTTACTTGGGCTTAGAAACTTCGAAATCCGTTGCTGATAATAATGTTGTAGTGTGACACTAATTTAAAATTTGTAAGTTGAAAGAAATTTTATATTAACAAAATTTTCTTATTAACTATTTTATCTTTATAAGTATGAATTATTAATAACTGTGAATATTCGATCATTTCCTCTACAGAAGCAATATTTTTGAAAAATTGAAAGGCAATAATTCTATGAAACTTCATATAATAAATTTAAGATAAGGAAAAAGTACTAATACATAAAGTTAAATTATAACAATGATACTTTCTTATTGTATAAATTTCACGAAATATTTTCAGTCTCTGAAATTAATTTTATTAATTGTTTTTTAACTTTCAATAATTTAAATGTTAAAAATTACGAATGATATTAAATATTTATGTTTAAGATAAACAAACACCAAGAAAGGTTTAATAAAACATTTTTTGGAAATGATTTACATTTTCCATGTTTTGAACATCAATGTGATAATTTGTAATAAAATTTCAGGACTATTTTTTCATAAATTTATTTTTTGGATAAGTTATTTCTTAATATAAGATTTCAATTACTTTTCTAAAATTTTACATTAAGTAAATGTTTGAAAGAATGAATATTTTTTCCTATAACAAAAAACTAAATAACTTGTCAAATAGGTTTACTTACATTTTCAAATGTAAAATCCTAAGATAAATAATTTTCGTTCGGATTCCTTGAAATTCTGAATGAAAATTTTTCAATATTCTTTTTATCATGTCCAAAATATTTGAGTTTTGTTACTTTTGAGGTATTAAAATTTTTCTTCTTGTTTTCTTATGCATTCAAATTTATTTTTTAAAATTAAATTAAAAGTAATAATTCCAAAATTTTTTATATTTGAACTTAAAATAAAGATTTTGATTTGTAGCATTTTGAATTTAATTATCAATAAAGAAAACAAAAATGATATGGGTGTGGTCGTAAGAAACTCTTCAAGTATTGATCCAGTATTGAACATTTTATTTATATTCTCAACATTATCTAAGGCGCATATATTTCTTTCTTTTAATGCATTACAAAAGTAGAATTTATCAATATAAGCGAAATTTAATTCCCCTTCCTGCCAAGGAAAATTTAAATACAAAGAATTCTCTTTTTGAGAAAACTGAAAGCATTCACTATAAACAAACCATTGAGAAGATCACTAAGTTTCTTATCCTAAAAGCTACTAGATGACTAAAAATATTTCTAGTTGCGTAAATTTATTATTAACGATAAATAAATGCTTTTTGTATTTTTTAAGAAACATTTTTATTTTGTGATCCCTTTTTTATAAATATATATATTTAAATAATTTTCATATTTCGAAATTCAAAGTATTTTTTAAAATTCAAACTATGTTAGCTTATTACCGGCATGATCTCCACAAGTGCCTTGACATTCCTCTAAAGTCTTAAAGTTGTTGGCGTTTCCTCCACAGCCACCAAAAACGAATTTCTTACATTGCTTATCTTCCTTGTCAAAGTAGTATCTTTGAAAATATCCGAAGCATCGGCCAGTTTCAGCGGGAAGGTCACAAACATCAGAGCTAGACTGGGATTCAACTGAAAAAAAAAAGAATATTGTTTTTTTTCAGCGATGGTTAAAATGTTGTTACGAATAAAAGTTATTGTTCCATACATCGGGGTTCGAGGATTTTATGCACATCAGTCACAAAGAGCAAGACAGTCCTTCAGAAGCGATGGAAATTTATTGTCGAAAAACAATACTTGAAATATAGAATACAGTACTCAAATTCGCAGAATAAATCTCAGAAGGCCATACCTTCTACTGAGTTCAGACACAACTATCAGTGTCTAAAATACAAGTATGTAAAAGATTATTCACAAGCAGTCGCTCGTCCTACACAACAACCGTAGTAATGACTATTTACTATGTGTGGTCGATTCTTGGCGGTCAAATCAATAGTATTCTTCAACAGTTAAAACAAAACTACCTCAGTTTCGGTGAATTACTCACTATTTATAGGCCTTACCGAGTTTTCTCGAAAATTCCGCTTGCGTCATAGATTGTGATATTAGTAGATTTCTCCTGTAATTTCCAGAAGAATCTCTATGTGGGCACCAACTCACCAAAAATGGTTGTCAAGTGTCCAAACTGGTCACCAATTCACCGACTTGGTCGCCAAAAAAATGATGCCAACATAGCTCTATCGCCCAAATTTTGCCAAGTTTCCATTAGAAGAATTCCAAGAATCACCATTATAATGTAAGGAATGGTGGTTGCTGACGAATATTGCACATTTAACATAAAATAAATACAACATATAGATTAATAAAAACGTATTACACATCCAGATATAAATTATTTACTCTCTTTTAAGTATTCTTTACACACAATTCGTAACACCATAGTTAAATTGAGCTGTTTATAATGTTAATGTAAAATAATTATAAGAGATACGTTTCCCATACAATTACGTTCAACAACACATATTTATTTTACGTTCAGACAATGTCATGGGTTTATAATGAAAAAATTAAGGTATAGCAAATATGTGTAAGAATGTTTTGCATATGACAGCATTTAATAGCCCCTAGCACGTAAAATAAAATAATTTTGAAAATAAACGTATGTGTTACAACAGACTATTTACATGAAATATCGAAAAATGGAGATAAAGAGGATTTTTTTTGAAGAGTTGTGCAAAATTTACAATTAATTTCTAGTGAGTGAGTGAATATTTGAAAGAAAAATCTTAAAGAAAATATTTGGACCTATTCAAGGGAACAATGAGTAGAGAATTCCTTACAGTCATGAAATTCACAGGCAATATGGCAAATATGATGGGGCTGACATTGGAGAATTATAAAGGCATCACGTATTAGGTGACTGTGCCTTCTCTACAGAATGACCCGATGCTTTTCCTACCAAAAAGAGCAACTTTTTCGAAAATTAAAGGAACCAAAAGTAGGAGACGACCCCCTACGCGATGGTTAGATGATGTTGAAGAGGATCTCAAACTAATGGGAATCAACCGATGGAAGGTCATTGTGACTGAAGGATCAAGTGGAGGAGGATCAGAGTCACCCTTCGGATCCTCCAAAAGGCTGTTGAGCTTATGAAGAAGAAGAGTGAATATTTATTAACATTGCACTTAAAGCAACATGAGGGCTATTGGTGATGGAACTTGTAATTTTGAACCATGGGAAAGTGACGACACGATACTGAAGTAGGCATCTCACTCTCCGAGCTTCCACTCCTCGTCATCTCGAGGATTTGAGCCTTGACAGATTTAACGGGCATCAACTCTTCTACACGGCGAATCTTTAATTGCATCAGATCTCGAGCTCGTAACTAGGCAAAGCCGAACACGAAACCATGATCATGACCTCTAGGTTGTCATGGCTAAGTTAATTTCTAATACAAGCAAGAAGAGCAACACATAGATCTGTTTACAAAGCTAAGTAATTTACTTATGTGTGTATATAGAATTAGTAAAGCTAAAGATCTCTAATTTTTGCTTTAAGTTTTTTTATTTGAAATATTGCATGAAAAGTGCAAAGGATGATGTCTTACGTGATGAATGTATGTGTTGAAATAAAATACACCATAAGGCTACATTTATGTTGATATACGTAGGCTGTTCAATAAGTAATAAGACTAATTTTACTGCAGCAAAGACACTCATCGGAATGTTAATTTGTGTGCATAAGAAAAGTTTGTTGTCTGTATTAACAAAAGCTATCAACAGATGGTATGTACAGATTCGTATTTTTGAGTATCACGTGATTGAACTGAAGCGTGTTTGTGGGCGCCGACGAGACGCAGTCAGTTGTCGAAATGGAAGCAAAAATCTGCAAAAATCAGCATCGAAGATCTTTGATATGATACGATATGATTAAAGACTGGAACAAGAAGACAACAATATATTAAAACGCTTTATCACAGCAGACGAAGCTTGGTTGTATTACTATGATCCAACCATAAAAAAACAAAGCAGTGAATGGAAACATCCCTCTTCACTTACTCCTAAGAAAGCAAAAACTGTGAAATAGGTTGGTAGAGTTTTGTCCATATTTTTTTTTATTATGAAGGAATTGTGTATCAACGAGCTATCGAACCCGGTACTACTGTAAACGACTCGCACTATGCGAATGTCCTGCGAACAATGGTACAGCACTTTAAAAGAAAACATCCATTGTTTTGAAATGGCTTCTTATTGCCCCATGACAATAATCGACCACATATTGCTCGTTGCGTACTGGGTGTTTCACAGCAGAACAACGTAGAGATTTTACCACACCCTTCATACAGTCCTCATCTCCCTACATTCGATTTCTGGCTGTTTTCTCAAATTAAGAAACCATTACGAGGCAAACGTTTTGCAAGCAACAAAGCATGAGTAAAGGCTGCGGAGGTGGTTTCGAAACAGCTCTCACAATATAGGAAAAAATATCCAAAAATAAGACTTGCTAAAATTTTCTTTCGAGTATTTGTTCTTACCTCCACATTGTTTCATGCATTCTTCTTCTGAAGCATATCTGTTACCATTGCCTCGGCAACCACCGTAGATGAATTTCCTGCAGGTTTGGGTTTCAGTATCATAATACCACATAGGCATGTAAGCCATGCACATTCCACTTTCTGGTTTATCTTCACAATTTTTTTCCACTGAGAAGAAACAATTAAGAATAAATTTAATTTATCTGGAGAAACATTAGTCGTGAAAATAAAGCACTTAAAATGATCTGCTTATCTTTAACTTTCATTTTTCCTATAATGTAGGTGGTTCTTATTTTTTTGTTATTAGATTTTTTTAAAGAAGATCGTATTATTAAAACGTAGGAAATAGGTATGTCAGAATTTTATTCACCAGCTCTCTGAGGGCACTGTTCGGGTCTCACGCATCTTCCGTCATTGCTTCTGACGTATCCATCCTCGCATTCACATCCGATCTTGCACATGAGGTTACAGAACTTGGGTGGGTTGTCGTAGTTGTCGCAAGTCAAAGGACATGCAGTGCCGCATCCATTGTAGCGTTCATTCTCTCCACAGACTTGTTCTAAGAATTATTAGCAATAAAATACAGTTAGAGCAGTGCTTCTCAAACTTTCAATACTGGCGCCCCCCTTTTCAATCACAATTTTTATCGCTCCCCTTATACATTAATAATGTACTGAATGTAATAATAATGCACTTTGACGCTAAAGCTACTATACGCGATCTTAATTATAAACCATACAAATTAATAGCATAAGTATTACAGTTTGTATACTTTTTTTTTGCAAAATAAATAAATTAATTAAGTAAGACAGTGCTTCTCAAACTTTCACTACTGGCGACCCAATTTTCAATCATAATTTTCATCGCCCTCCCCCCAATAATAATGTATTGAATGCAATAATAATGCACTTTGAGTATTAAATTTTGTATGCGTTACTTTTATATAATATATATTTTAAGCAAATTACTTTTAAGTAATAATTATAATGTTATGTTATTTTTCCTTTCTTATTTTTTAAATTGGGACTGATTGCAAAATGACATTTAATTAAAAATTTATTTCGTCCATCATGCATTTCTAAAAGTACAAATGTCATTAGAACAAGTAATATAAAAAATAAATTTTAAGTCAATTCCTACTTAGGCCAACAAAGAAAAACTTATTTTAGTTACTTTCTATTAAATAGTTTCAATTAATACAAATATGTAATACATATGACAGAATCACAATGTTAAGCGACAAAAGAGAAAGCGATTTTCCTTGCAATTTTTCCTTTTCTTTTCTATATATGGGGTATTGGAATATTCTTTTATCGTTGCTATTTATTCATTAATTAAATTTAATTAGTGTAAGAAAATAGTAAAGTAAAGAAGAAATCACACACATTCTTAGAAATTAGGCCATCTCGGATGGAATTCGAACTACCGTCCTTCAGATTAGAAGCCCAGCGCGCTATCCATTGCGTTACAGGGGACAGCACGAAAAAGTTTTCCTTTCTATAAATGCTTTTGGACTATAATTTTTGTTTGTTACTATTTATTCATTTTTTTAATTTAATTAATAAATTAAAATTTGAAAGAACTGTATTAACATGAAGTGTCACCCACTACAAGTTTTACAAAATGTATTTGAACTTGAATGAATGAATAGAAAGTATTTTATCAACGATTGAAAATTTGAACAAGATATATATGAGAGAGTGAACTTATAGTAGAAATTGAAAAAATAGTGTACTTTATGTTGCGCTCTCTCATATCCATCATATCTGGCATTCTCGCGAGCGTCTGCGTGAGTCTGGCCAAACTATCGGACGTCTGCGCAAAACATGTAATAATGCTGTACCTCGTACAATTCCAATCAGTCTTGGTCCATTCGATGCTTCTATAGCTACCAAATCTATCTTGAATGTACATTTTATAATTTGCACGTTAATTGTAATTCACACTGTTAAGTATTACTGCAGAAAATTGGAACAAAAAAATCATGGATAAATTTTTAAGTCGTAAGCGAACATTCGACGATAATAAAGCATCAACAAGTGCACAGACGAGCATAGTTCCGAAAATTAAATCAAGGAAATATTCTCAAGAATACTTGAATTTTGGATTTACCATTACTGAAGTAAATGGAGAGGAAAAGCCCTGTGTGTTATTTGCTCAAAAATATTGGCAGCAGACAGTATGAAACCTAATAAACTTAAAAGACATTTCGAAAACGCTTTATGGTGAGTACATTAACAAACCTCGAGAGTTCTTTGAATCAAAAATTAAAATCATATGGAAAACAAAAAACATTTTTTTAAAAAACTTTGTCAGTGAATGAAAAGCTTTACTTACTTCTTACAAAATATCATATAAAATAGTCAGATGTAAAAAGCCTCACACTATTGCCGAAGAGCTATTTTGCCTGCAGCAATTGAGATTGTAGAAACTATGTTTGGAGACAATTTTGCCAAAGAGTTGCAGTCCGTACCCCCTATCAAATGATACTATTTCCCGTCGAATTGATGATATCGCTTGGCTGAAGATGTAGAGCAACAGCTTTTCGGTAAGTTGCGTGATAAATTGTTTTCAATTCAGCTTGACGAGGCAACGGATAGCAATAAAGATGCTCATTTCATGGCGTATGTTCGATTTTGGGATGGTATGTCAGCTGTAGAAGAACTACTTTTTTGTAAACCAATAAAACTTAAAGCAACAGCAATAGTATTATTTGATATTTTAAATAATTTTATAAACGAGGCAAATATAGAGTGGAAAAATTGTGTCGGAATATGCACCGATGGTGCTCGTACAGTGTCAGGAAGATTTAAAAGTATACAAGCACTTGTGAAAACAAAAATCTCCACTGTGCATCTGGACACATTGTATGATCCACAGAGAAGCTCTGGTTTCCAAAGAAATTAGTCCTGGCCTGAATATTGTGCTAATGATAGTTGTGACTGTAGTAAATTACATAAAAATGAGACCCCTAAAATCAAGAATCTTTTCTGGACTTTGCAAAGACATGGGCGCAGTGCATTCATCGTTGCTATTTTATTGTGAAGCAAGATGGTTATCACGCGGGAAATTTTTACAACGTGTTTATGAATTAAGAAATGAAATTACCATTTTTCTAGGAGAAAAACCTACCGGAAGCTGAGAAATTTCGAGATGGTTTATTTCTGATGAAGTTGAGCTACTTAGTCGATATATTTGAGAAATTAAATATATTGAATCTTCAACTTCAAGGATCAAATGTACATATGTTTGACACGAGTGATAAAATTAATGCTTTTTGTAGAAAATTAGAATTATGGAGCCGAAATTTAAAGCAAAAAAAAAAACCTACAAATGTTTGAAAATGCGGATAAATGTGTAAAACTTACAAAACTGATGAACAACATGTGGAAGTTGTTTATAAAACTATTGAATATCATTTAGCTATGTTAGCAAAAAATTTTAAAAATATTTTTTGCTGAGGACAACTTGATAGCAAGTTACGAATGAGTGAGAGATCCATTTCAAAATACCCCAGAAGGGCTCTCCATTACCGAAGAAGAAAGTTTCATAGATTTCACATCTAGTGGCGAAATTAAAGGAAAATTTTGTAATAAAACTCTCTCTTTCAATTTTGGGCAGAAGTAGATGATGAATTTTCTGAACTGAAAACAAAAGCATTTCGTATACTTTTACCGTTTTCAACACCGTACCTTTGTGAAACCGGATTTTTCTGCGGTGGCTGCTTTGAAGACAAAATATAGATCTCAGCTAAATATAGAAAAAGAACTCAGAGTGTCAATTTCTAATATTAAGCCTTCATTTGAAAACCTTTGCTCTGCAAGACAAGCCCATGGAAGTCACTAATAATAATTAAACTTGCTCTTAAATTAGTATTAATAAATTAGTTATAAAATACATTGTGCAGTACTGATACATTTATAAGTACACTGGCTGAAGTACCCGTTCTGCGATTATTTTTTTAAAAAATAATACATTATTCTTGATATAATAGCTTAATTGTAAGAAGAGTAAAACCAAGTGCACAACAATGCATACAAAAAAATATAAAATGATTTTTTAAATGAATGCTCCTATTATAAATAGTTTAAAACGAACTGTAATTTTAAGCCTCACAGAATTAGCATTTAGAATTAATATTAAATAAGGAAAACGAATGAAAAATTCCAATGAAGAATAATTGTGTTATTTTTAATATTTAAAGCGAGAAACCTTCAAAATGTTTTAGCCCACTCCACACTAACGTTAATGGTCGCACGATCACTTCACCAAGTCACCCCAATCCTTTTTTTTATAATTATTTTTTCTGTGCTCTATAAAAATCACAATTGCAGTGAATAATTTAACTAAGAGAAAATATACTTACCTACTTTAAAGGACTTTTTAATTTTTCTTTGATGATTTGAGAAAAAATCCAATAAAACTAAAGAAACCGTTCCAAATGTGCGTGACCTTAATAAAGAACATAAATCACAGACACTTTTCACTAACAATACAAGAACGTTATTTGCAATCAAAACTGTCATATTTTGCTCACGTTATTGTAATTTTTCTATTCTTCGATGATCTACAAATAGTATGTGTAACCTTTTCTTGCTTGTGTCTTTTTGACAAGGCGAAGTGTTACATTTATGGCTTCTTAGTTTTCTTGATATCTTAATTTTCTTGATAGAGTTCTTTAGGCAGCATTTGAAAATTACAATTCAACTCAAACGTTTCATGTCTATCACTTTTGTCATATTTACTTTCGCTATCACGATTAATATGCATTATTTCATCAGGTTCTTCAATTGCTTGATCAGTTTCATCTTCCTTCAATAGAGAGATCACAGATGCCCATTTTTTTATATTCTGCTCATTTACATTTATAAACTATAATAAGTTGTACAAAACAGCAATTAAAACCACAAAGTTAATCGTAGGGGAAAGTATAGCATATTCATAGAAAATATTTCTGAACAAAAGTGGTCGTGAAGGGAACTCGATCAAAACAAGTACCTTGATTGTAAAAAACCGTTTGCCACTCTCAAAAAAGAGGCATAAATGTGACAAATTCATTTTAGTTTCCATTAAGACTGTCATATCGGAGGATACTGTCAAGAAACTGTTAACGAATAAACAGTTTTACCAGAATTTGGAGTGATTCAGCGCCTCATGCGACCGCTCCCATGAAAAATTTATTCGATACAAAAACATCGATGTCAGTTATAAAAAAATAATTGAGTAAAACGTTTTTTATAATGCAATTTCAGATTACTCATAAAATACATCTTGGCCAATTAATCCTTCAAAGTGCTCAATATGCTTATCCATACATCATAAAACTCATTTACATGGGGGAAAAAGCAACAGAAAAATATTATTTACAACTTTCCCAAAAGAAAAGTAGACGGAGTTAAGCATACCAGTAAGTTTGAAGGTCAAAGAGATGATAATCAAAAGTACTATTCAAGAGGTTACAAAAAACGTAATAAAAAAATCTCTCATCGCAGGATTACAGCAAAGCAAACAAAATATCTTTTTTTATTTTGTTTTGGGATCAAAGATAGCTAATGAGCGTTTGAAGTGGAATCTTTTGAAAGTGGAAAACCAGATGATATATATAATTTATATATATATCAGTGCAAAATGTGTATTTTTTATTTTATCAGAAAGCATTTTGTTTTACTTCATTCCAAAAAATAATTTTTTAAGCCTTTTATATTTTCAAGATGCTCGCGCCCCTCAGGGGGGCGCGCCCCACAGTTTGAGAAGCACTGAGTTAGAGTGTTAAAAGTATAAATTGTTTAAATAAGCTCAGCTGAGCTAACAAGTTTAAAGACTTTACATTATGATACAAATTTCATTAAAACGAGTAATACAATTTTTTTAGAGTCAATTCCTACTTAGATGAACAAAGAAATTTTTTATTTTAACTCCTTTTTATTAAATAGTTACAATTATTACAAATATGTGTATGCAAATGACAGAATCACAACATTAAGTGGCAATTAATTTTTGTTAATTATCATTAAATTATTGTATTGTCATCCAAAATAATCATGCATATAAAATTTCAACTCAATTGAGCGCTTTAAAATGTATTTTATTATTGATTGAAAATTCCACCAAGATAAATAAATAAATATATAGAAATTGTGAGCTAATTGTAGGAACTAAAAAAGAAATGAATTAAATGTAAAACAAGATATAATAAAAGCTCATAAAAAAGTTGCCCATAAGTTATTTATGAATGCTTCCATTTTTGAAGTTTTTCATAAAATTGAAAAAATTAATAATAAAAATGCTGGGAATCATTTTTTAACAAAAAAAGAAACTTGCATAGAAAAAAAAGTTTATGATCACTATTCAAAAATACAAATTAGCTAATTAAAATTTAATAAATTAATAAAATTTTTTCAATGAAAAAATGTATTATTACTCTATCTATATTTAAAATTACACATGCACACACACACATATATATGAATGTACATTAAAACAATTTCTGGATGTTTTTAAAAAAATAATTTATAATGGAAATTAGTAGTTTCTTCAGTGTTATTGGGAGAAATAATGAACTTCTCTAAGGTTGTATTATCAAAATCGAAGTTTACAATTGAAGTTGAATTAAATTTTGAAGTTTAAGGATCTTTAAGATACTCATATCTTAGTGGTCCAAAGATTTTAATATATTGTTGTATGTTTTGCTGTGTCTATATTCGAGATGGTTTCAATTTTCAAATTTTCAGAATCTATTTAATCAAATAAGGTAAAAAATATGCAACCTTTCAATTTATACAACCTGAATTTTAACCTTTTGTAAAATCCCCATGTTATACTTTTTTTCCGCGGCTGAAAAAAAACTACATTAGAAATAGTATATATATATATGAAATTAAAAGGTTTTTTTTTATATTCTTTTTAAATAATATATTTTTTATTCTGTTTAAAGTGCAATATATATATTGTATTACAAAAAATAGTCAGGAATAGAATATTGAATTGAATATATAAGCCATTAATATATAACGAGGGTTTATTTATATATGAGTTCAGGGACATGCAAATGAAATATATAGAATGTTATTTATTCTAGTAAAGAACATATTGATGAGACTTTTAATGAAATTGTCTTAAAGTATTTATGCCCTTTTTTACACAAATGTTTGCAGAAATTCGAAAAATATTTGAAGTATTTGAACATTTCGAATGTCAATAAAGATGACACAAACTTTTAAAGTATTCATTTTGTATAATATGCATTTTTTAAAGAAACTTTTTCTTAAAAATATTAATTTTTTCATTTTTTACGCTTTTAAATAATCTAGATTTTGATTCAAGTAAAAATGTTAGTTACTGTAAGTGTAAATATGAGTAGTACTAACCGGCTCTCCGAGGGCATTGTTCAGGCTTTACACATTTTCCGGCTCGGTTTCTCACGAATCCTTCTTTACATTCACATCCGATTCTACACATCATGTTGCAGACTCTAGGAGGGTTATCATAGTTGTCACAGGTCAAGGGACAATCGGTACCACAAGCGTTGAATTGTTCATTCTCTCCACAGACTTGTTCTAAAGATTGAATAAGATATATTACTTTAATATTTAAATAGTATCAGGGATAAACTCTGAAAATTCGTAATATACATATGTAATAATCCCCTCTATAGCATCCTTTTAATTAACTCTCTTAATAATATTGTATTATTACATCAGAAACCCCTGTCCCGCCCATTCTATCCAATCACAGCTATGATTACGTAATTCTCACGCGCTTGCACTGTTGGTGAAAAACCAAACTTCTTGTGTAATCCCGTGCTCTTCCTTTTTTGCCGTCATCATGTAAAAATGTACATAGCTGCTCTTCGTATATTTGTGTTGTGCCCTCCAAGATGTTGCTATTGTTTGTCTCCTGTCCACCTTGCTTTAATATCGTCCCAAGTTTGTGTGTTCTCGTCAACGTGAAAATGTACAGCAATGTTGTCCTAAACTTTTGATGTGTGCTTCGAAATAAAGATGAACGTCCACTGAAGATGTGTTTAATGAAAACCTACTAACACTCGAAAAAAATACTACACTCGGCCAATACTTTATATATATATATATATATATATATATATATATATATATATATATATATATATATATATATATATATATTCGAAATAAGAGTTTTAGTTAATATAATTTTTTTTCAATATAATATCATAATTGTTAACCTAAAACTAGTCAGCTATACCAGGGGTGGACAATTATTTTGGCTTGAGGGCCACAAAGGGAAGGAGAGGATACAGAAGGTCCGAACCTTTTTCTAAATAATTGCATTCATTGATTAAATTCGTATCTCAAAAAAAAATGTAAGTTGTACCATAACAAGTAATTAAAAAAATTAAGTCAATTCCTACTTAGGTCAACAATGAAAAAATTTATTTTAGTCACTTCTTATTAAATAATTACAATCAATATATATATATATATATATATGATGGAATCACAATATAAAGTGGCAAAATAGAAAGGGATTTTCCATTTTTTTTTTCAAATAGGGTGTTGAACTATTATTTTCATTTGTTACTTTTTATTCATTAATTAAATTTAATTATTCCAACAAAATAGTATAGTAAAAAGAGATAACATTCTCAGAAATTAGGCCATTCCAGGTGGGATTCGAACCCACAACCCAAGGTTTAGAATTCTAACGCGTTATTCATTGAGCTACAGGGACACGACGAGCGGTTTTTCTTTTTATATATGGTGTTGAACTATTGTTTTTGTTTGTTACTATTTATTATTTACTTAAGTAGAATAATTGAATAAATACTTGAAAAAACTGTATTAACATCAAGTGTCATCCACTACAAGTTTAAAAAATGTAGTTGAACTTGAGTGGATGAATAAAAAGTATTTTGATTAGCAATTGAAAATATTATAAGAGTGTGAATTAATAGTAAGAATTGAGAAAAGAAATAAATTAAATGTTAAACAAGATATAACGAAAACTCATAAAGATTCCCATAAACTATTTATGAATGCTTCCCTTTTTAAAGTTTTTGTTTTTCGTTCAATTTTGCTTTATAAATATATATCAAGAGCTCTTATAAATACAATTAATAAACTTAATAAGCGATTTTTATTACTATATTTAAAATTTTCATTTTCAAAGATTAGAAAATGAGCTGTGCTTTTAAATGTTTGCGAACAATGAAAAACCCTAAAATATTACCGTAAAATCCGGCGTCGCACTTTTAACTCAAAATACAATACCAAAATTTACAGATGCACGTTATAACGCCGGGTATAAAAACGACAGCTTTAAAATAAAAGAAAAAAGAGATGAATATAAAAAAATAGGCTTTTTCTTACATCAAAATATAGTTTATTTAAAAGAAATGATATACCTCACGAACTAAAAAAAGTCGTAGTTCTAGAAGTATAATATTTTTTCAAAAGCCTGAGATTATACTTCGACTAAATGACTTAAAAACATAAGAGCATTGCTTATGTACATTTGAAGTTTCTTCGTAGAAAAGCGGGTGAGCGTTATATGGCGAATATCCCTAAAAATACAAAAATACGGTTCGAAAGCACATGTGCGCGTTATACACCGGATTTTACGGTAATTAAAAAAAATTAATTTATTTTTTCTTTTTTAAAATTATTTAAAATATTTCAACACTTTCAGGATATACAAAAAAATTACTACTTAATATAAATTTATTCAGAATTTGTTTTTATTACAAATAGTTTTAAGGAAAGTCAATTTTTGAATTCAATATTAGATTTTGTTCTGAAATAATGCGTTTTTCGCTCATTGAATTCCAATTAAGTGATAAAAACAAGTTAAAATTATATTTACTAACCTAATAACAAGCTAAGTTTTTTGATTATTTTTTTTTTCAAATAAATGTTCATATTTGCAATTAAAAATTCAAAAGTTCTGATAAGAGGATTTGCTTTTACATATGATTGGGAAAAATGATAAAAAAATTTGTGAATCATTTTTTAACAAAGAAGGTAACTTGCCTCGAGAAAAATTTTCATGATCACTATTCAAAAATACAAATTAGCTTATTATAATTTAATAAATTACTGAATTTTTTTCTCAATGAAAAAACGTTTTACTACTCTATCTATATTTAAAACTACACGCTCATGAGTGTATAATGAAATTAATTCTGGATGTTTTTAAAAAGTAATTTGGAAAGGAAATTAGTAGTTTCATCACAGTGTCATTGGGAATTCTCTAAGATTATATTATCAGTAACGATGAGTAATATTGAAATTTAAGAATCTTTAAGACACATTAGAAACTCATAGTTTTAATATGCTGTTACATGTTTGCAATGAGCAAGACTATGCCTCCTATATTTGACATGGTCTTAAGTATCAAATGTTCGGTATAATTTTTAATGAATAATGCAAATTTTTTTAACTTATGCACCCCTGAATTTTGATTAATTGTAAAATCACCATGGAACGTCACTCTTTCCGCAACTGAAAAAAATTACATTAAAAAAGTATGGAATTAAAAGTCAAAGGTATTTTTTTTAACAAAATAAAAACTGTTTTTGTAAAATTTAAATTATCCTGCTCATAGTACAAAAATTATATTGCAAAAATAACCGTGCATATAATGTTGAAGCGAATACTTAAGCCATAAACATTTAATGATGGACTTTTTTAAGAGTTATGCAAAATGAAATATATAAAAGGTTGTTTATTCTTGTGAAGAACATATTGATGGGGCTTTTAATGGAAGCCGCCTCCTAAGGGATTTGTGCCTTTTTTATACATGTGTCAGCAAAAATCAAGCAGAGATCTGAAGAACTTAAAAGTTTTGAAGCCCATTGAAGGAGACACAACCTTTTAAAGTATGCATAGTAATCTGTATTTGCTGAAACAACTTAAAAAAATATGACTTTTTCATTTCTTTTGCCTTTATGTATATATACCAGGTGTATGCACATCAAATGAGACGATTGCTAACAGATGTCGTCACGCATATATGCAAACAATACGAAACCGTGACATGTGATTTTTTTTATAGTTTGATCTTTGATACTCATGTTTAGTTTACATTTGGACGAGTTTCAGCGTACATTGTATTTTTTTTACTGTATTGAAAATGTCGAATTGTATGCCTTCCGACCACGATTTGCGCACAGGATTAATTTTTTTGTTACCATCTGAAGAAAAATGCTGCCGAATCACATCAAATGTTTGTAGAAGCATACGGTGGCAATGCTCTGAGCCGTGCGCAGTGCTACAGGTGGTTTGAAAAGTTTCAAAATGGTGATTTCGATGTGAGAAACGAGGAGCGTGGCAGACCAGTAAAAAAAATTAAAACGCTGAATTGCAAGCATTACTCAATGAAGATGATGGCCAAACGCAAGAAGATCTTGCATAACAATTGAATGTTGACCAGAGCACTGTTTCTCGTCGTCTCAAAGCAATAGGCAAGGTAATAAAGATCGGTAGATGGGGACCACACGAGCTAACGGATCGTCAACAGGAAAACCGAAAATTCGTGGGCGAAATGTTGCTTGCCCGCTACAAACGCAAGTCATATCTCCATCGTATTGTTACTGGTGATGAAAAATGGATTTATTTTGAGAATCCCAAGCGTAATCGATCATATGTTGAACCCGGACAGCCGTCCAAATCGGTCGCAAGGCCGAATCGCTTCGGCCGCAAGACAATGCTGTGTATTTTCTGGGATCAGGAGGGACCAATCTATTATGAGCTTCTCAAACACGGAGAAACCGTTAATACTGATCCCTGCAAGAATTACTTAATTTAAACGATTCTATACTCGAAAAACGCGAGCAATATAAGAAACAGCAGCACAAAGTGATTTTCGTTGATGACAACGAACCTAATCACCGTGCTAAGCCGACCAAGGACATCGTTAAGGCGCTCGACTGGGAACCCTTAGCGCATGCGACTTATTCGCCAGACTTGGCTCCTTCCGATTACCACCTATTTGCATCATTGGGACACGCATTGGCTGACCAGTGCTTTACTTCTTACGAAAACGTCGAATATTGGCTTGATGACCGGCTGGCCTCAAAAGACCGATCATTTTTTTGGCGTGGTATTCAAAATTGCCCAAAAGATGGGGAAAATGTGTAGCTAGCGATGGATATTATTTCAAATAAAGAAATATTAACAGTTTTCCCATATTTATTGTGTTTTTCTTTAAAACAATCGTCTCATTTCATATCCATACACCTAGTATAATCTAGATTTTTTTCGAATAAAAACATAATTTAAAGTAAGAGTAAGTGTTAGTTGTACTGACCAACTCTCCGAGGACATTGTTCAGGCTTTACGCACTTTCCCTCTTGGTTTCTAACGAATCCTTTTTTGCATTCGCATCCTATTCTGCACATCTTATTGCAGAATATGGGAGGGTTATCATAGTTGTCGCAGGTCAGGGGACAATCAGTACCACAACCATTGAATTTTTCATTCTCACCACAGACTTGTTCTAAAGATTGAATAAGGTTTACTTTTTTAATTTTAAAAAGGTATTAGGGATAAACTCTGAAAATTCACACATAAAACATTCGAAATAAGTTTTTCTTAAGGTAATTTTTTTCAACATAATATCATAATTATTAAGCTAAAACTAGTCAGCTATACCAGGGTAGACAATAGTGTTGGCTGGAGAACCTCATTGGGGAGGGGAGGATACAGAAAGGCCTAACCTTTTTTTAAATGACTGCATTCATTTATTATCCTTGTATCTTAAAAAATGTACCATAAAAACCAATAAATTAATGTAAATAAAATAGTGATAGTTTTATTAAATTTATTCACTGTACTAATTTCATATCATCTATAGCTGAAAGAACATTTAATTTTATAATTAGTTTAATGATCTAATTGTACCCTAACCCAATTTTCTTTCGAGATCAGTAGGGAGATTGTAGCAATATTAACAGTAATGGGATAAAAGAGCAAATTGAGTTTAAGCTCGCTTTTCATAATATCCTGAAATTTTCTTGTGACCTCGTCCTCTCTTAGTAGAAACACTTTCAGATACTTTATTTTTCTAATAACGGAATTCTATTTTTCTAATAGAATACTCGAGAAGAACATTTGGTCGCGCACGGGAACGAAATTTTGGTTTAAAGCGAATTTTCTGACTATCTTGGTGAGTCGCTATGTGTCCACTCCTAAGCTATACTATTTAAAATTATAATTTTATGATTAAGAAAGAAATCTCAACATTGAGTGTGAATTTAAAAAATTGTGATTTGGGTATTTCAGCGTTTCTCAAACTGTGGGGCGCGCTCCTCTAAGGGGGTGAGGTGGGCGCGAGCATATTGAAAAGTCGTAAACAAAATATTGTTTCAAAATTATTAATTTACTGAAAGTAAGCAAAAAGAATACATTCTGACATAATAAAAAATAAAATGCATTTGCACTGATGTAATAAAGTTATAAATGCATTACTGTATGCACGCAACGTATTTTATAATTAATTTCACAATGCTATTAGAACAAGTTAAATAATTACCAGTGAACCCATGAGCTTGTCATATATAAAATTATAAACAAAAGTTAACACTTTTCTTGATAATTTGAATGATTTATAATTAATCTCTTAACTGCAGTTAAAAAGTTCTTCGATTTGTTCCACAGTGCCACCATTTTTCACGAAGGCACTCGTGTGAGATGAGTAGGGTGTGTGAAGGAATAGATAAGCAACTCTTCTGAAATAAGTAAATCCTTCGCAAACACCGTCAAAGTCCTTTTATTGCATTCCAAAGCCTTTGGAGTAATTTTATGGATAGCAGTGCACATAAAAGATCTTACTTCAAAAAGACGTATATATACGTCCGGGAAATTAACGCTTTGGGTGAGCGAGACGTACGCCGGTGGCACTTAACAGGTTAAAGTCGTATTGTAGCCTTAGCGTCCAAGTGTAGTATTATTGAATTCAATGCATTGTTTTTGTTAAGAAGGGGGGCGATGAAAATTAGGATTTATTACTGGGTCATAAATTTTGAAAGTTTTTTAAAAAAAGCATTGTGTTACATATTTCTTTTCCAACAATTTGTCTTATTCATGCTTGCTTTTAAAGTGTTTCAGAAACAGTTATAAATTAGGCATAAAAAAATTTATCCCCTTATCATTTTCTCATAAAAAAAATTTAGGTATATATTCGCTTGGTAGTTGAAGTTAAATATATATAAGATCTTAAAGATAGAGTTGTTGAAGGCAAAAAAAAAAAACAAACAAACATATTTGATTGAAGAGGATCAATACATTAATAAGAGAACATTTTCTTCCACATCGGTATTTTAAAAATTAAATTCATTGAATACAAACCTGGTGCATTGCTTGAGCATTCCTCTGGCAATACGCATGATCCATCATCTGATTTGACGTATCCAGGATCGCAGTGGCAACCGGGATTGCACATCAAGACACAGAATTTGGGTGGGTTTTTGAAGTTCTTGCAAGTCAAGGGGCAAGCTGTCCCACAGGACTCATAGTGAGAGTTTTCTGGACATTCTTTTAGTAAGAAAGAAGTAAGAATGAAAAATAATATTAATCAGCACAAAAAATAAAAATTTCAAAATTTTACAAATTTGAAAAAAGTATATAGATTACCTGTTTTAGAATGTCAATTGACTACTGAGTAAATATTTAAACTTTAATTTTAAAAGCTAAAACCTTTTTAATTTACAAATCATATATGAATGTTAATGCCATAATTTTAGTGTGGGATTTTATCCGTATCTAATACTACAAATGATAGTATGCTCAATTTTAAATAAAAATGGGCTCTAAAAAGAAATGAAATTACTTTTACAGATTCTTGTTGCAATAAAAGCATTAAATAAACTCCTTTCGTTTATTTCCACTTCTTTTTTTAAAAAAAAATGTTTACTCCTATTAAGGACAAAATGTTTTCGAAACCAAAATATTATTTAATAATGCAAGACTTAAGAATATTTTTTTTAAAAAAATAAAGCTATTTCTAAAAGATATGTTGAATTTTGTTGCACTCAACAATATAAAAAGTTAAAAATATCTCGCTAAATATAAACTTACTGAAAAACAAGTGATGACAAAAATAAAATAGGGAAAATTTATATAACGTAAGAATATATATATAATTCAAAAATATCTTCAAATAAAACACCTTTTAATCATAATAGTTCATTTCTGGTAAATACGATGCTTGCTTAATAATATTTAATAAACAAGAAAACATTTAAATGCAACATATATTACAATATGACTGGATAAACCATTTCACACCACTATTTTATATTACAATTGTGACTAAACTTGCGCGCTTTTCTATTAGAAATTGTCTGTCTCTTTAAAGGTTTAACATCAGATCTTACGAACCGGCTCCCATTAATTTGTATATTTTTTTAAAAAAACCATTAAATAATTGAAAGCAATAATCATTATTAAAAGAGAGATAAATCTATGAAATCTACAAAAATCTATTTATTTTTATTTTGTGGTGGTCATGGTAATGCACATAAAAAAATATCTCATAAGCACAAAAACAAACTTGTAGTATTTAAGATGTAATTATAAAAGTTATTATTTAGCTTGATTCTAATTTCTTATTTACATATTTCTTATTTAACAAATTAAGATATTAAATATTTTTTTTATTATGTGAAGGAATACCAGTTGTTTATGTTTTGTTTTTTATTTAGTTCAATCTAAATCAAGTTCATAATAACATATAAATAACAAATATATATATATATATATATATATATATATATATATATATATATATATATATATATATATATATATATATATAAGAAAAAAAGAAAAATGCAATGAAATTTTTTCATTTTTTTCCAATGGAGAAATAGAGGAAAACAAATAATGCATTTTTCATTAATTTAACTGATATGATATCACTTGGATTGACTTATCTCAAGTGCTTGAGTTTTAATACTTACCTTGGAGAGCGAAAGCTCCAGCTACAAGTGCTAAGAACACAAAAAACTTCATGATGTGAATCAGCAGAGAAGTCAGAGGGAGTTTTACTCAAAAGGAAGTAGAACCCTATCACTCTTAAATATATATACGTTATATATCAGTACACTTTGGAACCCACGCGCTTAGAAAAACTTTTTCTGACTGTCATTACACGTTGGGAATCCACATGTGTGTCTTAAAGAGATAACAATGTTTTCATAGGCTAAAAAAGTTTCTGTATTAGGTGGGTAATCCTTTATGAATTTTATTTTAAAATCACAGAGAGTTTCTTGAATTTAAACTGTTGAAGTTCTGAGAAATAAATTGCGATGCATTTTAGATTGATCAATATTCAGTGATTGAAAGCTTGTAAGACAGATTTGAACGCTATTAGGGTTTTAAAACGGATTCAAACTGAAACCGGTTAATTGTTTTTTTTTGTTACATTTTTCCTATTATTAAAACCTGAGTTAAACTGAAAAGTCTCGAAAGTAAATTATTTATATTACTTTTTAAATGATAAATGATACTATTTTTCTACTCTTATTCGTGAAACATTTACATTCATGAATAACAGAAGATGATCAGAAAAAAGTATACATTGTATACACGAATGAGCAACGTTTAAATATTAAATTAACCACCAAGGGTGGCATTAATAGGAAAGAGGGAGGGGGAGAATGGTGAGCTGCAATCGCTCTGCCATGGGCAACCCAAACATGTTTTGTGGGAAGAAGTCTAGCAGACTATTCCATCCTCTATTTATTTGCAGTCATGAGGTACTAATTGAATACCTGAGCCTTATATGAACTAACGTTATCTTCCTTAAAAATTAACAGGGGGCCAACTGCCTCAGTGAAGTGCCTCATACGGGGCTTTAAGAACTCATCCCTATACCTCAGAACAGTCGAGGTGTGTTCCTGAAAGACGTGCAACTGCGCGAATCCATACAAAACCACGTCATAAGACCACGAACTCTGTAGTGGTCCATTTTTATGATGTTAGAGGGATGGCACCAGGTGTATGCTTCTCTTCATATGGTAACATATCTAGAATCAGTGTTCTACTAATCCTCTTGGGGGAAATATTCTTTAAGTGTGATTTTAGTTTAAAAAGCACTTTCCGTAAAGACAACTTGATTTTATGCAAATGTAACTACTATTTAAGTGCCAATCGTTTAGTATGCGATATAATGGTTAAGCGTTCATTGTTAAGCTGAATTCCAAGAGTTAGTAGACAGTGACTGGGGCTTGCGCACATTAAGATTAATATTTAACGTAGAATTCATCAGAAAGTGATTAAGTAACGAAACTTGGAGATGACCATACTATCAGGCTTCAAGAAGAACAATTCAAGGAGCTTTAATCAAGATGAGTAGTTTGGATAATTTAGTAATATAATTTCGGGTTAAGATGTCTTACTGTTCCCAAAGTTAAGTTATAAAAGGGCATTTCGTAAAATGTTAAAGGTTAAATAAAATTAATTACTCTAAGATCAGAGGCCTGCTGCTTCTTCGAATCCTACCACACGAGCTCCGGGTCGAGACAAATTGAATCTTGATTTATTAATCAGGAGAACACAGGTCCATTCCTTCCATGTCCATGGATGATGTGGCCTGGACTGGATCAGGTAGTTAGGCAGGCTCTTGTTCAACCTCATAAAGATTTGGGCCACTAAGCTTTTAATGAAGAGTATGCCATAAAACCGATGTTATAGATGCAGCGGAGATCTAAATCGCGAGCTGTATAGTTGTCGCACCTTTATTGTGCCTTCAGTTTGAAGTCAAGTAGGCTTTTGTACTCTCTGATTTTAGTCCACTGAATATTGTTCCGTTTACCTAAGACTGGTTCCATACTATGGAAGCCACATATTGGGACGCATTGAGCAATGTTTCTATCTCCTGTTGGGATTAGGTTGTTGAAATCTCTCAACTATATTCGCGGTCATAATACATTATCTAAGCGTAGCCTTTCTGCATTGCTTGTAAAAGCTTCAAAAATAAGCACAAGTTTTCAGAATCACGAGCAAAAATACGTTCAGAGTATTATTTGAAGTATATATTTAATACGTTTTTAGTTTGCATAAAGTAAAATATAGAGAGAACGAATCTGATTAGATAATTAATTTTAAAGCATCTTTTCTTTATCATATATACATTTTTATGAAAAACTGTTCAATAGTATTTAAACAATCTATGTGAAAGTTTGTTTGTTCCTTAGCTTTAGCACACCAGTTTGCTACTATGTATAGAATTATACATTTAAGAAAAAAGGATTATAAGATAAGCAGCACAGATGAAAAAAAAATTTAAAAATGCATCAGAAATTGAATACGAAAATCAAAAATCTAAGTGAAATATAAACTATACATTTTAAAATTTATAAGCCTTTAAATTAAAAACATTTTTTGTTACCTTTTATATTGTTTTCATTTTTCCGTGAACTGTTTTATAAACATTTTAAAAGTTGATGGGGCTTCAATGGAATTTTATTGATAATCAAACTTGAATCTTTCAAATTGCAAACAACAGGCATAGATGTTTAAGTGCCAAATGGTCTACTTGGATAAAATGCAAAAGCCGATTTACTTAGTGAATGTGTATTTTATTGTTTTTTTATTCACAATTTTTATTGTTTATTACGCTTTAGTTTCTTGGTTCATTCAGAAATATCTCAATTATTGAATTTTCAAGGTCATTAAGTGTATTATCACTATCTGTAGATAAGTTATCCATGTAAGCAATCTTGCAGGAACTGAAATGATAATAAAAGTGATGAACGTATCATAAAACATATTTAAAAGTATAACGTTCGGTTATTTAACTTTTATTCGTTCATAGAAAACATTTTTTTACTAATTTAAAGCTTATATTTTAACTAATCTAAACTACTTGTAGTAGCTATAATATTTATCATAATTATACTTAAAAATTTTACAATCCTCAAAACTTAAACGTGGCATAATTAATTCATGCTATACGTATACTTTTTAATGTACAGTTATTTGTTAATAAAATTTGATGGATAGTTTTGAAACTCCAGAATACTACTAATCAGGAAAAAAGATCACCAACAACTGAGCATTAATATAAACAAATACAGAAAAAAAATAATAATCAATATCTAAAATGGATTTATTTTTTGAACAGGAAAATATTTATATGAGAAATAATGTTTTTCTTTTCAAGTTATTTTTTTCTTCTCTAAGAATTTTTATTAGTTGAAAATTATCAGTTTTGTGGCATGTGGGTACTATGTAATATATGCAATTTGTCAAAAAATAAAAAGGTATTAAAAACTAGTGTATTTAAAAATGTATAAGATACAACTAATCACTTGAAGAAAATAGAGAATATGCATTAAAGGTGCTATATATATAATACGTTACAAAATAATGTGATTCATATTAACATAGTACTGTTGATACTTCAAGAATGCTAAGCATTTTGGTAAATTAAATTTTAGTAAAATGAAATATTCATATTTGAAGAAATTTTTGAGAATCCTTAACATGTTTTGATAGTTTTCCTGGATGATTTAAGAACCTACCCCAACAGATTACAAACTGAAAATTTTACATCCGTATCATGGCAACGGATGTGTGGTAGGTGGTATTTCTTTTGGATAGAATCTGGCAATGAGAAGATGAGAAATTTTCTAGAAAAATCCCCTCTATTGTACATAAAAGAAAATAAGTAAAAATAAACTTTATGGCCCTTTTTCATTTTTCTTAGTAAATATCATTTTCAGTACCTCTTCTAAATTTTCTCTTGAGAAAACTTCATTGCTATTGTTCCTAAAATATGCATAAAGAGAATTCAGGGAAACAGCAAGTAAATTTTAACAGTTAAATGTATAAAGTAAATTTCAGGGGATCTGTAAGTGTGGTAAGCTATGAGTTTATATAAAAACAGTTGCTTTTTTTAAATTTCACAGAAAAGTAGAGTTATTCATATAAAAAATAATACAAAATCCTTGTAAAGATACTAAATTGCATGTATAATTAGATTATTATTTTAAATGAGCACTGCGGGAGTGGCAGAAAATGTACGATAAACCAGTTAAACTTTTTTAGTGGTTTCATGTGTTTATCTTCCATAGTTGTTGATAATTTCGTTAACGATATCCAGGAAAACCTAGCAATGTTTAGGATAAATTGTTTATCCGACTCTTTAAGGCGACGGTCGGTCGGTTAAATGGAATTAGAGTTGTAAAAAGCTAACGTTTTTATACGTCTCAATGTAGCTCCTAGTGAGGTCGAATGACTGCGAAAGTTTAAATCAGAATATTCTGTGTCTAGAGGATTTTTTCTAGGTTGGACGTGAGTTATAACACATACAAAAGACCATTTTCTAGCTCTTTAGCCGGGAGGAGGAGAAACATTTCTGATCCTCAGCAATGGATCATTTGTACCATCAGAAACATTAACCTTTGCCACTACGACGCGAAGATGCCTTCACGATAGTAGAAGAGACCTGTTGGTATGTCTCTCTGAAATAGCGATAGGGAGAGAGAGAGATGTTGGGCAAATAGAGCGCGTATTCTTGACCAGATATCTAGGACGCTTCACATATGAGTTAAGAGAAAATAAAGCTAAAATCATATTTTTTTGACACTTTGAGGTTTTTACATTTTCAAATTGTATAAATTTTAACCTTTCTAAAAATACCTTACTTTAACCTCTAGGGTAATTAGAAGCCCTTAAAACCTACTTTTAAATAATCGTTGAAACTGGGCCACGCCCATTTGAATATCGAGAAAAATGTAAACAAAGTACTTCGTTTTTGTTTAAAAGTTGAACGTCTGATATAAACCAAAACATGTATCTTTTATTGTAAATTGAGCCTTTTATTTTTTTATTTCCTAGCCGATTAGAAGTCTCACAGTGTACATTAAAATTAATTTACTCAAACTGTAAATTTTGATGTTCGATTCACCGTTTCTGAAAAACTACTATTCACAGGTTTGTAAATTTTTTATGATACATTTATAATGATAGATAATATATACTGAAATAATCTTTTTGTAAAAAAAACTCAAACATTTATTTTTTACAAATTTTTCATGTGAAAAATGGGTCAGATTTCGCAATGTTTGATAAAATATTTCATAAATTATTAAAAGTTTAAAATTAGCTAGAAGCTCCCTTCAGTATAATGAGAAAGGTGTACTTTAATTATATAAAACATTTCAAGAATGTACATATAACAGATTTTGAAAAAAGGTACATCGAAAACAGCCAATTTAACATTGTCAGTATATATATATAGAGGTTTCCAACTCCTCTTAATATATTTACACTGAAGAACGATTCAAGACGTCTGCTGAAGTCGAGGGAACAACGCACCACAAATATAAACCCACAACATTGTTGAAAGCTCAGTTGCACAGCGGATGGAATCATGGTTTGAGAAGAGATCTCTTTCGGGAGTTCATACTGACCTATATTGTTCTGTGTAGGAACTCTGAGTGGCGTGAGATAGCTGGGCGAAATCCTTGATTGATATTTCCACTGATATGCTGCTGCTACAGGTAATGAATTAATTTTAAGACGGATAACAATGCACGACCTTACCTAGCTGTGTTTCTCATGGTTATCTTGAGAACTCGTTTTAAAGCGAATGAAATAGAGAGCTCAGTCTGCAGACCTGAATCTGATTGAGAATTTCTGTAACTACCTTGTTAGACATGTTGATGTTTTTAGTCCTTCTCCTAGGTCTTTATATGAGCTGAAACAAAGAATAAATGTATATCTGGTTCAATTTAATTGTCAGTATAGCAAGTCGATGCCATCAATGCACTGTAGTTAAGGGTGGATACCCCTTCTTTATTCAAGTCATTTTTTGTAATAATTCCACAATCTTTTTCCACATAAAAGTGTGAACTGGGATGTACTTTTTTTTCCCAAGAATAGACTTTTATGCCAAGTATGCTTTTGTGTTGTTTTGTGTTTGGGTTAAATTTATGAAAATTTCTGTATTGCACACAAGAATTGAAAGAATTTTTTTTGCGTACGTTTCTTCCAAATCTCTTAATTCTATGTTTATTCATTTTTGAAATTAGGTACTAAAACAAATTGTACCTTAAGGTATCCGACTACGTTCGGAACCGTGATTTGTAAAAGCGTGTAAATGGATAATATTTCTGATATTTAGTGTCACTTAGATTAGAAAACGTGCATAAAATTGTTTTAAAAATAGTATTGCAATAAAAAGTTATTTAAGTAAAATATTTTGACGAAAAATGAACACAGAATGACCAATTTTCAAAATGTTCTCTTTTTGTGAAAACTGCATCTATTATAATAATATTTGGCCTGTATATAGCTCAGATCTCTGTACAGAGGTTCAACTAAAATTTTTGAAATATATATCTTAGAAGTGGGTTTATCCATGTTTTACGACAGTAAAGGGGACAAATTTTAAGAAAAAAAAACGCCGATAATTATTTAAATGGTTGTAACTCTGAAAATAATATGAATCAGAATTTTTCAAAAGTCATAGTTGAGCCTCTGTTCAGAGGTCTGAGCTATATACAGGCAAAATATTATTATAATAGAAGCACTTTTCACGAAAGGAGAGCATTTTGTGAAAAAGGGTTATTCTAAGTTAATTTTTTGCAGAAATATTGTATTTAAGTAATTTTTTTGTCAAAATATCCTTAAAACAATTTTATACACGTATTCTAATCTAAGTGATACTAAATATCATGAAAATTATCCATTTATGCGCTTTTTTAAAATCACGGTTCCGAACGTAGTTGGATATCTTAACTTTTGTGACCATTCTATGTATGTAGGATCTGCAAATGCAAAATCTCTGGCATTGCAGATAACGATGGTGTTGAACCACCTAAGTGAATATTTACTGGCAAAAGAAGTAAAGAGGCCGAGGAGTTATGCGAATTATGCCAAGGAGTAATAATAATGAAGATGATTAAGCTATAGTATACCTTTCCATTTTATAATGTCTTTATATGTTAAAAACATCTAAAAATGTCTTTTCTAGTCTCTATATACAATTAAGAGTTTAAGAGATCCACATTTAGAAGTGAGCTCATTAGTTGTGACTGGATATAAATATAAATTCTTGTATTAGAATTTGAAGTAAAATTATGCAAGATGCGTGGAATTACTATCTAATCGAACATTGTTTAAAACTATATCTTATTTTAGTACCTAAGTATTCCTCAATCTGACTATTTCAAGTGTTAAATAATGGTGACTTTTGAAAATGGTAAGAAAAGAGGAAGATAAAGTGATATCAAAGACGACACGGCTTCAGAGACAATGAATTTAGTTATTTTCTTTTGTTTTTATTTTTCACTTTTCACAATTATTTTTGTATAATGAGGCGTACATGTATGATTTGTGGAAATCTTTTAGAAGGATTCTGATGTTTTAAACTAAAGCAAGGAGGACACTTCATGTTAGGATATCCCCCCCCTCCTAATATGTAGGATTTGTATATCCAAAATCACACTGTGTTGCTCATGCAACTTGTCTGAGATAGTCAGATCGAAACCCACGAAATTCATCGTGACAATGGGCTAGATGTACGCCTGTCGTTGGCCTTTAGCCTTGAGCGCCTTACAGGTGAAAGTACGATTTAGCTCCTTGAAATTCCCGAAGGGACGATAGAACATTACGATAGATGGCACCACCTATCTCCACCTCCACAATTTAGGCATGGAACTGAAGAGGAGGAAAATTTTCCCCAGTTCCCTGCACTCATGATTCAGCCCACAAGACTTTCGGACCCACTGATTTTACGAGCACGTACACCGTGTGTACTTGGAGGGTATTTGGCGGTACGGGCATCGAACCCAGACCTTCCGGTTCGGAGTCTGGTTCTCTAACCACTAGGCTACCCACGGCCACAAAACCGCTATTATTGCAAGTAATGCAAAGGATGCTGGTGTAGAGCCCCACGAGTGAATATTTAATCGAGAAAGAAGTGAAGTGAAAAGAGAAGAAAGAGTTAATTGACGAAACTTCTACTATTGTTTACCATCCTGTTTATTTTTTCAATCCCGAGATTTCGGGATTATATTTTTCAAATCCCAGTGTTCCGGGATTAGGATTGGACTATTTATGAAAAATACTTACACGTTAGCATAGTTGAAATTACATAATAAAACATAATTGAAAATTGGTTTATTATTATTATTTATTAAAAATTTCAAACAACTTAATTCATCATGAAAAGAAATAAAAATAGTACATAATGAAATTTAAAAAGCATTTCTTCATTTCTTGTGTTTCTGTAAATAATCCTTTGAAAAAATACAGCTCGTTCAGCGTTTGATTATTTAAACGGCTTCTTATTTTTGTTACAAATTGTCCTGCAGAAGAAAATGCTCGTTCAGACTCAACACTAATATATATATAGGTTTTATCGTCATTAAATAAGAATAGATTGTTTGCAGGTAGTCACCACGTCTCCCTCCTTTTTCAAAAAGAGACATTTCTTTTTGAATTTTTGACGATAGTGTCTCAAATCTAATAGATTGAATTGGTGCATATTTCTCTTTGATAACTTTATCTAGTTCTTCTGCCACACTTAAGAGTTTTTGTACACAAATTGATTTAGTTATTGAACCAGAATGTGATTCAATTTCAAGTGTTGCCTCATTTGAAATAGAAGATCCAGTTGCATGAGCTATTAGTAATGCAATAAGATTTGAAGCGTCAAATCTTTCAAGCAGATCTATTATAAATTTATAGTATTTAATTGAAGAAAAAACTGTGATAAAGTCTATTCCTGAGACGTTGCTTACATCATTGTGAAAGTATTGCAGTAAACCACTTAGATCTGTGCGACTTTCTTCCACACGAGAAATGGGGCCGCGGTAGCCGAGTGGTATAGGTATCGGATCGTGGCTTGCCTTGTCATGAGTTCGAGCCCAGTACCACTAAAGACTCGCCGTGTAGGGCAGCGATGCAAGTTAAATCTGTCGAGAGCTGAAACGTTCTCCCGTGGTGTGGTAGTTAGGAGAGGGGGGACACGAGAAATGAGAGTTGCATATAGTTTTTTACTTGCACACACACACACACACAAAATTCCGCTTACATATTTCATAAAAATATATAAAAAATAAATTTACATGTAAAAATACATAAAATTTTTCTGAAAAATAAACTCTTAGAAAATTTTGATGAAAAAAAATTCAAAATGTAATTTAGACATTAACTATTTAATCCCGGGATTAGCTATTTAATCTCTGGATTTCGAGATTTGAAAAAACACCGGGATCCGGGGTTTTCAGGATCCGACTGCAAATCCTAAATGCAACGATCCATAATTTAACTTTCCCTTTGTAAATACGTATGCGTTGCGCCCTAACAAAATGTTGTGTGTATAAAAAAGTCTTTTCTCTCTCTCTCTCTCTCTCTCTATATATATATACATGTGTATGTGTGTGCAAAGAGAAAGAGAGAATTACGCTACATGGGGACATAGTTGAAGTACGAAATATGCAAATAGTTGAAAAAAAATTGTTCAAAAAGAATTAAAGTACTTCCCCTTGATTTATCTACAAATTTGGGGAAAAAACTATGGTAAAACTGAATGTCACGAACCTTGAGTTACCTTTACATATAAATAAAGAATAGTTATAAAACATTTTAAACATAAAATGATAGTTCTTTTGAATGAATTACTATACAATTATTTTGAAATATAAGTTTTTAAAGATGGCTCGCATTTCTGGTATTCATTCCGATTTTTGTTTTGTTTTTATTATAAATTAAATAAAACATAATTAAAACAACTTTAAGCTGTACTAATGCAAAAATATAAAGCTTTAATGAAATCGTTTGATACTTTTGACCACTTACATTGATGTCAAAATGTTAAATATTTTATCTTTTATTGTTTTAGAATTTCTTATAAAGCAATGGGTCATGATAGAGCTACTCACAAAAACCCGTTGGGCCGCAGGTCGAGTATCACTAATTTAGAGCACATGTATTTTTTAAAAAAGTAATTTAATAGTCCATAGCTTTGTTTGCTTTTAATTCTTACGTATTATATATCTTATATATATATATATTTAAAAATAAGAACTTTAATTTCCTTAAGATGCATTAAACCTGATTATTTTACTTGATTTTTCAATAGTTAAAAGGAAAAAGAATGCTTTATAAATTATTTGAAAGAATTTTTTTTGGAAATTATTTTTTTAAAAAAAGATTTGTTGTTATATTGTTGTTATTCGCATAATAAACTTCATTTAGGAATTACAATTCTCTAACAACATACATTTTCCTTTAATTGGTTAACTTCTTGTTATTTGTTTCACAAGGATTCTTCTATATTTTTGAGACAATCACTTGAAAGAAATACATTAGTAAATGATAGTCTAAATATACTGAAGAGAAATATAGAATTTAAAGACATAAATTAGTTTTTAACTGATTAAATTATTTACGCAACTTTTTCCAAGAAAAGGATTCTTTTTTATTAATTACAATTCGAGGATAAATACAAGTATGTTACGAATACGCAGCAAGTATAATTGAAATTCCAATTTTACCAAATTGTGAGCTAAAATATCTGTAATATTTTTCTTTTATGCTTTAGAAATTTGAGTTATGAAATTTGAAAACAAGAATCTGTACATTTAAAGCAAAAAAAAAAAAAAATCATAAGAAATGACAACAATATTTATTTTACACTAATCTTTATTTTGAATATCATATAAAAAAGTAGGAGAGGTAATTTACAACTATAATAACACAAAGGGCTCTAATTTATCAAATGCTTTTATAGTCTTTGTTCAATAAATAATTATACATTTTTAAGTGAAGAATATTTATTATTTTTTTTATCAATACGTAACTTGTAAGGAGAGGTATTTTTCCTTTATAGCGGACATTATTTCAATGGTATGGAATAATTTTTCTTTGAGGCATTGATTTTCTTCATGTATAAGCTGTTAAAGAAAAAAAGAGGCATGGATTAAAACAACTGCAAAATATACACATGAATTGTCCTATTTAAATCAAAACATTTTAATCAATGAAAAAACAGTTTAATGAATTTTTTGTTTGTTTTAAAAACTCATTCAGACCCTTTGAGTTTAATTTGACTTAATAATAATGTATATGTCAGATTGTCTTCATATGGTAAACATATCTAGAATCGGTGCTCAAATTTGTAAATGGTTCTATTCGGGTTCTTCTAGTAATCGTTTTGGGGAAAATATTCTTTAACTGTGATTTTAGTTTAAAAATCTCTTTCCTGTTTAAAATACAAAGAATAATTTACTAATTCTGCATTCATATGAATATTACTTTTTTAATAATAGAAACGAAATTCAGATTTTATAATTAGGAATTAACTATAAGTTGTATTCAAAGCTCAGTTTGATAAACAAGTCCAATTTTCCGAGTTCCTAAGCATCGAGGCTCAAAGTCCTCTCGTTGGCGTGGTGTGATTGGTTAAAGAGGGGTTGCCAGCTCAGGTGTCGTTTTCGTTAATTGACCGAGGCTCAAAACTACGAGTTCCGTTGCCAATCACCCAAGGGTTCTTTATAGTGTAACGTTGAAACACTCTCACTCACCCCAGTCCCTACAGCAAATAACTGTTTTAATACTCAATAGTTGAAAGAAAGCTGATGCAGTTCTAATGAAATGAATTTACAAATTTAATTCTAAGAAATTGCAGATGCAATTAATATGAAACACAATAAGTTAAAAAAAGAATTAATTCTCGCTTTATAACGTTTATAAAGGAAGATTTAAAGGGACACGGTACGAAACAATTGACAAAAATCGGTCAAAAATTCAAATCTTATTTTTTAGCCTAAATTATACTTTATATTTATTTCTGTAACCTCACAAGATTTGAAGGCTCTAAACTTAACAAACGCTGAATTATTATAGCTTTTATGTTGGTTTTTGTTCAAATTTTTAAGCGGACTTATCTCAGAAAGATAAAATAACTAGTTTGTCTTCATTTAAAATGATAAGGAATTTTTTCAATTGTGCCTAAGGCTTTGAATTTTTTTACCTATTGCTAATAGTACATGTAAAAAAAATTGGTATGCATTTTTGAAGCAAAGCAAAACTTATTTTTTAAAAAATAATTGAACTCAGAATGTATACTTTTTTTTAAGGAATTTTCAATAAGCATTCATAAAAAGAAATATTATGCGAATGCCAATCATGTTATCGCAAAACCCATACTAACTTTTGTTATACTTGGTTTGATGTACTTGTAAATCAAATTTCATGCGTGTATGTAAATTTTTGTTGGAGGAGTAGCATTTTAAAATCACGTCACAAATTTTAAGTTTTTTCCTTAAAAAATTAAATGGTTAGCTTTTTATGAAATTTTGAGCTTAAAATCTGTTTTACATATAGTGTACACACATAGGAGGCAACCAAAAAAATTTGAAAATCCTTATATTAAAAATTTTAGTGTAAATCGTACCATGTCCCCTTAACAATTTTTTTACTTTTTCTAAATTAAAGAAAAATTACTTTTACTATAAAATGTCTAGAGACTGTATAAAATATTGAAAAATTGTATGATGTAAATTTTTAAGCAAGAATGTAATTAGATATTAGACCGCGCGCGAGAGAGAGGTATGTATATAATTATACAGGAATACCTCGACTTAACGCGAATTCGGAGTTAGGCGATTTTCAAATCTCGTAGGTTCGTCTTCTTTTTTTATTCATCCTTAAAACTCAGGAGAAATTATTTCCAGAGCTTTATGAAATTGGTAATTTGAATTGAAGAAGATGTCAATCTTGTCAGGCAAATAAATTCAGAAGTGGATAGTGATGACATTCGAGAATTGCTGAATTCTTACAATCAGGAGCTTACAATTGATGAGCCCATAGAAATGCATAAGTAAAATCAAGACATTGAAGAACTTGAGTCTGTAAACCCAGTTCAATCAAAAAATCAAATCACCGTTGGTAATTTGACAGGCCTCAGTTTAAATGAAAAATGATCACAAATTTTAGAAAATACATACTTCAACGTAGAGCGTATTTTTTCCGACAAAACAAGGAATAAAAAAATATTAGCATACTACGAGGAAATTTTGCAGGAGAAAAAAGAATTTTTGAGCAGGTAGAGTAGAGACTATTTGTTAAATTTTATAAAACGTTCTACATTTGCGATTTTGTATTTGCGTTTTATATATGAAAGATTTTATGAAACATTTTTTTTTCTAAATTATTCTTTTCTTTCGTTTCCAGCCCCAACTAAAAAAAATTATGTATATTTATATGCGAAATTATACCCCGACTTATGCAAATTCGACATGATGGGACGGTTATCACTGGGTTCCACCTATCACATAAGTGTGGGGTATTACTGTATATATAGGTAAATACATAAACGTAGATATATTCAAAGTCGTATTCCTACCTGAATTATTTGACGCATACGGCTTCACAGTCATCTTGAGAGAGGAAGTTGTTGTCATTTCCTCCACATCCTCCGTAAATGAAATGTTCGCACTGTCCACTTTCCTTGTTGTAGAAGTATCTGCCGAAAGCAGCTCTGCATGGTCCAACTACTTTCTCCTGCTCACAAGCGGATTCGACAGCAGACTCTGGGGCTAAACAATTATTAATGTATTATATTTTATTGAAATAAATACCGTATGTTTATTTTATGCTGAATTCGTTCAAATAAAATAACGCTGACATTACTGAAACAAAATACGAAATACAGTTTGTGCAAGAAGACATTTTGTGATTCAGAATATAAGTTAAAGATATAAACGAGAACAACAAAGATAAAATTATTATTAATGTTAGTTTAATTTTCCGAACTTCAAACCATTTCACGTATCGCTTTTACCGCATAGTTAAGTTACAATGAATTAAAACTGTGAGGAAAATGTTAATTTTTAACCATCTAACTGAAAATATAATTTTAGTTTTTCACCTGCGTGACGGTTATTTAATTTTCTTTTTAACATAAATTTGACCGCCAGATGCGAAACTGTTAAATATACTGTTAGTATCCTATATAATGCTCAAGTGTGTACCACATCTTTTCCTCATAATGCGAGAAATTTAAGTACACCCAACTCTTCTTTTACACGGCGTGGATACGTTCCTTAGAAAACTGTGCAAAAAAATTGTGTACAAAATACATACGACATATGGTAAACTTAGGGATATGTTCCACACAACTTTAAAAAAATCGTGTAAAATGAAAACACTAAATATGTTTCCAAAAAGAAAAAAACCTTGCAAAAAAGTAATAATGAAATTCATGTTACATATTTATTAAACAAAAGCAATTATTTTTTTGCTTTTTATTACAAAAAAAATTGAAACTAGTGTATAGTGAAAATTTAGTCTGTAAGTTCATGCAACATATAAAAATTCAAGTTGAAAATAGGAATAAAATTACTAATGTTAGAGTCCAACTATAAAATGCGCTGTGAAAGCGCGGATATATAAGGATGTAGGGGTGTTTGCGCAGACACACTCTAGAGTGAGAAGGTATGTGGCCTCTCTCTGTTGCAAGTTACCATATTGCCGAGTGTTCTATTTAGCGTTTGATGATAGTGTATTCAAAAGTGTTTAATAAAGTATTGTTATACTTGTAAAGAAGTGTGGAAATCAATGATTTGAGTAGTGAGTTATTCCATCCTGACCTAACCTTGAAATCACTACGTGTGAGTGAAGGATTCGAGTGAGTCTACAGCACTAACAACTTTCTTCGCTACTTCATAACAAACGATCCCGCTTATTACTAATTGAACTAAAAATGCTATCACATGAATAGAACACAACCATTGGTTTCGATTCAAATGAAGAATTTCGTTTGTTATTGACGGCCTCTCATAAAAATAATTATCATCAACAAAAATTATATTGGAAATTTCCCCATCGAATTAAAAATAACTTTAATTCGAACATCAAATTTTAGAACTTTATTGAAATCATTTATTGCATCCTACGAACTCAGCACTTTAACACAAATACAATTATACTGGAGAACGAAATGCTGTGTTCAAGTTGAAGTACAATGGAATAAAGAAAAAAAAGGATTATATATATAAAATTCGCGTGTATTCCCCGTAACAGCAGAAAAAAATCTGGAAGGATTCATGTTAAAACAAATCTTTTAATTAAAATAGTTTATTAATGAACCATGTTATTTCAAAAATCGTGCGAAAAAGATTTGGGGGTACATAACAAAACCGGGTGTTTTAACAGATTTACCTGCACATGTGTTGTAACATTCTTCTACTGTTCGGAAATTATTTCGGTTTCCACCACATCCTCCATAGATAAACTTTTTGCATGTGGCAGTTATCTCATCATAGTAGTAACGAGGCATGTAAGCATCGCAGACACCACTATCAGGGGCCTTGTCACAGTCTTGACTATCTGAGGCAGCTAAAGTGAGAAGTTTCTCTTTAAAGTTACTTTCACGGCTTGGATTAATTGAAACAAGCCGATTGTTTTCTTTCCTCCCACAGCAGAATTTATTTTTTTCTCATTAATTTTGAAGTATAAAAAGATGAATCTTTTGAATGAATATCTTTTTATTATACATAAAGAAAATTTGGTACTTATGTATTATCGTAACAATCGTCAATTCTCGCCAAGTCGGCAACCGCTGTTTCCTATGCGTCGCACGCGCTGAATTGGCAACCATCTGCTTCATTTCATATAATGTCGCCAATAGACTGCCATAATACGTATTTGAAAATTTTAAGAAACTCAAAGAAGATTTTGATGTTTTAAACTAGTTTCGGAAGAAAAAGATGATTTTTATTTGTGAATTTTAACATACAGAATCCTTGAAATTTTATTTCTAAAATTTAAGTATTGAAAATAAGTACATTTCTATGTCTTACATTTACATGCATCAAGATGTTTACTCCAAATGATGCATGATTAAAACATACGTTGTATAACAATGATAAAACTATACCATATGAAACGACCTGAGAGATACGGCATGCACTTGACATTGACCTTGTTAAGAAAAAACTCAAAGTTAAAAAAGGAAATAACGATGAGTTCCTCTTAACACGAACCTTTTTTAATAAAAAAATAGTTTGAACAATTAAAGAAACAAAATCTCGAAGTATCGTCTCACTGTTTGAAAGCAAACATTGACAAACTAAATTGTGTTAATATATAAATCGAATGTTTCAGAATTCAGTTTTAAATAAAAATGCTTACTCAATTGAAATTTTTTAAAACCAGTTACAAAGTCACAGCTTTATGATGAGTTATAGAGCAGATATTAAAAAAGTTATATTTAACTTTTCAAAAATTGAACTTATAAATTTTCCATTGGGATATAACTAAAACTTTTATTTTAATATCTAACTGAATTCATTTTTACTAGGGCCTTTGGATTAAAACGAGAAAGAATTTCTGTGTATCTGTTATTAAAACAATATTAATTATATTTTACCGGCTTGGTTTCCACATTGGTTCTGACATTCCTCTTCAGTTTTGAAGTTGTTGCCGTTTCCTCCGCATCCTCCGTAAACGAATCGCTTACATTCTCCGGTGCTCTTGTCAAAGTGGTATCTTGGGAAAAATCCTCTGCATCTACCGGTTTCGGCAGGTAAATCACAAACATTGGAATCGTCAGAAGACCATACATCTGAAGAGAATAAAAAAAACATATGTAAAATATATTTTATAAATAGATTTTTAAAAAAAATATTTATTTTTAAGCCACTTTATTTTTTTTCGGTATTGCATGTAAATCTGTATTTTTTTGCCTTGAATGATATTCGTTTCCTAGAAATTGGAATTTCCATTCGAATGTTTCTTTGAGGGATTTTGAATTTAGGAGGAATTAGTAAGATTCTTTAATACTTAGAAATGACTTACAGAATGATTTTAGTACGTTGCTTTTGTTAATGAAAGTTAGTACAAATATCAATTTGCTACTGTTTCAACAATTAAACAAGTTAGACGCTGCACGTTTTTTTGTGTGCAATTATCGAAAACTTTTTCTTCTGGTATTAAAAAACTTATATAATTTTTTATATCTCTATAAGAATTCGAATTTATTTAAAACAGAAATATGACATCAAGTAGCTTTTGCTTCACAGAACTTCGAACTTTGATTTATAAATTTATTAATGAAAACATGAAATATATATGTTCAAAAGGCATCAAAACTTTATTAACTTACAACAATTTTTCACTAATCCTACCACTGATTCTCTTCATTTTTAGTATCACCCAATGACTCAACCAAAAGTGCTAAAACGTTTCTTTTGAGATAGTATACCTCTAGTTCGTCGCATTCAGCGACAACCCATTGGCGATATGTTGAAATTTATTGATTGGGGTTCCAACTCGTTTGGCGTCATCATAACTACGAGTGTTTCAAATTTACAAGGTCCATCGCCAACAGCCCTCACGAAACTTATGTATTATTGTAACTCGCTGGCGACTTTATATGTAATAAAGCACATAGTTGCCAATTCAACGAGTGCGACACAAAGAAAATCGGGGTTTCCGATTTGACGAGTTAGTTGGCAGTGGTTGCAATAATGCGTAAGAACCGACCTCACTTTGTGCTTCAGATTGTGAAGTTAATAAAACAATGAACAATCGATCACATATATCAATCCTTCTTACAGATGATAACGAATACTTGGAGAATGACTGGAGTATTAATCAGACCTTAATGCTACTAGAAATCTTTGTGATCCAACGGTCGTGGTTTTTCACATGTGTTTACCTTTTCTGACTCAGAGATTTAGAAGCTGCCCAAAGAAGGAATGACGTTTTTTGATAATAGATCAGCTTTGTAAAAGAATGAACAATTGCTGTAAACACTGAGTGAAAATCAGAGTGGATCTTAAAATCTTTTTATTGGATATAATTTTTATCGTCTTAACTTTATTTCGTTAATAATCCAAATGTAATTTGACGAAAATTATGTATTTTTTTCAACTTCATGAGTAATTTTTGTTTCCTTTACTCCACCAATATATTTGCAGTTTGTTGGGCAATTTTGTGTTAATCATAGCATATATGTTATGAGCATATATGTTAAAAAACATAATATACATACAAAAGTTAACAAGAATTAGAATTCATAACGGATTCTAGAGCTCGTAACATATGATGAAGATAGGAAATCAGCATAAATTTCCATTAAAAAGGTAACATAAAGGAAATCAAAATCAAACAATATCGAATATCATAGAATATATTACTCATTATATATATAATTTTATTTGTCATTTCACATTTATGTGCGATTTTTTTGAGAGACACAACATGTATACACAACATGTATACACAACAGAATTTTTATATTTTTTTATAAAAGAGCACACACACACATATATGTATTCGCATATAAATTTATATACAGTAGTACACATTAGAATAATAGTAATTATTTCCCTTCTTGTTGCTTCGCAATGTTTTGTTATTTTTAAGGCCTATTTTAAATTGCATACACTTCTTTTGTAAAAAGATGGGAAATATCAATTAATTAAATTTGATTCTAAAATACGTTTGATTTTATATGCTCTTACTTGCGCATGTTCTCAAGCACTCTTCCTTAGTTGCGTATCTGTTACCATTGCCTTGGCAGCCTCCGTAGATGAATTCTTTGCAGGTTTCGGATTCGGTATCGTAGTAATACATAGGGAAATAACCTCGGCACATACCACCATCAGCTTCTTCATGGCAGTTCTTTTCAGCTACAGAAGAATTAAGAATGAGGTAGTGTTTATTTATTTTTTTGAAAAATTATGCATCTTATTTTCTGTTCTATTTATTCACCAAAGACATTCATTTTAAGTCTTACACTTCAAATACATACTTTCTGAGAACAGTAATTTGGTTTTCTTCGTGGATTATGCTTAAGTCAAACGATTTTCGGCTCTTAAAAACTTTTGACAATGAGCTCAAAATTAATTGCTGAGATAGCCATCACCATGTATAATCAGACCAAGAAAAATAAACTTGATAAATTTTATTAAAATTTGAATTAACTTTTCACAATTTATCTTAAAAGTTTGATTCTTAAAAACCCTCTATAAATAACAACCTAAAATTGTTAATTTAAACTCTAGTCTAGCGTATTATCTTGTGTACTATAATTATGAATACCATTTTTCGAAACATCATTCTCATTTAATTTCCTACGTTAAAACCTGTTTTGATTTATTTCCGAATAACGTTTTGGTGCCAACTTTTTTCCCAAATCACCTACATAGTTTTTTTAGTTAATTTATTTCCAAAACTCCTCATGCTCCAAGTTCCATAACATGAGTCTTATATATGTATAGCTGGTTACTACATTATCTAATTTAAATCTAAAAATATAAATGCATTTATGATACAACAATAAAATAAAAAAGAAAGGAGAAATTACAAAAGTAAAGAGGGGGGGAGAAGAAGGAAGGTATACCAATATAGTTTGTCAAAATAGTTACTATTTGCCTTCACATAATTATATGATTATAAAATCCCTATTACTCTTCCTACTGTATCCAATTTGAGAGCATGTGGGGATTCTTCTGTCTCTTTTTTTCTCTACCAGTGCTTGTAGTGAAGCCCCTCTCATGTCTAAAGTAAGTTAATGAATTCTTTCATTTTCTCTCTCATTGGCTTTTCTCTTCTCACAATTACATCAGGGCCGTGGGTAGCCTAGTGATTAGAGCATCGGAATCCAGTCCGAAAGGCCTGGGTTCGATGCCCGAGGCCACCAAATACCCTCCGAGTACACACGGAGCACGTGCTCGTTAAATCAGTGGGTCCGTAGTCTTGTGGGCTTAGTCACGAGTGCAGGGACAGGAGAATATTTCCCTCCCCTTCAGTTTCCATGCATAAATTGTGGAGGTGGAGATAGAGGTGGTGTCGCCATCTATCGTCCCTTCGGGGAATTTCGTCGAGCTAAATCGTACTGTCACCTGTATGGTGCTCAAGGTCAACGACAGGCGTACCTCTAGCCCCATGCCACGATGAATTTCATGGGCCTCGATTTGACGACGTCAGACAGGTGGCATTAGAAACAACAGCACACACAACTACATTAACAAATTGCATTTATTACCCCTACATCTGTACTCTCACATATGTGTTTTCGTACTATTTACAAACTGTTCGGTCATGTACTTAAAATGCAAAATCTTTATGGAAAAAACGAAGAAACTTGAGGAAAGTGCTATTATTACTGTGAGCAATGTTACTTTGGACAATAGACCTCTTCTTGTTTTTTGGCTGATTCATAATAAAAATTATTCGGTTTGTATTTTCTATAAACTCTAAAACAAATTACTTGGTGTGCTATTCAGGATTTACATGTAAAAGTAGGAAGGCGAATTTTTAAAATTTACTCTTCTAAAACAGAGTTATGTATTAAATATTAGGTATATATATTCAGAGAGAGTGAAAATTGTTAAATTGAAAGTGTGTCACCTATACAATAATAAGAAGTGATAGTTTAAATTTTTAGTAACTCTTACATTCTCTCTGTGGGCACTGTTCAGGTCTTACGCATCTTCCATCGCGGCTCTTAACATATCCGTCTTGACACTCACATCCAATAAAACACATGAGATTGCAGATTTTGGGTGGGTTTTTGTAATTGTCACAAGTCAAAGGACATGCAGTGCCACAACCAGTGTAGCGCTCATTCACTCCACACTCTTGGTCAGCGGCTAAAATAAATAACAAAAATTATGCTCCCAAGTCGACTGAAAAATGACATAAGTTAATTTCTTTTAAGATGCTGGGGAATATATTTTTTAAACAAATTTAAAACAAGAATTGTCACTAAAATTTAAAAATAGGATTTAAAACAAGAAACTCGAAGCTTAAAGAAAAATGCAGTCCTAAATGTAAAGCATTTGTAAGTAGCTAGTAAGTAGTAAACATTCATCCTTGTCTATTTATATGTCAAAATGTGTTTGAAGTTCAGAAATTATATTGTAAAATTATAACTATACATAATGAATGAATATTATGTAAAACTCTTCATTAGAATACGATATGGAATGATCTGCCTCATTTTTTTAAAATTTTAATACATTAATATAAAATGAATCATAAGTTTGAGAAATCTACCGAAATTAGTCTGCTTCGCATTGATTAATATTCTGAATATTAATCGCCAATTGAAGTATACTACTAACCTGAGCTTGGGCATTCCTCTGGTTCAACACATGATCCATCCTTAGCCTTTACATATCCTTCATCGCAATGGCAACCGGGGTTGCACATCAAGACACATGCCCTGGGTGGGTTCTTGTAGTTATCACAAGTCAAGGGACAAGCTGTTCCGCAAGATTCATAATGCGAGTTTGCTGGGCAATCTTTGACAAGAAAGAAAGGAGGAAAACGTAAAACGAGTATGATATACAAAATAAATAAGCGGTAAGTTATGTTAAATTAGTTCTGCAAGGAATTTTACATTAAACATTATAGCGCAGAAAGCGTGTGTGTCTAGTAGTGTAGTAATAGTGTTAAATATTTATTATGTTGGGGTGAGTGTCAAATATGCCCAGTGTATAACAATTTCCTCTATAATCTAATAAACTTATGGTGATGAATTTTTAGTTTTGAAATTCGGTTAATAATTCTTTATGATTTGTTATACATGTTGAAATGATGTACTGAGTAAAAAAGATGCTGAAAAACATATTTTATTTGATTTCAGTTACTTTAACAAAAAATTAGATTCTAATACTTCTCTATATACTTTAGTTTTTTTAGCATAAAATCCAACCAAATAAGGCATACAACGATTTGCTTTAATATTGCACTTGACTTGAGTTTTTTTTAAATAATGCTATTTTTTGAAAATTGTAAAGATTTAAAATAAAACTCGAGTTTTGTAATTTAACCAAAACTGGCAAAATAGCTTTGATACTGATTGAATGCAATTATTTTACATTCACAACAAAAGTTCTGTTTGATTTTTGGAGGGTTCAAACATAACCAAACTGTCGGTGCATATGTAAAATTCTATAAATATTCTTTCTCAAAACTGTTTCATTGTTTCACATAAAAGTTGAAATATACTTGGATAAGATACATATAGATTCATTATTTAAATAGAATCGCATTATTAAAATCCCCCCTGTTTCAAATTTAAGTGTCCAAAAAGTTCTATTTAATTTCAGGGTTAATTTTATTTAAAAATTGCTTGTGATTGCATAGAATACATTTCTTACATTACTTAGGAATTTTTAATTGAAGAAAAGCAAAAATTAAGGTTTTGTCTTATAGTTTACGTTATTTTATACGTTATTATATTCACAGATGATATACAAATTTTACGAGTTATGAAGAGTATAGTTTAATTTTTTTAACAATTATTTGCTTATAATCTATTGCAATTTGTAATATCTTCTCGTATGTAAATTTGTTTTTCTGAAAATGTATGAAGAATGCTAATTTTGATATTGTGTGTTTACTTAGAAGAAAAATTTTAAAATGGCTGCTAAATTTATGTTTCTGATTTTAATAAAAGGCACTTAAAAATGAATATTAAGAATTTATAAAGCAAGAAGATCTTACCTAAGAAAGCAAAAGCCCCAGCCACAAGTGAAAACAATACCAAGAACTGCATGATGTGCTTCCGTAAGGAAATCAACAGTGGAAGAATCAGGCTAGATCATGTTTTTATACGTCTCAAATATCAGTATGCTTTCAGTCCCACGAATTTGATATCATGAAATCATTTTTAAAACAAAATTTGTGAACTGGCATATGTTTCTTGTAGATTATTTTAATCGCAGGTAAACAAATCATTTCCTATTCTTGACAGCTGATAAAACAAATATGAAGGGGGGAAATTAGAAACTGATTGACAAAGAAACATTTTAAAAAGAATATTTTACATCAATAGTTAACTAAATATTCCAACTTCCATTTTTATGTCTGAACTATATATATAATAGTGTGATTTTTAAAAACTAATACTATTCAGAGCCACTTGTAGCTCGATCTAGCAATCACAATGACACCAAACTTGTTACAGAGACTGATTACTACACGAGAAGTAAAATTTCGTAAAAAATATTTTGTTAAAAAAACACCTATAGGGGTATTCCTAGTTCTGTTGTAGCTTATTACACCGAGAATCATCATAAGCATAGGTATCAAAATTAAATCGAAATTTATGCTTTCATATGTGACAGCTACGCCTGTTATTTCCGCTATAAAAATGTAGAGAGCTCTATAGAATAATGAGTGAGCTCTTTACCAGAACGCGCATTATTAGTCCATAGCTCCTCGTGAGCTTAAAACCTGATAGAAACTACGTAAAAGGGTTTTATGGCTTAATTCTTTAACACTAGAACATTCGTTGGTGTCGATTGGATTTCCTTTCCGCATTTTTGAAGGAATTTTAAAAATGTTTCGTGACTTTTAATCATTTCCATGGTGATTATACAGAAAACGTTTTGTGGTTTTAGATTAATTAGGAGAGATTTTACAACTAAATATAACTAGAACGTCCACTGGTGTCGTTTTGACACCAAGGCAATTTAACATTGTCATTCAGCAAAAGATAGTTCACTAAGTAGATACCAATAGTAAAACAAACTTCCAGAAATAATATCGCACATTTATTTGACCTTGAATGCAGTGTTATTGGGTTCACAACAGAAATGAGTCAATCATACTAAAATCATTGTGTCTAAGCTTTTCATTACAAAGCATTTGCTTATCTGCAATTTCGTGCAAATTATGTAAGTGGAAAAAATTTGAAAAATCAGGTAAATATTGAATTTAAAGGAATTACAAATTCACTAAAACGCAAAAAGTGTGAAATTAAGGAGTGTAATGGAAATGCAACTAAAAAAATGTGAGTCTCTCGTATGAAAAAGGTGTGTGAAAAATGTATATGAAAAATTGAGAAGAATCACTGTATTCATTGCAAATGAGGTATGTACAAAACATTATGCATAAAAACGATAAATGATGTTGAAAAAACTCTCATTTATACAAAACTTATGATTTTGTGCTCAAATACTAATATTTAAGAATATTACAGTTTTATTCCATAGTCTGTGTTGGAAGAAATTATAACAGAAGTTGCTCTTGTATTCGTCGACGAAACTCAGGGAACCATTATTGGTGCACGCATCACAGACATTGTGGAATATGCTTTGAGACATGTTGCGCACAGCCATAGGAAGTGTGCAGAGAATGCAGGGTGAAGTCTGAAATAGAATATGGTCGAATTCCTGGCTGGGGCAGTGAATGAAGGAAAGAAAACGTAACATTTCACTGTTATTTCGTATGTATTTTCAATTCTTTTCTTTTCTTTTTTTTGCAACACTTTTTGTGCTATAAATAACCATATCGGCGATATTTTGAACTAAATATTTTCTCTCACGAAATTTTATTTTCCATGTTCTCAATTGGCTTCATACTAAGTCGGGTGCCATTTTTTTTGTGTTTGAGCTGCAGATGACTTTGAATAATGCCAGTTAAAAAATTCACCTCGTTCTTTGAAATGAAAATGGATGTGCTTGTGTGTACTTATTTTTCAGTTTGTAATTTGAAATGAAAGAAACATCAATAGAAAATAATGTATAACGAAAAATAAACTATTAGGCTATTCGATAGTGTAGTAATCTTGAGAATTATAGCATATTGTTTGGACAAATACAAATAATGAATCTCTACTGAAGATTATTATTCGCATATTCAAATAATTATATAGACGCATGCTTCTAAATATAATTTAATAAAAATAAGAATTTCTTCATTTTTATGAAAGAAAAAGAAAACCTACACAAAGGAGCCCTTTAGAATCTAAAAGATAAAAAATATGCCTTTTTTTGGAATACGCACTCTATCTCTTGAGAGGGGATGTAGTCAATAAAAAAATTATGGATATCTTATCTATATATCTTACAGAAATGCGCCAGCATTGTATTTTATCAATTGTTTATTGTACTTTTATAAGAACTTGAAATAATATTTTACTTTTTTTATACTGTTAATATTTTAGGACATAATTCAAAGGAAATTGATACAGAAGATATTTACTTGTAACATCATTATAAATGAAAATTATGTTTAGTGTAAATTAAGATTATTAATTAATTTTAATGTATTATTTATTCTCCAGCTGATATAAGAAATAGTAGGCTTCAATTCTTTGGGTAAAATTGATAAATTTAAAGCATGGTAAAGGAATTCGGCAATTTTGAAATTATAATGTATATCTCGATTTGTTCCATTCTTTGATAAATATGAACCAATTATTTTTTTTACTATACTCTATGTATAATAAGTAATGAAATGATTTAGTTTATCAATCCTGTAATCTGAAAAAAAATTGCTCTACGTCTAAATCATTCTGAAAATTTTGAAAGTTTATTCAAGTGCGCATTAATTGCTAATGAATTCTGATTGTGAAGAAAATCATCGCATTGCTCATTTCAAGAGGTGGTATTTCATATATATTGTTTATGAGATACCATTTATAATTTACTGAAATGTTCATTTTTGCTTTACGTACGATTAAGAAATGCACCCCAAGAGCGCAAAAGAAAATCGTTTTTACAGTAAGATTTCAAAAGTTATATTAAGAGTTTTTTTTAAAAAAAATTATACTTGGCGCAGTATTTCTCGTCGGAAAATTTATTCAAGTGTATCTTAATTAAATCGATTTTTATCTTCCGTTAAATTTAATAATTTAAATCTATATATGGTACTCAAGTAAGTTACATTTTATTATCAAAAAGTCATAAAATATTTGAAACAATAAAAAAAAAATGTCGGTTCTTGCGTTAGCTCAAGTTTTTCTGGTGTGAACATCAAGGGAGGTACAGAGGTCCCATATTACATTAAAAAATACTTTCCCCCAGTTTATAGTATTTCTGCATAAATGTGTGATTTGTTTCAAAAATTAAAGATGGATAATTTTGTTTTCCTTAATGCTCACAATATGACTACTGAGAATCATTGTAAGTATATTTTCTTTTATGCATAATATGCACTAATTAGAATTTGTTATTTTTAAATTTTAAGCATTATCTGTTATGTTTCATTAATTTCAAGAAATAGAGAAGACAAAAAATATGACACTCACCTGTTCTATTACAGAGAACCAAATCAGAAAAGCCTGATAGAAGTAATAATTCCAACATAGATCTGTTGTTTTATTTGAAAATTCGGAGAGTTTTTTGCACAAATTACATGACGGGATGCCGTGCGACACCTTGCTGTTGTATATATATATGGTACTTTATTAAGAAGATATGAAGGAAAACAATTCGATGTTCCTTTTTTTTGTGTTTTTCTATAGACTGCAATCCAAATACAAAATTCAATTTTAAATAAAATTGTAAATTAATTTTCTATAAGTAAAACTGAACAATATTTTGATAAAATGAAACATACTAAACCAAAATTGGCAAAATAATTTTATTTATTTAAATATAATATTGATCGTAGGATCCCTTACAAAAATATGTAAGAAATTGTAAAAAAATGAACAAAAATTTCTTAACAAATGATTTTTTTAAACTGGTTTCTACTGTAAACCAAATTTGACATGATTAAGGCTGGGAAGAAAAAAAAGTAACTTATATATCATAAAATTAAAAAAATTGAAAAGAAAAATATTCAAAACAAACATATTTTGCTTTACTTTTGTAAAAAAAGTAAATTCTTTGTAAGCAAATCCATTTGGATAATCTTTCACGTAGTTAGAGAAACATCAGGAAAGCACATAGGCCAAAATGATTTTGTATTCTGATCGAAGAATTATTGAGTATTTTGTGCTATGCCTCGTCTCGCATTGTCCTGTTAAAGCTTGGAAGCACTAAGCAATAACAATTAGCACCCAAACTACAGACAGACAAAGCGATGGCTGCTAAGTGTACAGAAATGTGTAGGAGAATGAGAATAGTATCCAATGACATCTTAAATCTAAATACTTCCAGACAAGCAATTGATGGTTCAGTATGATAAAGGAATCATTCAGTCTCTCACGAAGGGGCCTCTAGTTTCCTATTGGTTCATTGCTGTGATAAAGCGGGGATTGTGATAATATCCTATCTAACACATCAAGATCAGCAAATAAGCCCAGCGAAGTATCCAGCTGCTTCTCTTTGTCATTATTTTTACTCATGGAGCCCACATGGAAAATAATTGAGCTTTGTATGCACTGAAACTACCTTGTAGGAACGATGAACAGTTATCGTTCATTCTTTTTTATCCTATTTCAAATCCTCAGTATCATTGCTCCACGACATTTTGCTGACTGTATCTTCCTCTACTGTGGATTTAAAGCTAATTGATAATCTGATGCTTATACTCACTGTATTATTCATAAATGATATTTTTTGAAAAATTATTAATTGTTCAAAGCTGTCTCTCTCTGATTGATGATTATAATTCTTTTTTACGTGCGCGTGAAATTATGGTGTAGTGATTTTGCATTATATCTGTCACGATATCTATATCTATATCTATCTATCTATCTATCTATCTATATATATATATATATATATATATATGATTTTAGTACTTAGAAATGTCTATATTAAATATTCATTAAATAATTTGATAAATTATGATAAATTTAATACTATTATACAATTTGTTTTGAAAGAAAATTACATATTTCATAATAACTATTATTATGAACAAATAAATGGTCTGCCACAAGGTGGCCCAGCAAGTAATAGTCTGGCTAATATTTATTTACACTATTACGAGAATGAAAAAATTGATACAGACTCATGTTACTTTTTCAGTTACATCGATGATTTCATTATTTTCAGCAATAAAGTTGACTCTACTCTTAATTTAAAGTATTATCCACTCTACTTGAATTTAATAAAAACCAATTGCAATTTAGAGTCAGCAAATTTCCTAGATCTCCAATTAAAAGTTGAAAATAATATGCTAAAAAGTAATATTTTTGATAAAAGAGACTCATTTGATTTTGATGTTATAAAAATGCCATATTGATATAAAATATAAGAAAGGTAGCACTAATGTTGAAGCTGATATGTTAACAAGAAATCCTATTGCTTATCATATAATTAATACACCCCCAGAACCTTTATTAGATATCAATGAAATAAGTCATTTTCAAAATATAGAAAATACATCAGCTCCTAAATGTTTTAAGATAGATGGTGTTTTTGTAGTTAAAAGACAAGGTTTAAATAAAATAATTGTACCCAAAGCTCTAAGAGTGAAATTAATGGAAACAACTCATAAAAAGTTTGGCCACCCTGGTGTAGCTACCATGTTAAAATTAATATCACCACAATATTATTGGATAAACATTATTACTGATATACGAAATTATGTGAAACACTGTGAAACTTGTCAAATAAATAAGAAGTCACATCAAAGAAAATACGGACTGATGCAATCCCTTCCCCTTTGTGAAAAATCCTTTGAATTTTTATCGATAGATAGTGTAGGTGGTTTAAATTATTACAACTCTGTTAAAAATATTTACACATTATTATTGATCATGCAACTAGGTACATTTGGACTTTCCCATCAAAAAATGCAACAACAGATACTTATATAAATTGTTTAAGACAAATCTTTCAGAATCACATACCGGAAAAAATTTTAAGTGATAGAAATACTGCGTTCACCTCTTCAAAATTTAAGCATTTTTAAAACATAATAATGTCACTCAATTACTAACTACTTCTCACAGACCACAAACCAATGGGAAGGTTGAACGTGTCAATCAAACCATCATTACCCGCTTAAAATGTGAAATCAATAATAGTTCAAATAAAGTCCCATGGACAAAAATTCTAGAAAAAGTAACCCATCAGTATAATCAAACTCCACATACAATAACAGGTTTCCCTCCAACCTACTTAATGTATGGTAATTTATCTTTCGAAATTTCGCTAAAAGATAATGAGATATATCCTCCCTTAGAAGAAGCAAGAAAATTAGCCAAAGAAAAAGAACAGAACAATATTATAAAATAAATAAGATTAGATATGATAAAAAATTTCAGGAAGGTGATTTCAAGGTTGGTGACTTTGTAATGTATGAGGAATTTCAATACCCCAATACAAGGAAATTAAGTCCCCCTTATTCAGGCCCTTATACCGTTTTAAGAAAATGTTCTGATGTATTATTTGAAATTGATAGACTCAATGCCCTTAATAAAACTGACATTGAATTGGTTCATTCAGTTCGTTTAAGACATTTTCATCCATCTGAAAATTTTCAGTTAAGTTACATTCAACAAAATACCCATAATAATGAGAAGAAGATAATAACTAAAAGAAACATCTTACGTAATACAGAAATAACTGAGTTCTGCTTAACAAGACTTTTCGGCGAAAAAGAATAATATATGATATGATATGGTATTTAATTTTTATAATATAGTTGTGTTATAAATGAGATATTTTCTTTATATTTTAATTGAGAAAACAAAGTCTATAGGTTTAGTCATACAAAATTTTGAGAAATTTTAATATACTTCTCATAATTTTATCTTAAGATGTCGAATGAGTTAAGAGTTATGATAGAAATTGGTGTTTTAAAGTGAAAGATATAAATTAAGTTTTTAGAAAAATTACTAATGAACTAATACTAGTGATATTGGTTTTTATAAGAAACAAAAGTAAAGTCACGTTGTATTCTTTTTTCTCCACTGAATTTAATTGTTTTGTTAATTATTTTATTCAACAGTAATCTTATTGCATGTCATTTAATTTTTTTTATTTTGAAATTGTGTGTTTTGATATACCGGCCATATATCAGGATTCACTATTTCTTAAAATTTTCTTTATCTAAAATTAAAATTAACTTAATAACTTGAAGTCTAATTTTGGGTATTATACAGTGGATAAGGGAGAATACAATCATTATAATTTTGTATATGTCTCGAAACATTAAGAGGACAAACTTGTTTAGTTTGATATGTACACCTCTCATTGTTTCTTATCAGCATCCCTGAACATCTGTGAGTTGATCACGCAGATTTCTCAGAGAGATGTGTTCAAAATTAAGTAAGGTGATACAGTTTATATTAGTGAATGTGTGCTGTAAGAGAAAATCAAGAATTTTTGTCTATGAAACGAATTTTTAGAAGGTTACGGAAAGATTCAAAATATTGTATGCGATATTGTTAAGTTACAGTGAATATTGAGAAAATTTTCATACATACTAAAAGTTATTATTGAAGTGAGTCCACTTTTCCGACTCAAAAATAATAAAAAAATGCTCTTATATTCTTGTATTCTTTTATATCTATATTCTTATAATTTTTATATTTTATAACGCATGCGAAATAAAATATTGTTTATTGTGTTGAATAGTGCATATAAGTTGTGTGTTATACACCGTTTTAATATTATTAATAATTTCATTTTATTAGTGTCTATATATTTTTTTTATCTTTTTAAAAAATGTATTTCATATATGCAAAATATGTGTAACAATATAAGGTATTACTACGATGGCGCCAGAGTAGATTTTTATACAAAATTATTATTTTAACATTTGTATGATTTCATGTATTTTTATATTTACTATCTTATTGTTTGATATATTATTTTCCAACATAATTTTTTTGAAAATATCTACCAGCTATAATACGAATCTATTATTATGAAGGAATAGGAGGAAACGCGAGCTCTTTTTCTGGATGTCGAATAGATTTAAACAAGTTAATCTTCAATTATATGTATGGAAATTTAGTTTTATCAATTAATTGTCATTACTGTGTTTGTTGTTATAGTTTCGTTTATTTTATTGCATTTTGATTTTAGTATTCCTATTGCTTAAATATTTCTACTGTGTGTAATATGTCTTTCTAAATAACTACGTATTGTTTTGTGTTTGTTGAAAATTGATTAAGTTTGTAAAGAGAGAAAAAACCACGCCATGACTAACTTTTAAAATTGGGGGGCAAATGTAAGGATAATTAAATTAGATTAAAAATTAAATTCCCTATATAGCACTTGACTCATCTTTCTCCTCCGTTCCCATCTTCAAGTATCAACTAATCACCCATTTATTTCTTCCGAACATATGGCCTAGCCAATAAACATGTCTAATTCCAGATCGTTAGATTTAATAGTCAACATATGTCAGCATTAACTTGCAAGCAACCTCTTCAAAGCAGCGATACTTACCATATGTTTTTCAAGTGTTATCCACTTGAAACCACCACCATGGCGTGCTTTTTCCTCCCTGCTCTCAGTCAGAACAGATGTACCAATGAACGAATAAAGGTCGTTTTTTCACTTTTCTAACTTTAATCTGATTCTGTCTTTAAAATCATGACATATATATATATATATATATAATATATATATATATATACATATGTATATATATATGTATATATGAGAGGATTTCTCACGACAATTAAAATATTTTACTGGAAAATTTTTATTTTATCCTGTTGCTGTCATTGAGAGGAAAAGGAAACTTTTTGGTACTTTCATTGCACATTTATTGATTTAAACAAATAAACCAATGAAACGAACAAATAGTCACGGACAAACAAATGCTGACATTTAGACAAAACACAAAAGCGTTTTTTTCCTTTTATCTCAGCTTTTGTAGCTTCCTAAACCGGAAAATATAACCTGGTAGAAAAAGAAATTGATGAAACAGGTTTGGTAAAAATGATACCTGGAATCCATGGTAACAAAGAGGATAGTATCATAAGTGAAGATGAAGAAGCTAAAAAGTTTATATTTGGTCCACCTATGTATCAATTGGATTCTTGAGAAAAATTCATGTTATATTGAAATTTTCAATGAGGACCCACCTAATAGAATCCAAAAAGATGAGATATTACTATAAAGAGTGTGATATATTTTGATACATAATAATAGATCTTCCATCCAATTTGCGATTGGAGTATAATTTAAGCATAATTTCGTGCTATTAATATTTGCAGCCATGTGAATAGTCTAGATAGTTTCGAATACACGTATATACAGCATTTAATTTGTTTTTAAAAGATCAGAGTAGTCCTTAGTTGATTTAATATTTAGTTATAAAATCGAATGCTATGATAGATGCCTTCTGCGGTTTTAAGAACATAATTTTAGATTTTCATATTGAATCTTTTGTCACTAAGTAATTTAACTTTAATTCATTTTATAATTTCTAAATGTGGACTGTATTCTATAACAATATTGAAGAAAATCTAGCATATTTATTTCGTGAATCTCTTGCAAAACATTTTAAGGAACATCTAATTACAAGTAAGTTCAATTAAAATTTTAGTAAAGAAAAAGCATACATTATTTTTTTTATTTCTGGGTAAGTATTAAAATATGATCTCATATTTTACTTTTTATTTGAAACTTTTTAAAGTTGTTTTTAAAAATACATTTGGATCAACCAAACATCATTAAGTATTTCTAAAGCATTAGCGATGCTAAATAAAAGCAGTATTCATTCATAAATTATATGATTATAACTTTAATGTGACGTCAATTCTCAAACTCTTGCTATCATCGAAATATTTATTACATCATAATAAAAATTGGCTAAGGATTGCTGTTAAGTTCTTTAAAAATAATATGCCACAATTGCTTTTTAAAAATTTACAGAGCTTTTGAATTCAAGTTTCTGTAAATTAACTGGGTCTTATTATTTTATTATAGACCACACGGAAAATAAAAAAAATAATTGATGGATGTCTGTTTTTCTGAATTCCTGTTTGTCTCCTTTTGGACTAAATATAAAAAAAAATGCAACCCACCCAAATATTTCACATCGTTATTTTTGCAAAAGTGAAACAGTTTGAATAACGAAATCAACTCTCTTGAGCAAACATTTTGCAAAGTAATTTTATTTAACTACTTTTTCAAAATGTGCAATTCCGTCTATTGGTAAACATAATTTTGATTTCTTGTAAGACTATCTGCAGTTAACAATATCTTGAATCGGTTTTAAATTCAACAAGTTTCCAATAACTCGAATAATAAAATAAAGTTTTGTTCGTGGTTACTGTTGCTTATTATCTCGAAATAACACATATAACGAAAACGTCTGAATTTGGAAAAAAAATCTTCCAGTTGAAAGGAATCTTCTTTTTAAAAAGCAATTTATAATTATATAATTTATTATGTCAGACATTTTTAAACAGGTTTTTTTTATAAAAAAATATTAAAAATATAGATAATAATCATTGTCATTTTTGATTAAGAAATATCCATTTATTCGAAATGCCATACTTTAAAAATTAAGAAAAGAGCGGGAGAGATAGAGTTATATTATTGTTGCACTGTAAATTTAAGTAAAAAAAGTAATAGATTTAATTTTAAAATTTGATTTAAGGTTACCAAGACATGCTCGAAAGAGTAAAGTGCAAAAATTAAGATTATATGTATATCAGCATGGATCGTGGTTATATGGGGAAAAATATTACTATATAAGCGAAATCTAACTATGTGGAAAAAATGTTCTAAAATATGGAATTTGGAGAAAAATAATTAAAAAAAATTCAAATTTTAATATCGCCAGAAAGGGGTTAAAATTTCAAAAAATGGAAAAACATTTAATTTCACATAGATTACTTTAAGGTATCCGATTACGTTCAGAACCGTGATTTTAAAAAGGCCCATAAATGGATAATTTTTATGATATTTAGTGTCACTTAGATTAGAATACATGTATAAGGACATTAAGAACATTTTGACAAAATATTATTTAAATACAATATTTCGGCAAAAAATTAACTTAAAATTACCTTTTTTCAAAATGTTCTCCTTTTGTGAAAAGTGCTTCTATTATAATAATACTTTGCCTGTACATAGCTAAGATCTCTGTACAGAGGCTCAACTATGATTTTTGAAAAATTCACATTATTTTCAGAGTTGCAACCATTTGAAATAAATATCGGCGCTTTTTTTCTTAAAATTTGTCCCCTCTGTTGTCGTAAAACATGGATAAACCCACTTCTAAGATATATATTTCAAAAATTCTAGTTGAGCCTCTGTAAAGAGGTCTGAGCTATATACAGGCAAAATATTATTATAATAGAAGCATTTTTCACAAAAGAATATTTTGAAAATGGGTCATTCTATGTTCATTTTTTGTCAAAATATTGTATTTAGATAATTTTTTACTGTAATAATATTCTTAAAACAATTTTATATACATTTTCTAATCTAAGTGACACTAAATATCGTAAATATTATCCATTTATACGATTTGTAAAATCAAGGTTCCGAAGGTATTCGGATACCTTAAAATAAAATTAACATTTTTATACGATATAAATAACCAAAAACTATGATTATTGATAAGGGAATAGAGCAGTGAATAGTGCAATGCGCATTGCAATATTTCTTGATCCTAGTTGTTTGCTCTCTACCCTCCGGGAAATTAGTCTGAACCAAGTTTTTCTCGTCTTCCGTTTGATTGTGCACTGTAATGTCGATAACAAATTTTTTTTTAAAAAAAATTTAATACTAACTTTTTTTTTCTTGTAACACTTTAATAGGTCTCTCGTCGCAACAATTGTTAAATAGCACGAAAATGTAATTTTTCTTTAACAATAACCATTTTGACGTTTTACCGTGAAAATGCCAAATATAAGGGTTGCCCAAATAAAAAGGGGACAAGTAGAATAAAAAGAATATCTTTATTGGAATTAAATATAAATCGCTTTGTGTTTTGAAAAACAGGTTCCATTGTTTCGACAGTAGGTCTGTGTGTTCGCTGTAGTAAGATTGTGGTTGATTCTTGAAGTCTTGCATAGCTTCCTTCACCTCATCGTCTGAATGGAAACTTAATGTTATCTCAAGTGAAAAGAGTGTGGAAGGTTTCAGGGAGACAAAAATTTGGACTGTACGATGGGTGTTCCAACACTTTTCAACGAAATTTTTTTGGGATTGACTGTCATTCACGAAACATGTTTGGGGTGGAACTGTTATGGAGATCCGGTATCGTTTGCTCTTTCACGAAAATTTTTGCACAAATTGTTCGAACTAAGCATTGCTCGCCATAGAACTACCTTATTCGCTGATAATTGCCTTATTCAGCTCACTTTACGAAATCAGAAACCATTCTATCGCGCATTTCTCCGATATAGATGTATCCATGAACAGAAGGACTTTACTTTTTATGTTGTTCCTTTACCAATAACAGGTTTCATCATTGCACCTCGTATGTTATATACACCTCCTACCTCCAGTTATATCCATATTCGGTAGCACTGCTATAGCTGCAATCATTTTGACATAATTTCATGTGTCCACTTTTCATTTGGGCAACCCTTATATCTACCTATTCATTCCTGCTTTTGACAGTACTTAAGATGAAAATTAATTTTAGATTTTATTTTCCCTTTTTCTTCATACCAGAGAACATCTTTTCCTGATAAGTAGGTTTTGAAATTTTGAACAAAAAGTTTTTGATGTATGATGTTATGTAAAAGGAAATTATATATTACATATATGTAATATTAATATCTCGCATATATTTTTAAATAATTTTTAAATATAGCATAATATACTTTGTACAATGACATATAATATAGTATGATGTAACATATTTATTATAATGTTATTTCTTTTATTATTTTTTCGATCAATTAATGTTATAGGAACTGAAAACGAATGAATTTCTCTTCACTCCCTCCCAAAAGTTTCGTATTTTGTTGAAAAAAGATACGAAATCTTTCCAAATCCTGAATGTTTGATTCCTTCAATTTGAAATAAATGTATTTTATTGGGACCAATTAGATTGCAATATTTTCGAAGGTGAAGTTGTATATTTTTAAATAAGTTCTTATTCCATAAATTTAAAGATGAAAAAAAGAAATTGACATGGAGATAATATTTTTATCGTATTTCACTAAATTACACTTAAAAATTGAAATATAAACAATACTTCTTTCACATATACAAATTTCAGTTTTTCTTTTTAATAAGAAACATTAGAAAAGGCATACATACATCTTTTTCCACAACAATATTTCAAAATTCAAAGAGTATTTTACAAAAAAAAAATCTATTTTTAAAGAATTTTAGTATTATTTAGTACAATCAAGTCTTAGAAATTTTATTAAACTTGCAATTTAATCGTCTGGGCATTCACTTGGTTTTACACAACGCCCAAATTTGTCTTTTAATTTAATGTATCCGTCGTTACAAGCACAGCCGATGAAGCATTGCAAGGTGCAAAATTGTGGAGGGTTGTTTCGATTCTTGCATGTGATTGGACAAGCTGTTCCACAAGTCACTCGATGTTCGTTGCTTGGGCATTGAAGAGCTATATTGAAAAAAAAGTTATATGAGTGATTACTGAACAAAAAAGCAGCATTTTTTTCACAACATACTGAAAAATAGATGTACTGTAAAACCTGGCATATAACGCGCATTTTTAACACAAAAAATAATAGAAATAGTAAAGGGTGTTTTTTTAGAGGTATAGAACTTTAAATTGCAATAAAACAACGATGTATTATTCGATTGACATGAGTTTTTTTTATTCAAAAGATAATCTTGTGGCATTACATTTTAAATATGATTTCTGGCATAGAACTACCACGGCTGGCTCCGATGTAGTCCAATCTGGACGTCCAATTTTCAAAGACTTTTTCCAACATTTGTGGCCGTATATCGGCAATAACACGGCGAATGTTGTCTTCCAAATGGTCAAGCGTTTGTGGCTTATCCGCATAGACCAATGACTTTCCATAGCCCCACAGAAAATAGTCTAGCGGTGTTAAATCACAAGATCTTGGAGGCCAATTCACAGGTCCAAAACGTGAAATTAGGCGGTCACCAAATGTATCTTTCAATAAATCGATTGTGGCACGAGCTGTGTGACATGTTGCGCCGTCTTGTTGGAACCACAGCTCCTGGACATCATGATTGTTCAATTCAGGAATGAAAAGTAATATTGGCTCTATACCGATCACCATTGACTGTAACCTTGTAGCCTTCATCGTTTTTTTTGAAAAGGATTCCACCAGCCCATAAAGCGCACCAAACAGTCAGTTTTTCTGGATGTAACGGTGTTTCGACATACACTTGTGGATTAGCTTCACTCTAAATGCGGCAGTTTTGTTTGTTGACGTAGCCATTCAACCAGAAGTGCGCTTCATCGCTAAACAAAATTCTCTTATGAAAATGGGGAACAACGGCAATCTCGTTTTGGGCCCATTAGACGAATCTACGGCTTGTTTGATGATCGTTTTGATGAATTGCCAAACCAAACTGAGAATAAATCACTTGACAGCTGTTAAATCGGTCGCCATCTTGGAAAGTAATGCCAACTTAAACTTCTATTCCTGAAAAAAACACTCTTTACATATTAAATAAAATAAATAATCGTAATAAAAATTAAATAAATAATAGTAATAAAAAATAAAATAGTAATAGTAAATAGTAATAAAAATAGTACAGAAATTTATGGGTGTGCGTTATACGCCGGATATAAGAACGATAGCTTGAAAAATAACAAAATAGATGACATAAAAAAAATTCGAGAGACATATATCGAAAGATTGTTTATTTAAAAGAAACGGCATGCCTTATAAACTAAAAGAATTGTTGTCTTAGAAATATACTATTTTTTCAAAAGTCTGGGATAATATCTCGAATAAATGACTTCAAAACACAAGAACATACTAACATTTCTGATTTATTTTCAAAGATAGGGGTGCACGTTATATACGGCGAATATACCTTAAAGTAAAAAAAAATGCAGCTTGAAAGTATAGGTGCGCATTATACACCGGATTTTACGGTGTGTCTATATACGATTGTAATTAATTTAATATTTAACTCGCAAATTAACTGAAAAAATATTTCAAACAACAATCATCTTTGAGAGAAAGGAAAATATATTTTAAAGATATGAGTTAGAGGATCATTGGAATGTCTGTAAATAATATACAGTGTTATATATAAATTTATCTGTTATAGTACAGTAAAAACATAATTTAATATTTTTCTAAAAATATCCATTGCTTTGATTGCTTAGCAAGAACTTTACTCGGAGTAAAAATGATATTAATATTTTTGATGACTAGATTAGAAAATTAGTGAAGAGAGATTTAAGAAAAGTACTAAACAGATCACACAAAAATTAAAAATGCCAATAAGTCTTTAAGCTATATAACGGGTTATATTCGCGATTCTTGCTTCTCCTCTAGGATAAATAATTTAATCACACTTTCTATGAAAGAATTGTGATTTATGTTAATGAATTGCAATTTTAAGTCAAATGAGAGGGAAGTTGAAGAGAGGTTGGTGATTGTTGCCATGCCGAAGTTAAAGCATTACAAATATATTAGTTGAAACTACCGGAGTTTAAGTGAAGTTATCAGACGCGTCTCAAATTGGGAAGATTAGTCATGCTGAGGACTCCTAACTCTAGATAAGTATTAAATAAATTATTTTAGCTAATTATGTTAGTAATTAGTCCGATAGTTCCCCTAGATTAGGTCGAGTAAGAAAATAATTTGGTAATCATAATATAAGTGTTGATTTTATAAATAAGTTTCATCCTTTGGTGCAACCAAATACATCCACGGTTGAGAGTTCACGACAATTTTCTTGATTTAATATAGAACAAGTAATAATAATAAAAAATTTAAATCAATTCCTACTTAGATCAACAAAGAAAAATTTTATTTTAGCTACTTTTTATTAAATAGTTACAATTAATGTAAATACGACAGAATCACAACAATAAGTGGTAATTAATTTTTATTAATTATCATTAAAGTATCGTATTGTCATTCAAAACAATCGTGTATATAAAATTTCAGTTCAACTGAATACTTTAAAACGTGAGAAAAACTCTTTTCATGTTTTGATACAAGTCGCCAAAAATGATGCCATCGTGGCTGTATTTGTAATTCTTTAAATAATTAGTTTTAATCAAAATTAATATTTATTAATTATAATTAAATTATTGTATTGTCATTCAAAATAATCATGTATATAAAATTTCAGCTCAATTGAGCGCTTTAAAATGTATTTTATTAGCGATTGAAAATTCCACCAAGATAAATTCATAAATAAATAAATAAATATATAGTGAGTGTGAACTAAAAGAAGGAATTGAAACATGCAAAACGTATTCAGTTAAATGAGTCTAACTTCTCAAAAAACTGTTTAACATATAAGTAAAACGCATAAAACGGTTTAATGTACAAAATGGTACACTCACGCTTCAGATATCCGACTACGTTTGGAACTGTTGTTTTGCGTATGCGTATAAATGGATAATCTTTGATATTTAGTGTGACTTAGTTTAGAATACATGTATAAAATTGTTTTAGGAATATTATTACAGTATAAAAATTACACTGCTGGCCACCGTAAATGCAATACCCTGAAGGAAGCATGCAGATAACATGGAATTTACTACATGCATAAGTGGAGGTGAGATATGCAAATGATTAGAATTTCAGCGCAGACACACATCACGCGCATGTGGCGCCACCTCAAAGCGCTAGGTAAGGCTTGGAGATTTCAATGATTTCATGTTCGGCAATTGTGTTTTTCTTGTGGTTTTTTCAAAAAATGATCATCTATGTCTCAGAAAACAGCGTCCAGCTTTCGATCAAGTATCCGAGTTTGACAGAGGAAGGATAGTGGTCTACCGAGAGATTGTGGATTATCTTTCAGGGAAATCGGTAGTCGTGTTGGACGAAACCAAACAACTGTAATGCGGATATGTGACCGTTGGATGCAGGAGGGTACGATGGACGGACGTGGTCAATCGCATCCACTTCAGTGCACCATTTCACGTGAGAACAGGCAACCTGTGCGCATGGCAGTGACGGATCACTCAGTCACATCACGAACCGTAGCACAGCACATTGAGTCTGTAACGCATCATTCAGTGTCTGCACGTACCCTTCGACAGTGGTCTGTCCACAAGACGTCCATTGCTTAGTCTATACTTGACGCAGAACCACAGACGTCTCCGCCGCCAATGGTGCGATGAAAGAAGGATTCGGGCAGCAGAATGGAATGAAGTTGTCTTTACTGACGAGTCACGCATCTGTCTGCAACACCACGATGGTCGGATTCGAGTCTGGAGACACCGTGGAGAGAGGATGCTGAACAGCTGCGTTATGCATCGCCACACTGGTCCTGCACTGGGTATTATGATATGGGGTGGTATTGGATATCACTCTCACACTCCTCTAGTACGAATTACCGGTACTTTAAACAGCCAGCGCTACATCTCCGAGGTGTTGGAGCCAGTTGTCCTTTCTTACCTTCAAGGCTTGGCCACAGCCATATTTCAACAGGATAATGCGTGACTACACGTGGCACGCATTGGACAAAGGTTCTTTGCCAATAACCAGATTGAATTCCTTCCCTGGCCGGCTCGCTCTCCTGATCTTTCGCCGATATAAAACATGTGGTCCTTGGTTGCTCAACGATTGACCAAGATTACACTTCCAGCTGCCACACCAGATCAACTTTGGTAACGTGTGGAAGCTGCTTGGTCTGCTGTACCCCAAGAACATATCCAAAGTCTCCTTGAATCAATGCCGGGGCGTGTGGCAGCGGTGATCTCCAACAATGGCGGCAACTCTGGCTACTGATTCTGACAGGTACCACTGCTCACAGAAGTCTATAAATTTAATCATTTGATATTTGGTCCACATGTTATCTACAAAATAAATTTTGTTATGCTATCTCTTGTCTTTCTTGGTGTTGCATTTACGGTGGCCAGTGGCCAGGAATGCTATTAAATGCAATACATTGGCAAAAAAGAAAGAATTCACTTACCATAAAAAATTAGGGGTACACACCCCTCCTATATTTTTTAAAAACAAAGCACCACCTTAAACTTAAGCTAAAAACAAAAAAGCTCTCAAAAATGAATAAAAATACGTTACATAAATCAAATCTTCGTAAGTAAAAATTCATGAAAAAAAGCTTAGAATAAATTTGCACTTGAACTTAAATTCATTTGATTTGAGATTGAAAAGTATTCGAAACAATTTTTACATTTTGTAATAGTCATAGTTATCTCGTCATTATTTGCAATTTTTTTTTCGAATTGCTTCAAAACGCACTATCTCTTGACTTGAATGTATCTGCATTAGATATTAGTGGTAAATGCGTTGGATATATATTTGCAATAATATTCCATTCTTTTTCCCAATTATTATGTTAAATTTTGTAGTTTACAATATACAGATATCCAATTTTGCACAATTCACATTGCTCTCTATTTCAAGGTTCTTTGAGAATCAGGATCTTTCCTCAGAATATTTAAGTGAACGAAGACTTTTAGAGACTTTCTGTATGCAAACATATTACTCGAATTTATAGGTACATGTTTGTCGAGGAAAAATTCAAATTACCGTAAAATTCAGCGTATAACGCGTCAAGCTGCAATTTTTTAATTTTTAGGTACATTCGTCATATACCGTCGTTCATAAGGAATGTCCTTTCTCTTAAGTAAACAGCATTTAGATACATAAAAGTCTAATTGTTTCCCATGCTCATCTATTTTTTATTTTTAAAGCTCTCATTTTTTATACCTGGCGTATAACGCACGCCCTTAAATTTTGGTCTTATCATTTGTATTAAAAGTGTGCGTTGTACACCAGATTTTACGGTGAATGTAAAATTGCTCAGTTTTAGAATGGGGTACAATAGAGACCTTACAATACTTATTCATCACATTACATTTGTTGCTTTACATTGTTCATTTTTTCAGGCATTTAGAACACAACTGCATTAATTGTTTTATACTTAATAATTTGGAACTTAAAAACAAACACTATAGCTAATATTTCTTTTTTTTTACAAATTAAAATTTAATTTCTTTTCTTTTTTATTTCCTCCAAATGGGTTTTCTTCGGCAAGGCAATTTTTATTAGTAATTACAAATTCTTTATAATGATTTCAAGAGAAATTCTATTGTTTGCCATGAAAGGGTTTCTTAACACTTTCTAAACTTTAATTAAAATATGCTTGAAAATTTAATTTTATGAAATTTTCACGCATTATTTAAAACGTAATGAACTGGAAAATAACCATAATTATTTTTCGAAAATAGGCCATACAGAATTTATATTTGTGATGTAACGACGCTTCTTTCTTTCTTTTTTTTTAAATGTATTGTTTCAACACAAAATATGTTAAGAAAATTTGTGTTGAAGCATTATTTCCTTTAAGATGTTTCTTAATAACAACTAATTATAAGTTTAAAAAAAATTAAGAATAAAAGAAATAATATAAGCGCAGCAATTTTCTTGAGTGCAAGATTTTTCTTTTTCTTATTGTGTGAAATGCAAAGAAATGAAGATAATTTAGAAGTATGGAGAAATAATTAATAATTAGTATGAAAAATAATTTATTTATGTAACTCTCTCTCCCACGCACACATATATATGTAGAGAGAAATTTCTAGCTATTCTTTTTTACTGAATTCAATATAATTTTTCATTGAACCTTTTTCACAGGATTTCTTAGATTAATTTGAGGTATTTTCAGGCGACAATTAGAAGAGAAATTTATAGCTGCCAAAAAAGGGAAAATTATTTCTTTTTTGTTTATCTTTAGAAAGGAAATTATATAAATATAAAACTAGTTAGAAGAAAGGAAATTTTTTTAAGTTAAAAAAACTTGTAATAGATTAAAAAATAATTTGTTTGAATAAAAATGCTGAAGTTATCCGTTTGAATAATACAAAGTACATAATTTATTTAAGTTTTTATTCATTACTTTATAAAATATTTCATATTAATAAAATAATAGAACGATTATTTAGTACAATATTCTGTAAGGTATGTACTTCTCTTAAAAACAGTTCTGAATATTTTTTTTATATATTTAATAATATTACAGATTTTGTTTTTGTATTCAAATATTTATGTACTGATAGTTTCCTAAAAATGATGATTCGAACATTTTATTGATAAAATATTTCAGTGTCTTATACATGCTTTTCACTTTTAAAGTGTCTTGGAAGAATTTTAACTTTATTGCATGGTATTTTGATTTTGTATTAAAAAGTACAATTGTTTTATTTTAAAAGTTTATATATTTTAATTTTTTAAACATTTTTGACAAAGAAATAGATTTAATGTTTTTTACAGTTTTATTGAGTATCAATTTGATAATATTTTGTCTAAACTTACTTGCTGTGACACACAGAGTGAGAACAATAATGCAGGAAATCAGAAACGTCTTCATCGTGTCTTCAATGTTTTCTTTGAAATGTATTACCCTGCATGGGGAATGAGAATATGAAAACCTTTACAAAAATACATAAAAATCTCACCTGCTACGAAACCTACAACATTTCACCAAAATCTATTATTTATGAACGAATCGATAAGAAATTCTTTATATGGATACAAATATTTATGATGTTTGCTACAATTAATATGGTACCTTTTTATGATAAAACATTTATCTTTATGATATTCTTAAACACTTCTAACATTTATTGCTAAAACAATAATGATAATGAAAGTTTCTTCTAAAAAGTTTCAAGAATAAAATTTTGAAAAAGCTTTATTATTGCATGGAATAGGGATTTAGTAAAAAACAATAAACTGATTTAACATTTATGTTTTTTTTAACTTTAATATTTTTTAGGTAAACAGTTTTACTTCTGATTCATGTCAAAACTTTGTAACAATTCTCTCTCTCTGTGTTTATATATATAGTTATTATTTATAAACTAAAAAATCGTTTCAAAATATACAAAACTTTTCTGAAAAAGGTATTGAAAATATAATACAAAAATTAAGAAAAGCAAAAAGTAATTCATCAGTATTACGCGTGATAAATACAGTCGGTTAGGAAATTATAAAACTATTTTTATTTTAGATATTATGAATTGAACCAAGGTTAATGCAATTTAAACACATAAAATAAGATATCACAACATATATTAAAGATAATTTTCAATAATTTTAATTAACTAGATAAATAATTACGTAAAAATTTATTATAGATTCATAAAAATATATATACTGTTGACAATTCATAAGACATCTGTATAAAAATTTTAAAAATGTATAAGAATTAATTTAATATTAATTTTTCATTTTACTTAATAACCACAAAAGCTCGGTTTTGCAGTAAATTGGCCAAGGGGATAACACCATTCTTTTACAATAGCTATTTACATTTTTATCGTCAGATGAAAACTGTTTATGATTAGCATAAACTTTGGGATGTGGTATATCTTAAAGGTTTTCCATGCGATTCATGTCTTGACTTTGACATGGTCATGGCAAAACATTAATATTTTCTTTTTTAAACCATTCCTGATTGAATTTAGATGCACAGCTAGAAGCAATAGACCACTGAAATATTAATTTAACGTCTAATAAAAATCCACACAGTATCAGATAATCAAATAGCATACCTTTTTATAGTGAAGATTTCATACGTCCTGAAATTCGCTGTAAATGGCGCAATTCCTCATGTAATGATGAATAGTTGCCAAACCTTTACTGTTTCCACTCCCATTTATCATTTGAAGCATTCTTCGGATTTCTTCCTCAAATTGTATTAATTGTTTGCAGCTGCCCATTTCGTCAAGGTTAAAATTCTTTTTATCAAAAAATATTATTTGTCTCCATTCGTTGAGCTATGACATGATATTATTAACACATTAATCTTTTTCTTCTTTTTGATGATTTTCAGTTACTCAAGTCTTTTTTTCATTTTTTTAAATTTTGTTTTAAAGAGTATAAATTCATAACAATGTAATTTACATAAACATACATTTTATATATTTTTATAACAATGTAATTAATATAAATATAACTTTTATGTTATATATAATTCATACAAATATGTATTCTTATGTAAATTTATAATAGTACAAATTAATTATTTTTAGACTAGGTGAAACTTTTCTTACTGTTAGTAAAGATTTTATCTACAGTCCAGTGCTATCAAAATCTTTTTTCTTCTAGGTTATTTTAATTTATTTGAATCCTATTTTTAATTATATGATATTGGGATTGGCCGGCATTAAATTAGCCATTTCTCCTTAATATTTATCATTATTCTTATAAAATAAAATTGTTCTCACTTTTGTCTCAGATAACTGTACCTCGCAGCATCATAAAAATAAATTCCAATCATAACCTGCCTGTTGTTTCCTAAGTAATGCTTTCACGAAATACTTACGCTTGTCTTATAACTACCCCATGATGTACAATATACTTATATTTTGTAACAACTTCTTGTCTGATTCCTTATTTAATTTCTTAAAAAGATGATTAGGTTTTAATAAAATATAAGTTAATTTTTGAAATTGTAATTAGTCTAGAAAATGTATTACGAATAATTTTAAGTGCTTCAAAAAAAAAAAAACCCGAAACCACAAATTAGAAAATTTTGCCTTTTTCAGAAATTTGCTTATTCGTCCGTGGTCTTATAATTAACACTAGGAACTATAATTATTATAATTACTATAATAACACTAGGTCTTATAATTAACACAAGGAAGTCATTTTGACTGCTTTTTAATTCCAATTAGAAAAGCAATTACGTGCATAAGGACACAATTTCTTAGACTTTTTAAGAATACATTTTTTTCCCAAGCAAAGCATGGTTTGTTTTTTTGTTAATATTTACTAATAGCTTGTTATACGACTGTAAGTAATATAAAAAAATATTAAAAATTACTTTTGAACAAATGTATTTACACAATAGTTATGCTTTCACAATGCAGTCATTCTGACTGCTTTTGGGCAATATAGGTATATACTAAAGTTCAGTCATTCTAGTGTTAAAGTAACATATCTCAAACATTTTTACTGTACATTTCTATAGTGTGTTGCCGAATTTGACCGGCAAATTTATAGGTGTGATAGTAGGCAGGATAGGGAAGACAAATCACCGTAGAACAAACCACGTTTGATCGGTGAAAATCGCAATCGGGAAGACGATGATCCAGGGGAGGGGAGTAGGCAAATGAATGCGGGGATATGCATGTACTGCCCGATAGCTTCAATGGCGCAAAATACCTACTTTTCCTACTTCACGTCCTCCCGGAGTTGCTGCAGGGAGTACCAGTCACTGCACACCAGAATACATGACTCATGCACGGTGATACACCAGCACATTTTCCGATCGTGGTGCGTAACCACCTCCATGCTACGTATTCCAGGAAGTGGATTAGACGTGAACCTCAATCCCTTGGATTTCTTCTTCTGGGGCAGGGATGGCGAACCTTCATGGATCAACGTGCCATTTTTCCTAAAGAAATGTTTAATGAGGAACAGAGAGAGGCGTGCCCCGTCAAATAATCTTTACTTGTGATTATTAGGAAAATGACAAAACTAAATGCTAACAACACAAAACTCTTTATTTATTACGAAAAAATACCATTTGCTCAGTGTAGTTGTAAATGTTTTAGTTATATGTGTAATTCAAATTAAAGTAAACATTAATGTGACTTATGTTGTTGCAGATTGGATGACAAATAACTTATTTTAGGATTGTAAGATGTTACTTTAAATAGTATGAATGCTGAATTGGAGTTATCTGCCAAACGGTTTCTATGAAATTAATTATTTCTGCTGTGATTTTCTTTTTCGACAAGAGGATTTGCTGTTGGTTTCAAAATGCCGTTTTAAAGATGATATATGTTCTGCATACCACTATTCCAGAACATAAAACTCCCGCATCTTTGTCACCTTTACTAATGATGCCATATTTCTAGACTCACTAAAATTGAAATCCTCTTCTACACTTAACATCTTGAGCTTTCTGTTCTTTTACTGCATTTGCCCTGTTGAATGACAGTTAAAAATCGTAAATGTAACACAAATGAACTTTAAAATACAGTTGTGTCAATGAAATTGGTTATGCTATGCGTAGAAAAACTTTGCATCACAAGCAATTGTAGTCCATGACGTAACCAAGGCATGACAATAACAAACGAGTGTGCTCCCCGCTACCCCGCTTGACCGATCACTTGCGTTTGTTCGTGTTGTTGTTGCTCCTCTCCATATCTAGCCAAGCTTGACCAAGTTCATAATCTCATTCACTTTTAAAAAGCCCAACACCATTAGAGGGTCTTCAAAAAGATCTTGTTTTGAAAGCCCTAGACAGTCAAGAATGTGTTCTGGAGATGCCTGGTAGGTCGAACACCTTACACAAGTTGGAAAAAGTTTGTTTCTATCCCTAAAAGTCAATGTTCGGAGGTGGCCACTCCAGAAACGAGTGAGGATAGTTTGTTCCGACATGCTGCATTGAAGAAAAAGAGAACCACCAGGTCTTTTAGCCTCATACCAGTGATGAGCAGGAGGAACAGTTGATTGCTTAATGTTGATGTAGGTGGAGTGCAGTTCTGAATAGGTGAGAGCGGCCGAGTTCATAGTGTGTTGAGCTGCGCCATCCTTTACTAGAGAGTCAGTAATCTCATTGCCCGCGATGTTAACGTGCGAAGAAACCCATTGTAGGTGGATCTCACGAGAAGAAGTTAGATGTCTTAGCTTCTCCAAAATAGGGGGGGCAGCTCAGGTGTCGCCCACGTCACTTGACCATGGTTCAAAATTACGTGGTCCGTCGCCAAACGCCCTCGTGTAGCTGAACAGTGCGACGTTAATATTCAGTCACTCATTCTCCAAAATAGCCACTCCTGTGTTATCACCCCTTTTATGCCAGTTAGAAAGATATTGAATGGCACTACGGCTGTCAGATAACTTCCAGATGCGGTTCGAACCAGGAATTGAGAGTGCCTCTTTAAGGCCAGTATTAATAGCAACGAGGCGTTTGTTCATAATACTTCACAGTGAACATTGTTATTTTGGAATAAAACCTAAACCATTTTGATCACACTGGCGTGCCCAAAATATTGTGTCGTGTGTCATCAATGGAACGCGTGCGAATTGGTTTGCCATCCCTGTTCTAAGGCCACATGAAATCGCTTTTAGTGGAGGATTTCATGGAAAGGATCGTCTTCACTTCAGATGACATCGACAGCACAGATGATTTGTTTGAACGCGACCGACAATCCTTCGTCCATCGGTGTCAGCTGTGCTAGGACCTACACGACAGCAACTTCGAACATAGCCTGTGATAATCACTTGTCATGGTATTTCTGACGTCGAGCTGTGATGCATTGTTCGAATTGTAAACATGCTTTACATCTAATAAATGCATTTCTTACCTCTTATTGTCCATTTTCATTCCACTCGACATCAAACCCTTCATAACTGTTTTTGAGAATTACGTTGTTTGCACCCCTATGTTTTATGGTGATTTGTTGTCCCCTTACTGTCTACTATTACCTCTCTAAATTTGTCGGTTGGTTTCCGCAACACCTTGAACTGATTAGAAAAAAAAGTACCATCCGTTTTTGTGTATCAATGGATATTTTTAAGCAGTTGTTCGTTCCAAAACACATAGTATAATCTTATAAAAAAGTCACATTCCTTTCACTGAAGTGATAAAATAAATTTTCTCATTTTATTTAAGTATGTAAGTAAATTTTATTAGTTAACAGTTTTGATATTTGTACATTTGTGAAACAAATGAAATAATTGACTGTAGACGAATTGCGTGTGAGAGCGTAATTTCACTTCAAAAATTATGTTTTAGTGAACGAATAAATCACATTTATGTAAGTTCAGTACTTCGGTTGAGAGTATTACAGCAATATTTATGAGCATTCTTAATAAATACATGCAACTGCGTCTCAATTCTAATTGCTTTTTTAATTTCTAGTACATATCCATTTATTTTAATGGAATAAAGTACACACAAGCTCTTATTTTTCAGCATTATCATTGATACAAAATATATATCCATGTCTACTTGATATGAAGAATTAAAGGTCCGAATTGCTAGTAAAATTCAAGGTTCAATATTTTTTGATAATGAAATTTAGAATGGAAACTATTGAATATTTACGGAACAGATGATTATATTAAATCGTCGGACAGACAGTGAAGAAACAGTTTAGTAAGAAATAAACAGAGAACTGTTCCACAAATAACTTTTTTATCGTTGATAATTCGTTCAAAAACTCAAAACAGAAGGGATTTTCTCTTATTTAGTATTATGAAGCATTGTGAGAGCACGCACACTTATAATATTATATTCTTCAGTAAAAGCAATGTTATGCTGAGACAGAAACTGGAGAAAGATAATACATAAAAAGTAATTTTTTTTATATATAAGAACAAGAGCTTAAGAGAATAAGTTTCTATTACATTTCACACTTATAATTAGAACCTAGTGAAAGTATTAACACATCGTTGATATGTGAGTAATGTATAAGGAATACAAAAATTACTATGATATATCTGATTTTTAATTTAAATAAATTCGTGTGTTAAATATCTGAAACTATATAAATGAAAGTTAAAAAAGATCAAAATTTTGCATCAAGTCAATCAGTTTCGCATAATGTAAGTGTGTATGTCATTTTTAATTATTTTATGGATTGAAAACTAGTTTTGTAAGGAGCAGGTCATAAAAAAATGAATAATAAGGAATCACACAGTAAAATTAAAAACAATAACGACTTTAACAACACGGAATCTGAAAATATAAATATTGTAGTATTATAAATATGAATTTTTTTCAATGCTTTTTTTTTGCAAATAGAGTTTCATCCGGTTAATTTTTGCAATTTTGGCAATACTTGATTTTAAAAAGTACGGTCAGGAAAATTAACATATTGGCTAAACGTATATTAAGTAGAAGTAATATTTATACATGTAAAGTAGAAACAAATTATAAACACTGTCAAATAAACTCTCGATATCCTTTGAAAATGAAAGGGACTTTTAAAATAACTAGTTTTCGGATACCGGAAATATTTTCTTTCATGAAGGAAGTGGTTGGAAGTAGCACATCAAGAAAATAACCAGAAATTGAGAACTGTAAGGAGAATGTGCGACAATAACTGCTTTTCAATGTCAATGACATTTATTTTCAATAGAAAAGAGCAATTTAATATATTATTGACTTCATCGAGTCAATCTATATTTAAACATGCAACACTATATTACTCAACAAAATGAGATTAAGGTATCCGACTTCCCGGAAATCATTATTTTTTTTTTAAAAAATCGACATTTTTTTATGATTTTATTTCATAATCCATCTTATTAGCCTTCTAAAAATACAGAGTGTTTTATTTTCCATTCATTAGAACAAAAACTACAAACGTTTTAGTAAAAGCAGATGCCTGAACTTTACATAATATGTCAAACTTTAAAATGCGTTTTACTCGAAATGTGCTTTTTTTTCGAAAAGTTCAATGGGGACAGCGATTGCTCAAAAAGTTTTTAAAGTAGTTAGATGAAATTTTGTGTGATGTTCTGTTTTACAGTAGAAGTGTTTTAACCTTCAGTATCAATCACTGTTTTTTTGAGTAATTTCATATAATAGCTAAGATAAAGTGCTCTAATTTTTGTAAATATTAAAATATCTATTATCTTGAAGGTCATTTCAAAAAGAAATAGCGAAGTAATACATCAAAATTGAAAAATTGAGAATTTGTTCATTTATTATTTGTACAGAGCGGGCCCCGTTTATGTAATTTTTTGTCAATTTTTACCGACTTTTTCCTTTTTAGTAGTAATAGTTTATTTTTCTCTTGTTAATTTTAGCCTTTTTTTCTTAAAGTGTACTAAAAATACATATAAAATCCCCCCAAAAATCTCCATATCTCTATTTTTTTTAAAAAACAGTTGTCGCAAGCAGTCGGATACCTTAAGGAATACTATAAGTAGAAATATAAAAATTGTAACCACTTACTTGCTCTTCTCCTGAAGAAACCAAAATCAGGTTTGAAGTTTCACTCCGAGCGATTCCTTATAAATGGCAAATTTTCTTCCAGAAATAGAAATATTTCATGTGAGAAATGTAATGTAATGCCCACGAATAGTCGTAGAATCATAAATAATACCACGCGCGTGTCCTCTGAAACAATATCTACCATTCTAGAGAATGCGATGGTTCTATTGCAATACTTGATTGCATCTGTCAAATTGTAAACTCGTTTCACGGAATTCTGTGTTCGTAATCATGCTTATTAAGAGATACAATTATAAAAATCCAAAGGCATTAATCAGAATATACCTATTTAATTCATTTTTTGACTGTTAATTCTTAGCTAACTCTCTTGTTCTGAGCCATCGAGAAATAGAGATTATACTCACAAGATGTACGTCACTTTTTAATGTAAAAGTTCTATTATTGTTCTTCAAGATGGAAGTTACATTGCCAAATGACTGTTTTTTAATGTCGTGCTGACACGTGCATTCTTAAGAATTTCGCCACATGCATGATACGAAATTTTTATTTCTGAATATTTATAGTATTTTTGTGAGTCTTAAAGATTGTGAGAACCTGAAAGATTGACCTATCTTTCATTCTTTTTAATATCCAAAAATTAGATTCTAAAAGATAAAGATTTTTAAGGCACAAAAAAGTTAAGCTTATGTATAAAATATCAATATCTTACACAATTTTAAGATATTGATAGACCGAATGTTCTTCCACTACTTGTGGGTGTTTCATTTTACCAATTTTGCTATTCATTTTGTTAATTAATAATTACCACTTTTGTAAAATCTTTAATTTACTATAAATTCTTTTTAAATATATAGGTATACAAAATCTGAGTTTAAACAAGAAAATAAATTTAAACAAGTCCAGCAAATGTTTTCTACTTATAGACATTTTCTATAATAATAATAATATTAGTTATTAATTAAATTAATAGTGCTCTCCACAATATTAGTTCTTACAAGAGTTTCCATCTAAGTAGAGCATTTCATTTCTTTGCAATTTTTTTCCTCTTATATACATGCTTCTTGTTTATTTTTTCTTAATATCCTCGTTTTTTTATATAAAGCGTTTTAGGAGGAAAGTTATATCTGTTTTGTGTATGAGAGGAAAAATATTTGATTGTATTCCGCTTCCTTTTGTTTTTAATACTATTTCGAGTTTAACTCAAAAGAGCTCAGGATAGATTTTAGGTGTAATTAATAACATCAAGAAATTTATATGTATCATATTCGAATTGAACTACCACTAGCTCTTTGTTGCATCTTTTACTTTCTTTTCATCAATGTAAAAGCAATACTTTAGCTATATAATAGATTTTAAATACATAAACAATATGTATTTGAGCTCATTATATCAAAAGAAATAAATTTGACACAAAAATGGGTTTATTAAATGCTGATAATAGTATAGAAATCAATACAAAAACATAGATTGATATCACAAAAACGTTAACAAAATTTTAATTACAATCTGGATATATTTAGACACTAGATTATATTTTTTAGAAAAATATACAATTAGATAATGTACTTTTTTAATTATTTTTTCTAATTTATGGATTTAGTGATAAAATTTAATGGCAGTTTTCTTGTCTGTATTATGTTCGATGATATACTGAAATAGAAAAACGAACGCTTTGTAAAATAAATGAATTTTATTGAGAAAAAAATATTGATCTTAAAAAAATGTTTTTTTTAATGCAATTTCTAAACTTTATTCCTCACTTAAAAATTGTCTCGTGTTTCGGAAATACTTTATTTCAGATGTCATCCTCATTTTCACTTTCTTGGTGAAATGTCAGTGCATTGTTTTATTAATGGTAAATTCTGGTTCAAAATTGACAATTCATTGTTATTTGGTCTTTTTCAAATATAACGAAATCAGAATTTTGCGAAAGTTAAAACTCTCAACGAAGTGAAGCTAATTTTTTCCCACTTAAATATATTTGTTTTAAAAGTAAACTTTATTTTCAAAATTTTACTTTTTTTACAAACAACTTCTTATTTGAGGTATTATAAGCAGAAATACTCTTCAAAAATATTTTTAGTAATTGTACTTAAATTTATGAATTTTTAACACAAATGCTTTCATATTTTATTTCAGTAGTCTCTTAATATCTGGACTAAGTTCTTTCTGAAGAATGAAGAAATTTATTTAAATAATTGTGATGCAATATGGTTACAATACTTTGCTAATTCTATGCTAATTTCTTATAATTTTTTAAATAAAAATACATAGAAATTTGTTTTTATCAACAATACTTAGTCTCTTTTGAAAACGTCTAATTATTTAAGGTGTGTGACTTATCTTCGGAGCACTTTTTTGAAATATATAAATTTTCAACGAAATAAACCGTTTTTTTTATTTGAAATGGGGCATGAAATTAAAAATTCAAGTACTATTTCCAAAAAATAAAAATAATTTTGGATATGTTGGATTTTTTGAGTGAAAGTTTAGTAAAAAATTGCAGTTACGGTAAGCCTTGTATAGAAAATTCTATTTAATATATTCGAATAATATTTATACAGTACATAAATAATACCATTATCTGTGTTGAGAGCTATAATATTTGTAATACTTTTAAAAGTTTTTGAAAAATGTTTTTTTATGCAAGAACTAAATTTTTTACAAAAACACTAATGTTATTTTCTCACAAAAGGGCAATAAAATACATAAATATATACACACAGATTAGATAATAGTCTAGAACACAGATAAAACTAAATAAAACATGTTCTGAAAATTTCAATTCACTATTTTAAAAATATTTTGTGTAGGGATCTACTTCCGGTTTACTAATTATGCTATAACTATACTTCTAAATAACGTAGAAATAAAAATGGAAGGTTTTTGGAATCTCAAATTTATGGGCCTTAAAATAAACACATAAAAAAACATAAAAACATCAAAGAAATTTCGAAAAACTTTCACCAAAACGGCGATTTTTGGGTAGTCACATACCTTAATTTCATTTACTTGATGATTAATTGAATGCATTGATTTCAAAATACTCTGTGAAATAAGTTATATAATTGTGAAATAAGTTAATTTTATTGAACAAGAAAAAAGTAGCATTGAGATTAAGTATTTTTTTTAAATTAAAAACATTTCTTCATGCACTTTCTATGCTTAATTTATCGTATAAACTTTTTCTTATCAGATAGTAAATTCATATCTGTAAAATTTTCTGAAATTTAGTTGTGGTACATCTGATAAGTCCGTTGCGAGTTAATGGATTGATTTTATGCAGTATTATATTGTACATCGTATTGAAAATGCGTAGAAAATGCCTAAGAATGCTAGAATTAATAGAATGGATTTTCTGTCCACACATTTATAATTTTCTTTATTAAAAATTGTTTTAAGGATTTTAAATAAAAGTTTTGGTAAGAACTTATCTTAAATTCTATTTACACATTCTTATTTGTAAAAAATTGAATTAAATTCATTTTTAAAGTATGAAACTGAATTAATATGATTTTCATTAATATAACTCGCTTTCTTGTTTTTCCGGGTGGAGTTTTGTAATTGATTTTAAACTTACTTCCCTATGAGCTAGAGACTTGAAATTTGGACCATAGCTCAGAAGAGGATGACAATGCATGAAAATGTGAAAAAAAAAGAGTTACACCGGCCCCGGAATAGGTGGCCCCGTAACCCCGGAACTTGCACGAATTTACACGAACAAAGACCACCTGTCGCTAGCACGTGTCGAGTTGAGTCTACGTATTCAATTTCGTGGCTCTTTGATCAAAGAGGGGGCCCCCAGGTTATCGTGTTTTTTGTTATTAACTCACTTTCAAAAAATCGCTTTATTAACAATAGTGCGAACTCTGTTGACTGTATTCATTATTGATTATTATTAACTGCTTGATGTATTATAACTGTGGTCACTTGGAATGTGAAGGAGTTTGAATTTAGAAATGATGAATTAAAATTCATTTGAGCTAACCACAACAGTAATTCTTTGAGTGCAGTTTTGCAACTTCACTCAAGGGGTCTCGCAGTTATATATTATAGTCTCGAAATTAGTTTTGAAATTTCTAATTTTAGTTTATTACAAGAGTTTGTTAAAGTGTATACTTTCACTTCGATCTCTAATACACCTTTCATTATAAAATTTTAATATCCGAAACTGAAAACATGCCTTTTTACAGCAAAAGCTGAACTTTCCTTCTGTAGGATGAAAATGTTTTCCTTGCGAAAGAAACAGTTAAATGTTAACATGTGAAAGTTAAAGTCGTAGGAAATTTGCTCCTTACTTGGTTTCATGAGTCAAACAGAATAGTTATCGTTTTTCCAAATTAAATGAAAGGAATTGATAACTTGAAAATGGTAACAAAATTGGTCATTTTTTTATATATTTATTAATGATTTATTTTAGTGAGTGTAATATCGAAATGATACTTTTCTTTTCATTTTCTCAATTCCTATTTTTAGCTCTCTCTCTCTCTGTATATATATATATTTATCTTGCTCAAATTTTCAATCCTTCATAAAATACTTTCTATTCATTCACAATAAAGTTCAAATACACTTTTTTAAACTTGTAGTGGATGACACTTGATACGAATACAGTTTTTCAAATATTAATTCATTAATTAAATTAATCACCGGTTTTTGACGCTAACTTAGATTCGTCTCCATTGTTGTAACAATTTAACTGTTTAAACAATGACAAAAGTTGGCGTCGAAAACTGGTTTTTTTCAAGCTAATTAAGCAAACCGGGTGTGCATTGATTGTTACAACAATGCAGACAAATCATGCTCTTTTTTCAATTTCTAATATTAGTTCACTCTCTCCCTATATATATATATATATATATATATATATATATATATATATATATATATATATATAAATAGGTGTCACATTATTTGTCCGCGATGAATTCCGAAACTACTCAACCGATTCTAACATAATTTTGAATATTGTGTGTCGTTTCGTTCAACTTAAAATATAGGATAGATTTTATGTCAATTAATGGCGTCATTTTTTTTATTGTCGGAAATGTGTAGAATCCGGGAAACGAGAAAATTCGCAAAATATCGGAATGCGTGTGAGGCTGCGGAAGCGGATTTTGTGAATCAAAGTACATGTATATTTCGGGGCGTGGAATCCAAATTTCGAATTGAATCCCCAAAATATCCGTAACTTTGTCGGACGATGCCGGATGACGGTATTTTATACACACCCTGGCAGATACTTACCTTAAAGCCTTGGTGCGTGAAAACTTGGTCCTTGACGTATTTTGAGACGGGCAATCTGAATCTGATAGCCTATAAGAGAAATTGTCACAACTTTGCTGGATAATGCTGGATGACCATATTTTAGACACACCTTTGCTGGGGGCTTACTTTAAAAACCTTGGAGATCGAAAACTTTGTCCCTGATTTATTTTGAGACGAGCAATCTGAATCTGATATCATATAAGAGAAATTGTCGCAACTTTGCTGGATAATTCTGGCACGACTGTCTATCACGCAGACCGTGATAGGAGCTTCCCTCAAAAGTCTTGGAGTGGAAAAAGTGCACTTATGGTCATTATTGGGACGGTGAATGAATCTGAAATCGGATATTAGAAATTCCCGTAACTTTCTGGATAAAGCCGAATGACCATAATGTTTCTTTCCAGCGACTGAACTTGCAGACTCAGGGGCGCCGAATGTAGTCCTCGTTTGTGTCTAGGGGTTGGAAACAAGAATCTGAAATCATATTTCAGAAACTCCCATAAATGAGCAGGATATTGCCGGAATTAGGTGGAATGGCTTTTCGCGTTCGAATCCCACTTGCGAATTTTTATTCTCTCTAGCAGCAGAATTTACAAGCTCTGGGGCATTGAAAATCAGTCCTGTGTATGTTTTGGAGAGCGGGGAAGGAAAACCTAAAATCAGATTTTAGGAGTTCCGGTAGTTTTACCGAATAATGCCGGACGACCGTACTATGCATGGAAAGCGGTGTCTATCTAACTTGCAGACGTAGGGACGCTGTTCAGTCCGTAATTGTATCTATTTTTTGTCGCGAATGCCATCCGCCGACTGAGCACCTCCACCAATGTTTTGATGTAACCCTCCGCTTGAGTTGTTGTTGTAGCTTCCATCTTGGAACAGCGTGCGAATAGCACCATCTCAAAATAAACCAATTTACAGTCCAAAAGTCACAACGTTTTAGTTAAAACACGAACCAGCATTTGACAACGAACATTTGTAAAACAACACTACATTTTTGGTCCGTCTAACCGGAAAAAAATGAATAAACTTAATAATTCGAAGCGTGCAATCAAAGGCACCATAACTAAGATAGAAACTTTCGTAGAAGAATCAGGGAATCATACTCCGACAAAACTTGATATTAAACTAAAACGTGTCCAAGAAATGAACAGAAAGATTGATGAATTAAAGGATCAGTACTATGATATCAAGGATATTAGTGAATCGGAACTACAAGTCATAGAAGCTGACATACAAAGTATAAAGTTTAATTGCTAAATCTTCTGTTAGTTCTGTTCATAATCATGAAAATGCAATATCTCAAACTAATTCTAAACTGAAATTAGAAATAAAACTGCCGGAAATACCTTTACCGGTATTTAGAGGTAGATACGACGAATGGTCTAGCTTTAAATCACAATTTGATAACATTATAATTAATAACAATGACTTGAGCGAGTCACAAAAACTTTATTATTTGAAAGCGTCATTACAAGGTTATGCCAAACTACTTGAAGTAGTTGATGATTCCTTTGAATCGCTCATCACAGCATTAAAAACTAGATTTGAAAATAAGCGTCTCCTTACTGAGACTCATATTAATGCTATATTAGAAATAGAAAAGCTAACAAGCGAATCAGCTCGAGATATTAGAACCATGACAGATATTCTAAGCAAGAATATCAGAGCTTTAAAACTCTTAGGTTTTGAACGCAATAATTTATCGGATCTTATATTGCTTAATATCATTCTGAAAAAAAAATAGATCGAGAAACTCGTAAACAATTCGAACAATCCATTGATTCAAATCAAATTCCTGAATTAGATACATTTATAATGTTTTTAGAAAAAAGAAGCCAAACTATAGATAGTATTAATCGTTCTGCTCCTATTACTCATAAACCAAAACAAGTACCCTTCCATAAAGGTAAAATCTTTCTTAATTCGAATGATTCATCAAATTCTTGTGCAATCTGTCAACTGCCTCATTTGATTTATAAGTGCAGCGCTTATCAAAATATGAAAGTATGCAATAGATTTAATCAAATAAAACGCCTTAATTTGTGCATAAATTGTTTAAAGGAACATCATAAAATTAAGGATTGCAAATCGAAAAACTCTTGTTCTGTTTATAAAAAACGTCATCATACATCGTTACATATATTTGAAGCGATTCCTTCACCCCTGTCCACAACATTAGCTAACGAACTAAAACCCCTACCGGATATACAAGGGTCAACATCCGCAGAGCCCTCTTATACGTTTTCGAACTGTGTGGGAGAAAAGAAAAATATTTTACTCCCGACTGCAATGGTTTACCTCAGGGGTGCAGAGGGTCAGCTTTTCCCCTGCAAAGCGATTTTAGACTCAGGATCTCATCTTTCCTTCATTCGACAACGGCTGGCTAATAAACTCCCCCTGAAAAAATAAAAAATAAACGCGTCTATTTCGGGGTTAGGTGAAATAACCCTTAGAGTTAAACAAAAAGTAAATACGGTGATTCAAAATAAAAATGGAGACTTTTCAACGCTGTTAGAACGATTAATCGTCCCGTATATTACCACAACATCTATCCATCGCATGGATGCAACTTAAGTAAACATTCCTTCGAACATTGATCTCGCGGATAAAGAATTTGGTATACCAGGAGAAATAGGTATGCTTATTGGGTGCGAGCTCTTTTTTGAATTATTAAGACCCAATAAATTTCGATCGCCATGCGAAAAATGGCTGTTTCAAGAGACTGTTTTCGGGTACATTGTTGTAGGAAGTTTCGATAAATTTGAGGAAAACTCATATTGTGGCTTAGCTATTAATGCGGAAATAAATTCAAATAGTCTTAATCAACAATTGCAAGCATTTTGGGAAATTGAAAAGTTAGATAAATCCTCAATAGAACATTGTTTAGAAGAAGAAATTTGTGAAACCCAATATCAAAACATTCATTATCGCACTGAAGAAGGACGCTATGTTGTACAATTACCCCTTAAAAAGATCCATACTGTTTAAGTAATTCAAGGTTCTTGGCTGAAGTTCGTTTGAATCAACTTTGGAAAAAACCCTCGAAACATTATGAATTACAAACCCTTTATAAATCGTTCTTACAGGAATATATTGATTTAAACCACATGCAATTAGTAGCTGACCCCCTAGAAACAAATATTTCTTATTTTCTACCACATCATGGAGTGTTTCGCCCCGACAGTAAAACTACCAAGGTTAGAGTAGTTTTTAATGCCTCTTCGAAAACAACATCAAGTCTTTCTTTGAATGACATTTTGTATAAAGGCGAGATTTTGCAGCAAGATTTATTTTCAATTCTTTTGAGATTTAGGCAGCACACATTTGTCTTTACAACGGATATTTCAAAAATGTTTAGACAGATTTTAATTAACCCCGGTCATCGAAATTTGCTGATGATTTTATGGAAAGACAGTGTTGATGGTCCTGTACAAACATACAAACTCAACACTGTAACTTACGGGACTACTTGTGCACCCTATCTTGCTACCCGAACCATTCAACAATTAGCTAGGGACGAAGGAGAACATTATCCTTTGGCTGCATCAGTTACAATCAGAGAAATTTACATGGATGATATTTTAACAGGTAGTTCATACTTTCAAGAATTTCAAAAACTACAATTAGAATTAATTAGTTTATGTAAAAAAGAGGGTATGAGCCTACATAAGTGGTGTAGCAATACTCCAGAAATATTGAATTCAATACCTAAAGAAGAGCAATCTAGGGATTTCCATTGCCAATCATCAGACCAAAAAACAATTAAAACTCTAGGAATCATTTGGAGTGCACAATTTGATTATTTCTCTTTTAAGACCGTTGTGAACTGCCGTGAGTCGTATACAAAAAGAAAGGTTTTATCCATTATTGCACGTTTATTTGACCCCCTTGGATTCTTGGGGCCAATTCTAACTAAGGCCAAATTAATATTACAGAAACTTTGGGTTCTCAAATTAGAATGGGATGAACCTCTCTCCAATCCAATAGCTAAAGAATGGAACGACTTCGTGTCTACCCTGCCAGTTATTCAAAATATCCATGTCCCTCGACTCGTAAAAGGAAAAGGCAGAATTATTATCCATGGATTTGCCGACGCCTCAACAGCAGCATATGGTGCTGTACTATATGCTCAATCGATCTCAGAAGAGGATGTATCTACAAGACTCTTGTGCAGCAAATCCCGTGTTGCACCGTTGAAACCAATCACTATCCCTCGTTTGGAATTGTGTGCTTGTGTGTTATTGTCACAGCTCCTGGAAAGGGTTTTACATTCCTTGACGCTACCTATACAGCAAATAATGTTATGGACCGACTCTAACATTGTGTTAGCCTGGATTCAGCGATCCCCTGAGCAGCTTAAGACGTTCATCGGCAATAGAATAAAAATTATACAGAGACTAACCCAGAACTGCCAATGGAATCATGTATCCTCTAATGAAAACCCGGCTGATCTAATATCACGTGGATTGAATGCTTCGGACATCTCTTCTAAACAACTTTGGTGGCATGGCCCAGACTTTTTAAGGGAAGAACTTGAAGCAAACTCAATTGACTTTGAAAGGATAACTTCTGACAGTGACTACTTAAAGGAACTTAAACCCACAAATGTGCTTTTAACTTCTTGTAAATTCTCTCTTATAGATGATCTTTCAAAAAGTTCTAATAACTATACTAAATTGTTGCATATTTTGAGTTATATTTTCAGGTTCCTCCACAACTCTAGAAATCCTAGTGCAAAAAGGTCTGGTCAATTAGATTATAGTGAAGTGAATGAAGTAGAATTATGCCTCATTAAAAATCTTCAAGCCTCTGCCTTTCAAGAAGAAATCGAGTTTCTAGCTAAGAGTAGTTGTAATTAAAAAAAAGGTAAACTTTTCTCTTTAAATCCATTCCTAGATGGAAATCAAATTTTGAGGGGGTTGGAGGACGTTTGCAAAACTCGGATTTAACTTTTAGTCAGAAACATCCAGCTATACTCCCAGTGGATCATCTTCTCACCAAATTAATTATGATAAATATACACAATAGAAATTTTCATTTAGGCCCTCAAGCTTTGCTTTATTGTACAAGACAAAGATTTTGGCCACTTCGTGGCAGATCAATAGCGAGGAAAATTGTGCACGAATGCGTAGTTTGCTTCAAAAATAAACCTATTGTAGCAAACCAACTTAGGGGATCTTTACCTCGAGAGAGAGTAAACCCTAGTTTTCCTTTCCTGCATACAGGAATTGATTATTGTGGACCCTTTTTCATAAGGTATAAACACCAGAGAGAAAGGGTACTTACCAAAAGATATATGTAGCCATTTTTGTTTGCTTACCCTCAAAGGCCGTCCATCTCGAAATTGTCTCGGATTTGACCACAGACGCCTTCCTTGCTACATTGAAGCGCGGGCGGGAAGCATTGGGCTAGACGCGGAAAATGTGCTACTATATCATCAGATAATGCCAAAAACTTTGTTGGAGCTAATCGAAAATTAAAAAGATTACATAATCTCCTAAAATTTCCCGAAGAAAAACTTTCTTCTTATCTTTTTCTGAAAGGATTTCTTGGAATTTCATGCCACCTAGAGCACCAAATTTTGGTGGACTTTGGGAGGCAGGAGTTAAATCATTCAAATTTAATTTAAAAAGAGCTGTAGGAAACCTAAAGATGACTTTGGAAGAATTCTTAACCATAATAACACAGATTGAAGGAATTCTGAATTCAAGACCAATCACTCCTTTGTCAGAAGATATTGATGACTTGGAAGTGCTTACTCCAGGCCATTTCTTGATTGGAAGACCCATTACTTCCATTTCTAAACCTAATTTGTTAGACAAGATAGAAAACACACTTTCTCGGTGGCAAAAATTAACAAAAATAGTTCAACATATTTGGTCAAAATGGTCTCGCGATTATTTTAACAATTTACAGCAACGAAACAAATGGCAATTTCACAAAGATAACGTGATATTAAATACAATGGTCCTAATAAAGGATGATAACCTTCCTGTAAATAAATGGAGCTTAGGTCGCATTACCAAGCTAGTTCCTGGTACGGATGGTTAGGTTCGCGTAGTGGAAATAAAAACTAATAAGGGCAATATTAAACGCAGCATTGGGAAGGTGTGTGTTCTGCCCTTGGACAATTAATATGTAAATTGTGAAATTGTTTCTTCCTTGATTTATGTAAAGCATTATTTGTTTATTATGTTTTATATCGTCTTTGATTTATGTGATTCTGTATATTGATTGAATGTAATTCAACGGGGGGAGGATTTTCAGTCCGTAATTGTGTCTATTTTTTGTCGCGAATGCCATCCGCCGACTGAGCACCTCCACCAATGTTTTGATGTAACCCTCCGCTTGAGTTGTTGTTGTAGCTTCCATCTTGGAACAGCGTGCGAATAGCACTATCTCGAAATAAACCAATTTACAGTCCAAAAGCCGCAACGTTTTAGTTAAAACAAGAACCAGCATTTGACAACGAACGTTTGTAAAACAACATTACAGAGGCAAAAAGTGGATCTCTGCCGTATTTTGAGACGGCTGATCCGAATATTCAATCCAACTCGAAAAATTCTTGTTACTGTGTCAAATAATGCCAGACGAACGTATTTTAAGAGAACCATGGCATGGCTTACCTTAAAGTTCTTGCAGGGTGCAAAGAGCGCTTCTGGTGTTTTTCTGGGTGGGGAACTAGAATTTGAAATAGGACTTTTTGGAAACTCCAGTAACTTTGCCAGATAATGTCGGATGATAGTACTGCCCCCTTCAGAGAGGGAACTTACAGAGCTCCAAAAGTGGGCACTTCGTGAGTCTCGGGATGGGGAACGAACCTCCCTTAATTTTACTGAATATTGCCGGAATGAAGTCAAATGGCTTTGCGTTCGAGTCCCACGTCCGTATATTTATTCCTTATAGTTTCAAAACTTGCAAGCGCTGCCTTGCGAAAATACGATCGACAAAAAATTGCATTGGTAATTGTATCTTCAGGCATTGCAGCCATTTTGTTAAATGGTGGACAAACTGCCCATTCAGCATTCCAGCTGCTATTAGACATTCATGAAAAAACAGACACAATGTAACATTAAAAAAATCTGGAATGGCTACGGTATTGCAAATGAGTTTAATCTTAATCAGCAATGAGTGTACTATGACCCATAAACACTCATTCGAAGTCTTACATAGAACTTTATAAAGATTTAAACGGCAACGCGAGAAAATATTCGATGGTATTGCCCTATTACTGTCTGGTGATTTCCGACGGACATTGCATGCCATTCCTCGCTCCACTTTTGCTCACGAGATTCATGTATGTTTAAAGCAATCGTTTTCACGGAGAAAGGTTGAAGCACTTCGATTGATTATAATACGCGAGTTCAATTGCAAGATTATCAATCGACTGAAATATTTTCAAACCAACTGCTGGATACTGGAAACGGTGAAGTAGAAATGCATCAAAATACACAATGTATCAAATTGCCAGACAATTTCTGTACTGTTGTTCATACTAAAAGGAACAGATTTAGAGTGTCTTCCCGGATATACTGTGTATTTATCTAGGCAATGACTGACTCTGTAATCATGATACTTAAGCAGAAAAAATATGTTGATATTGAAGAAATAAACTTCCAGATACATAGGTGTTGCGAGGTGATCAAAAACTCTTTTAAATCAATCGACACGATTGTTGATTAAAACGAAATTGTAAAGTTTTTTAATTCCTTAGGTATATTAGGAATGCCACATCAAAATCATCGGTTGAAGATTGGTTCACTAGTTATTCTGCTGCGTAACTTAAATTCACCTAGATTATGTAGTGTTACATGTTTGGTCATCAAAAGAATTAACGAGAATCTTCTTCAAGCAACCATTTTGATTGTAAAGCTTAAGGGTTGCCATATATTCCATTGATATCACCATAATCTCCAATACCGTTCAAAAGGATTCAATTCCCAATTCGTTTGGTATTCGCGAGGACCATAAATAAATCTCAAAGCAAAACAATGTCCATTGGGGGCTGGAACTTAGAAAAACCATGTTTATTCTATGGGCCACTTCATATATGTTGCATGCTTACGTGTGAGGAAACCACCGAATCTATTTGCGTAAGCAAAAGGCGTTACTAAAAATAATTTGTACCGATTAGCGATTAATTATATTAAAATTATTTATTGTTATAATTTAGAATGATAAAAATAATATTAAAAATTGTTAAAAATAAACGTTATGCACCACATTAATAAAATTAAATCTTCATTTGTGTTGTTATCTGACAATTTCGTTAGTAATTCATGCGTTATACTATACTCAAATAGGAGATTAAGAAATTGTAAAATTAAAAACTTTATATTGTTTTATATGTTTAGTTTCAACTCTCCGAATTCGCAAACGAAGATTAATTTGAGTGCATTGAATAGCTTAGATATAATATCAAAATCAACATATTAAAACAAAGCCACATCAACGCGTAGCTGGATCAGCTAGTGTATGTATATATATATATAGTTCAAATTTTCTGTAATAATAAAATACTTTCTATTCATCCATTCAAAGTAGGAATTGACTTAAATTTTTTTTTTACATTACTTGTTTCACATACAGTAAATAAAACCAGTTTTTAATTTACATTAAGCTGACGTTACAGAAAATTGTTCGTGAGTAAAAGTCGAGATTTCTCTCTTGACAAAAAACTTTGTTTTAAGTTTGATCTCCAGAGTAAGAAAATTAAAATAATCCTCCGTTACACACACAATTTTTATAACAAAGTAAAACTAACTAAATGAACACCCGATATTAAAACATTTACGAATAACATTTTAATAAAATATCGTACAAACTATTCAGTTAATTTTAAATTACTGTCAAGAAAATACATTTTTAGTACCGCAAATAAAATATTTAAGGATTTTTAATTTTAGAAATACTCGCAATCATTGATGCCCAATAAGAAAGAGGGGGAATAGGGAGAGTTAAAATTGTAGTCCGCGAAGAAAATCCTCCAATTTAAATAAATTTATATCCAGCAACTTGTAGCAAATTTAAAATATTTCAAAGAAATATTTAAAAATATTTAAATGTGCATTTTATACAAAGTTTTCGTTTTAATCAACGGATATATAGATTTCTGCGATTTCTGGATAGTTTTGAATTATCAAAATGTTTCACAAGTCAGGTAGTTCTTTTATTGCAACTCCATATATACTCTGCCCAAACTCAATATCAATATACTTTTCACTATAATTTACACTAAATCTGAAGATGACAACAGGCAAAAATACATAATGTATGCCATAAAATAGTTCTTAAATGTGTCATTGCGAATTTTATGTTTCAGGAACTATTTAAAAAGGAATTTAAATAAGAAGACTTAGAATATATCATTATAATAAAAGATCACAGAAAAGTATCAATTAAATATTATTTAAGCAACCTTTTCTGAATCGATTGATTCATCTAACAGAAGAAACAAATAGTACATTTATTATGAAAATATTATCCTATTATATTAGTCATTTTTACTTGACGAAAGATATGTTCATAGTTATTACTGCGCCGTTATTAAAGAAATTAAGGACATGCTATCATTTCCTTTTGAAATTATACAGTTAGGCAAAGGAAATAAAATATCTATGTATTTTTGTTTAACTTGTTCATTTGATAATGATGCAAATTAATGCATTATAAAAAAAGAACTACATTGATAACATTGTGTTTCCTCTGCTTAATTGAATTATTTCGGACGGAAATCGTTCCCGGATGTTAAAACTGTGTCAATGTCAAAACAAAATATGTAAAACAATGTTTCACTGTTGATAAATTTATACTTAATAGCGAGGAATATTTTGATAATTAGGAACTAAGGATCCTCTTATGATAAGTGGAACGATGTTTCTAATTCTCAATTAAGAATTATCTAATTAATTTCTAAAGCTATTTCTTTTTCAAATTTCATTTTTTTTTACTTTAGTAGTTTGAAAAAGTAGAATTAATTGAAAATGTTGGTACAGACCGAGAATTACATTTTTTTGGGATATGTATTCGTTAAAGAAATATAAAATACGATTTCGAATCTGCGAAACAAAATCAAATGAGTAAGAATTGTTGTAAAGCATTCAGAAACCGATACTTTTTATTAATGTAAATTAATTCGTTAATTTTAAAAATAATTTAAAATAATAGAATGTCTACTTAGTTCATTATATTCTATGAACCGAATGCTTGCAACCAATTCTTTTAAATAATGGTAATAATATCATGTAAATTAAACTCTTGTAATTTTTATTGTATAGAAATATACACTGGTGTGCAAAAATTAAGGACGAGAGGGTTTTTTCAATATAACTTTGTACAAAAGCTTCCCAAATCAACACATTTAATACCGTAAGATCCCCAATACGTAAGGACATGTGTAATATGTAAGCAACACTTACTAAAAGAGAAATCAGAGGGAAAAAAAGAAGTTTTATTGAAAAAGTAGCATGGAGCGCAATGCGACTGAAGGCCGAAACATCCCTGTGATGGGTGTCCAGCAAGAAACATCTGGTCTTTAGTAGGGGATATGATCTCCCCTGACTGCTAGGCAGGTTTCACAGCGTCTGCCCATGCTGAGAATGAGTTGTTGAGGCATTGCTGCCCATTCGTCTTGCAGTGCCAATCGAAGCTCGCGAATCGTTACTGGTGGTAAGGTACGAGCTGCCAAGCGTCTGCCTTGAAAATCCCATACATGCTCGATGGGATTGAGATCCGGAGATCGTGCCGGCCAATCCCTACGTTCAATATCCTCACTCTCTAAGAGCGGTTCGGCAGCTACTGTGCAATGACATGGTGCATTGTCGTCCATGAAAGGGAACTGCAGACCCATAGCGCCTCTAAAAAGACGCACATATGGAAGAAGAATCTCGTTACAATAACGGGTCCCGTTGACTGAACCTGCGTCGAAGATGTGAAGGTCTGTACGACTACCAAGCATGATGCCTCCCCAAACGAAAACACCGTGACCTCCATACCTGTCCCTTTCAATGAAGTTCGAGGGATGATTGCGGCTTCCCCGCTCTCTCCAGATGAGTATGCGATGAGAATCGCTACTCAAACTGAATCTGCTCTCATCTGTAAAGAGTACTCGTCCCCATTCATTGTCTCTCCAATTCCGGTGTTCCCGGCACCACAGAGAACGCCTTCTCCGATGGGCAGGCGTTAAAGGTACACACCGTACAGGGCGTCGTGCAAACAGACCACCACCGTGCAGTCTTCTGGCCACGGTAAAACGCGATATCGGTCGTCCAGTCACCTATGTCGTGTGTCTAGCGATTTCTCCCGCTGTCTGCCGCCTGTTTCTTCTGGCCTGTAAGACAATGTACCGGTCATCTGCGGGTGTGGTTCCTCGTGGTCGACCACTACTGAACTCCCGGATAGCTGTTCCTGTAATTTGAAATTGTCTCCAAAGTCGTGAAACGATGCTGTGCGCAATTCCGAACTCTGCAGCCGTACTTGTCACACTGCGGCTTTCCTCCAACTTCCCTATGATTCGACCTCGGGTAAAAGCATCCAGATGTCGTCTAACAGATTGATTATTCGCCATTTCTCTCTGAGGCAGCAACTCGGTGTGATTTTAACTGCTATACGGCGTGCAATCTCTCTTTGCCAGAAATACTGATCTTACACCGACAACATGCTTTATACTACTCAGACACTCCCCCATTACGTCTACCTGCATATCTGCGCATGTGCTACCGTACATCACCTTACTTAATCTCCTGATTGGTCTTTCTGTCCGCTCTGCCTCTTCGTTCAGCTGATATGCTAATTTTTCGACTTCGTCCTTAATTTTTGCACACCAGTGTATTTAAAAGAGAATCAGTAGTTTTTGTGATATTTAGTGATCGGTAGATTTAGTGAAAATTTTTTTTGTTTAATTTTCTTAATTTGTCCTTTTGTAATTTTTTTCATTTTAATAATAATAATAATAATAATAATAATAATAATAATAATAATAATAATAATAATAAACGTTTATCCCTTTTATCACTAAAATTTATTTTGGGCGGTACCTATGGGTTGTTAAAGAAAAAATAGATGAAACTCACAAAAGCAAATAATTGATCATTATAAGAAGATTTTTATACTAATGGAAGGTTTATATTAGTTTTTTTGTCAGTAAGAAAATAATTAATTAAATGCATAGTTTTCTTAAAAAATTATTATATAATTACTTATTATTCAAACATAAATTTTAAAAATGCATCAAGGTTAATTTATAAAATTAAAGCATAAATATTTTCATTAGCATTGATATTCAAATAATATCTGATTTTTATTCTGGATAAAGTAACTTGATTTTTTTATATATATTATCGTTTTCAAAATAAATTCGGAGAAGCAAGAAAGTATGCGAATTAAGACTTTCTTACCCCAGTTCTACTCAGAAGAACAATTTGAAAGCATGACGAGAACAAATGATAAAAGCTAAATTTATGAAAATGAAATGTGGAAAATATTTTAAATATTTTTCTTATTAATCAAAAAAGTACTAGTTACGAAGTTGGACAGAGCCAGAGAAGTATAAATTCGTAAGCACGTAACATACCACTAAACAAAAGTGATCACCCTTTTCAGGGGAATGTTTCTGGTTGATACAGATGTCATTACAATACTCTACCACCAGTGAGTTGGTGGATAGGCAAACGAATGATATATTTGTTTAGGATAGCGTATGAATTTGTGGTGTTGATTGGAGGTGTTGCATCAAGTGCGTCTGACGACTTTGGTTGCTACATCAAATGGGTCTGACGACTTTTGGTTGCTCTTCTTGCGGGTAGATGGAGCCTCGACAGATCAGAAGGTTGTGCATTTTATTTATTCAGTCAAGGTCACAAATAAAGGGGTGCGTATCCGGTGGACAGACGCCGCGGTGAAATCGCAAGCACGTAAAATACCACTACACAAAAGTGATCACCCTTGTCCGAAGATTGTTACTGGCTTATATAGATACTGTTACAAATGTGTTATCACTTTTGTTGAAAGGGATTTAGTGCAAGTCAATGGCTCTGTTTTAAATATATTTTTCTTCAATTGTGTTATAAGTTTTTTTGTAGTTATAATTTTCCTTGAGAAATGAACAGAGTCCTCACGTTGGTATGGAATGGGAATTATGAAAGTGGAGTTTCAGCTCTGATTTCGTTCTCGTCACTTGACCGTGATAAAAATCTGGTTCTTTCTCGATTACTCTAGTGTGGCTTCAAAATCCAAGCCAAATCGTATTGTCATCTGTATGGTAATTAAAGCGACGGATAATGACAAGCGTAGAACTAGCATTTTCCAGTGATTAATTTCGTGGGATTCGATCTGACACCATCAGTAACAACACCAACAATAGCTTTAAAATGTGATATTAACTAAACACTCACGGCTTGTATCAAGTTTAAGAGGTGGATGAAATTGTTACCACAGATAAGAAGTGTGCTGTGTACCGTGACATAAGATATCGACGAACCGAACCCTTTGACATCTAATTTAGAAATTCAGCCGAAAAGAAGGTTTTACTGAATAGGTGGTGAGATCTGTGGGGAATAGTTCACTGAAATGTCCTGTTCATCACATCCGACAAGACAGTCCCTCGTGGGCCAATGCTTTCCTTTGAAGTTTTCTCCACAGTGACCTCTCATTCACCTTTGTTTTACAAGTTTTCTCATTCATAATCCTAAATTCTGATTCCACTGTCCGTCTATTTTAGCCTTGTCTTCCACGCTTCCGAACACCAGTGACTTTGAGAACCGCAGTATCTTTTTGACAACATTATCATCTCGCATTTGAATTATATGGGTTATCGAATTCATTTTATTTATTTTATGTGTTTAATGATCTTAGGTTGTTTATAAATTCTATATAATTCAAAATTGTATCTTCTGCCCCAGCTATTGTTTTCGTTTACACCTCCAAGTATACTTCGAAGTATTTTTCTCTCAATGGATGCTATTTGATTTTCTTCCGGTTTTGTTATTGTCTAAGTCTCGGATGCATATGTTAGAACTGGTCTAATAAGTGTTTTGTAAAATAAAAATTTAGTATTTCTTGAAAGAAATTTAGATTTTAAAAATCTCCTCAGTCCATAAAAAACTTATTTGCCAGGTATAATCGATTCTGGATTTCATGAGATATTCTGTTATCGGGGAGGTGATAATTGATCCTAAGTAGATAAAAATTTTAACTGTTTCAAATTTATATGAATCCATTTCAAGAAAGGAAATGCCCTCTTAATTATTCAAATAATCAATGTTGCTTTATATTATCTTCAGTTGAATAGAATGCTATACACACTGTTCCCAATGTGGTTCTGTGAAGTCGATCTTCATTGAATTTTTCTCCATCAAAGTAAAGCGAGCTTCATGCTGTTGGCACTACTCGTACAAGAATTTATAGGATTTGATTAGGAAATTTTTCCCACCTTCTCTAATTTCCTAAATTATCGCTTATTGATTATTAACTTTTATTGTACGTTAATCAATTCTTTCACGACAAGATGATCTCTTTAATCAAAATCTACATATACGTACTTAAAAAACTCTCAATAAAAAATCGTTATGATCTCATTCTAAAAAATTAAATGATCAATGCCAGTGAACTGAAATTTACAAACAATACATTTATTTTTAAAGCTTATACTATTATTGACATCAGTAAAGGCATGTGTAATAAATAAAAACCCAATGCTATTGATTATTTCAAAAGGATTCAATTTTCAACAATTCAGAGCTGTTTCGTTAGTTACTTTCTTAAAACGGAACTTGCGTGCAGAAAACATCGAAATAAATGTATATTTATAATAATTATTTATGACAGAATTTTTGTACTAATGCAGTGTTTCTCAAACTAAGGAACGCGCCCCTCTGGGGGCGGTAACCCTGAGTGGGGGGCGCGAGCATATTGAAAATATAAGGTTTAAAAAATAACATTTTGAAATGAAGTAAAACGAAATGCTTTCTGACGTAACTAAAAATACACATTTACACTGATATAATTTATTTTTATCATCTGGTGATCATCAAAAATTTTAAATTACACTTCAAACGCTCAATAGCCACCTTTGATACTATAGCCAAATAAAAGACATTTTGTTTGCTTTAATGTAATCCCACGATGAGAGATTTTTTTAATAAGGTTTCTTTTATCCCCTAAAATACACATTTGATTATCATATATTTGACCTTCAAACTTACTGGTATGTTTCACAACGTCTCTTTTTCTTTTAGGAAAGTTATAAATAATATTTTTTTGTTGCTTTGTTCCCCATCTGAATGAGTTTTATGATATATGGATAAACATATTGAGCACTTTGAAGGATTATTTGGCCAAGATGTATTTTTAGGAGTATTCTGAAACATATAATGCATAATGAAAAACGTTTTACACTATTTTTAGAACATGCTACACTTTCCTAATGAACAATTCTGTGATTTTGATTGCTGTGTTGTACGACTTATTATGGTTTATAAATGTAAATGAGCAGAATATAAAAAATGGGTATAAAGGATCCTTATTGAAAGAATTTGAAACTGATCAAGCAATTGAAGAACCTGCTGAAATAATATATGTAATCAAGATAGCGAAAGTAAATATGAGAAAAACGATAGACATAAAACGTTTGAGTTGATTTGAAATTTTCAAATGCTTCCTAAAGATCCCTATGAAGAAAACGATGAACCCGGAAATGTAGCACTTCGCCTTGTCAAAAAGACACAAGGAAGAATAAGTTCAAAATGCTATTTGTAGATCATCAAACGACAGCAAAAACACAATAATGTGAACAAAATATGACAGTTTTGCTGGAAAATAACGTTCTTGTATTGTTAGTGAAAAGTGTCTGCAGTTTATGTCATTTAGTAAGGACACGCACGTTTGGAACATTTTCTTTAGTTTTATTGGATTTTTTTCTGAAATTATCGAAGAAATTCCTTGAAAGTAGGTAAGTATTTTTTCTCTTAATTAAATTATTCACTGGATTTGTAATTTTTATCGTGTATAGTAAAAATAATTATAAAATAAATTATAGTTTTAAAACAAACTAAAAAACACACTTTTATAGTGAATCGAACTAAAAAGTAAAAAGAAATAATAATATATATTACTTTAAAGTAACATACACAAAATTTAATACTTATCTTGTTAATTTGTACAATTTATAATTATGATCGTATTGCAGTTTTAGCGCTCCCAAAGTACATTATTATTGCATTCAATACATTATTATTTGGGGTGGCGAGATAAAAATTATGATTGAAATTGGGTCGACAGTAGGGAAAGTTTAAGAGCCACTGTGCTAATCTCTTAAATTAAAAGTTTGGAAAATTTTGTTTTACTTAATTACTTTTAATGTTTAAGACTACACAATACCCCCTACAAATTTCAAAAGTACCGAATTTTTCTTTTCTTTTTTTCTTTGCATTTTCTTGTGACCCATATTATTGGGAAGATAAATTTCAGACCTGTTGACAAAGTAGTTTTTAAGATATTTGAAGTTTTCTAAGCTTAGGTTTTGGTTTTCGTTTCGGTTCATTTTAAAAAATTTTTTCCACTCTTACAATGAATTACTTAAAAACATTTTTGAGCACAATCAACTCTTTCAATGTGAAATAGTTATTACCGTATACTGGTGTGTATCGTGCACCCATACTTTCAAGCTTAGTTTTTTAAAAAAATAGGTACATTCGACGCATAACGCGCATTCCCTTTTTTACGAAGACTTCTGAAATATTAGCATAGATTGCTCTTATGTTTTTTGAAGTCATTTATTCGAGGTCTTATACCAGAATTTCGACAAAAATTATTTCTTCTAGAACTACAGCTCCCTTAGTTCTTAAGACAAGTCATTTAATTTAAATACACAATTCTTCGATGCATGTAAAAGTAAAAGAAATTTTATGCTTATCTCCTTTGTTATTTTTAAGGCTTTCGATTTTATACCTGGCGCGTATAACGTGCGCCCTTAAGTTTCGATCGTAATTTTGTGATATAAGGGCTCGTTATACACCGGATTTTACGGTAATTTCAATTTTCATTACTAAAATCACTTCAGCTTGATTATGTTTTTTGGTTTTTGATTTCTCAGAGTTACTTAAGGACTACGTTCGGAACCGCGATTTTCAAATGCGCATAAATGGATAATTTTCATGATATTTACTGTCACTTAGATTAGAATATATGCATAAAATTGTTTTAAGGACATTTTGGCAAAAATTGTTATTTAAATACAATATTTTGGCAAAAAATTAACTTAGAATAATCTTGCATGCTTGATAAAATAGTATAAACAGTTCCCATATTTGCATATAAGTAGTTAAAATACTTCATAAAATACGATTAATACCTGCTCTTTTTACAATTAGCATTAACTTAGTGCAAAAAGCATTAACTTAGAATAATCTTTTTTCCAAATATTCTCCTTTTGGGAAAAATGGTTCTATAATGATAATATTTTGCCTGTACATAGCTCAAACCTCTCTACAGAGGCTCAACTAGAATTTTTGAACTATATAACTTAGAAATGGGTTTATTCATATTTTACGACAACAGAGGGGAGCAATTTTAAGAAAAAAACTCGAATAATTATTTCAATTGGTGGTCACTCTAAAACAATGATGTGAATTTTTCAAAATTTCTAGTTGAGCCTCTGTAGAGTGGTCTGAGCTATATACAGGCAAAATATTATTATAATAGAACCATTTTTAACAAAAGGAGAACATTTGGAAAAAAGATTATTCTAAGTTAATTTTTTGCCAAAATATTATATTTAAATAATTTTTTTTTGTCAAAATATCCTCAAAACTATTTAATGCATGTGCATTTTATGCATCTGAGTGACACTAAATATCATGAAAAATAGCCATTTATGCGCTTTTTTAAAATCACAGTTCCGAACGTGGTCGGATACCTTAATTAAAAGTGATTTTAAGGCCAATTTTGGCTTAAAAATAGTTTACGTAAGTTAGAGATTTTATTATTAATTTTTCCTGTTGGGAAAATTCCATGACAAAATGTTCCCAGGTTGCTACGAGGAGCAATATTTCGAAGAGATGGAAAGCTACTTAAAATTATATATCGAAAAAACCATCCCTACTACAATAAGACTTTCGAATACAAGTATTTTGAAATCAAATATTATTTGAGATAAAACTCTGAATCTTTTCATGATGCGCTAAACTATATTACAGTAGCCATATTGTAGTACTTCATTTTGTATTTTAAAGCTGGGTAACAAAAATTCAAACTTGCTAAACTGCCCAGATTTATAACTGAAAAACAAATTAATTTTATGTACAAACCTGGTGATTTTTAGCTTAAGTTAGTATCCTTATTGTTTTGTACATAAATGCTTTGTTTTTCACAATTTTTGTGAAAATATTGTTCTAATATTAGGTTGAATAACTTGTCGTTGTAACAAAGGCTATTAATATCATGCTAAAAATACATTTTGATTAAGAAAAAAAAACATTTTCAGTCATTTTTAATTAAAGTAGTGTTTTAATGTAGAACTTAATTTGAAACATAACACATTGACAATAGATAGTTTTATTGGCATTATTAAATTTTCCCTGATGACTTTACTAACTTTAAATGTGTTTTCTCTGACTTTTAAATTTGAAAACATTGGTGCTTTTGCTATCTCAAATGTTTATTTTCTGTTAAAAGTAGAGTCGTGAATTTTTTTTGTACATACTCCCAAACGTATGTTCTATAAAAGTTAGTAAGGGTTTTGGTCTGAGATCTCTTGTTATTTTTTAAATATTTTTGTGTTTTTTCCAGGTTTAGATAGAAAAATTAGTGTTGAAAATCAACAAGCTAACAAATTTTCAAATCCATACTAACTTTTGTTTGCAATAATCTTAGAAACATATATCACTTGAGCTGACTAAAAAATTTTAAAAATTCGGCATTTTACATGAGTTTTAAAAAACTTCATCATTTCCAAACTTTTTAAAATTGTAATATAATGGCTGGTCTAATTGACTTTTTCTTTCAGAATCAACTTAATAATATAATCTGAATACAAAAAATGAATTATTTTTACTGTTTTTTTTCTCCAAAATACTTTTTTGAATAAGAGTACTGTGTAGCCTTAAAAGTATATTCGTTGTTGCAGTAAATAAAAATTACATAAAACTATATTATCTACACTCATTATACGCGTACTAAATTGAAAGTTACAAAATACGTCCTTAATTTATTTCATGTAATTCTATCTTTATGTGAAATTAATGAAGAAGATATTATGAGTAACTGAAATATATTTATTCTGTTAAAAAAAGTAAAAACAAAAAAAAAATACATTAGTTGGAGTTTTTAGAACACAATTTGTCATATTTTCACTAAGAATAAAAGTACTACTTCTTCAGAAAAATCATATCCAAATTTTTTAAAAATTCAAAAATGATGATAAATATAAAAGTAATTAAAATATGCATATGGTTTTTATATACAATAGAAGTACTTCTTATTTTAAAAAAATGAATTCAATATTATGTAAATTACTAAAAATAAATATATAATTGCAAAATCTAATTTTGTAATGTATATAACCAAATTCTTTAACTTTTTCAAATTTTCTTATAATTTATAAAATTTGTTTTTAAATTAAATCTTGCATTCGAACATTGAAAAGTGTTTTTCTTCTCACGTTGGTCTAAAAATTCTGAAAATCAAAAATGTTCCATTTTGTATTTAAGATAATTTTTTAAGATAAAACTTTTTTGTGATATTTTGTAACATCACTTAAATAGAGCTAGATGGAAATTAAGCTTAGTGCTTATGATTACAATTAAAATTTATAATTAAACTAAATTTTAAGACGAAAAAGACTAAATTAGTATCATTTTCATTCTGTAAATATAGAATTCAAATTGCATTGATAAGACAACGTAAAATTCCAAACTTTTTTCCTGTCAACAAAAGTACTTAACTTTAAATATTTTTTCAGCAGTTAATATTTTCACAGCTTTGTCATAAAATATGTGTGAGATTCAAACAACGACAAGAGATAATTGAAATTTTTTTATTGTTAACCAACTATTGCAAGTGGAAAAGATGATACTAATTCTGATTTTTTAATTCATTTCACTTTTTTTTCATTGCTGTAAGGCTACAATTTAGAAAGGACAATAATACTCAGGAATACAAGGGCCATCTGAAAAATACAATCTAATGTAGCCTTTTTTACAGAAGCAACCCTTGACGCAAACTGCTGCACAAGCCTCTGGAGGATTAAAGCAATTTTTTTCACATGCAGGACCGCAATCTGAGTATTCTTGATTTTCTGGGCACAAGAACTGGGCATCTGCAATAAAAAACAAGCACAAGATTTCATCAGAAGAAATTAATTTTCCCTGTTTATAGTAAAGACCAATAAACAATTTAAATTATTTCTTCGAATAATTATGTTAATAATAGTATGCATCTGTTTAAACTCTCGAAACTGAACTCCTTTCAATGGACTAAAATCATGACGGTCACATGATAAAGACAATCACGTGTTCTTGATTGAATTCAAAACAAAAGGACGTTTGACTAGTACTTGTTGTTGTACTTGTAAAAGTTAGATAAAATTTCATATTTGATAAGTGGGCAAAGATGTTGAAATAGTAAGATTCTTAAAAACTTTTTAAAAGCTAAAAAGTGTAAACACTACACGCGAACTTTTAAATGGAGGGCATCTTGTTTACTTATGTACATTATTATTGACAAATATGGGCTTTTTCTAAGAATGTTTCCGCAAAAAACAATCTTTGGCAACAGTGAAGCGCATGAACTGATTAGCTGGGAACACATGAATGTCTTAATCGTGGGACTTTGACGTCACATGAATTTATGAACTGATTGGCTCGATTTAAGTGATTGTCATTATCATGTAACTATGACGTCACAAATTTAGTCCACTGTACAAGTGACTGAAATGACAACATGTTTGCTTTAACGGATCTCGGGTTATTAACAAATTTAATGTCTTTCAAATTTTCGACGAAAAGTACATTCAAAAGTATGTTTTTAATCCGTTAATATTTTGATGATCCATGCAAAACTTACCAACTCAAAAGGCTTTTTGAAATCAATTATCTCGAGCAAAATTTTGATTTTGTTTTTAAGAAGCTTTTGTATTTGCAGCATTTCGAAAATTCTATTTTATTTTGAGTATTTGTTTGTAGAACGATGTTTTTAAATCAGTTGCCCGATATAAAGAACATACGCTTGTAAAAAATATTTAGAATTTATCTTCAGTATAAAAAGATTTAAATTAGTCATTTACTTACCTATTCTAATATTATTAAAATAATATTGTAGAATTCCATTAAATTTATTTGTCTCATCACTGATACGTCCTGCTTACGTTATGTGATTAAATTTCTTGGATATAGGAGCTGTACTTTCGTATTCTCAAACAATAATTCATCTGTTCATTTTGGAATTTATTAAAAAGATGAAAAAATTATTACTTTAATATATTGTTTCGAATTGTTTCGTACTGTATTATTAAACTTCTTAAAGAGTCTACAAAAGATGGGTCATGATGAAGTCTATTTTCTTCAAATGGATTCAATAAAAAAAGAACAAAGCAGCTTATTATATCAAATGAATTCCAAACAAATAGATATCTCTTACGCCCTTCATAAAATCTTGTACTTATTTCTAATCCCTGAAAAATCTTTCCGTATTATGGATTCCTTTAAATTGTAATGTATAAATTCAACAAGGACGGAAATTCTTTTTGTCATAGTTCGTAACCTTTTAAGCTAATAAAATTTAGATAAAATTCAAAAAACCATGTTCTGGATGAAAATGGAACTACATTTTGATCTCGAAGACGACGGTTCTGAAAACATTCCATAAAATAATATGATTTTTAGGAATGCATTCCAATGGCAAAATCGATAGTTTTTAATTTTTCTTTTTCACGAGTAATTCGTTTTTTTAGAGGTAAAAAAGGTAGTATTTTTCGAAAGCATTCCTGAAGTACATGCATTTAATGGGTCATATTGCATGACTTTGTTAAAATTATAGAAATATTGAAAACGCTTGAATCGGAATACCAATTCGAAACCGTCTTTTGACAATGTGAATCTACTGTTTCAAAATCTTTACTCTAATACATGAAGAAATCATAAAAGGGAAATTTTTGTTAAGTGAGTTAATTTGGAAAGAAAAGAGACCATATATACAAGTATTGCTGAAGTTTCATCCATGATTCAATGTGCGTATAGTGTTTACTTTTGTTGTTTGTACACTGTTTTTGTACACTTTTTGTACACTGTTTGCTACCTTTCGTGAATCCCAATTAGATACGGTATGAAAGGATAGAGAGTGAAGAGGAACTTGAACTGAAATATATATTTTTAAATAAAGAGGGTTAAATATCTCAAGCAGTTTTTCAAACAATTCAAGCACGATGATAAATTCACAATTAACAAAATAGATAGCGTATGTTGAATCAACGGATACAAAAAGCATATCTATAGGATTCAATCTGAAAGAGACATGTTATAAATAAACGAAATATACAAATATAAAAATTAATCGAAAAGGTAAAATTAGAAGCCACGAAAACCTTAACAAGTGTAACGCATTTTTGTGAAACTATAAAAATGTCGAATATTGTATATGTGTAATGTCTAATAAGAATTGAGTCCGGTCATCAAGGCAATCTGGAAACCAAATACAACAAAATGAAATGTAAATACTAAACAGAAGAAAAGTATTAAAAGGAGCATGTGTAACATATTAAAATGACACACAGTAAGATCACTCATTTTGACTCAAATGTGAACAAAATATTATAAAAGTAAGTAAAACGTAATTTTAGTGTGATTTATAAATTCCGTAGTCAAGCTAAACACATAAGATAGTGTTTTGAAAAAAAAATTCTAACAGAAACCTTAGTGCCCCAGACTTCTTTATTATGGTAAACAAATCTTCAGAGGAGTTTACATGCTTAACTGGCACTAGAAAGGTTTAACCGTTACATTATGGGTAATCAGCCGCATCTACTGTTTTGATTGCAAAAATTGTGCTCTCTTAAGTAATTCGTTTTTGCATATGCAATGAATGTCATCCATGAAAAATACAATGGCAAGACAATACTCAGAATATCCTCGAGGGACTACATCAAATTTTTTATTTTAAAAGATTTTTTAACTTTGTGATCCTTTCATACAATTTTATGTATTCAATTGTCATTTAATACAGAGTGTTCTTTTTTAAGGTATAGAAGTTTATGTTGGAATTACTTTCCAAGATGGCGACCGATTTAACATCTGTCAAGTCATTTATTCTCAGTTTGTTTGGCAATTCATCATGAATAGACTCACACCTGAACAACGCTTTCAAATTGTGCAATTTTATTTCGAAAATAATGGTCGATTTTCATAAGCGTATTTTGTTTAGCGATGAAGCGCACTTCTGGTTGAATGGTTACGTCAACAAACAAAAATGCCGCATTTAGAGTAAAGCTAATCCACAAGTGTATGTCGAAACACCGTTACATCCAGAAAAACTGACTAGTTGGTGCGCTTTATGGACTGGTGGAATCCTTCTTCAAAAAGGATGAAGGCCACAACGTTAGAGTCAATGGTGATCGGTATAGAGCCATGATTACTAACTTTTTCATTCCTGAATTGAACAATCATGATGTCCAGGAGCTGTGGTTCCAACAAGACGGCGCAACATGTCACACAGCTCGTGCCACAATCGATTTATTGAAAGACACGTTTGGTGGCCGCCTAATTTCATGTTTTGGACCTGTGACCTGGCCTCCAAGATCTTGTGATTTAACACCGCTAGACTATTTTCTGTGGGGCTATGTAAAGTCATTGGTCTATGCGGATAAGCCACAAACGCTTGACCATTTGGAAGACAACATTCGCCGTGTTATTGCCGATATACGGCCACAACTGTTGGAAAAAGTCATCGAAAATTAGACGTACAGATTGGACTACATCCGAGACAGCCGTGGCAGTCCTATGCCAAAAATCATATTTAAAATGTAACATGTCTCAAGATTATGTTTTGAATAAAATAAAATTCATGTCAATCGAATAATACATCGTTGTTTTATTGCAATTTAAAGTTCTATATACCTCTCAAAAACACCCTTTATTAGAAGGCAAAGAACGCCATTCTCTGTATCTGGTGGGGATGGAAAAATCTTGTCTAGCAAGTCTTTACAATGAGACAATTCAGTGAAGTATTGTTACCAATTAGCCGAATTAACCTCTTAAATTCCGAGGAAAAGTTACGAAATTCACCTTCTCCCCCCGCCATTAGCAGGTGCGAATTGTTACGCGGTTTATTGGGGAAAAAGAAAAGGTATATTTTTCCACCTAAAAAATGTTTACTTCCACTTTGGAAAAGAAAGAAAAGAAAAGGGTAAAATAATAAAATGAAACTAAAAATAATTAATCTCAAGAGTTACAATATAATAAAAAATAAAGTATAATTTACCTGTTCTATGATTTATACTGAAACATGGCTTAGCATGTAAACCAGCATCACATTCAGTACATTTGTACAAAAAATTAAAAAGCTCCTATTACGCACGGTAAGTGAAAATGGTAGCAAATAAAGAATAAAAAGAGCACGCTCAAACAAAAAAGCAAAAAAAGCAAAAAAAAAAAAAAAAACTGCTTATCTATGGATTGCATCGTTCCTGGAATATACCCTTCAAATTCCATCCCCAACTCTTCTCTGAAATTAGTAAATTCTTTAGAAGAACTGTAAATGTCATTTTATTGTATTTCAAAACTCTGTGTGGGTCTAGTTTTAAACTAAGCAGCACAATATATAATGTTGTCCTTTGGAAGGACGAGTATACACGTCCGGGGCACTAAAGGTACCGGCTCATAAGGACGTGTATACGCGTCCGTGGTGCTTAAGGGGTTGGACATTATCCTTCATCAGGCCAGGGAGTGGCCTCATGTGTCTGTAACTCGACAGGAGTTGTTGGAGATCAGTTGGAATATACTACTCTACCAAATGCACTATGTTCACTAGAACTTGTGCGTTCTTATTTCCAACAATTTCGATCATTACAACATTATTTTAATAGAAAAAAACGTCGATTCTTTGGTTATGATAAAAAAGAATCACGTTGAAACTTTTTAGCTGAAATTTCTAAGTTTCTGAAAGGACGGAATTTATAAGTTGCATGAAAAATGGAGAAAAGTACTTGAATAGAATGACATTAAATTAATTTGATAAATCTATACTAAAATTTAAATGTCCTGAGTTTTAAATTTTCTTTCAAACAGGCTTCAGTTTTTTGGAAAGCTCCATAATTGATTTCAATTTTTGAGTCTATTTTGATCCTAAGCCCTGTAAACTTTTTTTAAAAAGTTTTCCTAGCATGCTTGATAAAATAGGATAAACAGTTCCCATATTTGCATATAAGTAGTTAACATACTTCATAAAATACGATTAATTCATGTTCTTTTTACATTCCTTAAATATAATTTATGTAATATTCAAAATTATAAGAGGTATGACCGGAAACTACTTTTTTTCAAAAGTAAATTTGTTTTTATATGAAGCAGGATGCCGGGGAAATATTTTTTCTACAGGGTCACCACCATTGTCCTGGCATTTGTCGTAACAGAAAACCGACTTGCTTAAACTATCTTCAAAGAAAGATACCACAAGTGAAAAGAGCTACTTCTGAACAGCTCTTTGTGAAAACTCATCGCAAATATTATTGTGAACTGTCTGTTTTCTCAAATTTTTCTCATTCACTTTTAAACCAAGCCATCATCGACAACAAAAGGCTCCCCTTTTGCATGCCCCCTGCTTCGTCATGAACATTGGTGCACCCATCGTTGAAATGTCGCTCCCACATTCTCACCATTTCATCACTTGTTACATTTTCATCATAAACCTCTACAAGTTGACAGTGAATTTCAACTGGCTTAACATTCTTTGCGTTCAAAAAAGAAAACGGATTACAGAATTCTCTTCACAATCGGTTAGATAGGAAATCATTTTTAACATTTTGAACGCTCACTAACCCGCTTAAAAACAACACAATATGGCGGTAATGGCGTTACTGTACAGAAAATAAACTAGAGAGACATGTGCTCTGAACTCCAATACTACCACTGCGGTTGTTGTAGAACGAAACGGTAATTTCTGGACACTCCTCGAATCTAAATTTACAATTTCTTTATATTTTCAATGAGGCTTTATTCATGATTTGTTTTCCTTCGAAGCTTTGTCTTTCGAGCGAAACATTTCAGATGATTTTATTGACATATTGACTCATAATTCTAAAATGTATGACAATGTATACCTAATTGTAAAATGTATCACATATATACTAATACAATATATAGCTTAAAGCGAAAGTAATACAATTTAATGGAAACTTATTTCGAATGATTTTATGATAATGCTTAAGGAATTTAAGCAAAATACTGAAGTGATAAGTTAAGACCTTATATTAATATCAATACGATACATTTAAAAGATAAATTTTTAACAAAAAATTATGAGTTATTTAACGTGGATTTCCTTTTTAAATAACTTAATGTAACTTACTTATAATGCCAGAGAGGGCCAAGAGGAAGATAGTGAATGCAAATAAAGACTTTGCCATTGCTTCGATATATTTCGAACTGATACACTTTAGTTTTCTTCGGAACTTATATATACTACGTTTGGAAAAATGCAAATGTTACTGATGCAATAAGAGATCGATCAAAGGAATTTAAATTTTTTCCCCTACGTGTAGACTGTTTGTAATTTACAGCTGGGTGTCTTAGTTCAGACGGCAAAAAAAAAGTGATACGCAATTGCATACCAATATTTGTCTAAATAAATATAAGCTTATTCCAATAATGAAAGAACAGCACTTACATTGAAAAGATTTCACGAATAAATGCAATATATATTTTATGCTTTAGCTTATTAAAATTTATTAATATATTTTTGGCAATCTTTCAGTAAAATATTTTAAATGCACCCATTAAACTTCTAAAAATGAAAAATAGATCATTTTGATGTTCTAAAAACTCCTTAAAGGGAATTATTGTATCTATCTTAGATGATTTTGTTATATTTTTCTGTTTTTTAAGAGAAAAGTGGGAGGAAACGTATATCAAAATTTCAAACTACCCAAGAAAATATTATAACAGAAATTCTGAAGACTAAAATAGAAATTTAGTGTTTAAATGTCAAAATCTCTGGTATTTAAAACTTACTTATAAAAATTGAAATTAATAGTAGTTATATAATGATGGCAATAATTACATCCATTTTCAAGTTTTTAGAAACAAAATACTGCTGTGATAAAAAAAATAAATGGGCAACATATTCAGAAATTAAACACTCTCCAAATTATATTTATTATGACGTATTACTTGTAGGAAGACTGTTATTTCTTCAGTAAATCAAAATATTAAAGTTAAATTTAGCGCAATCCATTACTAATTGATGTTATTTAAAAATGTATTCTTTCTTCATAAATACTTAGATTTAAATGATCTAACAACACGTTTCACTTTTTTTTCTCACATTCACTAAACATTGAATCCCGTATGTTGAATTAAGATCACATTGAAATGGGATTGAAAATACGTAGTGTGACAATTAAATAACCGGCTAAAAATTACCTTTATTGAAAGCAATGTACAAATACCTTTTAAGGCTGTTCTTCAATTTTTTTTGTCTTTTCTTATGGACCATATAATTGAGAAGCTTGCCATATAGTTTAAGATCAGCTAACAAATCAGATTTTAAAACATTTGAAGTTTTCATAGCTTATGTTTTGGTTTCGTTTTAAAGCATTTTTTCACACTTCAATTGATTTACTTAAAAATATTTTTGAGCACATTCAACTCTTTCTGTGTGAAATGTTTATTAATTTCAATTTTTATTACTAAACTCATTTCTACTTGATTATCTTTTGAGTTTTTAGAGTTCTCATAATTACTTAAATAAGATTGATTTCAACGCCAAGTTTTGTTTAAAAAAATGTTTATATAACTTAGAAGCTTTTTCATTTATTTTTTTCTGTTGAGAAAATGCCTAGGCCAAAACGTTCTCAGGTTGCTATGAAAAACAATATTCGGAAGAGATGGAATACTACTGAAAATGATATATCTAAAAACAGCCCTTCACTGATACTGCAATAAGATTTCCGTATACAAGTATTCTGATTACGAGTATAGCGGATAAAACAATATTTCAATGACGTGCTAAACTACACTATTGTAAATACATAGTAGTACTATATTATGGGTGGTGTTTTAGTTTTTTTTAGGGTGACTTTAAAATTCGCTAAACTTTCCCAATTTAAAACTGAATTAATTAAATTGGTAACCTGGTGAATTTTAGCTCAAAATAATATCATTATAATGGTGCACATATATATTTTGCGTTTCAAACCTTTTGTGAAAATATTTTGTTAAGATTAGGCTGAATAACCTATCGTCGTAACAAACACTATCATTATTATGTAAAAATATTTTTTGACTTGAAAAAATGTTGTCTCATAATTAATTGAAGTAATGTTTTGATATAAAACATAATTTGGAAAATAACATATATTGAAATTTAGAGCTTTGCAGGCATTATCGGCTTTTGTTTTATGCCTTTACAAACTTTAAATGCCTTTTTCTCGGACTTTAAATCTTTAAGATGTTGGTTTATTGTAATCCCTAAGACGTTTTTCTGTTCAAGATAGGATCTTGAAATGTTTTGTATGTACTCCCAAACGTATGTTATGTAAAAGTTAGCATGTAACTATATAAGTCTGAGAGAGAGAGAGAGAGAGATCTAATTATTTTTTAAAAAAATGCTAAAGTCAGTATTTAAAATTTTTCGTATTCTTTCCATGATTAGCTAGAAAAATAATTATTAAAAATCAACAAGTGAACAGATTTTCAAATACATACTATCTTTTGTTTGCAGTAATCTAAGAAACATAAATCACTTGCAATGACTAAAAAGTGTTAAAAATTGAGCGTTTTATAAAAGTTTGAATGGACTTTAAAGATTCCTAATTTATAAAATATTAAAATAATGGCTTGTCAAACTGACTTTTTGCCTTCAGAATCAACTAAATAATATAATATGAATGTAAAATCTAAATGTTTTTTACCGCTACTGCCTCTTCAGCATACCCCCTCCCTATGAATACATAGCTGCATACGAGTTTTCCACCATTCAGAGCAATACTGCGGCTCATTAGGTGTCGCCATCTTCAGTAAGTCTGCCGTTTTTCCCTTCAGCTTTTCTACAGACTGAAAATGTGTTCCCATAATTGCATTTTTCACTTTAAGAAACAGGAGAAGTCATATGGTACGAGATTTGGGAACACGGAGGTTCCTCGAACACAGTATTGCGTTTATTCGCCAAGAACAGTTTTATAGAGAAAGCAATGTACATCGGGACGTTGACTTGTTGCAATATCAACGTGCTGTTTTGCTCTGCAGATCTTGCCTTTTGTTCCTCTTTCTTTCTCTAAGATTTCTCTGCATATTAATGTAGTACAACTGTTTTCTCTTTTGGACTCCATGTACCCAGTCATTCTTGATGATGACTTTAATATCGAACAAAACCGATAAGCATGGCCGGTTTTTAAAATAACAGACCGACCAGATCATTCATCATCTACAACTTCCGAAAACTATTTGAGTTATTCAAAAACTCGACTATGTGACGTACAGTTATCTACAAACACCTTGTATCGTCGTCAGAAGGTAGCGTGAAAATAAAACATCACAGCAAGGTTGTGGGAGTAAAAAAATACTTTAAATTTTTTCCTCCAATAGGATAATCGAATTAAATTAGTTTATGAAGTTGATAGTCTCCGTGTCTAGCCAGTATGGTAGCCCGTTTTGAAGTCGCTCTCCCCACAGCTTGTCTCGGTACAGTCCGCAAGGCGGTTTTTCTTATTCGCGTTCAGGATTCCTGGTCAGCATCACGGACCAAGACTCCGGGATCCTCCTCTCAACTTCCTAAAACGACAAGCCGTCGTCTTTTTCAAGCTATTTTTTCTTTCCTTCGTTCTCCTTCTTTCTTTCGGGTTTTCCAGCTTTTTAAATATCAGGGGCAGTCCATTTCTCCCCTCACGCTTTCTTTTTGTTGGGCCCATATGAGTCGATCCTTGAACCTCAACTCATTAGAGCCCATTGGCGCATAATCCACCAATAGTCCTCTCCCCTTATTTCTTCACAAACCAGCAGGTATCCGACACATGCTCCGACGGCCGAACCCCTTCGGTCCACTGTCGTCGTTTTACCGCCTTTGAGGAAAATTCGCCATTATGTATGTAAGGTGACAGTCAGCTTTCTCGCAAGCGTTCTCGTCCACAGTAGAATAGCCAGATTATTGTTTGCCTAATCTAACTGCCACCAAAGTCCAGACGCTAAATAAGCGATAATGAACCCCAGTTGAACGTGCACCAAAACTGAGTCTAGTATTGTCCTGAAAGAGTGAAACTCGTTTCGAAAGGAGGACGTCACAACCTCCTTTAACAATTTAAAACATTCAGTTGCAGTGTTTTTTAATTTTAAGAGGAATTTAAAATTTATGGGCGATTTTTAAGTTTATCATGATCGCGGTACTTTGATTCAACGGTTTCTTACTCCAACGAGGATGAAAAACAAACTAAACTAGATAGAGTGTGGGAATAACGAGTCACCAGCACCAAGGAGGGGGATCAAGTCAAATATCTTCTACTCGCTCTCCTTTATACCGAGCCCAACGGGGAGTCCAAGAATTTAACTGTCACACCTTGTAGCTAAAAAACACTTTCTAAGTTATATGTATAATTTGTAAATTATAGCAACTTTTTTCTATATCAGTGCTGTGAAAATTCATAGGATAACTCAAGCTCATCAAAGTGCAGCAATTCAGAGTAAAATTGACTCAAGAAGTAATTAGAAATCTCAAGTCTCAATCAATCAAATTTTTCATATTGCCATTTTCACAATCCCGAGAGTGCCGTTGGGGCAGAAATTTTGGATACGAACTGAGTGTGTGACTTTTTGACCATGTACCATATACAGGGTGTAACTGAACTGTGCGCCAAAACTTTAAGGGGTGATAGTACACATCAAGACAAACAATAGTAAATAGGAAACTTAGAGTCCCAAACGTCTTCCAAAGGAGACGTTTGGGACTACCATTCGACTAGCATATTCTTCACTTGTCGAAAGGTAGGCATGCTAAAAAAGAAGGCAATTGCGGATGGCTTTTGTATTAGGTACAGCATGAGATCTCTGTAACTCAAGGGTGGCCAACCGCGGCACAAGTGCCTCAGTGCGGCACGAAGGAGTTGTAACAGTGGCACGCAAAGACTTATTGAAAAAATTGAAAATATATTTTGAAAAAACAGTTTTTTTTACAATTTTATTGAAATGCGGCTGTCTCAGACAATAAAATTTCAAAATTTATTTTAATTGCAATAAAAATAAATTTATTGCAATAAAAATTAATTTATTTCAATAAAAATTAATTTATTGCAATAAAAATTAATTTGATGCAATAAAAATTATTTGAATTGCAATAAAAATTAATTTATTGCATTAAAGTTATTTGAATTGTAATAAAAATTTTTATGTAAAAGTACTCCTTCACTGTTGTGTGCACTGCCTTTCTAAAAGAAGTGTAGTTGCAAGAGAATGGAATTTGTGGGAGCGTGTTTTAAAATATTTGAAAAAAAACAATGAGCTGCCCGGCGAATGCTTGCTACTTAATTCTTTCGGGGGCACAAAGCTAAAATACACTGTTCTGTGATAAAGTAATTGATAAATGTAATGTTCTCATCCTCTATAAAAATTATTTTGTCACAAAATGTATCTGATCAAGGGTTTTGTTCTTGGGTGGTGGTTATAGCCTTTGAGCATTTAATGCATTTAACTTACTTTTTAGGGCAGAAATAATGAATCGAATTGCAATAAAATTTTTACGAAAAATTAGCATTTATGCTAATAACTATTTCAAAAACAATTAAATACAAAGTACAAGTGTAATAAATTAATAATAGAATATTTGTCCAATATAGAATATACTTGTTAAAATATACACTGAAATTGGGATATAACCACATTTTATATTTTTTTAAATTTTAGTATAAAAAATTAGAAATAAAGTAATATTTCTGAGGTTTTAAATGAGTTATATCACAAATTTGATGAGCTATATACTGTGAAATTTTTCAAAGCAAGCAGGACCATTTGCTTGAAGGAACAGTGGAACGCACAGAAAAGCTATAATGAAAGATTTTCCAACTCAAGAATCTCGTACCACAAAGTTTGTTTATATTTCCCACCCCCAACATTCTCACTTGATTTTAAGTGCTCTCTCGGGAGTGGAGGAAGAGGGAAAATTTCAAGATCATTTTTCTTTTCCATGTGGGCAGTGGATAGAGCCTCTATCCACATATAAAAAGCTTTCCAAAAACCTAAATAAAACCTTTTTTTTAATTGCACATTTGCTTAATTCATTCAGATGAGAGAAAAGTATACTTCTCTAAATTTTTTTAGCAGATCAGAAACTTTATTTATAGTTATGAAATTACGATTTGTAGATTTACACCAAGAAAAACTGTTTCTAACTACCCATCAGAGGGCACGAAATGCAAAAAGGTATGCTGCCATCTGTCATGATTTTTATGCATTTTAGCTTTAATTAACGCATGTGGATGGACTACATATCCGCCGCTCACTTGGAGAAAAATTATCATTTGTGGCTAGATCAGTGCTTCTGCAACTTTCAATACTCGCGACCCAATATTCAATCATCATTTTCATCGCGCCCCCCTCCATACAATAACAATGTATTGAATTCAATAATGCTATACTTTTACACTAAAGCTACAATATATATATATATATATATATATATATATATATATATTTATTAAGTTTTATTTGGCTTTGTTCTTTTTCCTTGTGTGTTTTTCTTGTTTATATAAAAATATTATGCCAACTTCTGATTTTGTGCCTATAAAGTAATTGTGGATTTGTTATCTATGAGTGGATTAGAATTTTTGGAATTATTGCTCATTATTTCACTTTTATATTAATGTGATTGTAAAAACTTTTGCTAGTTATATTTTATTTGGGTCCTTTCATTATACCTTAACTTTTAAAATAACTATGAATTTGAAAAATAACAAGTTTTAAGCGACTGGCAAATTGTTATACCAGGGTATGACATTGCTCGGTGGTACAGTATAATGGTATCTGTACCATCGTCATCCATTTACCATTTTATGAGACCTTATGCAGAAATTTTGTATATATTTGGGTATGGCTTTAGTTAGTTGTGGTGATGTGCACAAAGGTTCTGAGTTGCCATATAAAAAACTATAAATTTTTAAATAATACAAAAAAAATGTGTGAATTGTTTTGATAATCAGAATTTTTTTGCTTTCCCTTCTGTATCTAAACATTGTCGTGTTAGAATTTTTAAAACTCGAATTTTTTGGAACTCTAAATATAAGAATTTATCTCGTACAACAAAACGAAATATTCATTTTTCCGATAGTATAGATGAAAATCAAAGAGATAATGATTTTGGTAACATATTAGAAACTCGGTTTTTCAGAGATATTCATGCTTTAAAACTAAAATTTAGATCTTGCACTGATAAAAGATGCAAGGCGTGTGGCATGATGAGTGGGGAACAGTTGGATATGGATGCAGGTTATATATTTTGTAAGACTTTTAACTGTGTTTACAAAATGACATGCAACATATGTAAATTTGCTTACATAGGTCAGACCTCTAACACTATCAATATTAGATTGAACCAGCATAGGTCTGATACAAGTAAATTTGATTGCAACAAAAACCAGGCTAAGATTGAGATAGGACACTTTCATAAACATGGATTCAATAACATAACTGTACATATACTTAGAATAGTGCCAAATATTAAACAAAGATTATGGTTCGAAAACTTTTTTATAGATTCATTTAGATTATATTATCCTTATGGTTTGAATGTTATATGGAAAGGTGAAAATGTCTTATTAACTTTTAAACAAAAATCCGAGAATTCATTATATCTTCCGAATTTTAATAAATTTATTGATAATAGTAATAATATTCGTTTAGCGAGAATTTCAAAAGCTAAACGCAGAAAAAGAGTTACTAGAGACATGTCAACCCTCAAGAATTCTATGTTAGAATTAGCCGCTAAATTTGATGATAACTACAACACAGGCTTAATTAAATCGTTTAAGTTTGGCTTGAATAAAACTGAAATTAAAACTATGACAGATATTTTAAGCAGATATAAATTTCGAGATTCTCATGGTATGCATATGATTCGAGACCTTAATAACTATTTAGTACAAAAAATGAATATTAAATTAGATGCAAGTGAAAATTACTCTACAGAATATTGTACATTATTATTTATGAATAAATCCTTTAACAAAATTAATTTTTCAAGTATATTTCAAAAATATCAATCCTTTTTCCTATTAAAAATATTATTATTAAAAAGGCTTTCAAATACAACAAGAAATTTGGTAGATTTATATTTAATTATAATCAAATCTCGGAGCTCCTAAGTTCTGAATCATGTAGATGCAATCTATATAGAGACTATATTGATGATTATCATCAGCACGTTGTCACAGGAGACCTTAGCATCGTGAAAGATGATTTGTTAAGAAATTTTATCGAAAAGGGTACCGGTTTTAGACTTATGACCACAAAAAATAAATCTAATGTTATGAAACAAATCATAAAAGATTTAGATAAATTTTACCTTAAAATGGCAATTAAATACGGAATGCCGATTGAAGCATTCAATCAATTTAGATCTTATGTGGCAACAGAAATTCGGGAATTAGATTTTACTGTTGAAAATGAAATTATGTATAAAGATCTTAAATCATCAATAGTAAATATCCAAAATGACTTCGTTATTACATATGTTGATAAAGTCTCTGCTAATTATGCCATAATTTGTAAATATTTTTACAGTAAAATATTAAGTAACCACATTTTAAATAATAATTCATTTCAAAAATCAATTCACAATAATAGAGAAGATGATAATCGTCTTTTAGCTTTGAACAAAAGACTGAATATTCATCTAAATAATATTAAATATCCAAGTATTTTTTAACACCAAAATTTCATAAAAGCCCTATAAAATTCCGTAGTATCACTAATGGATACAATACATATATCACGAAGTCTGGGAAGATCTTGCAATCTCTTCTTCAAAATCTAATTGATAATTTACAAAACACGGCAATTATTAAAAATAGCTTAGAGATTGCTAGAGTTACTAAGGATATGTTGATTTTTCTATGCATGGTTTTGATTTCGAGGACCTTTTAATTCTATAGATATTGACGATATGATTAAGGTTCTTCAGTTAATTTATGATAAATATGAATTATATACTTCAATGAAAAAAAAAGAAAAATTTGATATTCTTGTTAACCTCATTTTAAAAGAAAATTTCATTACATTTTTGATCATAATCTTTATAAACAGATCAAAGGATTACCTCAGGGTGGTCCAGCTAGTAATTGTTTAGCGAACCTATATTTACATTTTTTGAAATAGATCATGTTATAAATGATTCTTACTTAATTTATCGTTATATAGATGATATCATAATTTTTGGTAAAAATAGTGAATACAAACCAAATATTACATTCTACCCTGATTATCTCAAGCTCCTTAAAACTAACTTCAACTCTAATAGGTGGAATTCTTGGATTTAGACTTGCATCTTATTAACAATAATGTAGTCAGTAACATTTTTGACAAAAAGAGATTCGTTTAAGTTCCATATAATTAAAATTCCTGTATGGAACAGTAATTTTCATATATCAATTTACAGAAATATCATTTTGAATTTTTTATTTAGAAATGATAACTTAACTACCCACAAAATAGATAAATACAATAATATAAAAAAAATTTCAATGTTGTTTAGATCATGAATACCCTTTTAATTTCTTGAGATCTTATATTCATCACAAATACATTAACCGTCTTGCTACTTCGAATTCCAAATCCGCCACACAACAATAGGTTTTCAAAGTCAGCATGTTAGTGGTCTTGCTGTGAAGATTATATCATAACACTCATATCACAGTTTACATTTTTTCCACACACATCTTAAACATCTTACACATTGTTGACAACCAACCAAATTAGAGCCTAGCAAATTTACATTTTTGACAATCAACCAATTCAAATTTTACCATATTTGATTGTCGTCATTCTATACTTGTCTTTGCTGGCTGGTTTAAAAGTCAGCTCAAAAGATGTGTTTATGTTTTTTTTCGAATTTTTTAACTTGGTGAATAATTGACTTTCATTAATGGCAAGATGCTTGTTTCTCTTCGTAAAAGCTTTGTGAGTATAGAAATTTTGTAAAATTAATTTTTCAAAGATACTTTTCTTATGTAATTGTTCTAGTATTTTTCTACTTTTCTTACATAATTATTTTGTGATTTTTCTGCATTAAGAATTTGGGAGAGTTTGTTACATAATAGTAGTGATTGATTTTATCATGCTGTCTGAGTTATACTTTCTCTGAAGTTTTGTTTATTTTATTTGGTTTTCCTACCGAGTTGCAAAGGGGGAAGGTTGGCGCCTTCAAACTAGTTTAACCCCACTTATTCGGTCCTAAGTCCGAAATTGCTTTCTGACTCGCTAGGTTCTTCATTTTTGTAGTTCTTTTATTTCTCTATAATTTTGTTCTTCATGTTCAGCTTTCATATTTTTATTACGTTATTTCTTGTTATGTTCTTTATCTATTATTTCTTGTTTTTGATAAATAATACATATTTCTTTTATATATATATATATATACGACTTTATCCTCTTATGTGCCATCGACGTATATAAACGTCTCGCTCAGCCAAAGCATTAATTTTAGGGGCGTATATATACTTCTTGCCGAGTGCGACCTTTTCTGTGCACTGCTATCCATACAATTATTCCGAAGGCTTTGGAATGCAATAAAAGAGCAACTTTTAATCGACTGTTAAGGGATTATTTATAAACCATACAAATCATCCAGATAAAAGTTAATACAAGCCCATGGGGTCACTGGTAATTATCAAACTTGTTCTCAAGGTTGTCGGTACCTCTAAGGATAGTGTGGTTAAATTAATAATAAAACACATTGAATGGTACTGATACTTTTACAAGTGTATTATATCAGTGTGAATGTATATTTTATATTTTATTATGTCATACAGTATTTTGTTTGCTTACTTTCAGTAAATTAATAATTTTTGGAATAATCTTTAGTTTTCAACTTTTCATTAAGCTCGCGCCCCCCTCGTAGAGTTATCACGCCCCTCAATGGGGGCGCGCCCCACAGTTTGAGAAACGCTGAATTAGAGCAAAATACATTCTGAGATAATAGACAATACACATTTATACAATAAAATAGTATACTTTTAAATGTATCAGTGCTGCACTATGTATTTGATCATTAATTCATCAATATTAAATTAAGGACAAGGTGAATAATCAGTAATGATCCCAATGACTTGTCACATACAAAATTGTATGCACAATTTAATACTGGTCTTGATAATTTGTACAGTTTATAATTAAAGTCGTATTGTAGCTTTAGCATCGGAGCATTATTAAATTCAGTACATTATTATTGCATGAAAGGGGGGCGCCATGAAAATTATGATTGAAAATTGGGTCGTCAACATTGAAAGTTTGAGAAGCACTGCTCTAATTCCTTTCATTAAATTAATATTTTTTAATTTTTATTTTTGACTTTTTGATATGCTCGCGACCCCCTAGTAGGATTATCATGCCCCTCTAGGGGGGCGCGCCCCACAGTTTGAGAAACGCAGGATTATGCCCTTTGTTTAAATTTTAGCAACTTTTAGCGAAATTTCTCCTGAGTTTGATGACTCCATATTTGCCGGCGTATCAAGCCACATTTAAAAGTGAGAGTTGGCAAAAGTGGTCAATTCTAGTCATCTCTATCAAGACTCTATTTTGCTGTTCTTGATAAAAAAAATGAATACCCATCGCTGAATGAAAAAGTGGTTGAAATTTTAATTTCAAACAACATATATTTGTGCGATAAAACATTTTCATCTGTAGCAGCAATTAAAACTCAGTGCCGGTCTCGGCTTAAAATAAATTACTCATTTGTATTTCTTAAAAATATATTACTTTTTAACTTTGTTACCTTTAATATTTCACGTTAATAAAAGCTTTAATATATAAATGTGTATATCTGTTTCTAACTTTATATCAACGCTACACCAAATATAAAGTTATATATGTAATGACTCTAAAGATTGAAGACTGCTGCAATATATGAAGCAATTGGATTTGATTAATAAATGTATGATGCATTCCAATAAAGTTTAGTTTTGTTCTCAGCCTCTTTATAGTTCAATTAGTAATGACAAAAAACTTAAGAAATGTTAATTTGAAATTACCGTAAATTATTTACATTTATCAACTGCTAAAACGTATAAGAAATTTGTTACTGATTTTATGTTATCTCAGATTCTAACAGGACATGTGGAAATTTTGAGAGCTATTTAACTAGGTTTAATTTAATTAGGAATGCTATTTGTTCTTATGGTCTGGATGCTGAAACCGCGAAACCTGTAATTTTTTTTTGTAAAAGTGAAAATTTTAAAAAGAAATTGAGACGTTTTCATTTCCTGGCCACCTGTTTTGTCTTTGTTGGTTAATTGTATTGAAAGCCTTAATGTCTTAAGAAAATTTGTTTACTATATAGATTTTTAGAGTTTTATAGGTACCTCCCTTTTTTATATTTGCGTATTTCACTCTCCCTTTTCTTCATTTCATATTTGTCTCTCTCTTAAGGTATCCGACTACGTTCGGAACCGTAATTTTAAAAATGTGTATAAATGGATACTTTTCATGATATTTAGTGTCACTTAGATTAGAATACAATGTATAAAATTATTTTAAGGACATTTTGAAAGAAAAAATGTATTTGAAATACAATATTTTGGCAAAAAGTAACATAGAATAACTTTTTTAAAAAATGTTTTTCTTTTATAAAAACTGCTTCTAAAATAATAATATTTTACTTATATAAAGTAAAGACTTCTCCAAAGAGTCTGAACAATCTTTTTTGAAAAATTCATATTATTTTCAGAGTTACAACCAATTGAAATAATTATCGGTGTTTTTTTCTTAAAATTCCTTCTCTTTGCTGTCGTAAAACATGGATAAACCCACTCTTCTAAGTTATATGTTTCAAAAATTCTAGTCGAGCCTCTGTACAGAAGTCTGAGCTATATAAAGGCAAATTATTATAATAGAAGCATTTCTCACAAAAAGAAAATATTTTGAAAATTACTCATTCTATGTTCATTTTTTCAAAATATCGTTCTTAAATAATTTTATTGTAATAATATTCTTAAAACAATTTTATATATATTTTCTAATCTAAGTGACACTAAATATCATAACTATTATTCATTTATACGCTTTAGTAAAATCACGGAGAACATAGTCGGATACCTTAAACGTATTTTTAATTTTTTAGTTCCTTATTTTATAATGATGTTACCACTTACGTCTGTATGCCTTATATTATGCAATGTGGAGCTCGAAAAGTATTCCTAAATAAATTTATTAAAATAAATTACTTTAAACAGAAACATAGTTATTTTCTCAAACAACATAGATCAAGGGCACTCAACCTTTTTTTCTGCTCCATATCCTCATGTTGCTGCTCGCATGAACTACTTGTCATATGTGGCCCGGCGAGAAAAAAAGTTGAGTACCATTGATTTTTAGACCCGGGGTACTGAAACTTTTTTTTCTGCTGGGCAGCATACATATGTCCCTTATTTCACGCGGAGCCAATACATATGTTAGTTATTTCACGCAGGCACAAAATGAGGATAAATGGGCGAGGGGGGAGGAGGGAGAAATGCTTTAAGACCAAGATAACATAGGAAATTTAAAATGTGGAGAATTGATCAAAATACTTGAACTCCTGTGTTTTACTCCTTTTAATTATGATTTTTTATATTTCTTATTTTTGTCACTAACACTAAATTAGAAGCTTTTAAGAAACACTCCTTCAAAATTTCTACATCAATAAACGGTTTCATATGATTACCAATAACATAGCACACTTCATAGAATGTCTTTGTTACCGCCGTCATATTACCACACACAAAACACTTTGTTATTGTTGCAAAGATTTTTCAAGAAGGCCTATTTATCACCTCTTGAAAGAGATCTTCGAAGAAAAGTGTCATTGAATGACCGATTTCGATGAAATTTTTTGTATGGATTCAAGTAAATTCGAGAATGGTTTAGATTCACAATTCGGTCCGATATCGCAATTAGTTAAAAAGATATTAATTAAAAACATTCAAAAAATACAACTCAACATTCGCCTGCATTGTTGTAACAACGCTATCGTTATAAACAAGTAATATAAAAAAATTAAAATCAATTCCTACTTTGATCAAAAAAGAAAAAAATTATTTTAGCTACTTTTTATTAAAAAGTTGGATTAAAATAAATATGTATTTACATATGACAGAATCAAAACATTAAGTGGTAATTAATTTTTTTAATTATCATTAAAGTATCGTATTGTCATCCAAAACAATCGAGTATATAAAATTTCATTTAAACTGAATGCTTTAACACGTGAGAAAAAACCTTTTCAAATTTTGACATACGTCGGCAACTTGGCTGTATTTGTAATTTATTAAATAATTAGTTTTAATCAAAATTAATTTTTATTAATTAAAATTAAAAAAATTATTGTATTGTCATCTAAAATAATCATGTATGTTTCAGCTCAATTGAGCACTTTAAAATGTATTTTATTAAGGATTGAAAATACCACTAAGATAAATAAATAAATAAATATATAAATAAATAATTATATAGCGAATGTGAGCTAATAGTAGGAATTGAAAAAGACGTTAGGTGGCTTCGAAAATTGATTTTCAGCCAAACTTGCCAAACCCTGTCTTTATTGTAACGAAAATGCAGACGATTCACGCTTTTTAGCGTTTTTAATTAATATCTTTTCAAATAATCTTTATATATGTAATTCTTCTGTGCGAGTGTATGTAACTGCACTCCTCCTAAACGGCTGGACTGATTTTGATGAGTTTTTGTCTGTTCCAGTGGACTCGAGAATGGTTTAGATTTATAATTCGGTTTAGAAATGTTTATTTAATTTTTTTTATTTATAAATTGTTGATCTTGGAATGTTTTACATTGGATCCGGCAGACTACGCTACGATCGCAGCATTGAATATTCAAAAATATTTTATTATATTTCAAGTTGGTTCCGACAGTTGGTGCTGTGATCATTTCAGGAAAATTTTTTTTCGCTGCGTGTTATTATTTTGTTGAATTAAATCATGTTTTTAAAAAAAATTATTACTTTCAGATGTAATTAATGTTTGCAGAGTTTTGAAGTGTGCAAAGAAAAACTATACATTCTCCAAATTTAGCATGCAATTAAAGTGATTATTTTACATGATGAAAAACCTGGCTTTTCTCACGGCCAATTATATGTGTTGCGTGTTCAAGAGTTGGAAAACCATCGAATTTATTTGTTTATATCCCTCAAGGATTAACCAAAAATATTGTACATTTAATGGCATTAGAATAAATTATGTTTATGTACAATTTAATAAGTATACCTGTTATAAAATAGTTTGAGGCTCAACTTTTTCACCTTTAATTAAAACAAGTTTAAGTTTTTATTCACACAGCCTTTACATTTAACTTCGCTCATAGTATACACATACTCACACGCTATCGATTGATTGAATTGTGATAACCGTACATGTGTAATGACGTTAGACATTGTAATAGCTTTTTAATACAAATTTTACTCAAAACGGTCCAGATTGTTAAGGCTTATTCATAAAAATTTGGAATTTTTGAATTTAAGATGTGTGTACAGGACAACGTCTGTCGGGTCCTCTAGTATATATATATATATTGAAACTGAAATTTAATTATAAGCAAATAATACTGATTTCAGTCTGGAATTCAGTAAAAACTCTTCCTTGCTGCCATTCTTCACTTGAAAAATTAATATTTGAAATAAAAATAGGAGAGTCTCTATAAAAAGAAAAAAAATCAAATGTTCAAAAGTTAGGGTATCTTTGTTTGTATGACAGTGGAATGTAAACTAGAGTAGTATAGTCATGGATGAAAGGGAATCAAAACTACCCATAACTCATTGAAAAATGCGTAACACCGAAAAAAAAGTTCATGTGTGTTTGATAGAGATTAATAAAGTATTATAAGCCAAAAATGAGTTTTAATATTTTGATTCATTTCCCACATTTTAAGTGTCCAATATTGCCTTGGCCTTATAATTTTTTCCCATTAATCCTCATGTTGCGATCCGCGTCAAATATCTGCCATATGTATGTATCCCGGAGGGAAAAAATTTGTGTACCCTTGATTTAGACCACTTGACCTTTTTGTCCTTCGATAATTCATCTCAATCGACACCTCGCGACCAAGTTCTTGTACTAAGCACTTACTCCTAACTACAAAAGGACTGATAAAACCAACAGTTTCAAATTCAAAGCAACCGCATGAAAAGTAAAGCCCTTCATGATTTGCAAGTTCTTTAAACTATCTTGTAACGATATAACATCTAATGGCAATTTATATTTAACCGAATTTCAATTTAAGCCTAACACCTTCAACTGACTATCAAGAATATTAACACCTCGAGCAAATTTTGCGTTGAATTCCTTTATCAGTTCCTCACAGATTTCATCTTTATTTTTCTAGATAACTCATGAGCTTTATAAATATGCCTTACTCAGAAATGCAAATCATCTGTACAGAGAGAAGTTTCTAGCACTTCTACACACTTAAAGATTTATCCTCTAAATACTATGTAATGTGTTTCTTAATCATTGATAATATCATAACTGAAAATGTCTTTAAAATAAGAGGACAAATGGGTCATTCACTCAGTTTTGAAATATTTATTTGAATTATATTGAGGATGTAATTTGTCTATCCACGATTCTTTTACTAATCCTCTTAGGACAAATTTATTCTTTTCAACTGTATGCTCTATTGAAAACTTTCACCCGAAGAAGACTTGAACTATTCAAATGAGTGGTTCTATTTAAGCATTGACATTAAGGTACGAGAAGTTAGTCGACGAATATTCACTGGATGGTCGATTATTGATAATTGGAGAATAAGTCATAAAAGTGTGCTTAAGATTTACGACTAGACGTCGTACAATTAAAAAGATTATTGCAGTGAATGTTAGTGTAAAAATTCAGAGTGCTCGAACAGATTATAGTAGAATTAAGTAGAGTAGATTATACTTATATATGTTAAGTAGCCTTAAGCCATGCAATTGCTCTCCTAATTTGTTACTTAGTGCCTTTCCTACTTTCAATGGTGTGGTTTAAGTCAAGGGGATACTAAATTTCAGTTTGAATCTTGTTATGACTGATCTTTACTCGGACCCCCAAACACCAACAACTACTAGGCGGTTGACACAAAGAGCCCCACTTTTTTTAAAAAAACCTTCCTACCCTCTTCTGTAGTCCTAATCATTAAAAATGCCTTTTTGATATTTTCACCGAATTAATTTTTGAATTTCTTGAAATTTAGAACAATACCCGAAAGCATCGGGTTTTAAACTTCGATCAGTTTCTCTATTTTTAGAGCTTCAATAAATATATTTATCAGTTTTCACAACGGTTCTATGTGGGATAAAAAATTGATATTTATCCCTAGAGCATTTTAAAGTTATTACCCATATAAGTTGATCCTGAATCGCATCTTGATATTCTTCCCCAACCCTTCAAATTTTCTAAAAATTAACTTTCAAGTCTTCAAAATTTTTTTATTGTGCTAAAACTATTCTTTAAATTATTAGATTGGTAAATTAGCAGATAGGTTAAATTTTACATCGGTACTTACATTCTAATCTTGTAAATAATAGTATACTACAATTTTTTTTCGATTTTCTTGCTACGTAAATCCAAAAAATAGTGGAATAAAACTCAACAAATCTTTAATTCTCTTGGCTTAAAGATCAGAAATAATATACTAGAATACATCTGCTCCAATTAATATGCCTAAAGTTTTGCCGAAAGTTTAACATAAATGTTCTAAATCAATCAGTTTACTATATAAAACGATTTTAAGCACATTTATAGTTTTTGTTGCCAAAACTTTCATTTTAATGAACTGTTTATATTTCTTTTTGTTGCACAATATTTTAATTTAGCAGCATCGTAAATTTCCTCTTTAGCACACAGTTATAAGTATTGAATAAAGAAGAATATTTATATTAGACTGCTAGTGCTTGTTTTATTTTATAAAAAAATACGTTTTTACTATTGCTCTTTTCTTAAAAAAAATTGAATATCTTTTGAAAACTTAAATTACGTTGTAATAAACAGTTCCAAAGGTAACGATTTTTTAAGATCTTAAGCTTTTAAAAAAAGATTTTAGTAAGTATTTTCAATTTATTTTTTTAAATGAATGTGCAAATAATTTGAATCACTATTTATTAATCTGAGGCAAAACATGGATATTCAATTTCTTAATTAAAACAAAATTTGCAATTAGAATATGTAACTTATTCCAAAATATACTATCCTCATATTTATATTGACAGCAAACGTTTTATTTAAAGAGAATATAAAAACTATGTTAGTAAAATAAAAATACTTTTTTAGTTAATTTATCTTGCATAAGTTAATATTAATAAAATTATATCATTTTTCATTTTGATAAAAAATTCCGATAAAAACATGTTTTAGCAAGTTTACATTTATACGGATATTTCAGTTTTTCTTCATTTCTTACTATTATTCTTTGAATCAATGCTGGATGATTCACTGAAACAGAAATGGTCAGAATTGATCGATAGATATAAGTTGTAGTTTTTCAGTAAAATAAGTTGAGACCTTATATACAAGTTTGATAATTCCCCCAAAGTATTTGAAGCATGGATGAGACATGTACGGTCACATTCGCAATATTCTTTTAATATGGCACTATCTAATTACTATTTGTTCCTGTTCTATAAAAAAGTTTACACGGTATAACTTTTACTTTAAATGAGAAGGTTTAAAAATCACCTGGATTAATTTTTTCCCAGGAAAGAACAAAAACTTTAAGAACATGGAGTCCTGTTACTGCCAGGAAAATGGCAAAAGGTATTGGACAAGAATAGGCAGTACATAGTTCAATAAAATGCTTATTTACTAGAAGAAAATCGTTTTTCATTTTCATAAAAGAAAGCAAAATTTTTTTCCGAACCCGATAATTCATATCTGAAATCAAACAATTTAAATCCTTATAACGGTGATACGCCTCTAAGCTTATTCATAAGCCTGAACATATCGACTCTAATTGTTCTAAATTAATTGAATATATAATAATTCTATCATAAATATGTCTTTTGCTACTTATAATTTCCAATGAAGCAAAATAAAAGTATAGTAGTTGTTAATCAAAAAGAAAGCAGTCTTTCCTGAAAATTATTCAGGATATTGTAAAATGAAAATATAATACCTTTTATAATTTAATTATACTTCTCATCCAAGTAAATGTTTCCATTTGATTAAAAAAACTTTAAATAATTTAATACATATTCAAATTTTAGATAAACAAATACCGGGAGAATAAATAAAGTGAAACGTAGAAGATACACAGCATCTCATTTCTTTCTACCTTAAAATAAAAGTTCACTACAAGTTACTACAAGAAAATAAATTTACCGGAAAAGGTTTTAAAAATTTTCATCAACACTTATTTAATGTAATACAGAGTTAGAGATAATGCAAAATATAACGAATGTCTTCATCTTGACAAATAATAAATATCATCAGCTGTCATGAAATCTACAAATCAAAGGACATCCCTAATAAGTTAAAGGAACAAATTGAGCAATCCTATTATACATTGCGTTTTATGATATGTGTTCCAAACATTTGTTCAAATGTACCATAAAAGATGTGAAAGATACATGATTCTTTAGATTTATAGACTTTTAATGAGAAATTTCTTGAACAGAAATCATTAGTCGCACTCTTGAGATATATGTAAGTAATTGCCTCTTGTTGAATTTTGTAATGAGAAAATATAAGTATTATAGTCATTTAACCTAACTCAGAGCTACTTAAAAATTATTAGCTACTTAAAAATGTTAAGATAGTAACTTTAAAAGACTAGGAATGCTTCAGGGAAAATAAATCGAATTTCACATGTTGAAAAAGAACACTTTGTAAAATGAAAAGCGATGGGACAAAAAGTTATCCGAATCTGACAAAGATCGGTAAATACTATGCACCAATATTGAAAACGAACTATTGTATGGGATATTGAATGTTTTATTCAAGAAATACAGCTACAACGGCAACAAAAAAAACAACAATCTGCAACATGTTTACCCACTACTCAGCAAAATCCGGGAGGGTATTGACTCATAGATTTGGCTATTATCCTACGCAAGATAACTTGCCGCAAACAATCCAAGTGGCGAATTAGATTCGATCAATCAAGAGATACTTTAAAACGTCATCATATCGAATCGCAAACTTAATGTAGTGGGGTGAGAACTAGGGATAACGTAGGCCATAGAAAAGTATCGGAGTTACACGAAAACAAGAATTAAAAGTAAAAAAAAACTTTTTTTAAAAAAAAGATTTTATTTAAAGGCTCTAAAAAGAATAAAAAAAACTTTTCTTTTGAAACTTCTTTTGCTGTTAACTTATAACTTCATTTCACAATTTATAATATAAAAGCTTGCCGCGAGATTTAAGTACTCATATTTACTTAGTTTGAAAATTTTAAAAATTAAAGTCAATCAGATCAAGCTATTTAATTTGCTTGTTTATATAGACAGGTAAATCTCACGACAAGTTTTTATATCATAAATTGTGTAATGACGTTATAAGTTGATCGCAAAAAAAGTTTTAAAAGAAAAGTTTATTTTATTCTTTTTAGAGGATTTAAATAAAAGCTTGTTTTTAAAAAAGTTTTTTTACTTTTAATTCATTTTTTACTTTTTAGTTATCGCTGGACATGTTTCTCAGTCTGTTAATCTCATTCAACGCATCATTGTTGCAAGGTCGTTTCCGGTTAGTTTTGAACAGGCTAGCTCAAAGGTTCTCAGTCTTTTTTTCCACCAGGCCGAGGACATATGATAGATATTTCTCTCGGGCCACAACAAAAGGATAATGGGGGATAAACATTGTAAGTCCAAAGCAAAATTAATCAAAATATTAAAACTCATTTTTTTACTATAGTACTATATTAAAAGCTAAAAACAGAAGAAAAAAATTTAACTCCGAAATTTTAAATCAATTTTTTTCAATCTTTGTGCAGAATTTGGATTATACGAACGAAAAAAAAAGTTTCGTGTGATTACCTTTAAAAATGACGAAGTTTTTAATTAAAAATTTGATTATTTTTCGTAAAAAAAAGTTTTCGTCATTTTATTTTTAAATGACTAATTTTAGAAGAGAAAAGCCTGAACTCTCTTATGGCAGAATATCGATTCATTAACGCGAAAAAAAAATTCATACGGAATGATTTAGCGTGAAGGATTTTGACTCATTTTAGAAAAAAATCGTCAAAAATAGAAAATATCACTATTTTGTAAAAAGAATTATACTGTACCGTGGTGAAGTAAATTATCTTTCCGATTATGTAACTATTTCTTGTCTCAGTTTGATAGAAGAATAAAATGGTTTTTTAAAAAAGGTCGAAAAATTGGAACTTCTTAATGTTCAGTCCGATAAGCTGCTCGTGAGAGTAAAGCGCTAACAGGAATAAAATGTTTTTAATTAATATCTTTTTAACTAATTGCAATTTCTGAATATAAATGAACCAAACATGCATTGTCATCCAAACTAAACGTGTATACAAAATTTCAACTCAATCGGTTGAAACCATCAGCTTCAAAATTGAGTTGCAAGATTCCGTCCGTACAAATTACATTGCAAGTTAAATAAAAGCTTGTAATAATAACAAATAATATAATAAAATTTATGTCAATTTCTTCTTAAATCAAAACAGAAAATTTTTATTTTAGCTAATCTTTATTAAATATACACATATGACAGAATCACAACATTAAGTGGTAAATAGTTTTTATTAATTTTAATCAAAGTAACGTATTGTCATCCAAAACAATCATGTATAAAATTTCAGGTCAACTGAAAGCTTTAAAAAGTGAGAAAAAAAATATTTTTTAAGTTTTGACTTAAGTCGCTAAAAATGAAACTTCAGTAATTCTTCAATAAATTAGTTTCAGTCAATTAATTTTAATTAATGATAATGAAATTATCGTATTTTCACCCAAAACAATAGTTTATAGAACATTTCAGCCCAAATGAGTGCTTTAAAATGTTTGACAAAAAAAACCTTTTCAAATTTTGACACAAGTCGCCAAAAGGGTCATTAAGTCGTCAAAAATAATGCCAGCGGGGCTGTATTTGTAATACTTTGAATAATTAGTTTTAATCAATTATTTTTTGTTAATTATAATTAAATTACTGTATTGTCATCAGAAATAAAAATGTATATAAAATTTCAGCTCAATTGAGAGCTTTAAAATTTATTCTATTAACGATTGAAAATTCCAACAAGATAAATAAATATATAAAGAGTGGGGGCTAAAGTAGGAATTTAAGAAAACATTTATAAACACAAGATTGGTGAAGTTATGTTAATAGGAGAGGGTAAAAAACGATTGAATTGATCTTTGAATGTATTGATAGATGTATTGTCAGGGCGCGATGGAAAAATCTGTATCATTAAAGTAAAAACACAGTCTGTAGTTTCTCTGAGACTTGTGCAACTAATTTTTCCACTAGAAGCAAACACTAGTGAAATAGATTCTCTCACAAAGTGTGAGAATAAAAGTATTCAAAATGAAATTATATGTAAGGGCGATTTTTCTCATACTTCCTCCACCCTAGAAGCTACCGAATGTAAATTTACACGAGATGTATCAAAGCTCCCACTAAGCTTGATTTATTCAACCAAACTACTATGTATGATTGTGAGTTGCAGTCATCACTCTAAGAGTGGGGAGGATGTGAGGAAAACCTTCCAAGTTTAAAAATGAATTGAAGTGAACGGACTGTTCACGAGCCTGCGAGCTCTTATTCCCACAATATAAAAATAAGTTTGTAACTGATTGTATTATATAAGCATTGAACGTAGCTGTGTTTTTGTGAGTGTGAATTGATTAAAATAAGTCGTGTCCAAATTGAATAAACATTTTAAAATACAAGTGAGTATTCTGCTACTGGATTCTATCATCTTTTGAGTAATTCATCGGATTAAAGAAGAAATAGGGTAGATTTAAAGGTCCAGATATATTGAAACACTTCTGAAGTGATCTAAGATGTAACACTTTTATTTCAACTCTGTCATTTATTACGAAAAATAAAACTCAAAAAAAAGGATAAACAAAAAAGATCGCGTGTAACTTGTACGTTAATATTGTTACAAATTTTGTGTAAAATAGTGTAAATAACTTATATTTGGATGTGTATAATGTCCTTATCTTACTCTAAATTATATTTAATTTACGTTAAAATTGTAATGTTCACAAGCAACGCCGTCCCTTACGTTATAGTGGCGATTCAATGAGAACTTGGTGATAGAGCCAAGTTCGCATCATTTTTGGCGAACGACTAGTAAACTTGCCTTGACCATGATTACCAATTAGTTCGGCTGTGCATGAGAATAATATTTAACCAACGTGTATTTTAGACATTGTTAATTGCATCTGAGTGCTGTTGAAGGTGTGTAGACATTCTGAGATTTATTCAGTGAATATTGCAGCTGAATCCTGTATTTAGAGGATTGAATTTTCAAAAATAAATTCTCATTGCTCCTAAATAACTGTTTTTTTCTTTGAGACTGATTTGCATAAAATCCTCGAACTCGGATCAACGTAACAATACATATTTTCACAGGTATTCCATTATTTAGTAGCTGAAACTTGTTGAGATACAAAATTTGAAATCAGGTTTTCATTAAATTTTAGAGTTTTGAAGCTTATTCTATCTACTATGACAAAAATATTTTAAACTTTTTTTGATATTTTAATGTTTTTTTAAACCAACGAATATGGTAACTGAACGATATTTTAATGGACTCAAAGAAATAAAGTTAGATTACTCTTAAATTATAACATTAATTTTTCGTTATTTATAATTGCAATCTTACTCCTAAAATACAAAATGCATTACTTTTTTAATTAAATTACTACATTTTTAATTTCTGATCTTAGTTCGGATTAATAATATATTAATAAATTCCTTATAGATTATGTTTAGTTTTGAAAACTTATGGTGAAATATGGTTTAAAAGATAACGAATGTTAGAAAAGCTCAAGTTGACACCAAGTTTGTTCTTGGACTTGTGCCGTAAATGTGCCGCATGAAATTGTTCTGTGTCAACTTTTGTATTCTATAACCGATTTGGGTTCTGTTTTAAAAGCTAACAGTTGTTTCATTTGTAGAATTAAAAATGAAAAATGCAGTAATGCTGTTTTTTGTGCCTTTTAGAAAACACATTTCATTTTGTGCAATATATTAGTGATCATCATCTGGTGATCCGAGAATAATTTTTGATGGTCCACAGAAAAATTGGGACACAATTAATATTTTTATGAAGATTCAGATTAAAAAATTTCAAGTAATAAACGTATTATGAAATACGGATTATACCTTTTTTTATAAAATTTTAGCTACTTTTAGCTAAATTTCTCTTCAGTTTAATGACTTCTACATTTACCGACGTTTGAAAATGAGAGTTGGCAAAAGTGGTAAGTTCAAGTCATCTTTATCAAAACCCAATTTTTTCGCTCTCGATAAAATAAAATGAATACGCATCACTGAAATTTTAGCAATTGAAAAAAGCAATTGAAATTTTAATTTCAAACAACGTATATTTGTGCAATAAAACATTTTCATCCGCACGCGTAGCAGCCATTAAAACTGAGTACCAGTCTTGGTTTAAAATAAATTCTTCATTTGCATTTCATAAAAATGTATTACTCTTTAATTTTGTTACCTTTAATGTGTGAATTTCACATTAATAAAAGTTTTCTGATTATTATACAAATGTATGTATCATTTTTCTAAATTTATATTAGCGCTACACCAAATATAATGTAATACATTTATTGGCCCTGAAGATTAAAGACTGCTACAATACATGAAGCATTTGGACTTGAGTAATAAATATATGATGCATTCTACTAAAATTTAGTTTTATTCTCAGCTTCTTTATAACTTAGTAACGACAGAAAACACCAGAAATATTAATTTCAAACTCTTGTAAACAGAAACATAGTTATTTTCTCAAAACAAAATAAATAGAGCTATAAAGGCATTTTTAAAATAAATAAAATGTATAGACACTATTCTTTAATTATCATTCTGTCCATCACTTAAAATTACAAGATATACCTTCATTCAAAAATACAGACTTTCTGATCTTTTCAGAACTATTTTTCGTGCTTGCATTGAGCCTAAGTCTTTTCGAGTCGTGAATTTAAACTTTTTATTTTGGTTTAAAAATAATATTAAATAGTTGGAATAAATGGTTGGATTTAATAGACGCGTATAATAAATGTGGTTTATACAAAAACAAATATCTAAAATTAATCAATATATCTATACTTCTTTTGGTAATAATCTGTTTCTTTTTTAAATAAATTCATTTAAGCAAACACGTATTGAAAAATAATTTTATTATATTTGATTGTCTGGTTAATTTTTTACTCTCTTTTGCTCTGCGTCGTTTCGAAATTGCAATTTAATTTGGGCATTCACTCGGTTTGACACAAGGGCCATTCTTGTCTGTCTTTTTAATGTAGCCTTTATTACAAACACAGCCATTGAAACAAACCGCAGGGCAAACCTCGGGAGGGTTGTCTCGATTCTTGCACGTGATTGGACAATATGTAGCACAAGTTTCCTGGTGTTGATTGCTTGGACATTCTGAACCTGAAAGGAAAAAAAAATACAATTTATCTTTTAAGTACAATATTTATTAAAGATGTTTAAACGTATATAAATATTGCTTAGCATAAATAAATAACATAGTTAATCAAAAAATGTTGGTGCGTAGAATTAAATACTACATAACTATTAACGACGAGCCTCTGTGAACTTAGAGAAATTCAATGCTAAGAAATCATTAAAATACGAATTGCGAAACTGTTTTTCAATTCCTACTATTCGCTAACACTCTCTACATATTTATTTATTTATCTTCGTAGAATTTTCAATCATTAAAATAAAATACATTTTAAAACGCTCAATTGAGTTGAAATTTTATATCCATGATTATTTTGGATGACATAACAGTAATTTAATTATAATTATTTAAAGATTTATAACTACAGCCACTTTGGCATCATTTTTGGCGACTTGTGTCAAAACTTGAAAGGGTTTTTTTCTTACATTTTAAAGCGCTCATTTGAGCAGAAATTTTCTATACACTATTGTTTTGGGTAAAAATACGATAACTTAGTTATAATTAATTAAGATGAATTGACAGAAATAAATATTTAAAGAATTACTGATACAGCTACGTTGTTTTTCATTTTTAGCGATGGCTGCGGTAGCCAAGTGGTGAGGATATCGGATCATGGCAGGCATGCCATGAGTTCGAGCCCAGAACCACAAAAGACCCGCCGTGTAGGACAGCGATGCATTTTAAATTTGTCGAGAGGTGAAATGTCCTCCCGTTGGTGTGGTGTGGTAGTTAGGGGAGGGGTGGCAGCTCAGGTGTCGTCCACGTCACTTGATCATGGTTCAAAATTATGTGGTCCGTCACCAAAAGCTCTCGTGTAGCTGAACAGTGTGACGTTAATATTCACTTTGAAAGCAGGACGAGGAGAACAAATGATAAAAGCTAAATTTATGAAAACGGAATGTGGAAAATATTTTAAATATTTTTCTTATTAACCAAAAGAGTACTAGTTATATACGAAGTTGGACAGAGCCAGAGAAGTATAAATTCGTAGCACGTAGCATACCACTAAACAAGAGTGATCACCCTTTTCCGGGGAAAGTTTCTGTCTGATACAGATGCCATTACAATACTCTACCACCAGTGAGTTGGTGGATAGGCAAACGAATGATATATTTGTTTAGGATAGCGTATGAATTGGTGGTGTTGATTGGAGGTGTTGCATCAAGTGCGTCTGACGACTTTGGTTGCTACATCAAATGGGTCTGACGACTTTTGGTTGCTCTTCTTGCGGGTAGATGGAGCCACGACAGATCAGAAGGTTGTGCCTTTTACTTATTCAGTCAAGGTCACCAATAAAGGGGTGCGTATCCGGTGGACAGACGCCGCGGTGAATTCGCAAGCACGTAAAATACCACTACACAAAAAAGTGCTCACCCTTGTCCGAAGGTTGTTACTCGCTTATATAGATACCGCTACAAATGTTTTATAACTTTTGTTGAAAGAGATTTAGTGCAAGTCAATGGCTCTGTTTTAAATATATTTTTCTTCACACACACACAATTGTGTTATAAGTTTTATTGTATTTACAATTTTCCTTGAGAAATAAACAGAGTCCTCACTTTGGTATGGAATGGAAATTATGAAAGTGGAGTTTCAGCTCTGATTTCGTTCTCGTCTGTTGACCGTGATAAAAATCTGGTTCTTTCTCGATTACTCTAGTGTGGCTTCAAAATCCGAGCCAAATCGTATTGTCATCTGTATGGTGATTAAATCGACGGATAATGACAACCGTAAAACTAGCATTTCGCAGTGATGGATTTCGTGGGATTCAATCTGACACCGTTAGTAACAGCACCAACAATAGCTTTAAAATGTGATATTAACTAAACACTCACGGCTTGTATGAAGTTTGTGAGGTGGATGAAATTGTTACCACAGATGAGAAGTGTGCTGTGTACCGTGACATAAGATATCGACGAATCGAACCCTTTGACATCTAATTTAGAAATTCAGCCCAAAAAGAAGGTTTTACTGAATATTTGGTGAGATCTGTGGGGAATAATTCACTGAAATGTCCTGTTCATCATATCCGGCAAGACAGTCCCTCGTGGGCCAATGCTTTCCTTTGAAATTTTCTCCACAGTAACCTTTCATTCACCTTTGTTTTACAAGTTTTCTCATTTATAATCCTAAAATTTGATTCCACTGTCCGTCTATTTTAGCCTTGCCTTCCACGCTTCCGAATACCAGTGACTTTGAACCGCAGTATCTTTTTGACAACATTATCATCTCGCATTGGAATTATATGAGTAATCGAATTCATTTTATTTATTTTTCTGTGTTTAATGATCTTAGGTTATAATATAATTCAATATAATCAAATAATTCAAAATAATTCTATATAATTCAAAATTGTATCTTCTGCCCCAGCTATTGTTTTCGTTTACACCTCCAAGTATACTTCGAAGTATTTTTCTCTCAATGGATACTATTTGATTTTCTTCCAGTTTTGTTATTGTCTAAGTCTCGGATGCATATGTTAGAACTGGTTTAATAAGTGTTTTGTAAATTCAAAATTTAGTATTTCTTGAAACAGATTTAGATTTTAAAAATATCCTCAGTCCATAAAAAAACTTATTTGCCAGGTATAATCGATTCTGGATTTCATGAGATATTCTGTTATCGGAGGTGATAATTGATCCTAAGTAGATAAAAATTTTAACTGTTTCAAATTTATATGAATCCATTTCAAGAAAGGAAATGCCTTTTTTATTTTTCAAATAATCAATGTTGCTTTATATTATCTTCCGTTGAGTAGAATTCTATACACAGTGTTCCGAATGTGGTCCTGTGAAGTCGATCTTCACTGAATTTTTCTCCATCAAAATAATACGAGCTTCATGCTGTTGGCACCCCTCGTACAAGAATTAATAGGATTTGATCAGGAGATTTTACTTACTTTCTCTAATTTCTTAAATTATCGCTTATGGATTATTAACTTTTATTGTACGTTAATCAATTCTTTCACGACAGGATGATCTCTTTAATGAAAACCTACGTACTTAAAAAACTCTCAATAAAAAATAGTTATAATCTCTTTCTAAAAAATTAAATGATTAATGCTAGTGAACTGAAATTTACAAACAATACATTTACTTTTAAAGCTTGCACTAATGTTGACATTAGTAAAGGCATGTGTAATAAATAAAAACCCAATGCTATTGATTATTTCAAAAGGATTCAATTTTCCATAATTCAGAGTTGTTTCGTTATTTACTTTCTTAAAACGGAACTTACGTGTAGAAAACATCGAAATAAATGTATATTTATAATACTTTTTTATGACAGAATTTTTATACTAATGCAGTGTTTCTCAAACTGGGGAACATGCCGCTCTGGGGGGGGTAACCCTGAGAGGGGGGCGCGAGCATATTGAAAATATAAGGTTTAAAAAATAACATTTCGGAATGAAGTAAAACAAAATGCTTTCTGACATAACTAAAAATACACATTTACACTGATATAATTTATTTTTATCATCTGGTGATCATCAAAAATTTTAAATTACACTTCAAACGCTCAATAGCCATTTTTGATCTTGTAGCCAAATAAAAAAAAAGACATTTTGTTTGCTTTAATGTAATCCCACGATGAGAGATTTTTTTAATAAATTTCTTTTAACCCCTAAAATACTACTTTTGATTATCATATATTTGACCTTCAAACTTACTGGTATGTTTCACTCCGTCTCTTTTTCTTTTAGGAAAGTTGTAAATAATATTTTTTGTTGCTTTCTCCCCCCATCTGAATGAGTTTTATGATATATGGATAAACATATTGAGCACTTTGAAGGATTATTTGGCCAAGATGTATTTTTAGGAGTATTCTGAAACATATAATGCATAATGAAAAACGTTTTACACAATTAATTTTTAGAATATGCTACACTTTCCTAATGAACAATTCTGTGATTTTGATTGCTGTGTTGTACGACTTATTATGGTTTATAAATGTAAATGAGCAGAATATAAAAAATGGGCATCTATGATCCTTATTGAAAGAATTTGAAGCTGATCAAGCAATTGAAGAACCTGCTGAAATAATATATTTAATCAAGATAGCGAAAGTAAATATGAGAAAAACGATAGACATAAAACGTTTGAGTTGATTTGAAATTTTCAAATGCTTCCTAAAGATCCCCATGAAGAACACTATGAACCCTGAAATGTAGCACTTCACCTTGTCAAAAATACACAAAGAACAATAAGTTCAAAATGCTATTTGTAGATCATCAAACGACAGCAAAAGTGCAATAACGTGAACAAAATATGACAGTTTTGCTGGAAAATAATATTCTTGTATTGTTAGCGAAAAGTGTCTGCAATTTATGTCATTTATTAAGGACACGCACATTTGGAATATTTTCTTTAGTTTTATCTGATTTTTTTCTGAAATTATCAAAGAAAGTCCTTGAAAGTAGGTAAGTATATTTTCTCTTAATTAAATTATTCACTAGATTTGTGATTTTTATCGTGTATAGTAAAAATAATTATAAAATAAATTATAATTTTAAAACAAACTAGAAAACACGCTTTTATAGTGAATCGAACTAAAAGGTAAAAATAAATAATAATATATATTACTTTAAAGTAACATACACAAAATTTAATACTTACCTTGTTAATTTGTACGTTTTATAATTATGATCGTATTGCAGCTTTAGCGCTCCCAAAGTGCATTATTATTGCATTCAATACATTATTATTTGGGGTGGCGCGATAAAAATTATGATTGAAAATTGGGTCGACCATAGTGAAAGTTTGAGAGCTACTGTGCTAATCTCTTAAACTAAAAGTTTGGAAAATTTTGTTTTACTTAAAATTAGTTTTAATTTTTAAGACTACACATTACCCCCTACAAATTTCAAAGTACCGAATTTTTCTTTTTTTTTCTTTGCATTTTCTTGTGGCCCATATTATTGGGAAGATAAATTTCAGGCCTGTTGACAAAGTAGTTTTTAAGATATTTGAAGTTTTCTGAGCTTAGGTTTTGGTTTTTGTTTCGGTTTCATTTTAAAACATTTTTTCCACTCTTACAATGAATTACTTAAAAACATTTTTGAGCACAATCAACTCTTTCAATGTGAAATAGTTATTACCGTATACTGGTGTATCGTGCACCCATACTTTCAAGCTTAGTTTTTTTAATTTTTAGGTACATTCGACGTATAACGCGCACTCCCTTTTTTACGAAGAGTTCCGAAATTATAGTATAGATTGCTCTTATGTTTTGAAGTCATTTATTCGAGGTCTTATACCAGAATTTCGACAAAAATTTTTTCTTCTAGAACTACAGCTGTGTTAGTTCTTAAGACAAGTCATTTAATTTAAATACACAATTCTTTGATGCATGCAAAAGTAAAATAAATTTTATGTCCTTTGTTATTTTTAAGGCTTTCGATTTTATACCCGGCGTATAACACGCGCCCTTAAGTTTCGATCGTAATTTTGTGTTATAAGGGCACGTTATACACCGGATTTTACGATAATTTCAATTTTCATTACTAAAATCACTTCAGCTTGATTATGTTTTTTGGTTTTTGATTTCTCAGAGTTACTTAAGGACTACGTTCGGAACCGCGATTTTCAAATGCGCATAAATGGAAAATTTTCATGATATTTAGTGTCACTTAGATTAGAATATATGCATAAAATTGTTTTAAGAACATTTTGACAAAAATTGTTATTTAAATACAATATTTTGGCAAAAAATTAACTTAGAATAATCATGCATGCTTGATAAAATAGTATAAACAGTTCCCATATTTGCATATAAGTAGTTAAAATACTTCATAAAATACGATTAATAACTGCTCTTTTTACATTCCTTAAATATAATTTATGTAATATTCAAAATTATAAGAGGTATGACTTGAAACTACTTTTTTTCAAAAGTAAATTTGTTTTTATATGAAACAGGATGCTGGGGAAATATTTTTTGTACAGAGTCACCACCATTGTCCTGGCATTTGTCGTATCAGAAAACCGACTTGCTTATACTCTCTTCAAAGAAAGATACCACCAGTGAAAAGAACTTTTTCTGAACAGCTTTTTGTAAAAACTCATCGCAAATATTATTGTGAACTGTCTGTTTTCTCAAATTTTTCTCATTCACTTTTAAACCAAGCCATCATCGACAACAGAAGGCTCCCCATATGCATACCCCCTGCTTCGTCATGAACATTGGTGCACCCATCGTTGAAATGTCGCTCCCACATTCTCACCATTTCATCACTTGTTACATTTTCATCATAAACCTCTACAAGTTGACAGTGAATTTCAACTGGCTTAACATTCTTTGCGTTCAAAAAAAGAAAACGGATTACAGAATTCTCTTCACAATCGGTTAGATAGGCAATCATTTTTAACATTTTGAACGCTCTCTAATCCGCTTAAAAAAAGCACAAAATGGCGGGAATGGCGTTACTGTACTGAAAATCAACTAGAGACATGTGCACTAAACTCCAATACTACCACTGCGGTTGTTGTAGAATGAAACGGTAATTTCTGGACACGCCTCGAATCTGAATTTACAATTTCTTTATATTTTCAATGAGGCATTTTTCATGATTTGTTTTCTTTTGAAGCTTTGTCTTTCGAGCGAAACATTTCAGATGCTTTTATAGACATATTGACTCATAATTCTAAAATGTATGACAATGTATACCTAATAGTAAAACGTATCACCTATATACTAATACAATATATAGCTTAAAGCGAATGTAATACAATTTAATGGAAACTTATTTCGAATGATTTTATGAAAATGCTTAAGGAATTTAAACAAAATACTGAAGTGATAAGTTAAGACTTTAAATTAATATCAATACGATACATTTAAAAGATAATTTTTTAACAAAAATTTATGAGTTATTTAACATGGCTTTCCATTTTAAATAACTTAATGGAACTTACTTATAATGCCAGAGAGGGACAAGAGGAAGATAGTGAATGCAAATAAAGACTGCCATTGCTTCGATATATTTCGAACTGATACGCTTTAGTTTTCTTCGGAACTTATATATATACTACGTTTGGAAAAATGCAAATGTTACTGATGCTATAGGAGATGGATCAAAGGAATTTAAATTTTTTTCCCTTCGTGTAGACTATTTTGTATTCTACAGCTGGGTGTCTCAGTTCAGAAGGCAAAAAGAAATAAAAGTGATACGCAATTGCATACCAATATTTGTCTAAATAAATATAAGCTTATTCCAATAGTGAAAGAACAGCACTTACATTGAAACGATTTTACGAATAATTGTAATATATATTTTATGCTTTAACTTATTAAAATTTATTAAAATATTTTTGTCAAAATTTTAGTAAAATATTTTAAATGCACCCATTTAACTTCTAAAAATGAATAATAGATCATTTTGATGTTCTAAAACCTCCTTGGTGTGAATTATTGTATTTATTAAAAAGCTTAGATGATTTTGTTATATTTTTCTGTTTTTTAAGGGAAAAGCGTGAGGAAACGTATCTCAAAATTTCAAACTACCCAAGAAAATAATGTAACAGAAGTTCTGCAGACTAAAATAGAAATTTAGTGTTAAAATGTTAAAATTTCTGGTATTTTAAAACTTACTTATAAAAATTGAAATGAATAGTAGTTATAATGATGGCAATAATTACATCTATTTTCAAGTTTTTAGAAACAAAATACTGCTGTGATAAAGAAAATAAATGTGCAATATATTCAGAAATTAAACAGTCTCCAAATTATATTTATTATGACGTATTACTTGCAGGAAGACTGTTATTTCTTCAGTAAATCAAAATATTAAAGTTAAATTTAGAACATTTGGAAGAAATTTAACATTTGGAAAAAAGATTATTCTAAATTAATTTTTTGCTAAAATATTGTATTTAAATAAATTTTTTTTGTCAAAATGTCCTCAAAACTATTTTATGCATGTGCATTTTACGCATTTGAGTGACACTAAATATCATGAAAAATAGCCATTTATGCGCTTTTTTAAAATAAAAATTCTGAACGTGGTCGAATACCTTAATTAAAAGTGATTTTGAGGCCAATTTTTGCTTAAAAATAGTTTACATAAGTTAGAGATTTTATTATTAATTTTTCCTGTTGGGAAAATTCCATGACCAAAATGTTCCCAGGTTGCTACGAGAAACAATATTTCGAAGAGATGGAATACTACTTAAAGTTATACATCGAAAAACCATTCCCTCTCCTATACTACAATAAGACATTCGAATACAAGTATTTTGAAATCAAATATTATTTGAGATAAAGCTCTGAATCTTTTCATGAAGCTCTAAACTACATTACAGGAACCATATTGCAGTACTTCATTTTGTATTTTAAAGCTGGGTAACAAAAATTCAAACTTGCTAAACTGCCCAGATTTATAACTGAAAAACAAATTAATTTTATGTACAAACCTGGAGATTTTTAGTTTAAGTTAGTATCCTTATTGTTTTGTACATAAATGCTTTGTTTTTCACAATTTTTGTGAAAATATTGGGCTAATATTAGGTTGAATAACTTGTCGTTGTAACAAAGGCTATTAATATCATGCTAAAAAATACATTTTGATTAAGAAAAAAAAACATTTTCAGTCATTTTTAATTAAAGTAGTGTTTTAATGTAGAACTTAATTTGAAACATAACACATTGACAATAGATAGCTTTATTGGCATTATTAAATTTTCCCTGATGACTTTACCAACTTTAAATGTGTTTTTCTCTGGCTTTTAATTTTGAAAATATTGGTGCTTTTGCTATCTCAAATGTTTATTTTCTGTTAAAAGTAGAGTCGTGAATTTTCTTTGTACATACTCCCGAACGTATGTTCTATAAAAGTTAAAGGGTTTTGGTCTGAGACCTCTTGTTATTTTTTAAATATTTTTGTGTTTTTTCCAGGTTTAGATAGAAAAATTAGTGTTGAAAATCAACAAGCTGACAAATTTTCAAATCCATACTAACTTTTGTTTGCAATAATCTTAGAAACATATATCATTTGTGAACTGACTAAAAAATTTTAAAAATTCGGCATTTTACATGAGTTTGAAAAAACTTCATCATTTCTAAATTTTTTAAAATTGTAAAATAATGACTGGTCTAACTGACTTTTTACTTACAGAATCAACTTAATAATATAATCTAAATACAAGAAATAAATTATTTTTACTGTTACTCTCTCCAAAATTCTTTTTTGAATAAGAGTACTGTGTAGCCTTAAAAGTATAATCGTTGTTGAATTAAAAAAAAATTACAAAAAACTATATTATCTAAACTTTTTTCCCTCAATTTCATTTTGGCAATCAAACACTCATTATTCGCGTACTAAATTGAAAGTTACAAAATACGTCCTTAATTTATTTCATGTAATTCTATCTTTATGTGAAATTAATGAAGAAGATATTATGAGTAACTGAAATATATTTATTATGTTAAAAATAGTAAAAACAAAAAAAAAATACATTAGTTGGAGTTTTTAGAATACAATTTGTCATTTTTTCACTAAGAAAAAAAGTACTACTTTTTCAGAAAAATCATATCCAAATTTTTAAAAAATCAAAAATGATGATAAATATAAAAGTAATTAACATATGCATATGGTTTTTATATACAATAGAAGTACTTCTTTTTTTTAAAAAAATGAATTCAATATTATTTAAATTACTAAAAATAAAAATATTATTGCAAAATCTAATTTTGTAATGTTTATAACCAAATTCTTTAACTTTTCAAATTTTCTTTTAATTTATAAAATTTGTTTTTAAATTAAATCTTGCATTGGAACATTGAAAAGTATTTTTCTTCTCACGTTGGTCTAAAAATTCTGAAAATCAAAAATGTTCCATTTTGTATTTAAGATAATTTTTTAAGATAAAACTTTTTTGATATTTTGTAACATCACTTAAATAGAGCTAGATGGAAATTAAGCTTAGTGCTTATGATTACAATTAAAATTTATAATTAAACTAAATTTTAAGACGAAAAAGACTAATTTAGTATCATTTTCATTCTTTAAATATAGAATTCAAATTGTATTGATAAGACAACGTAAAATTCCAAACTTTTTTCCTGTCAACAAAAGTACCTAACTTTAAATATTTTTTCAGCAGTTAATATTTTCACAGATTTGTCATGAAATATGTGTGAGATTCAAACAACGACAAAGAATAGTTGAAATTTTTTTATTGTTAACCAACTATTGCAAGTGGAAAAGATGATACTAAATCTGATTTTTTAATTCATTTCACTTTCTTTTCATAGCTGTAAGGCTACAATTTAGAAAGGACAATAATACTCAGGAATACAAGGGCCATCTGAAAAATACAATCTAATGTAGCCTTTTTTACAGAAGCAACCCTTGACGCAAACTGCTGCACAAGCCTCTGGAGGATTGAAGCAATTTTTTTCACAAGCAGAACCGCAATCTGAGTATTCTTGATTTTCTGGGCACAAGAACTGGGCATCTGCAATAAAAAACAAGCACAAGATTTCATAAGAAGAAATTAATTTTCCCTGTTTATAGTAAAGACCAATAAACAATATAAATTATTTCTTCGAATAATTATGTTAATAATAGTATTCATCTGTTTAAACTCTCGAAACTGGACTCCTTTCAATGGACTAAAAGCATGACGGTCACATGATAAAGACAATCACGTGTTCTTCATTGAATTCAAAACAAAAGGACGTTTGACTTGTACTTGTTGTTGTACTTGTAAAAGTTAGATAAAATTTCATATTTGATAAGTGGGTAAAGATGTTGAAATAGTAAGATTCTTAAAAACCTTTTAAAAGCTAAAAAGTATAAATACTATACGCGAACTTTTAAATTGAGGGCATCTTGTTTACTTATGTACATTATTATTGACAAATATGGGCTTTTTTTAAGAATGTTTCTGCAAAAAACAAACTTTGGCAGCAGTGAAGCGCATGAACTGATTAGCTGGGAACACATGACTGTCTTAATCGTGGGACTTTGACGTCACATGAATTTATGAACTGATTGGCTGGAATCAAGTGATTGTCATTATCATGTAACTATGACGTCACAAATTTAGTCCACTGTACAAATGACTGAAATGACAACATGTTTGCTTTAACGGATCTCGGGTTATTAAAAAATTTAATGTCTTTCAAATTTTCGACGAAAAGTACATTCAAAAGTATGTTTTTAATCTGTTAATATTTTGATGATCCATGCTAACCTTAACAACTCAGTAGGCTTTTTGAAATCAATTATCTCGAGCAAAATTTTGATTTTGTTTTTAAGAAGCTTTTGTATTTGCAGCGTTTCGAAAATTCTATTTTATTTTGAGTATGTGTTTGTAGAACGATGTTTTTAAATCAGTTGCCCGATATAAAAAACATTCGCTTGTAAAAAAATATTTAGAATTTATCTTCAGTATAAAAAGATTCTAATTAGTCATTTACTGACCTATTCTAATATTATTAAAATAATATTGTGGAATTCCATTAAATTTATTTGTCTCATCACTGAGACGTCCTGCTTACGTTATGTGATTAAATTTCTTGGATATAGGAGCTGTAATTTTGTATTCTCAAACAATAATTCATGTGTTCATTTTGGAATTTATTGAAAAGATGATAAAATTATTACTTTAGTATATTGTTTCGAACTGTTTCGTACTGTATTATTTAACTTCTTAAAGAGTCCACATAAGATGGGTCATGATGAAGTCTATTTTCTTCGAATGGATTCAATAAAAAAAGAACAAAGCAGCTTATTATACCTAATGAATTCTAAACAAATAGATATATCTTACGCCTTTCATAAAATCTTATACTTATTTCTAAACCCTGATAAATTTTTCCGTATTATGGATTCCTTTAAATTGTAATGTATAAATTCAACAAGGACGGAAATTCTTTTTGTCATAGTTCGTAACCTTTTAAGCTAAGAAAATTTAGATAAAAATAAAAAAAACCATGTTCTGGATGAAAATAAATCTACATTTTGATCTAGAAGACGACGGTTCTGAAAACATTCCATAAATTAATATGATTTTTAGGAATGCGTTCCAATGGCAAAATCGATAGTTTTTTATATTTCTTTTTTCACGAGTAATTCGTTTTTTTTATAAGTAGAGGTAAAAATAGTAGTATTTTTCAAAAGCATTCCTGAAATACATGCATTTAATGGGTCATATTGCATAACTTTGTTAAAATTATAGAAATATTGAAAACGCTTGAATCGGAATACCAATTCGAAACCGTCTTTTGACAATGAATCTACTGTTTCAAAAACTTTACTCTAATACATGAAGAAATCATAAAAGGGAAATATTTTTTAAGTGAGTTAATTTGGAAAGAAAAGGGACCATTTATACAAGAATTGCTGAAGTTTCATCCATGATTCAATGTGCGTATAGTGTTTACTTCACTGTTTGCTGCCTTTCGTGAATCCTAATTTGATACGGTATGAAAGGATAGAGAGTGAAGAGAAATTTGAACTAAAATATATATTTTTAAATAAAGAGGGTTAAATATCTCAAGTAGTTTTTCAAACAATTCAAGCACGATGATAAATTCACTATTAACAAAATAGATAGCGTATGTTGAATCAACGGATACAAAAAGCATATCTATAGGATTTAATCTGAAAGAGACATGCTATAAATAAACGAAATATACAAAAATAAAAATTTATCGAAAAGGTAAAATTAGAAGCCACGTAAACCTTAACAAGTGTAACGCATTTTTGTTAAACTATAAAAATGTCGAATATTGTAATATGTAATGTCTAATAAGAATTGAGTCCGGTCATTAGGGCAATCTGGAAACCAAATACAACAAAATGAAATGTAAATACTAAACAGAAGGAAAGTGTTAAAAGGAGCACGTATAACATAGTAAAATGACGCACAGTAAGATCACTCATTTTGACTCAAATGTGAACAAAATATTATAAAAGTAAGTAAAACGCAATTGTAGTGTGATTTTAATTCCGTAGTCCAGCGAAACACATGAGATAATGTTTTGAAAAAAAAATTCTAACAGAAACCTTAGTGCCCCAGACTTCTTTATTATGGTAAACAAATCTTCAGAGGAGTTTACATGCTTAACTGGCACTAGAAAGGTTTAACCGTTACATTATGGGAAATCAGCCGCATCTACTGTTTTCATTGCAAAAATTGTGCTCTCTTAAGTAATTCGTTTTTGCATATGCAATGAATGTCATCCATGAAAAATACAATGGCAAGACAATACTCAGAATATCCTCGAGGGACTACAGCAAATTTTAGATTTTAAAAGATTTTTCATCATTGTGATCCTTTCATACAATTTTATGTATTCAATTGTCATTTAATACAGAGTGTTTTTTTAAGGTATAGAAATTTAAGTTGGCATTACTTTCCAAGATGGCGACCGATTTAACAGCTGTCAAGTGATTTATTCTCAATTTGGTTTGGTAATTCATCATGAATAGACTCACACCTGAACAACGCTTTCAAATTGTGCAATTTTATTTCGAAAAAAATGCTCAATTTTCATAAGCGAATTTTGTTAATCGATGAAGCGCACTTCTAGTTGAATGGCTACGTCAACAAACAAAACTGCCGCATTTGGAGTGAAGCTAATCCACAAGTGTATGTTGAAACACCGTTACATCCAGAAAAACTGACTAGTTGGTGCGCTTTATGGACTGGTGGAATCCATCTTCAAAAACGATGAAGGCCACAACGTTACAGTCAATGGTGATCGTTATAGAGCCATGATTACTAACTTTTTCATTCCTGAATTAAACAATCATGATGTCGAGGAGCTGTGATTCCAACAAGATGGCGCAACATGTCACACAGCTCGTGCCACAATCGATTTATTGAAAGACACGTTTGGTGACCGCCTAATTTCACGTTTTGGACCTGAGAATTGACTTCCAAGATCTTGTGATTTAACACCGCTAGACAATTTTTTGTGGGGCTATGTAATATCATTGGTCTATGCGGATAAGCCACAAACGCTTGACCATTTAGAAGACAACATTCGCCGTGTTATTGCAAATATACGGCCACAAATGTTGGAAAAAGTCTTTGAAATTTGGACGTCCAGATTGGACTACATTCGAGCCAGCCGTGGCAGTCCTATGCCAGAAATCATATTTAAAATGTAATACTTGGCTTAACATTCTTTGCGTTTAAAAAAAGAAAACGGATTACAGAATTCTCTTCACAATCGGTTAGATAGGCAATAATTTTTAACATTTTGAACGCTCTCTAACCCGCTTAAAAACAGCACAAAATGGCGGTAATGGCGTTACTGTACTGAAAATCAACTAGAGACATGTGCACTAAACTCCAATACTACCACTGCGGTTGTTGTAGAACGAAACTGTAATTTCTGGACCCGCTTAGAATCTGAATTTACAATTTCTTTATATTTTCGATGAGGCTTTATTCATGATTTGTTTTCTTTCGAAGCTTTGTCTTTCGAGCGAAACATTTCAGATGCTTTTATTGACATATTGACTCATAATTCTAAAATGTATGACAATGTATACCTAATTCTAAAATGTATCACCTATATACCAATACAATATATAGCTTAAAGCGAATGTAATACAATTTAATGGAAACTTATTTCGAATGATTTTATGATAATGCTTAAGGAATTTAAACAAAATACTGAAGTGATAAGTTAAGACCTTAAATTAATATCAATCCGATATATTTAAAAGGTAATTTTTTAACAAAAAATTATGAGTTATTTAACATGGTTTTCCATTTTAAATAACTTAATGTAACTTACTTATGATGCCAGAGAGGGCCAAGAGGAAGATAGTGAATGCAAATAAAGACTTTGCCATTGCTTCGATATCTTTCGAACTGATACACTTTAGTTCTCTTCGGAACTTATATATATACTACGTTTGGAAAAATGCAAATGTTACTGATGCCATAGGAGATGGATCAAAGGAATTTAAATTTTTTTCCCTTCGTGTAGACTATTTGTATTCTACAGCTGGGTGTCTCAGTTCAGAAGGCAAAAAGAAAAAAAAGTGATACGCAAATGCATACCAATGTTTGTCTAAATAAATATAAGCTTATTCCAATATAATGAAGGAACAGCACTGACATTGAACCGATTTCACGAATAATTGCAATATATATTTTATGCTTTAACTTATATATATATATATATATATATATATATATATATTAAAATTTATTAAAATATTTCTTGTAAAACTTTCAGTAAAATATTTTAAATGCACCCATTAAACTTCTAAAAATGAATAATAAATCATTTTGATGTTCTAAATATTCCTTGGTGCGAATTATTGTATTTATTAAAAAGGTTAGCTGATTTTGTTATATTTTTCTGTTATTTAAGAGAAAAGTGGGAGGAAACGTATCTCCAAATTTCAAACTACCCAAGAAAATAATGTAACAGAAATTCTGCAGATTAAAATACAAATTTAGGGTTTAAATATCAAAATCTCTGGTATTTTAAAACTTACTTATTAAATTTGAAATGAATAGTAGTTATAATGATGGCAATAATTACATCTATTTTCAAGTTTTTAGAAAAAAATACTGCTGTGATAAAGAAATTAAATGGGCAACATATTCAGAAATTAAACAGTCTCCAAATTATATTTATTATGACGTATTACTTGTAGGAAGACTGTTATTTCTAAAGTAAATCAAAATATTAAAGTTAAATTTTGTGCAACCCATTTCTAATAGATGTTATTTAAAAATGTATTCTTTGTTCCTAAATTCTTAGATTTAAGTGATCTAACAACATGTTTCACTTTATTTTCTCACGTTCACTAAACATTGAATCCGTATGTTGAATTAAGATCACATTGAAATGGGATAGAAAATACGTACTGTGACAATTAAATAACCGGCTAAAATTAGCTTTATTGAAAGCAATGTACAAATACTTTTTAAGGCTATTCTTCAATTTTTTTTGTCTTTTCGTATGGACCATATAATTGAGAAGGTTGCCATCAAGTTTCAGATCTGCTAACAAATCAGCTTTTACAACATTTGAAGTTTTCATAGCTTATGTTTTGGTTTCGTTTTAAAACATTTTTTCACACTTTAATTGAATTACTTAAAAATATTTTTGAGCACATTCAACTCTTTCTGTGTGAAATGTTTATTAATTAAAATTTTTTTTACTAAATTCATTTCTACTTGATTATCTTTTGAGTTTTTAGAGTTCTCATAATTACTTAAATAAGATTGATTTCAGCGCCAAGTTTTGTTTAAAAAAATGTTTATATAACTTAGAAGCTTTTTCATTTATTTTTTTCTGTTGAGAAAATTCCATGGCCAAAACTTTCTCAGATTGCTATGAAAAACAATATTCGGAAGAGATGGAATACTACTGATGTCTAAAAACAGTCCTTCACTGATACTGCAATAAGATTTCCGTATACAAGTATTCTGATTACGAGTATAGCAGATAAAACAATATTTTAATGATGTGCTAAACTACACTATTGTAAATACATAGTAGTACTATATTGTGGAAGGTGCTTTAGTTTTTTTAGGGTGACTTTAAAATTCGCTAAACTTCCCCAATTTATAAAACTGAATTAATTAAATTGGTAACCTGGTGAATTTTAGCTTAAATTAGTATCATTATTATGGTGTGCATAAATATTTTGTGTTTCAAACCTTTTGTGAAAATATTTTGATAAGATTAGGCTGAATAACCTGTCGTCGTAACAAACACTATCATTATTATGTAAAAACATTTTTTGATTTGAAAAAATGTTTTCAGTCATAATTAATTGAATTATTGTTTGATGTAAAACATAAGTTGAAAAATAATATATTGAAATTTTGAGCTTTGCAGGCATTATCGGTTTTGTTTTATGCCTTTACAAACTTTAAATGCCTTTTTCTCGGACTTTAAATCTTTAAGATGTTGGTTTATTTTAATCCCTAAGACGTTTTTCTGTTCAAGATAGGATCTCTAAATGTTTTGTATATACTCCCAAATGTATGTTATGTAAAAGTTAGCATGTAACTATATAAGTCTGAGAGAGAGAGAGAGAGAGAGATCTAATTATTTTTTTAAAAAATGCTAAAGTCAGTATTTAAAATTTTTCGTATTCTTTCCATGATTAGCTAGAAAAATAATTATTAAAAATCAACAAGTGAACAGATTTTCAAATCCATACTATCTTTTGTTTGCAGTAATATAAGAAACATAAATTACTTGCAATGACTAAGAAGTGTTAAAAATTGAGCGTTTTATAAAAGCTTGAAATAACTTCAAAAAGATTCCTAATTTATAAAATATTAAAATAATGGCTTGTCAAACTGACTTTTTGCCTTCAGAATCATCTGAATAATATAATATGAATGTAAAACCTAAATTATTTTTACCGCTACTGCCTCTTCAGAATACCCTCTCCCTATGAATACATAGATGCATACGAGTTTTCCACCATTCAGAGCAGTACTGCGGCACATTAGGTGTCGCCATCTTCAGTAAATCTGCCGTTTTTGCCTTCACCTCTTCTACAGAATGAAAATGTGTTCCCATCATTGCATTTTTCACTTTAAGAAACAGGAGAAGTCATATGGTACGAGATTTGAGAGCACGGATGATCCTCGAACACAGTATTGCGTTTATCCGCCAAGAACAGTTTTACAGAGAGAGCAAAGTGCATCGGCACGTTGACTTGATGCAAAATAAACGTGCTGTTTTGTTCTGCAGATCTTGCCTTTTGTTTCTCACTCTTTCTATAAGATTTCTCTGTATCTCAATTTTCTCTTTTGGACTCCATGTACCCAGTCATTCTTGATGATTCCTTTAATATTGTACAAAAAGGATAAGCATGACCGGTTTTTGAAATAACCGACCGACCAGATCATTCATCATCTACAACTTCCGAAAATTATTTGAGTTATTGAAAAACTCGACTATGTGACGTACAGTTATCTACCAACACCTTGTATCGTCGTCAGAAGGTAGCGTGAAAATAAAACATCACAGCAAGGTTCTGGGAGTAAAAAAAATACTTTAAATTTTTTTCCTCCAATAGGATAATCGAATTAAATTAGTTTATGAAGTTGATAGTCTCCGTGCCCTGCCAGTATGGTAGCCCGTATTGAAGTCGCTCTCCCCACAGCTTGTCTCGGTACAGTCCGCAAGGCGTTTTTTCTTATTCGCGTTCAGGATTCCTGGTCAGCATCACGGACCAAGACTCCGGGATCCTCCTCTCCGCTTCCTAAAACGACCAGCCCTCGTCTTTTTCAAGCTCTTTTTTCTTTCCTTCGTTCTCCTTCTTTCTTTCGGTTTTTCCAGCTTTTTAAATATCAGGGGCAGTCCATTTCTCCCCCTCACGCTTTCTTTTTGTTGGGCCCATATGAGTCGATCCTTGAACCTCAACGCATTAGAGCCCATTGGCGCATAATCCGCCAATCGTCCTCTCCCCTGGTTTCTTCACAAACCAGCAGGTTTCCGACACATGCTCCGACGGCCGAACCCCTTCGGCCCACTGTCGTCGTTTTACCGACTTTGAGGACAATTCGCCATTGTGTATGTAAGGTGACAGTCAACTGCATCGGAAGCGATCTCGTCCACAGTAGAATAGCCAGATTATTGTTTGCCTAGTCTAACTGGCACCAAAGTCCGGACGCTAAATAAGTGATAATGAACCTTAGTTGCACGTGCACCAAAACTCAGTCTAGTATTGTCCTGAAAGAGTGAAACTCGTTTCGAAAGGAGGACGTCAGAACCTCCTTTAACAATTTAAAACATTCAGTTGCAGTGTTTTTTAATTTTAAGAGGAATTTAAAATTTATGGGCGATTTTTAAATTTATCATGATCGCGGTACTTTGATTCAACGGTTTCTTACTCGAACGAGGATGAAAAACAAACTAAACTAGATAGAGGGAGGGAATAACGAGTCACCAGCACTGGGGAGGGGGATGAAATCAAATATCTTCTATTCCCTCTCCTTTATACCGAGCCTAACGGGGAGTCCAAAAATTTAATTGTCACACCTTGTAGCTAAAAATCATTTTCTAAGTTATATGTATAATTTGTAAATTATAGCATCTTTTTTCTATATCAGTGCTTTGAAAATTCATAGGATAACTCAAGCTCATCAAAGTGCAGCAATACAGAGTAAAATTGACTCAAGAAGTAATTAGAAATCTCAAGTCTCAATCAATCAAATTCTTCATATTGCCGTTTTCACAATCCCGAGAGTGCCGTTGGGGCAGAAATGTTGAATACGAACTGAGTGTGTGACTTTTTGACCATGTACGATATACAGGGTGTAACTAAACTGTGCGCCTAAACTTTAAGGTGTGATAGTACACATCAAGACAAACGATAGTATATAGGAAACTTAGAGTCCCAAACGTCTTCCGAAGGAGACGTTTGGAACTACCATTCGACTAGCATATTCTTCACTTGTCGAAAGGTAGGCATGCTAAGAAAAGAAACGAATTGCGAATGGCTTTTGTATTAGGTACAGCATGAGATCTCTGTAACTCAAGGGTGGCCAACCACGGCACAAGTTCCTCAGTGTGGCACGAAGGAGTTGTAACAGTGGCACGCAAAGACTTATTGAAAAAATTGAAAATATAATTTGAAAAAACAGTTTTTTTACAATTTTATTAAAATGCGGCTGTTTCAGTCAATAAAATTTCAAAATTAATTTTAATTGCAATGAAAATTAATTTATTGCAATAAAAATTAATTTATCGCAATAAAAATTAATTTGATGCAATAAAAATTATTTGAATTGCAATAAAAATAAATTTATTGCAATAAAAATTATTTCAATTGCAATAAAAATTAATTTATTGCAATAAAAATTATTTGAATTGCAATAAAAATTATCGTTTAAAAGTATTCCTTCACTGTTGTGTGCCCTGCTTTTCCAAAAGAAGTGTAGTTGCAAGATAATGGAATTTGTGGGAGCGTGTTTTAAAATATTTGAAAGAAAACAATGAGCTGCCCGGCGAGTGCTTGCTACTTAATTCTTTCGCGGGCACAAAGCTAAAATACACTTTTTCTGTGATAAAGTAATTGATATATGTAATGTTCTCATCCTCTATAAAAATTATTTTGTCACAAAAAAGTATCTGATCAAGGGTTTTGTTCCTGGGTGGTGGTTATAGCCATTGAGCACTTAAGACATTTAACTTACTTTTTAGGGCAGAAATAATGAATCATATTGCAATAAAATTTTTATGAAAAATTAGCATTTATGCTAATAACTATTTCAATAACAATTAAATACAAAGTACAAGTGTAATAAATTAATAATAGAATATTTGTCCAATATAGAATATACTTGGTAAAATATACACTGAAATTGGGATATAACCACATTTTATATATTTTTTAATTTTAGAATAAAAAATTACAAATAAAGTGATATTTTTGAAGTTTTAAATTAGTTATTTCACACAAATTTGATCAGCTATATACTGGGAAATTTTTCAAAGCAAGCAGGACCATTTGCTTGAATGCACAGTGGTACGCACAGAAAAGCTATAATGAAAGATTTTCCAACTCAAGAATCTCGTACCACAAAGTTTGTTTATATTTCGCACCCCCAACATTCTCAGTTGATTTTAAGGGCTCTCTCGGGAGTGGAGGAAGAGTGAAAATTTCAAGACGATTTTTCTTTTCCATGTGGGCAGTGGATAGAGCCTCTATCCACATATAAAAAGCTTTCCAAAAACCTAAATAAAACCTTTTTTTTAATTGCACATTTGCTTAATTCATTCAGATGAGAGAAAAGTATACTTCTCGAAATTTTTTTAGCAGATCAGAAATTTTATTTATAGTTATCAAAATACGGTTTGTAGATTTACACCAAGAAAAATCGTCCGCATTTTCGTAACAATAAAGACCGGGTTTGGCCAGTTTGGCTGAAAATCAATTTTCGACGCCAACTTACGTCTTTTTCAATTCCTACTATTAGCTCCCGATCTCTATACATACATATTTTATTTCTTTGTTTATTTAGTTATTTATCTTGGTGGAATTTTCAATCGTTAATAAAATACATTTTAAAGCGCTCAATTGAGCTGAAATGCAATGTACATGATTATTTTGGATGACAATATAATAATTTTTAATTATAATTAATACAAATTAATTGATTAAATGTAATTATTTAAATTACAAATACAGTCATTTTGGTGACTTTGCGACCCTTTTGGCGACTTATGTCAAAATTTGAAAGGTTTTTTCTCACTTGTTAAAGCATTCATTTGAAAGCAACTTTTATATACACGATTGTTTTGGATGACAAAACGATATTTTAATGATAATTAATAAAAATGAATTACCACTTAACGTTGTGATTCTGTCATATGTATATACATATTTATATTAATTGCAACTATTTAATAAAAAGTAGCTAAAATAAATTTTTTCATGGTTGATCTAAGTAGGGGAATTGATTAAAAATTTTTTTATATTACTTTTTTTTTATAACAATAGCGTTGTTACAACAATGCAGATGAATGTTGAGTTGTATTTTTTGAATGTTTTTAATTAATATCTTTTTAACTAATTGTGATATCGGAGCGAATCGTGAATCTAAACCATTCTCGAATTTACTTGAACTCACACAAAAAATTTAATCGAAATCGGTTCAGCTGTTTAGGAGGAGTTTAGTGACAAACATACGCACAGAAGATTTTTTTTATATATAGATATATATGTATATATATATATATATATATATATATATATATATATATATATATATATATATATATATATATATATATATATATATATATATAAAGAGAGAGAGAGGTTCATCTTTCAGTTTTCTTTATAAACCACATAAAACAAATTTTAAACTCATAAAGTAATTATTCACACTTTTTAAAAATTAATATCTATTTATTTATGTATTTTACCTATAAAAATAGAAAAGGAAAAGAGCAAGGAAAGTTTCTTGACGCCTTTAGCCACTTCCTGAAGAATTAAATTTTCCTTTGATGCCTAAGCACTTACGTTTTTGACATTTTTGAGCCACAAGAAATGAAGTTAACAGTACGACTGATCAACACTACAAATGAACGGAGACTAGTCAATGACACGGGAACAAGAGACAACTCCACTGAGGGTGAAAGGTGACACAGAAGACGTTTCCAGTAAACTGGACAGTTGGGGAAGGGGGGTTAAAAATTGCATTTCTTGGATGAAACGCCCAGAATTCTATTGCTTTTAACTAGTTAGGAACTTAATGAAAACCAGTTTAAGATTTATGACCATCGTAAAATGTAATAAAAGAGAGAATAACTTGAAATATAAAGAAATGTTTAAATTAGGGAGAAAAAAAATTGAATCGCAAGAAAAAAAGTTCGTTACATAGAAAATGCACCTGACTATTGGGAGGTTATTTTACGAAGAAAATCGTAAAATGTTCCTGGTTCCAGGAAAAAGTACACTACATAGAAAAATTCGCTATATAGAGGTTCGTAATATGGAGGTTTGACTGTATTTAGGGACTTTTTAATTTTAGAAATACTAACAATGATTGATGCTCAATGAGAGGAAGGAGGATAAGGAGAAAAAAATTGTAGTCCGCAAAGAAAACCCTCCAATTTAAATAAAATTCTTTCCAGAAATTATTACAAAATTTTAAAACATTTCAAAGAAATATTTAACATCAGTAAAATGTGCGAGTTTTACAAACAAATTTTTCCTTTTGATTACCGGATATAGAGAATTCTGCGATTTCTGGATAATTTTGAATTATTAAAATGATTCACAAGTCAGGCAGTTCTTTTATTGCAGCTCCATAAACTCTGTCCAAACTCAGTATCAGTATACTTTTCACTATAATTTATACTAAATCTGAAGATGACAACATACAAAAATACATAATGTACGCCATAAAATAGTTATTAAATGTGTTATTGTTCATTATATTTTTCGGGAATTATTTAAAAAGGAATTTAAATAAGATGACTTAAAAGATATGGCTATAATTAAAATATCGCAGAAAAGTGTTCAATTAAATATTATTTAAGCAACCTTTTCTGAATAGACTTAATCATCAAGCAAAATAATGAAGTAGTACATTTATTTTGAAATTATCGTCCCATTGTATTGATTATTTTTACTTGACGAAAGAGAGATTGTGGTACTTATATCAAAAAATTAATTTTTAAGTTTATTGTCTGTCTTTCTTTCTGTCTGTCTATCTGTCTTTCTGCCTGTCTGTCTATCTGTCTTTCTGTCTGTCTGTCTATCTGTCTTTCTGTTTGTTCCGGCTAATCTCTGAAACGACTGGACCAATTTTGACGAAATTTTCACTGGCAGGTAGCTAATGTTATGAGAAATAATATAGGATACTTTAATTGTAGAAAAAAAAGTTAGGGTTCCGCGAAAATAAAATTAAAAGGAATGAAATGGTGAACAATATCCGTTTCAAATAGGGATTATTTATTTCAATAGGGATTATTTTTATTCATTATGGGATATTTTTAGTCAATAGGAATTATTTTATTTCGTGAGCCTCCTGTCTCAACGATTTCTAGCAATTATATTAAACCTTTTTGTTTGATTAGGTTGCTGCCACTCGCGACATTTCACGTCGATGTCATTTGATCCTAATGATTTTACAGTCCTCACCCCATTGATAGTATCAAAGGTCATGCGTTCCTCTCACACTTTGCTCAACAAAAAACAAAGAAAAAAAAGTAAGACAAAAAAGAAACATTGATTCACAAAGTAGAAGAATGACATTATGCTTATAGCATAGGTATTTCTTTACGTGGAATATACAATTATTAAGTTTTTGTAAACTCTGCAAATCGAATAAACATTTTTTTGTTAAATTCCACGTGGACGTAGTCGCGGGTAATAGCTATTTAATATAAAATAAATGCATCAGAAAGTAATATTAACGTATTACACATCCAGATACAAATTATTTACATTATTTAATGCTTTTATTAAACAATATTTGTACAAATGTGTTAATTTTGCTCAGCAGAAGGAAGGTGCTTTCAAAAATCGATCCATAAGAGAGTAAAGGGGCGTTATAAGTAAAAAAAAAACTTTTTTATCAGCTATTATATCTACAAATTTAAAATTTAGCAAACATGGTTTTTTGTTCAGCTGAGATATGCAAAAAGCTGCTTTTTTGTTTAAGTTACAATTAACGTAAAATTAACTCATTAAAAACTTCTTTATCCTTTAGTCTGTATTGCTTAAATTTTCAATTCACCCGTGCGAAGAACGGGTATAGCAGCTAGTTTATAGATATAATTGCGCCGTTATTAAAGAAATTAAGGACATGCTATCATTTCCTTTTGAAATTATACAGTTAAGCAAAGGAAATAAAATATATTTGTATTTTTGTTTAACTTTTTCATTTGATAACGATGCAAATTAGTGAATTACAAAAGTGAACTGCATTGATAACATTGTATTTCCTCTAATTAACCCTCTAAGTGGATACCTTCCTCCTGAAAAGTTATTCCGAAAGCGTTTTACTCTTATTTTGCTATTGCCTTCAAAAATGCAACAGACTTCAATTCTTTCCCCCTTTTAGAACTTGGGAGGTCGAAAGGGGACAATTTTATGACTTAGTCGGCGTCTTTGTTCAGTGAGAACCAGGATAGCAATCGTTTACAGCTAGCTGTTATGTTGCCTTGGGCAATCTTGTATGAAAACCGTAGTTCCACTATGTCGTTTTCCCCATAGATTCAGTCACAGTAAAATTAAAACAAAACGCAGGGGAAAAAAACATGAAATAAATGGCGTGTTAAATATTGAAAAATAGTTATATTTTCTTCAAACAAAATTTATTTTTCTGTCATTTTTTAAAAATTAAAAAAATATATTTTGGTATTGCGATTTGAACCAGAAAAAAGCATCCTGTATTCATTTTTGAATATGTGAGCGTAAGAAAACGCGCTCACTTTCCTGTTTTTTAAAAAAAGTAATGAGGTAAAAAGAGCAAAGGCCCTATCTCATTTTTTAAACAATAACACAATAACTAGTACATACGGTGATATACATACGATGATTATATATTTATGAAATAAAACCGATCTTTCTCTATTCAGTTATATTTTTAATTTAAAATAGCAAAAAAAGGATATCAATACTTTTAATTTATTTTAATTAAAATCATATAAAAGATATTTTTATGTTAACTGAATATTTTTCGGAAAAAATTTAAATTTTCCTTCCTAGTGTTCTCTTTTTCGAACTTCTTGTATTAAATAAAAATTCCTTTTCTACATCGGCATTTGTGATGGACTTAACACACAATCAGTCAATAATTTTTAATTTTAATGGGGGATATACTTCTTCAAATGCGCATGACAGTACTTCTAACCATTTTCTACTCAAGATAAATTTCTTATCTTTCTGTTTCTTTTATTACAAGGAAAAATGTCACACATCGATAACTACATTTTCACACAATTCAGTCATTACAAATTCTATTGTGAGAAAAATTCTCCCTAATTAATTTTGTCTTTCAAAACAGTACACTTAAAACAATTTTGTTCAGTGAAGTTAACCGACAGTTTCACATTGTATTCATACCAAATTTTAAAAACAAATTTAACACTTGGAAATGTATCCTGTATTAAATTTTTCAGTATACACAAATATTTCCTGCTGTATGGAAGACATAGTATGAGATGTGGTCTGTGGTTTTGAAAGAATGTTTTTCGTACGCGTAAACTATTTTTTAAAATTTAAATATCACTAAAGCTGATCATATAACTGCAAATGAGCCTTATTTTAATGTGTGCTGGTATCAAAGTAAAACACTTTACAATATTAAACAGCCTATTGGTTTATACTGAATATCAAACTATTCGAAAAATGGCTTACAACTTTTATTCAAATTGTAAAGAAACTGAAATATAAATATATCTTACTGCAGTCAAAAATATTCATAATATGTAAGTATCCTATTTCCCCACTTACTTCTGTACATTTTAAAAACTGTAGCTGAATGCAATTTTTTATATTTATAAACGAGGCATAAAAGCTCACACAGTCGTAAAAATGTCTTTATCATTTTTAAATATACTACTATAAAACGTATATGGATTGTAAGATCAGTTGTAAAATCCTAAAAGCTTTTAGAGGAGCTAAAAACAGGTAATTTTGGATTGATCAAATTTTTAATATAATACACAAATATACATGTTAAGAAGCAAATACATTTGAAAAATCAAACTTCCTTCTAAAATAAACGTAAATGAAAGAAAAATGTTTAATTGCAAATGAGTGGAAATACATGTTTATCTAAGGGGTATCCCCAAAGTAAAGCAATCCTCAAACTTAAAACTCAAACTCAGTGGCACAACAATCCATGAGGGCCAGGAATTACTGTGCTCATCATAATACACGTGACCATTGGACGCTGAGGTGCATGAACAGATGTCCCGATTTGGTGGTCTGCCTGAAGAGAGACCTTCAGTGTTTCAGACCCGAAGCAAGCTTGGTACTCATTTATCGACCCAAAGTAGCGGGGATGAAAGGCAGAGTCGACCTTGCGCAGCCCGTTAATAGAACCCCAGACCTGTGGTGTAGAATCACTATACACTACCACTCGACCCTATTCGGTGAAAAATAAAACTTAATGTTAGAATCTTATATAAATCCCTAATGAATGAGGGAGTCCAAACTTTTTTTTCCCATGTAAACTGTTTAGACGGAAATGGTTCATTATGAACATTTCACAAGTTGCATAAATTAAAATTAACCGTTATAGTTTACATAAATTTTTTAGGGTGCAAAAGGTGTATTTTGGCTGCACGAATTAATTTTAAAAGGAATACGGTTACGCGCGAAAAAGTAGTACAAATCTATATTTAAAGTAGGGTTGGTTAACTTACATATTGTCAAACCCAACAATGTACTGGAAGTCAATTCCACAATTCGTTGTTATAAAAATGTATGGAAAATTACAAGATTTATTTTTACATTTGTAATTTATATATATATAATTTTTCCTGGGAACTTTAAAAGCTAGAGCGGCATCCATCAAAACCGCGGTTCTCTCTCTGTTTTCCAGATCGCCCTGACTAAGCCGGCTCTGCCATAGTAAGTGAAAATGCCGGATTTTGTTTGTCAAGATCATTTTATAGCAGACTGCATTTTCATGTATTTTAGATGGTCGTTTTATATTTTCTACATCAATATTTTAATGTCTGAATTTAAAATTACATAAAATTCTTGACATTCGCATCAATGACCATGATACTTTTTATTAGTATATGAATGTGTCATCAAACGATTACATGACTAATATTAACATATTATTTTAACCATTTAATTAATATTAAGTATAACATAACGCACACAAATTTTCTGAACTTTAAAATAAATATTTCGAAAACTACTTCAGATATACTCAAAATTTTTCATTCCTACGCTTTAGCTTCTCAGTTTGCTTCTATGTAAAACTTTATTGTATATTCGTCGATTTTTTTCGTACATTTTTTGCTCTTAGCATGCACTTTTCAACTGAATTGTATGAAATCTTCGAAATATATTAAAAGATACCAAAGAAGCTATATAATAAAATTTGAAATTTTTATTATACTCAAACAATTGCTAAAACTTATGGTAAATACTTTTTAACTGCGTGATGCATTTTTTTTTCGAAATTTCAAATGGAATTTCTAGCATAAAATTTCTAGCTTTATACGGCCGAGATTTCAAAAAATATCCAGATTTTAATTACTTATTCAGTTAGCCTTTAAAAAAGATAAATGTTGAAGTATTTTGTATAAATAGATATTTTTGAACAATAATTCGAATGTTTTTGAATAGCTCGAATTTAAAATTGATTTTTATGTTTATTTATATGCATAAATGTCTACTGTAAATGTTTCCGTATATTTTTGATTACCATTTATTCAAACATTCAAGTTATAAAAAAAATGTGTGAAAATCTTCATTCATGTTCTCTTTGATGTAAACTGAAGTTGAAGCACTTAAAATTCAAATATAATTCGGTGTAATTTAACAATATATAACTAGGCACTGTACTTAAACTCCCCTGAGCACTTGGGCTTTGAAATCCTAAAAAAAAAAAAAAAAACTAATAAATATTAATTATTTTTTTTTTTCGTTATTATTTTTATCAAAGTGTAAGAAAATGTTTCAAATGATTTGATGAAGTTTAAATTTATTCATTTTTAGTGGTTGGAAAATTGAAAAGATTTCAAATTTTATAGAGTTTGGTGTTTTATCTTTTTTTTCGGTATCTTATAATAAAATAATCATGTTTCAAAAACTGAAAGCTTTGATTAAAATAAGAAAAATGAAGTGAAAGAATATACTTAAAAAAAGATAATTTGTCTAACTATATAAAATAGCAAATTGTACTGACACGCCCCAACTTGTTACAGTTTCAAATTAATATGAAACCAAAAGGGAATTGTAACATATTTTACTTATGCATTGGGACTTTTCAAAACTTTTAAAATACGATGTAACGAATAAACACTTCCTGGCGTCTAAAGAAATTTCCCCTCGATTTCTTACGATTGCCCCAGGGTCAAAACATGGAGTTTCCTGCGAGCCATAAAACTTCCCCTCAGTGTCCTGCTGTGTTGCGTCCATCGTCCCCAATTATCTTTCAAGATGTTAAACCTTTAAAAGGGTGAAAGGATTTCAGAAAAGTGCGGCTAATCCGCTTTTGAAAACGTTACTTGAAGGCAGAAAAATCAGTGCAATCAATTTTCGAAGCATCTTTACACTGACGGAATTTTCCGTGCTATCCGGTTAGAGGGTTAATTGAATTATTTCGGACGGAAATCATTCCCGGATGCTAAGGCTGTGTCAATGTCAAAACAAATAGGTATAACAATGTTCCACTTTTGAAGAATTTATACTTAAGGTATCCGACTACTTGCAACAACTTTGTGAGGAAGCTTTATCGTGCCTTCTAACTAATCCTCTTGGGGAATTTTCGGAAGGCCGCGGTAGCCGAGTGGTATAGGTATCGGACTGTGGCTTGCTTTGTCACAGGTTCGAGCCCAGTACCACTAAAGACCCGCCGTGTAGGGCAGCGATGCACGTTAAATCTGTCGAGAGCTGAAACGTCCTCCCGTTGGTGTGGTGTGGTAGTTAGGAGAGGGGGGTGCCAGCTCAGGTGTCGTCCACGTCACTTGACCATGGTTCAAAATTACGTGGTCCGTCGCCAAAAGCCCTCGTGTAGCTGAACAGTGCGACGTTAATATTCAATCAATCAATCATGGGGAATTTTCGGGGCAGAATAGCATTTCAATCCTACCTTCTCTAGAAGAAAACGCGATATGCAGATTAGTGAATGAATAAATATATTGGAGCTTTTGCATTCGCAAGTTAGTCATATAAGAGCCGTATAGGACATATATAGGAGTCGTATAGAAGTCGGCTAGAAGCCGTAAAGTTGAATAGAAACTGGTTAATAATATATGTAGAAGATTAATATTAAAAGAATAGGATTCAAGAGGAACGTATAAAGCTTAGTTGCTGATCGCCGTGTGATATCGGTAAGAGATTGATAATTAAAGTTTAATTATAGAACGGACTCTAGCTAGTTAAGGAATTTACTATATGGGTAAAGATTCGGATGTTAACTTATCTTAAAGATAGGGAGTACGATTTCATGCGCTATTTTAACTTAGTATTGATAATTACGTCGTGTCATTCCTGATCCGATATTCCTAGTAAGACTTGTGTTGCATTGATTAATATTAAGATGATAATAAATTAGATTTATTATGAAGAGTTCGAGTGTGGTCAATTATTTATTCCTACAAATCTAGGTCGCGTGGATTAAGATACGATACCCCAGAGCAGGGGCGTATCATAACTTTTTTTAAAAAAATGCAGATATGGTGATTTTTTTATAGTGTTTAGATTTTTTTAGCACATTTTTTTTAAAAGGCTAAAATTAAGAGAAAAATTAATTTTTACTACTAAAATGGATAAAAATTGACAAAAAATTACATAAACGGGGCCCACTCTGTAGAAATAACAAATTCTCAATTTTTCAAATTTGATGTATTACTTTGCTATTCCTTTTTGAAATGACCTTCAGGATAAGAGATATTTTAATTTTTCCAAAAACTAGCGCACACTTTTTTTACCTTAGCTATTATATGAAATTGCTTAAAAAAACAGTGGTTATATTCACATGAAGAACTGTAAATTTTGTAATAAAACAGTGATTGATAAATCTGAAGGTTAAAACACTTCTTCTATAATACAGAACATACACACAAATTTACAGAAAATAATTTAAGAAAAATTTTGAGCAATCACTGTCTCTATTTGAACATTTCGAAAAAAAATACATTTCGAGTAAAACGCATTTTAAAGTTTGACATCTTCTGTAAAGTTATGGAATCTGTTTCTACTAAAACACTTGTAGTTTTTGTTCTAGTGAATGGAAAGTAAAAGTCTTAGTATTTTTATAAGGCTAATGTGATGGCATATAGAATAAAATCATAAGAAAAATTATCATTTTTTAAAAAAAAATCCTAATTTTTGGGTAGTTGGATACTTTAATAGCGATGAATAGTTTGATAATTAGAATCGTCTTTGAAAATAATATTACAGTAAATGCAGAAATTTCACAATCTTATATTTGATAAATAGAACGGTGTTTCTAATTCTAAATTAAGATTTATCTAATTGATTTCTGAAGCTGTTTCTTTTTTAAAATTGATTTTTTTACTTTAGTAACTGGGAAAAAAGGAATTAATTGAAAATGTTGGTAATGACTGAGAATTAAATTTTTTTCGGTACATGTATTTGTTAAAGAATTATAAGTTACGATTTCGAATCTACCAGAAAAAATCAAATCAGTAGAAAGATATTGTAGAAATTAAAATATAATATTAAATAGTGTGAATACTTCGGTTAAAGAATTTAATAAGGCGTGTATAATAAATGTGATTTATATCACAACAAATAACTAAAGTTAATCAAAATATCTATATATTTTTTGTAATTATCTGTTTCTTTTTGAAATAAATTTATTTAAGCAAAGATGTATTGAAAAATAATTTTATTATTTTTCGTTGTCTTGTTAATGTTTTTCTCTCTTTTGTTCTTTGTCGTTTCGAAACTGTAATCTAATTTCAACATTCACTCGGCTTGACACAAGGGCCATTTATGTTATCCTTTTTTATGTAACCGTCATTACAAATACAGCCAATGAAACAGGCATCAGTGCAGAATCTTGGGGGCTTGTTTCGATTTTTGCACGTGATTGGACATGTTGTAGAGCAAGATTCCTTGTGTTGATTGCTTGGACATTGTGAGCCTGAAAGGAAAACACAATAAAATGAATATTAAAGTAGAGTAAATAAATAATAGTTAATGAGTATTAAAATAAATAAATAAAATGCACAGGATATAAATAAATAATATAGTTAATTGAAAAAATTCGCGTTTAGAATTAGACGTCACAAGAGTTATTGGCGACAACCCACTGTAAGTTTAACGAAGAATCAATACGTGGAAAAATGATTAAAATGTGAATTACGAGGTTATTTTTTTAGTTTTTCTCTTTATCTTTCTAAATAAAAGAAATAGTTTTTTTCGACTTTGGCAACGCGATTGAGGCAGAAAAATATTTATTATTTTTATTATTGAGCAAAGTCTAATTTTTTAAAATATGTCGGCATATTTTCCTGACGTAATACATAAAATTATATGCCAAACCTTATGCAAATTTTTATTATAGTTTAATTCTGTCTTATGATTTTAATAAGATTATTTTGGGTATAAAATAAATTTTTGTAAACTTTGAAATCCTTACAAAAACTAAAAATGGTTAAATACATAGGTCAATGCATGGGTTTTAAAAGACAAATCAAAAGACAACTAAGATTTTTCTCAACTCTTGAACATATTATTACCTCAATAAACTCTTAATCGAAGTCATTTGATTTTCTTGAGAGGAGTTGTGTTTTCTCTTTCTTTCTATCCTTACTAATATTATAAACGTGAAAGGTTATGTCGATGTTTGGTACTTTTTCACGCAAAAACAACTGAATGGATTTTAATGAAACTTTACAATAATATAGCTTATGCACCAGAAAAACGCATCTGCTATCATTTATAAAGATATTGTGTGAAGTACCCAAAACATAACGATAATTGTCAAGTAAGCAGCTGCCATCTGCAAAAACGCCCACGACAGCATATATCTATCTTTTATGTGTGAAGCAAAACTTTGCATTTTGTTTCATCTAAGCTAGGCGTCAGGAACTGCGAAAACTGGAACAGGCGGAGTGCGAGGTTGATTACAATTTTAACATAAAATAAATACAACAAAAAGTAATGTTAGCGTATTAAACTTTCAGATATAAATTATTTATATTATTTTAAGCATTCATTTCACAAAATTTTAACAATGTGTTGTTTTTGCTGAGCTGAGCTTAGGAAGGTGTTTTCAAAAATTGACCCACAAGAGAGTTCCTGGAAGTTACAGATAAAAAAATCCTTTTTACCAGCTATTAGATCTACAGACTTAAATTTAACAAACAAGGTTATTTTATTCAGCTGAGACATGTAAAAAGCTCTTTTTTGTTTAACTTGCAATTCACGTAATATTAACTCAGTAAAATCTTCTTTATCCTTCAATCTTTATTGTTTAATTTTTCAATTCACACCGCGCGAAGAACGGGTATTGCAGCTAGTATATACATATTTTCTTATACACTTCTCAAAACAATTAAAGGATATTGTAAGTTTTATATAAAATAAAGATATAAGCGAAATTTTTTTTTGCCGAAAAAATGGAAGAAGAGAATCACAAATGCAAATTTTTCTGATTTTCAAACTGGGGAGTATGCTAATTTTGAGTTCGACGTCAAAAATGTTGCTTCAGCGGCAGCGAATGAAATTGGACTTTCAACTGAAATGAAAACAAGGATGATCGGAATTCAGTGACTGCTTTGTTTCGATGAGTACGATGTCTCAGTGAAGTCATTTAACCGATTCAGAAGCTTGGAGAGTTGTTAGTAGCTTAGAGGAGGGCCAACTCAAGCCGAAGTAGCGCAAGCCATTGGAGTGTCACAAAGCATGATTTCCAGGATCTGAATCGTTTTTTGGAGACTGGAAGTGCAGGCCGAAGACCAGGTTAAGTTCGTAGACGGGCAGCAACGCCCAATAAAGATCGTTATTTAGTGTTAACGGCTCGGAGACACCGAAATATGAACGCTATTCTTCTCCAACAACACCTTCGCTCTGCTACTGGCACCACGGTTTCAACTCAGACTGTCCGAAACCGGCTCCATGGTGTAGGTCTGTATGCTCGCCGACCGACGGCATGTGTTAGACTAACATCAAGTATCGTCGCGACCTTAGGGAGTGAGCAAAAGAGCATGTGAACTGGCGGAGAAATGAATGGAGCAATGTTCTTTTTTCTAACGAGTCCCATTTTTCTGTTCATCCGGATAATAGGCGTATTTTCATTGGGAAGGACCTTGGCAGTAGGAATAATCCTGCGTTCGTGCACGAAACTGTCAGATTTGACGGTGGGGGAGTGTTGGTGTATGGTGGAATCTCCATTGACGGGCGCACAGGCCTCTTCATCATTCGAGATGGACCTCTAACTGCTCGCCGATATAGGGATGAAATCCTCAGACCTATTGTAGTCCCTTACGCTGCAGCAATCGGAGATGACTTCATTTTAATGGGCGATAACTGCAGGCCACATCGTGCTAACCTGGTGGAGGATTTCCTTTTCGAGGAAGGAATCGTACGAATGGAATAGACAGCGTGTTCTCCAGACATGAATCCAATAGAGCACGTTTGGGACGATCTAGGAAGATGAGTTGCTGTCCGCCAACCACCCCTACAAACTCTCCCAAGGACTGGAAAGAGTTCTTCGGGAAGAGTGGGACAGAATGCCCCAACTCGTGATTAGTAGTCTCATTGACTCCATGCCTCAAAGGTGTTCAACGTTGTTGGCCGTCCGTGGAAACCATACCCCTACTGAAAATGATTTCCTTTGAAGAAAACATCTTTTCTTATTCTTTTTTTCTCATATTCACAAATTGTGTTTTTTTTCCTTTTGTACACAAATGCGCAATAAAATGCATTTTTTTCTTCCAAACATGTGTAATTTATTCTCATATAACTACTACATCTGTCGACCATGTATCAATCAGCTAAAAAGTTTCCCAGCCACAAGATCCACCTAAAACCGCAATATCCTTTAATTATTTTGAGCAGTGTATTACAATTGCAATCATTACTTCAATGAAAATAAGCAACAGCATCGTTGGTCAAAAACGATACATCACAAAAAATATGTTCTCAAAATTTAGAATCCTTTACAGTTTTGCATAATGTAAAATACACTCATGTCCATAAATTAAGGATAATTCAGTATCACAAAGAAATTGAACTCAAAAATAAAAATTTTACCTGTAGAATTATCACACACATCTTGAAGCAGAATATGCAAATAACGGGAAACCACCAGATGGCGCGGATAGTAAGTCACAATGACGAGAGTGTAAGAGAGGGGTATATAAGGAATGGTGACAAAGAAGTAAAATTAGCCACAAGCGCTTTGAAAGCTTTTCAGTGCAATAACCGCATAGTTATGGCACAAAGGAAGCATTTGGATTATTTTTTACGTGGTAGAATTATTAGACGACTGAAATGTGGACGTACCCAGCTGGAAGTATCCGAGGAACTTGGAATTGCCTAGAGTGTCATCTCCAGACTTTGGCAACGATTCCAAGATGATGGTAATGTGAGTAGATGTTACAGCACAGGTCTCCCCCGAGTTACAACGCCGAATGAGAAACAGACGGAGCACAGCATCAGACCTGTCTTGTCAGTTCTTATCAGCTACCGGTACGACAGTTTCCAGGCAGACCGTGTACAGACGCTTAGGGCCCATTGGTCTATATGCTCGTAGGCCTATCAGATGTGTTCCACTTACCGCAACTCACTGTCGCCTGCGATTAACCTGGAGTAGAGAGCATGCATTGTGGACACCACAACAGTGGTCTTGTGTGATTTTCCCCCCGAAGAGTCCAGGTTTAGTTTGCAGTCTGATTCTCGCCGGATTTTAATATGGAGTGCACCAGGTACCCGTTACCACCAAGAGAACACCCTTGAACAACACCGTTACGTTGGTGCAGGTTGGCACGTTTGGAGAGAATTATTCTATTATTAACGATGACAGGCCAAAGCATTTGGGATGTCATTGTGGAACAACATGTACGTTTGTTTCGGGGTGCCATGGGTGCTGAATTTCTGTTTATGGATGACAACGTCCGTCCTCACCGTGCAAACATTGTAGACGAATGCCTTCAATCGGTGGATATCACCCGTATAGATTGGCCAGCGTACTCACCGGACTTGAATCCAATAGAGCATATGTGGGATATGCTTGGCCGACGAATTGCAGCCAGCCAACCCCCTCCCACCTGTCTACCGAAACTTCGGAGGGCATTGCTTGATGAGTGGTGTACTATTCCCCAAGATCAGATTGATAGTTTGATACTCAGCATGCTTAGGCGTTGTAAGGCTTGTGTTGCATCGTCCGGGAGACATATTCCGTATTAACCATCATACTAACCATGTTATACCGTTTTTTGTAAATAGTTTTTTTTTAATTTGCTCCAGGGAGTAAAAATCGCAATGTTTATTAATTATGTTAAACATATAGCATCTTTTTTGCTCTTTACCTTTTGTTGAATAAATAGACTTTACAAATAAGTTAAATTTGTTTTTCTTCTGTCTCTTTCTTTGCCTGAACTTCATTATCCTTAATTTATGGACATGAGTGTATAAACATCTAACCTTCGAACATCATTTAGACCATCGACTCTCAACCTGCGGCCCACCGCGAATTTCTGAGTGGCGCGCTCATGGCCCATTGTTCTAAAAAAAATTAAATTATTTAAGAACAATTTATCAAAAATGTATCGGGAAATCTTATCATTCATGCAGTCAGATCTACGAACTTTGCTGCCGATGTTGTACGGGTACGAATTGCAAGACTTTTTCTTTCTATTTATAACTGTAACGGGGTTAGTAATAACAAATGACAGTAAAGTAGTGATTAAATATAATATACTAGCTGGTATACCCGTTCTTCGCACGGGTGGACTGAAAAATTAAACAACACAGATTGAAGGAAAAAGAAGTTTTTAATGAGTTAATTTTATGTGAATTGCAAATTAAACAAAAAAAAAGCTTTTTGCATATCTCAGCTAAACAAAAAAAAGAAAGAAAAAAAACACCTTTGTTAAATTTTAAGTATGTAGATGATCTAATAGTTGATCAAAATGATTTTTTTTTATTTATAATTCCTCGTAACACTCTTGAGGGTCGATTTTTCAAAATACCTCCCTAAGCTGATCTCTGCTCAGCAAAAGTAACATATTGTTAAAAGTTTTGCGTAATGAACGCTTAAAATAGTGTAAATAATTTATATCTGAAAGTATAATACATTAATATTACTTTCTGTTGTATTTATTTTATTTTAAAATTGTAATATTCACAAGCAACGCCGTTTCTTAAATTATAATGGCGATTCAATGAAAAACATAGCGAAATGTTAACGATAGAGTAAAGTTGACAAATGCCTAGCTACTTTCGTAGCTCGAGCTTTATTAGAGCTTTGTAAGTCCCGCCGTGTAGGGGCGCGATGCACGTTAATACTTTATCCAACCGAATTATGATATACTGCAGGTTTTTTCATAAAATATTTTTTTTGGATCACTACATTTACAAATTAAGGGATATACATAAACAAAATACTCCATTTTGGAAGATTTAATCCGTTAGAGCTATAAAATTGATTAAAGATATTCCACTGTAAAATTAATTCTATATACCATTCACTTAAAATAAGTAGTCAAATCATTTCCTAAGGTCTTCATTAACATACAAAAACATAAGACACTTAAATTTTGACAAACTATTTTTTCCGCTAAAATACTCATCATGGAACCCGTGCTGCGATATATCTTGGAAGAGTGGATTTCAAAGAATATTCATGCTAAGTATTGGTAGAATATTCCTTCTAAGTTGGTGTGGTGTGGTAGTTAGGAGAAGAGGGTGCCAGCTCAGGTGTCGTCCACGTCACTTGACCATGGTTCAAAATTACGTGATCCTTTGATAAAAGCCCTCGTGTAGCTGAACAGTACGACATTAATATTCACTCACACTCCAAAAAATACAGTACAGTACTTATTGAAATTTAAGTATAAAATAATTATATCTGCCTATTCAATTAAAATTATAGCGTTATAATTCATTACTAATCACAAACAAATTTTGAAAATTTGTCCAAATAATGCAGTGGGAAAGAGAAAGTTTATTTACTTTAAGTATCAGAACTGATAAAAGCATTTATTTGGAAAAAAGATTAATTTCTTACTACCAAATGTGCATAATAAAATCATAACAAAACATTAAAATAAAGAGAGATTTATAACAACCTCTCCCTTCAAAACTTAATTTTATTCTGAAATAAAAAAATAGGCATTATGTTGATCAGTGGAATTAATTAGAAGAGAGCACCTTGCGTAGCCAAAACAAAACAAAAGTTCTTTCACACACAAAAGATAGATATATGCTGACGTGGGCTTTTTTGCAGCGCAAGCTAGAATTGCTTGCAGATGGCTGAATTTTTTCCTACTTACTTGACAAATATCGGTATATTTTGGACACTTCATACAATATCTTTATAAATTACAGTCTATGCTATAAATTATAGCCTATGTGCTATTCTGATGATGTATAAGCTATATTACTGTTAAGTTTCATTAAAATCCATTCAGTTGTTTTTGCGTGAAAGACCCACAAAGATACTCACAAACTTTCGCATTTATAATATATATTAGATATATATATATATATATCTTTATATATAAAAATCTTCTGTGCGTGTGTTTGTCACTAAACTCCTCCTAAACGGCTGGACCGATTTCGATTAAATATTTTTGTATGGGTTCAAGTAAATTCGAGAATGGTTTAGATTCACAATTCGGTCAGATATCGCAATTAGTTAAAAAGATATTAATTAAAAACATTCAAAAAATACAACTCAACATTCGCCTGCATGGTTGTAACAACGCTATTGTTATAAACACACACACACACAAGGAATATAAAAAAAATTTAAATCAATTCCTACTTAGATCAACCAAGAAAAAAATTATTTTATCTACTTTTTTATTAAATAGTTGGATTAAAAAAAATATGTATTTACATATGACAGAATCACAACATTAAGAGGTAATTAATTTTTAATTATTACACAGGTCTGCAAAATTTTTTTTAAAATTGTTTTGATTTTATTAACCCTCTGAGTGGTTAGCTTCCTCCTGAAAAGTTATTCCGAAAGCGTTTACTCTTATTTTGCCATTGCCTTCAAAAATGCAACAGACTTCTTTCCTTTCCCCCTTTTAAAACTCAGGAGGTTGAACGGGGACAATTTTATGACTCAGTTCAGTCCCTTTGTAAAGTAAGAAGCAAGAGATCAATCGTTTACAGCTAGCTGTCAAGTTGCCTTGGGCAATTTTGTTTGAAAGTTGTAGTGCAACTGGGTCGTTTCCCCTATATATTTAGTCACAGTAAAATTAAAACAAAATGAAGGGTGGAAAAAAAGAAATAAATAGTGTGTTAGAAGTTGAAAAATAATTATATTTTTTCAAATAAAATTTATTTTTCTGACATTTTTTAAAAATTAAATATATATATATATATATATATATATATATATATATATATATATATATATATATATATATATATATATATATATATATATACATTGGTATTGCGATTTGAACCATAAAAAAGAAATCCTGTATTCATTTTTGAATATGAGAATAAGAAAACGCGCTCACTTTCCTGTTTTTTAAAAAAGTAATGAGGTAAAAAGAGCGAAGGCCCTATCTCTTTTTTTAAACAATAAGACAATAAATGGTGCACATGGTGATATACATACGATGATTATATTTATGAAATAAAACCGATTTTTCTCTATTCAATTATATTTTTAATTTAAAATAACATAAAAAAGATTTCAATACTTTTAATTTATTTTAATTAAAATCATTTAAATGATATTTTTATGTTAACTGAATATTTTTCGGAAAAAATCTAAATTTTCATTCCTACTGTTCTCCTTTTCGAGCTTCTTGTATTAAATAAAAATTTCTTTTCTACATCGGCATTTGTGATGGACATAACGCACATTCAGTCAATAATTTTTAATTTAAATGGGCCATATACTTCTTCAAATGCGCATGACAGTACTTCTAACCATATTCTACTCAAGTTTAATTTCTTATCTTTCTGTTTCTTTTATTACAACGAAAAATGTCACACATCGATAACTACATTTTCACACAATTCAGTCATTACAAATTCTATTGTGAGAAAAGTTCTCCCTATTAATTTTGTCTTTCAAAACAGTACACTTAAAACAATTTTGTTCAATGAAGTTAACCGACAGTTCCACAATGTATCCATACCAAATTTTAAAAACAATTTTGACATTTTGAAATGTATCCTGTATTAAATTTTTTGAGTATACACAAATATTTCCTGCTGTATGGAAGACATAGTATGAGATGTGGTCTGTGGTTTTGAAAGAATGTTTTCGTACGCGTAAACTATTTTTTAAAATTTAAATATCACTAAAGCTGATCATATAACTGCAAATGAGCCTTATTTTAATGTGTGCTGGTATCAAAGTAAAACACTTTACAATATTAAACAGCCTATGGGTTTATACTCAATATCAAACTATTCGCAAAATGGCTTACAACTTTTATTCAAATTGTAAAGAAACTGAAATATAAATATATCTTACTGCAGTCAAATATATTCATAATATGTTAATATCCTATTCCTCCACTTATTTCAGTACATTTTAAAAACTGTAGCTGAATGCAATTTTTTATATTTATAAACGAGGCATAAAAGCTCACACAGTGGTAAAAATGTTTTTATCGTTTTTAAATATACTACTATAAAACGTATATGGATTGTAAGATCAGTTGTAAAATCCTAAAAGCTTTTAGAGGAGCTAAAAACATGTAATTTTGGATTGATCAAATTTTTTATATAATACACACACACACACACAAATATACATGTTATTAAGCAAATACATTTGAAAAATCAAACTTCCTTCTGAAATAAACGTAATTGAAAGAAAAGTGTTTAATTGCAAATGAGTGGAAATACATGTTTATCTAAGGGGTATCCCCAAAGTGAGGCAATCCTCAAACTTAAAACTCAAAGTCAGTGGCACAACAATCCATGAGGGCCAGGAACTACTATGCCCATCCCAATATACGTGACCATTGGGCGCTGAGGTGCATGAACAAATGTCCCGATTTGGCGATCTGTCTGAAGAGAGACCTTCAGTGTTTAAGACCCCAAGCAAGCTTGGTACTCATTTATCGACCCAATGTAGCGAGGATGAAAGGCAGAGTCGACCTTGCTCAGCCCGTTAATGGAACCCAAGACCTGTGGTGTGGAAACATGATACACTACCACTCGTCCCTATTCGGTGAAAAATAAAACTTAATGTTAGAATCTTATATAATTCCCTAATGAATGAGGGAGTAAAAATTTTTTTTCATGTAAACTGTTTAGACGGAAATGGTTAATTATGAACATTTCACAAGTTGCATAAATTAAAATTAACTGTTATAGTTTACATAAATTTTTAAGAGTGCAAAAAGTGTATTTTGGCTGCACGAATTAATTTTAAAAAGAATACGGTTACGAAAAAGTAGTGCAAATCTATCTAAAGTATGGTTGGTTACCTTAGATATATTGTCAAACACAACAAAGTATTGGGAGCCGATTCCACAATTCGTTGTTATAAAAATGTACGGAAAATTACAAGATTTAGTTTTTGCATTTGTAATTTATATATTTTTTTCCTGAGAGATTTAAAAGCTAGAGCGGTATCCATCTAAACCGCGGTTCCCTCTCTGTTTTTCCAGATCGCCACAGACTAAGCCGGCTCTGCCATAGTAAGTGAAAATGCCGTATTTTGTTTGTCAAGATCATTTTATAGCAGACTGCATTTTTCATGTATTTTAGATGGTCGCTTTATATTTTCTACATCAGTATCTTAATGTCTGAATTTAAAATTACGTAAAATTCTTGACATTCGCATCAATGACCATTATAATTTTTATTAGTATATGAATGTGTCATCAAACGATTACATAACTATTATTAACATATTATTTTAACCATTTAATTAATATTAAGTATAACATAAAGCACACAAATTTTCTGAACTTTAAAATAAATATTTCGAAAACTACTTCAGATATACTCAAAATTTTTCATTCCTACGCTTTAGCTTCTCAGTTTTGCTTCTATGTAAAACTTTATTGTATATTCGTCGATTTTTTTCGTACATTTTTTGCTCTTAGCATGCACTTTTCAACTGAATTGTATGAAATCTTCGAAATATATTAAAAAATACCAAAGAAGCTATATAATAAAAAATTTGAAATTTATATTATACTCAAAGAGTTGCTAGAACTTATGGTAAATAATTTTTAACTGCGCGATACATTTTTTTTTTCGAAATTTCAAATGGAATTTCTAACATAAAATTTCCAGCTTTATAAGGTCGAGACTTCAAAAAATATCCAGATTTTAATTACTTATTCAGTTAGCCTTTAAAAAAAGATAAATGTTGAGGTATTTTGCATAATTAGATATTTTGGAAGAATAATTGGAATGTTTTTTAATAGCTCGAATTTAAAATTGATTTTTATGTTTATTTATATGCATAAATGTCTACTGTAAATGTTTCCGTATATTTTTGATTACCATTTATTCAAACATTCAAGTTATAAAACAATTGTGGGAAAATCTTCATTCATGTTGTCTTTGATATAAACTGAAGTTCAAGCACTTAAAATTCAAATATAATTCGGTGTATTTTAACAATATATAACTAGGCACTGTACGTAAACTTCCCTGAACACTTGGGCTTTGAAATCTAAAAAAAACTAATAGATCTTAGTTATTTTTTTTCGTTATTATTCTTATCAAAGTGTAAGAAAATGTTTCAAATTATTTGATGAAGTTTAAATTTATTCATTTTTAGTGGTTGGAAATTTGAAAAGATTTCAAATTTTAAAGTGTTTGGTGTTTTATTAATTTTTTTTTTTGGTATCTTATAATGAAATAATCATGTTTCAAAAACTGAAAGCATTGATTAAGATAAGAAAAATGAAGCGAAAGAATATACTTTAAAAAAGATAATTTGTCTAACTATATAAAATAGCAGATTGCCCTGACACGCCCCAACTTGTTACAGTTTCAAATTAATATGTAACCAAAAGGGAATTGTAACATATTTTACTTATGCGTTGGGACTTTTCAAAACTTTTAAAATACAATCTAACAAACAAACACTTCCTGGGGTCTAAAGAAATTTTCCCCCGATTTCTTACGATTGCTCCAGGGTCAAAACACGGGGTTCCCTGCGAGCCATAAAACTTCCTATCAGTGTCCTGCTGTGTTGCTTCCACCATCCCTAATTATCTTTCAAGATGTGAAACCTTTAAAAGGGGGAAAGGATTTCAGAAAAGTACGGCTAGTCCGCTTTTGAAAATCTTACTTGAAGGTAAAAAAACCCGAGCAGTGCATTTTTGAAGTATTTTTACAATGACGGAATTTTCCGTGCTAACCGCTTGGAGGGTTAACTGATCTTTACTTAGTTATTTGCGCTGATTTCAAAAATGACATGGGTTTGTTTCTATCACGTAAGGCTTGCCTACAAAATAAAGGTAAAGTATTTGAAAAAAGTACAAAAAACGAAAATTTTGGATTTGTTTTTATTATTTTAACATAAACTAAAAGAAAGAAAAACAAATATAAATAGCTTAAATAAGAATAATAGTGATACACGTGTGTTGAAAGTGCTATTATAAGTCTTCGTAAAAAAGTTTTCTTTTCCCATCGAAGCTTCTTTTAGTACTTTTTCGGCTGTGTTCTTGTGAATTTTCCCGTTTTAACATCCAACAGTAGTCTGCCATCATGTTGACATTCCAACGACCTTGGTATCTGCGCTCCATTTCTTTTATATCCTGATGGAAACATTCTCCTTGTTCCTCACTTACAGCCCCAAGATTTTCTGGGAAGTAGTCCAGATGTGACTGGAGAAAATGAACTTTGACACTCACATGTTGCGGCCCAATACTTTGCAGTTTTGTAACAATTCAGCAACAAAAGCTTTGTAGTTTGGATCTTTTTTGTTTCCAAGAAAGCCTATTACAACAAGTTTAAATTAATTCCAGGCATGTTTTTCTTTCATTTCCATTTTAGTGACAAAAGTTTCATCTTTTAAAAGTTTTCTTATGTCAGGCCCAACAAAGATGTCCTCTTTCAGCTTAGCATCGGATAGACCAGGAAACAGTTCACAAAGATACTTGAAACACTCTCCTTCTTTGTCTAATGCTTTCACAAACTGTTTCATTAGCCCCAATTTTATATGAAGTGGTGGAAACAAGATCTTCTTAGGATCTACTAAATTTTGTCTTTCAACATTTTTAACTCCTGGAATAAGAGCCTTTCTGATTGGCCACGTCTGCTTTACGTAGTGTTTCCTGTCACGGCTATCCCATTCACAGAGGAAACATGGAAACTTTGTGTAACCACTTTGTTGACCTAGTAACATAGAAATAACTTTCAAATCACCACAAATGGTCCATTTATGGTCAGAGTAGCTGAGCTTATTAAGAATAAACTCAAGATTTTCGTATCATTCTTTCAAATGGACTGATTGTCCAACAGGCACAGAAGCATATCGGTTATCATTGTGAAGAAGTAAAGCTTTCAAACTCCTTTTTGACGAATTGATAAAAAGTCTCCATTCCTGGTTCATACATAATTTTGAACATTTCTAAAATTGCAGGTACATTGTTGTAGAAAACTAGGTCCCCCCTCTTGCGTAAAAAAAGGGACAAATTCCTTTTCTCTAAATCGGTACCACGAAAACGAAACACCGGAGTTTAACAAATGTTTTTCTTTACGTCTAGACTCTAAAACTTCTGCTGTGTCCTTTGGGAGGCCCATATCTCGTACTAAGTCGTTCAAATCTGATTGAGAGAAAAGTTCAGGGTCACATTTGTACCTGGATCGTAGCCATCATCACTGTCGCTGCTAATATGTGATATTTGATCTAAATCGTCTAAAATATTGTTCAGGGTATTCGGAGGTGAAGGAATAGGCAAGTCAGGTCCGAGAGGTACAGGGCGAATAGCCGAACGTATGATGGCTGGGTATGAAATGTCCTTCCTGTTTTTTAAATTGAAACCTTGCACTGAACAAGAACAAAAATAACAGTCATCACTGTGATTTTTAGGCTCTCTCCAAATCATGGGTACTGCAAAACGGAATGACTTCTTACCTTGAAATCATTGTCTCAGTTCTTCAACACACACAGAACACACTACATGGGGCGCCCAAGATTTATCTTGGTCCCCTAATTTAATATTAAAGTATGCAAAATACACCTTCTGAACAAAATTGGAAATGTTCCATTGTTGCTTCTTGACGGTATAAGATCCACAAATATAACAGAAACAGTTAGGAGAGTTAACACATCCTCTAGTAGCCATTTCTTTTAAATACTGTAACACAAAACTGTTTGATGTTTACACCTCAGTGGCTAGCTCCATACTGAGTCACTGACTGCAACCAAGGTCACGGCGCACGATGTCTAGTAGCCAGTAGGATTGGGGAGGGGGCAGACAGAATGAGACATACCTCGTTCCAGTAGGAACTGGTATTCCGAGTTTTGATTCATTGTCATAGCAAATAAATAGAATAAAACTGTGTTTGTAAATAACATACATTGTTTAGTAACCTATTCACCATGAAAGATCCATAAATCAGTCTAAATTAACCAGTTATATAGGCTATAATATTGAAAAATCGTACGCATACTGGACCTGAAACCCCCTGAAAATAAGAAAATTTCAGATGAAATTTGTGACTTATCTAAGGGTGATGGAATTTTTTCACTATTTTTCCCGTAATCAGCACAAAAAATATACTTAAACACACTAGTTAAATTTGCAACAATTTTTTCATCGCAGACCTGTGTTATCATTAAAGTATCGTATTGTCATCCAAAACAATCGGGTATATAAAATTTCCTTTAAACCAAATGCTATAACACGTGAGAAAAAAACCTTTTCAAATTTTCACATAAGTCGCCAACGTGGCTGTATTTGTAATTCTTTAAATAATTAGTTTTAATCAATTAATTTTTATTAATTATAATTAAAAAAATTATTGCATTGTCATCCAAAATAATCATCTACATTACATTTCAGCTCAATTGAGCGCTTTAAAATGTATTTTATTAACGATTGAAAATACCACTAAGATAAATAAATATATAAATAAATAATTATATAGTGATTGTGAGCTAATAGAAGGAATTGAAAACAGACGTAAGGTGGCGTCGAAAATTGATTTTCAGCCAAACTGGCCAAACCCGGTCTTTATTGTTACGAAAATGCGGTCGATTCACGCTTTTTAGCGTTTTTAATTAATATCTTTTTAAATAATCTTTATATATGTAATTCTTCTGTGCGTGTGTATGTAACTGAACTCCTCATAAACGGCTGGACCGATTTTGATGAAAGTTTTTGTCTGTTCCAGTGGACTCGAGAATGGTTTAGATTTATAATTCGGTTTAGAAATGTTTATTTAATTAATTTTTTACTTATAAATTGGTGATCTAGGAATGTTTTACATTGGATCCGGCAGACTGCGCTAAGATTGCAGTATAAAATATTCAAAAATCTTTTATTATAATTCAAGTTGGTCCCGACTGTTGTTGCTGTGATCTTTTCAGGAAAATATTTTGTCACTTCGTGTTATTATTTTGTTGAAATAAATCGTGTGTTAATTAAATTATTACATTCAGATGTAATTAGTGTTTGAAGAGTTTTGAAATGTGCATAAAAAACTATACATTTTATGAACAATTTAATAAATATACCTGTTATAAAATAGTTTGAGTCGGAACTTTTTCACCCCTTATTAAAACAGGTTTAAGTTTTTATTCACACAGCCTTAACATTTAACTTTGCTCATAGTATACATATACTCACACGCTATCGATTGATTGGATTGTGATAATTCGTACATGTATATAATAACTTTTTAATACAAATTTTACTCAAAACGATCCAGATTGTTAAAGCTTATTCATAAAAATTTGGAATTTTTGAATTTAAGATGTATGTACAGGACAACGTCTGTCGGGTCCTCTAGTATATATATATATATATTGAAACTGAAATTTAATTATAAGCAAATAATACTGATTTCAGTCTGGAATTCAGTAAAAACTCCTCTTTGCTGCCATTCTTCACTTGAAAAATTAATATTTGAAATAAAAATAGGAGAGTCTCTATAAAAAGAAAAAAAAAATCAAATGGTCAAATGTTAGGGCATCTTTGTTTGTATGACAGTAGAATGTAAACTAGTAGTTTAGTCATGGATGAAAGGGAATCAAAATTACCCATAACTCTGTGAAAAATGTGTAACACCGAAAAAAAAAGTTCATGTGTGTTTGATAGAAATTAATAAAGTATTAAAAGCCGAAATTGAGTTTTAATTATTTGATCCATTTTCCACATTTTGTGTGTCCAATATTGCCTTGGTCTTATAATTTTTTTTCCCATTAATCCTCATGCCGCGATCCGCGTGAAATATCTGCCATATGTATGTATCCCGGAGGGAATAAAAATTGTGTACCCTTGAATTAGACCACTTGACCTTTTTGGCCTTCGATAATTCATCTCAATCGACACCTCGCGACCTAGTTCTTATACTAAGCACTTACTACTAACTACAAAAGGACTGATAAAACCAACAGTTTCAAATTCAAAGCAACCACATGAAAAGTAAAGCCCTTCATGATTTGCAAGTTTTTTTAACTATCTTGTAACGATATAACATCTAATGGCAATTCATATTTAACCGAATTTCAATTTAAGCCTAGCGCCTTCAACTGACTATCAAGAATATTAACACCTCGAGCAAATTTTGCGTTGAATTCCTTTATCAGTTCCTCACAGACAACATCTTTATTTTTCTAGATAACTCATGAGCTTTATAAATATGCCTTACTCTAAAATGCAAATCATCTGTACAGAGAGACGTTTCTAGCACTCTTCTACACACTTAAAGATTTATCCTCTAAATACTATGCAATGTGTTTCTTAATCATTGAGAATATGATAATTGAAGATGTCTTTAAAATAAGAGGACAAATGGGTCTTTCTCTCAGTTTTGAAATATTTATTTGAATTATTGAGGATGTAATTTGTCTATCCACGATTCTTTTACTAATCCTCTTAGGACAAATTTATTCTTTTCAACTGTATGCTCTATTGAAAACTTTCACCCGAAGAAGACTTGAACTATTCAAATGAGTGGTTCTATTTAAGCATTGACATTAAGGTACGTGAAGTTTGTCGACGAATATTCACTGGATGGTCGATTATTGATAATTGGAGAATAAGTGATAAAAGTGTGCTTAAGATTTACGACTAGACGTCGTACAATTAAAAAGATTATTGCAGTGAATGTTAGCGTAAAAATTCAGAGTGCTCCAACAGATTATAGTAGGATTAAGTAGAGTAGATTATACTTATATATGTTAAGTAGCCTTAAGCCGTGCAATTGCTCTTTTAATTTGTTACTTAGTGTCTTTCCTACCTTCAAGGGCGCGGTTTAAGTCAAGGGGATAATAAATTTCAGTTTGAATCTTGTTATGACTGATCTTTACTCGGACCCCCAAACACCAACAACTACTAGGCGGTTGACACAAAGAGCCCCACTTTTTTTAAAAAACCTTCCTACCCTCTTCTGTAGTCCTAATCATTAAAAATGCCTTTTTGATATTTTCACCGAATTAATTTTTGAATTTCTTGAAATTTAGAACAGTACTCGAAAGCATCGGGTTTAAATTTCGATCAGTTTCTCTATTTTTAGAGCTTCACTAAATATATTTATCAGTTTTCACAACGTTTCTATGTCGCATAAAAAATTGATATTTATCCCTAGAGCATTTTAAAGTTATTACCCCTATAAGATGATCCTAAATCGCATCTTGATATTCTTCACCAGCCCTTCAAATTTTCTAAAAGTTAACTTTCAAGTGTTCAAAAATTTTTTAATTGTGCTAAAACTATTCTTTAAATTATTAGATTGGTAAATTAGTAGATAGGTTAAACTTTACATCGGTACTTACATTCTTTATCTTATAAAAAATTGTATACTACAATTTTTGTTTCGATTTTCTTGCTAAGTAAATCCAAAAAATAGTGGAATAAAACTCAACGAATCTTTCATTCTCTTGGCTTAAAGATCAGAAATAATATACTAGAATACATCTGCTCCAATTAATATGCCTAAAGTTTTGCCAAAACGTTAACATAAATGTTCTAAACCAATCATTTTACTATTTAAAACGATTTTAAGCACATTTATAGTTTTTGTTGCCAAAGCTTCCATTTTAATGAACTGTTTATATTTCTTTTTGTTACGCAATATTTTAATTTAGCAGCATCGTAAATTTCCTCTATAGCGCAAAACAGCCATAAGTATTGAATAAAGAAGAATATTTATATTAAACTGCTAATGCTTGTTTTATTTTATAAAAAAATACGTTTTTACTATTGCTTTTTTAAAAAAAAATTGAATATTTTTTGAAAACGTAAATTACGTTGTAATGAACAGTTCCAAAGGTAACGATTTTTTAAGATCTTAAGTTTTTAAAAAAGATTTAGTAAGTATTTTAAATTTATTTTTTAAAATGAATGTGCAAAAGAATTTGAATCACTTTTTATTAATCTGAGGCAAAACATGGATGATCAATTTCTTAATTAAGACAAAATTTTCAATTAAAATATGTAACTTATTCCAAAATATACTATCCTCATATTTATATTGACAGCAAACGTTTTATTTAAAGAGAATATAAAAACTATGTTAGTAAAATAAAAATACTTTTTTTGGTTAATTCCCCCATGCATAAGTTAATATTAATAAAATTATATATTTTTTCATTTTGATAAAAAAATTCTGTTAAAAACATGTTTTAGCAAGTTTACATTTATATGAATATTTCAGTTTTTCTTCATTTCTTACAATTATTCTTTGAATCAATGCTGGATGATTCACTGAAACAGAAATGGTCAGAATTGATCGATAGATATAAGTTGTAGTTTTTCAGAAAATAAGGTGAGACCTTATATACAAGTTTGATAATTCCCCAAAAGTATTTGAAGCATGGATGAGACATGTACGGCCACATTCGCAATATTCTTTTAATATGGCACTTTCTAATTACTTTTTGTTCCTGCTTCTATAAAAAAGTCTACACGGTATAACTTTTACTTCAAATGAGAAGGTTTAAAAATCACCTGGATCAATTTTTTCCCAGGAAAGAACACAAACTTTAAGAACATGGAGTCCTGTTACTGCCAGGAAAATGGCAAAAGGTATTGGACAAGAATAGGCAGTACATAGTTCAATAAAATGCTTATTTACTAGAAGGAAATCGTCTTTCATTTTCATAAAAGAAAGCAAAATTTTTTTCCGAACCCGATAATTCATATCTGAAATCAAACAATTTAAATCCTTATAACGCTGATACGCCTCTAAACTTATTCATAAGCCTGAACATATCAACTCTAATTGTTCTAAATTAATTGAATATATGATAATTCGATCAGAAATATGTCTCTTTTGCTACTTATAATTTCCAATGAAGCAAAATAAAAGTATAGTAGTTGTTAATCAAAAAGCATAGCAGTCTTTCCTGAAAATTATTCAGGATATTATAAAATGAAAATATAATACCTTTTATAATTTAAATATATTTCTCATCCAAGTAAGTGTTTCCATTTGATTAAAAAAACTTTAAATAATTTAATACATATTAAAATTTTAGATAAAAAAATACCGGGAGAATAAATAAAGTGAAACGTAGAAGATACACAGCATCTCATTTCTTTCTACCTTAAAACAAAAGTTCACTACAAGTTACTACAAGAAAATAAATTTTCATCAACACTTACTCAATGTAATACAGAGTGTCAGAGAGATAATGCACAATATAACGAATGTCTTCATCTTAACTTCTAAATCCTTACTGAATTGTCAAGCTCTGAAGGTAAAGAACTTTTATAACAAATAATAAATATCATCAGCTGTCATGAAATCTACAAATCAAAGGACATCCCTAATAAGTTAAAGGAACAAATCGAGCAATCCTATTATATTTACATTGCGTTTTATGATATGTGTTCCAAACATTTGTTCAAATATACCATAAAAGATATGAAAGTTACATGATTCTTTAGATTTATAGACTTTTAATGAGAAATTTCTTGAACAGAAATCATTAGTCGCACTCTTGAGATATCTGTAAGTAATTGCTTCTTGTTGAAGTTTGTAATGAGAACATATAACTATTATAGTTATTCCATCTAACTCAGAATCAGTCTAGTTAGCTACTTAAAAATGTTACGGTAGTAACTTTAAATGACTAGGAATGCTTCAGGGAAAATAAATTTAATTTCACATGTTGAAAAAGAACACTTTGTAAAATGAAAAGCGATGCGACAAAAAGTTATCCGAATCTGACAAAGATCGGTAAATACTATGTACCAATATTGAAAACGAACTATTGCATGGGATATTGAATGTTTTATTCAAGAAATACAGCTACAACGGCAACAAAAAAACAACAACAACAACCTGCAACATGTTCACCCACTACTCCGCAAAATCCGGAAGGGTATTGACTCATAGAGTTGGCTATTATCCTACTGCAAGATAACTTGCCGCAAACAATCCAAGTGGCGAATTAGATTCGATCAATCAAGAGATACTTGAAAACGTCATCATATCGGATCGCAAACTTAATGTAGTGGGGTGAGAACTAGGGATAACGTAGGCCATAGAAAAGTATTGGAGTTACACGAAAACCAGAATTAAAAGTAAAAAAAAAACTTTTTTAAAAACAAGATTTTATTTAAAGTCTCTAAAAAGAATAAAATAAACTTTTCTTTTGAAGTTTCTTTTGCTGTTAACTTCTAACGTCATTTCACAATTTATAATATAAAAGCTTGCCGCGAGATTTAAGTACTCGTAATTACTTAGTTAGAAAATTTTAAAAATTAAAGTCAATCAGATCAAGCTATTTAATTTGCTTGTTTATCTACACAGTTAAATCTCACGACAAGCTTTTATATCATAAATTGTGTAATGACGTTATAAGTTGATTGCAAAAAATGTTTTAAAAGAAAAGTTTATTTTATTCTTTTTAGAGGATTTAAATAAAAGCTTGTTTTTAAAAAAGTTTTTTTTTACTTTTTGTTCATTTTTTACTTTTTAGTTATCGCTGGACAGGTTTCTCAGTCTATTCATCTCATTCAACGCATCATTGTTGCAAGATCATTTGCGGTTAATTTTGAACAGGCTAGCTCAAAGGTACTCAAACTTTTTTTCCGCCAGGCTGAGTACATATAATAAATATTTCTCTCTGGCCACAACAAAAGGATAATGGGGGGATAAACATTGTAAGACCAAAGCAAAATTAATCAAAATATTAAAACTTATTTTCTTACAATAGTACTATATTAAAAGCTAAAAACAGAAGAAAAAAATTAACTCCAAAATTTCAAATTAATTTTTTTACAACCTTTATGCAGAATTTGGATTATACGAACGAAAAAAAAGTTTTGTGTGATTACTTTTAAAAATGACGAAGATTTTAATTAAAAATTTGAGTATTTTTCGTAAAAAAAAAGTTTTCGTCATTTATTTTTTAAGTAACTAATTTTAGAAGAGAAAAACCTGAACTGTCTTAGTGCAGAATAACGATTCAATTACGCGAAAAAGAATTCATGCTGAATGATTTAGCATGAAGGATTTTGACTCAGAAAAAATCATTATTTTGTAAAAAGAATTATACTGTACCGTGGCGAAGTAAATTATCTTTCCGATTATGTAACTATTTCTTGTCGTAAGTTTGGTAGAAGAATAAAATGGTTTTTTAAAAAAGGTCGAAAAATTGGAACTTCTTAAAGTTCAATCCGAAAAGCTGCTCGTGAGAGTAAAAAGCTAACAGGAATAAAATGTTTTTAATTAATATCTTTTTAACTAATTGCAATATCGGAATATAAATGATCAAAACATGCATTGTCATCTAAACTAAACGTGTATACAAAATTTCAACTTAATCGTTTGAAGCCATCAGCTTCAAAATTGAGTTGCAAGATTCCGTCCGAACAAATTACATTGCAAGTTAAATAAAAGCTTGTGTAATAATAACAAATAATATAAAAACATTTATGTCAATTCCTTATAGATCAACAAAGAAAAATTTTATTTTAGCTACTTTTTATTAAATAGTTACAATTAATATAAATATGTATACACATATGACAGAATCACAACATTAAGTGGTATATAGTTTTTATTAATTTTTATCAAAGTAACGTATTGTCATACAAAACAATCGTGTATAAAATTTCAGTTCAACTGAAAGCTTTAAAAAGTGAGAAAAAAAATATTTTTTAAGTTTTGACTTAAGTCGCTAAAAATGAAACTTCAGTAATTCTTCAAATAATTAGTTTCAGTCAATTAATTTTAATTACTTATAATGAAATTATCGTATTTTCACCCAAAACGATAGTTTATAGAACATTTCAGCCCAAACGAGCGCTTTAAAATGTGAAAAAAAAAACCTTGTCAAATTTTGACACAAGTCGCCAAAAGGGACATTAAGTCGCCAAAAATGATGCCAGCGGGGCTGTACTTGTAATACTTTGAATAATTAGTTTTAATCAATTATTTTTTATTAATTATAATTAAATTACTGTATTGTCATCCGAAATAAAAATGTATATAAAATTTCAGCTCAATTGAGCGCTTTAAAATGCATTCTATTAACGATTGAAAATTCCACCAAGATAAATAAATATATAAAGAGTGGGGGCTAAAGTATGAATTTAAGAAAACATTTATAAACACAAGATTGGTGAAGTTATATTAATAGGAGAGGGTAAAAAACGATTGAATTGGCCTTTGACGATATTAATAGATGTATTGTCAGGGCGCGACGGAAAAATTCGTATCATTAAAGTAAAAACACAGTCTGTAGTTTCTCTGAGACTTGTGAAGCTAATTTTTCCACTAGTTTCAAACACTAGTGAAATAGATTGTCTCACAATGTGAGAGAATAAAAGTATTCAAAATGAAACTATATGTAATGTCGATTTTTCTCATACTTCCTCCACCCTAGAAGCTACTTAATGTAAATTTACACGAGATGTATCAAAGCTCCCAATAAGCTTGATTTATTCAACCAAACTACTATGTATGATTGTGAGTTGCAGTAATCACTCTAAGAGTGGGGAGGATGTGAGGAAAACCTTCCACGTTTAAAAACGAATTCAAGTGAAGGGACTGTTCACGAGCCTGCGAGCTCTTGTTCCCTCAATATAAAAATAAGTTTGTAACTGATTGTATTATATAAGCATTGAACATAGCTGTGTTTTTGTGAGTGTGAATTGATTAAAATAAATCGTGTCCAAATTGAATAAACATTTTAAAATACAAGTGAGTATTCTGCTGCTGGATTCTATCATCTTTTGAGTAATTCATCGGATTAAAGAAGAAATAGGATAGATTTAAAGGTCCTGATATATTGAAACAATTCTGAAGTGATCTTAGATGTAACACTTTTATTTCAACTCTGTCATTTATTACGAAAAATAAAACTAATAAAAAGGATAAACAAAGAAGATCGCGTGTAGTTTGTACGTTAATATTGTTACAAATTTTGTGTAAAATAGTGTAAATAATTTATATTTGGATGTGTAATGTCCTTATCTTCTGTAAATTATATTTAATTTACGTTAAAATTGTAATGTTCACAAGCAACGCCGTCCCTTACGTTATAGTGACAATTCAATGAGAACTTGGTGATAGAGCCAAGTTCGCATCATTTTTGGTGAATGACTAGTAAATTTGCCTTGACCATGATTACCAATTAGTTCGGCTGTTCATGAGAATAATCTTTTACCAACGTGTACTTTAGACACTGTTAATTGCATCTGAGTGCTGTTGAAGGTGTGTAGACATTCTGAGATTTATTCAGTGAATATTGCAGCTGAATCCTGTATTTTGAGGATTGAATTTTTAACAATAAATTCTCATTGCTCCAAAATAACTGTTTTTTTCTTTGAGACCGATTTGCATAAAATCCTCGAACTCCGAGTTTTCAACGTAACAATACATATTTTCAACGAATATGGTAACTGTGTATTCCACTATAATAATTTAAAAGAACCAGTAGCCATTTTTATAAATAACTTTCTTTATTTGAATAACTTTCTCAATTAAAATCGAAGACTTATTAGTTTTAAATATAATATCCTTTAATTTAACTCAATTAATTAATGAAACTTGTTGAGATACAAAATTTGAAATCAGGTTTTAATTAAATTTTAGAGTTTTCAAGAATAATTTATCTTCAACTTATTCTCAAAATCTATAACTCTATGATCATATATATTTCGTTTTTAACTGAATTTTTTATATATTTTAATGTTTTTAAAAACCAACGAATATGGTAACTGAACGATATTTTAATGGACTCAAAGAAATAAAGTTAGATTACTCTTAAATTATAACATTAATTTTTCGTTATTTAAAATTGCAATCTTACTCCTAAAATATAAAATGCATTACTTTTTTAATTAAATTACTACATTTTTAATTTCTGATCTTAGTTCGGATTAATAATATCTTAATAAATTCCTTATAGATTATGTTTAGTTTTGAAAACTTATGGTGAAATATGGTTTAAAAGATAACGAATGTTAGAAAAGCTCAAGTTGACACCAAGTTTGTTCTTGGACTTGTGCCGTAAATGTGCCGCATGAAATTGTTCTGTGTCAACTTTTGTATTCTATAACCGATTTGGGTTCTGTTTTAAAAGTTAACAGTTGTTTCATTTGTAGAATTAAATATGAAAAATGCAGTAATGCAGTTTGTTGTGCCTTTTAGAAAACACATTTCATTTTGTGCAATATATTAGTGATCATCATCTGGTGATCCGAGAATAATTTTTGATGGTCCACAGAAAAATTGGGACACAATTAATATTTTTATGAAGATTCAGATTAAAAAATTTCAAGTAATAAATGTATTATGAAATACGTATTATACCTTTTTTATAAAATTTTAGCTACTTTTAGCGAAATTTCTCTTGAGTTTAATGACTTCTACATTTACCGACGTTTGAAAATGAGAGTTGGCAAAAGTGGTAAGTTCAAGTCATCTTTATCAAAACCCAATTTTTTTGCTCTCGATAAAATAAAATGAATACACATCACTGAAATTTTAGCAATTGAAAAAAGCATTTGAAATTTTAATTTCAAACTACATATTTTTGTGCGATAAGACATTTTCATCCGTAGCAGCCAATAAAACTCAGTACCAGTCTTGGCATAAAATAAATTACTCTCATTTGCATTTCTTAAAAATATATTACTCTTTAAATTTGTTACCTTTAATGTGTGCATTTCACATTAATTAAAGTTTTCTAATTATTATATAAATGTATTTATCATTTTTTCCCTAAATTTATATTAGCGCTGTACCAAATATAATCTAATATATTTAGTGGCCCTGAGGATTAAAGACTGCTACAATACATGAAGCATTTGGACTTGAGTAGTAAATATATGATGCATTCCCCTAAAATTTAGTTTTATTCTCAGCCTCTTTATAACTTAGTAACGACAGAAAACACCAGAAATATTAATTTCAAACTAATGTAAACAGAAACACATAGTTTTTCTCAAAACAAAATAGATCTATAAAGGTATTTTTAAAATATATAAAATGTAGACCCTATTCTTTAATTATCATTCTTCATCATTTTCAGAACTATTTTTCGTGCTTGCATTGAGCCAAAGTCTTTTCGAGTCGTGAATTCAAATTTCTTTTTTTTTTATTTTTGTTTAAAAAATAATATTAAATAGTTGGAATACTTGGTTGGATTTAAAAGACGTGTATAAGAAATGTGATTTATACTAAAATAAATATCTAACGTTAATCAATATATCTATATTTTTTTTGGTAATGATCTGTTTCTTTTTTTAAATACATTTATTTAAACAAACACGCATTGAAAAATAATTTTATTATTTTTGGTTGCCTGTAGTTAATTGTTTACTCTCTTTTGCTCTTCGTCGTTTCGAAATTGCAATTTAATTTGGGCATTCACTCGGCTTGACACAAGGGCCGTTCTTGTCTGTCTTTTTAATGTAGCCTTTATTACAAACACAGCCATTGAAACAAACCGCAGGGCAAACCTCGGGAGGGTTGTCTCGATTCTTGCACGTGATTGGACAATATGTAGCACAAGTTTCCTGGTGTTGATTGCTTGGACATTCTGAACCTGAAAGGAAAAAAAAATACAATTTATCTTTAAGTACAATATTTATTAAGGATGTTTAAATGTATATAAATATTGCTTAGCATAAATAAATAACATAGTTAATCAAAAAATGTTGGTGCGTAGAATTAAATACTACATAACTTTTAACGACGAGCCTCTGTGAACTTAACTATTAACGACGAGCCTCTGTGAACTTAGAGAAATTCAATGCTAAGAAACCATTAAAATACGAATTGCGGAACTGTTTTTCAATTCCGACTATTCGCTAACACTCTTTACATATTTATTTATCTTCGTGGAATTTTCAATCATTAAAATAAAATACATTTTAAAACGCCCAATTGAGTTGAAATTTTATATACATGATTATTTTGGATGACAATACAGTAATTTAATTATAATTATTTAAAGATTTATAAATACAGCCACGTTGGCATCATTTTTGGTGACTTAGTGACCATTTTGGCGACTTGTGTCAAAACTTGAAAAGGTTTTTTTTCTTACATTTTAAAACGCTCATTTGAGCTGAAATTTTCTATACACTATTGTTTTGGGTGAAAATACGATAACTTAATTATAATTAATTAAACTTAATTGACAGAAACTATTTATTTAAAGAATTACTGATACAGACACGTTGTTTTTCATTTTTAGAGATAGCCCAGTGGTGAGGATATCAGATCATGGCAGGCATGCCATGAGTTCGAGCCCAGAACCACAAAAGACCCGCCGTGTAGGGCAGCGATGCATTTTAAATCTGTCGAGAGGTGAAACGTCCTCCCGTTGGTGTGGTGTGGTAGTTAGGAGAGGGGTGCCAGCTCAGGTGTCATCCACGTCACTTGACCATGGTTCAAAATTACGTGGTCTGTCACCAAAAGCTCTCGTGTAGCTGAACAGTGTGACGTTAATATTCACTCACTCACTCCTTCATTTTAACAACTTGGGCCAAAACTTAAAAAGATTTTTTTCCTCACGTTTTAAAGTATTCAGTTGAACTGGTTGCTTTGGATGACAATACGATACTTTATTGACAATTAACAAAAATTAATTACCCTTTAATGTGATTCTGTCATATGTATATGCATATTTAAATTAATTGTAACTATTTAATAAAAATTAGCTAAAATAAAATTTTTGTATGTTGATCTGAGTAGGAATTGATTAAAATTTTTTTTTATATTACTTGTTTATTTTTCTCTTTATCTCTCTGAAAAAACAAACTTAGTTATTTGGACTTTGGATACGTAGTTCACAAATAAGAAAGTATTATTCATAATTTTTACTACCGAGCAATAACTGATTTTTGTATAATCTACGAACACTTTTTTTCCCGACATAATGAAAGAAATTATTTGTCAAAAATCTTATGCATATTTTTAATATAACTTAATACTACTTTACGATTTTGATAAGATTATATTGGGTTTAAAGGAAAAGATACAGTACATTTTAAAATCCTTGGAAAAATTAAAATAAATGATATATTTCAAGAGACATCAAGGACTTAAAACACAACTAAGTTATTTCTCTATTCTTACACCTATTACTGCTGCCATTATCTCTAGCTCAAGCAATTTGTGTTTTTTGAGTGGAGGGAAGGTATTCTCACTCCGTCTCTCTTTATATAGTTACTTTTCTACAACATATTTGTAGCCACTAATCCATCATCATCTTTGTTATATATCGATAGCAGAAAACCATGGCCAAAGATGGCATCATAAAAAATACGTGCTTCAAATTTTGAATCAGTTACAGTTTTGCAAACTGCAAGATAATTACTCATTACAGTAAGATATAATGGTAGTTCAAATGAAAAGTGGACAAATTTAATAAAAAATATACATCTTGGAAGTCAAAACAAATTTCCTTGGGTATTTTGTCAAAGATCACTTCCTTTTGGTAGCAGATCTGTGGCTTTACTCTAGAAAGAACGTGTAGGACTCGAGTAAGTCCTGCCCAGCTTCCTTCATTTCATCGTCCAACTAGAAACGTAATACTCACTTAAGTGGCCTAAAAGCCTAGAGGTCACAGGGTAACAAACCCGAGCTGTACGGTGGATGTTCTAAAATTTCCCAACGGAACTTTAAAGTTGTCTTGGTTTCACGGAGGACGTGGGGGTGGATATTGTCATGGAGATCCGATATCGTTTACCACCCTTGTCGAAAACGTTTACACCCAACGTCCCAAAAGTTCGACCTGAAAAGTTATCGCCATACACTGCCACTATTCGTCTATAAATTTCCGCATTAAACTCTCCTCCTGCATTCAGAAACGGTACTACCACGCGTACTACCACGCTACCGATCTGGACGCATCCTTATATGGCAGACTTTACTTTCGATTAATTTCCTCTACTATTAATAGGTTTCACAGTTAAACGTTGTATGTAGTGTACACTTTCTACTGTTCTTCATGGTTCTCCTACAGCTGCATTCAATATGAAGCAATCACATAACATCAGCCTAGTTATCAGAATGCGTAACTCCACAAAGGAACTAAATTTGATAAGAAGTGCTACGCGACAAGCTCTGTTTGGCGCAATTCCTTGATCGCACCAAGTAGCGGTTGTTGTCGAGTTACGTGGGATCCAAGATGACGACCTATCGTTAACAAATCATCCGAACAATAATAGTAAAGAACTGTTTTAAAATATATTTCAAATGAAGAATATAAGAATAACTAAAAAATAACCAATATCAATCAGTAATGAATATCAATCGAATATAATAAAAATTCTACATAATAATAATCATAATAATATTACGTAATATATTATTATTATCATATAATATAATTTAATAGTAATTATGATGTATGATAATCATATAATTTTTTATAATAAATATTATGTATAATTATTATTCATATAATATAATTATTATATATAATAATGATCATATAATATAATAATAATGATAAGTAACATAATATAAATAAATAACATAAAAACAATTATTATTATATGTAATACTTATTATACTATATTATATATAATAATTATTATATTATATTATGTATAACAATTATTACATTATATTTTATATATAATATTTATTATATTATATTATGTATAATAATTATTATATTATATAATATATAATAATTATTATATTATATTATGTATAATATAATTATTATATTATATTATATATAATAATTATTATATTATATTATATATAATAATTATTATATTATATTATAAATAAAATAATTGTATAAAATGTATTAAAATTAATTATGAATATCAATTTTAATAAATACTACAATACTATAATATTCAAAAACTTCGAGTTCCTTCAATGAATTGAAATGGAAATAAAATCGTTTGAAATTAATAAGGTTATCGCGGGAAAAATTTAAAAAATAATTAATTCTAATGTACGTTATCCCCATGGCAACCACATTACCAAACGATGCAAATATCAAGGTAACCATATTGTAATATTATTGCCCATCTTGGCGAACGTAAAGAATTTGACGCGTAGCACTCCTATATCAAATTAGCACCCCATAAAGAGTTAAGCAGTCTGATAATTAGGCCGACGATATGTGTCCATTTTTCATTTGAACAACCCTTATATTTCAACCAATTACACCACTGAACACCATTTAGACCATTTAACCTTCATACCATCGTTAATTACTCATCCCAATTAATACAACGTAAGCAAATTCTTGTATCAAGCATTTAATCCTAATTGTAAAGTGAGTAATTAAACCAACGATTAATGTAGCTGGAGATGTCTTACAAAACAAAAGGCAGATGGATTTTTTCTCTGTTTTGAAATATTTGTTTGAATTATCGAGAAATCGTTAAAAAAAGTTTTAAAAAATCTTGTTTTTTTCTGATGCAGTAATCATTAAAAATGTATTTCTGATAGCTCTGCTGAATGCAATTTTGAATTTCCTAAAATTTAGAACAATATACACAATACATCAAAATTTAAATTGGGAACTATTCCTCTATTTTTAAAACTGCTTTAGAAAACAATATGAACTTTAATAGTGTTTTTATCAGTTTTTACAATGTGTATAGGGGCATAAAATATTTATATTTAACCCTAGAGCATTTTTAAATTATTCTCCCCATAGTGTGATCTTAAATTACATCCTGGTATATATTCTTCACTAGCCTATTTAATTTTCTCAAAGTTATTTCTCAAGGCCACAAAAAATTTTTTCATCGGGCTAAAATTTTTAATTAAATTATTAAATGCGTAATTTCATAATAATATTGTTTCTCTCTCTTATCTCCCATTTTAAAATTCCATATTACTTTGAATTCATTGTTTCTAGTCTTTGTCCGTATAGAATAATTTTTTGTCATCGCATATTTGCATCCCAAATTCGTATCTAAGTCCCGTCTTGTATATCCGGACGCGGCCGTGGTAGCCTAGTCGTCAGGGTATCGGATCGAGGCAGGCTTGTCACGATTTCGAGCCTAGTACCACCAAAGACCCACCGTGGTGGGGAGCGATGCACTTTAAATCTTTCGAGAGCTCAAACAAATATGTTTACTGTTGCTTTAAAATTGTTCTTTATATTTTTGAAAAATTTTATTACATTGAACCGATCAAAAGGTAACGATTTTTTATGATCTTAAATTTTTAAGGAGGGATTTTTTGATCAGCTTCTTAAATTCATTCCTTTAAAAGATTGCATAAACATATTTAAATCCCTATTTATTAACTTGAGACAAAATATAGAAGATGATCAAACAAAAAACAAAACAAAAATTTAATTTAAATTAAATTTTAAATTTTTTTTAAAAATTATTCAAAATTAAAACAAAAATAGCATTAAAAATACGTAACGCATTCTAAATTATTCAGGTCCTCATAATTACTTAAACAACAAACGTTTTATTTTAACAAAAGTTTAAAAACTGTATTAGCAAAATAAAAATAGTTTTTGAATTTATTTCACATGCATAAATTAATATCAATTTTCCTTTTGATTAAAAAAATTCTGATAAAAAGCCTATTTTAGCAACTTCACATTTATACGGAGTGTTTTCAGTGTTTTTTTTCTTTCTTACAATTATTCCTTGAATCAATGCTGAATGATTCACTGAAACAGAAAAATCCAGCATTAATCAATAGAAAAGTTGTAGCATTCCAGCAAAATAAGATGAGACCTCATACAAGTTCGATAATTCGTCAATAGCATTTGAAGCTTGGATTACATGTACTGCCCCACACACTTAACTGCCCCACACACTCTACTTCATAAAATCTCTGCCACTTTTTAATTGTTATTTGTTATAACATTTAATTCAAATGAGAAAGTTTAAAAATCACCTGGATCACTTTTTTTCAGCAAAGAACAAAAATTTTAAGAGCACGGAGTCCTGTTACTGCCAGAAAAATGGCAAAATGTGTTGCACAAGAATAGATAGTACACAATCCAATAAAATACTTATTTACTAAAAGAAAATCGTCTTTCATTTTGATAAAAAAAAAAGGAAAAGGCGAAATTACTTTCCGAAAAACCGGATATTTCATATCTGAAATCAAACAATTCAAATTCTTATAAAACTGATACACCCCTAAATTTAATTATAATCTTGAGTATATCAATTCTAATTGAGCTAAATTAATTGCAAATAAATGATAGTTCGACCACTAATATGTCTTTTACTATTTATCATTTTTAATGAGACAAAATAAAAGTATTGTAGTTGTTAATCGCAATAAGTAACAGCTCTTTTTTTAAAAAAAATAATTATGAATATTATTAAAAGAGTAGCATCTTCCCCATTGGTTTGTTATTATTTTTCTATTTTAAGTTCGAGGTTTTATTTGAATACAAAAATGGGTTGCAAAAAGTTTATTAGAAACCTAGCCAGTTTTGAAATTACAAAAACACTACTACAGGAATATGTAAAACGAAAAATATAGAAGATGTCTTTCTATCTGAAAACAAAAATTCGCTACAAGGTAGTACCAGTAATTAAATTTATAGCAATATATGTTTTGAAAATTCACCAACACTTACTCAATGTAATACAGAGTGTCAGAGAAATAATGCACAATATAACGAATGTCTTCATCTTGATTTCTAAATCCTTACTGACTTGTCCAGCTATGAAAATGAAGAACTTTTATAACAAATAATTATTATCATCAGCTGTCATGAAATCTACAAATCAAAGGACATCTCTAATGAGATCAAGGAACAATTTCAGAAATCCTGTAATACAATGCGTTTTACGATGTATTCCAAACATTTGTTCAAATATACCATAAAAGATATTAAAGATAAAGGATTTTGTAGATATAAATACTTTTAATGAGGAATTTCTTCAATTGAAATCATTAGTCGCACTCTGGAAAAATCTCTAAGTAATTGTTTCTTACTGAAGTATGTAATGAGAAAATTTTTCTAGTATAGTCATTCCATATAAATTAAGAATCAGTACAGTTAGATGCGAAATTTATCGTTTCGAATCAGCTCCTTAAAAATGTTAAGATAGAAACTGGAAAAGGCTAGAAATGTTTCAGGGGAAGGATTTGAATTTCACATGTTGAAAAAGGAACACTTTGTAAAATAAAAAGGGATGCAAAAAATAAGTTATCCGAATCTGACAAAGATCAGTAAATATGATGTACTAATTTTGAAAACGAATCGTTAATAGTTACGAAAGATATTGAATGTTTTATTCAAGAAATATAGTTACAACAGCAAAAAAATATCTGTATCGCTCACGACTCCGCATATATCTGGAAGGGTATTGATTGATGAGTTGGCAATTATCCTTCTACAAGATAACTTGCCATTACAGATCCAAGTGGCGAATATTAGATTCGTTCGATCATCATATTCTTGGAGACGTCTGCTTAACTGATCACAAACATACTCTATTGGGGAGAAATCTGGGTATAACGTAGGCTATAGAAAAGTACTGGAGAAACACGAAAACAAGAAAAAGAAAGGCCCGCCCTGTGCATCCAAGAATGATTCTGTCCAATTTTTAGACTAATGAAAGAGGTAAAAAAAAGGACAAGACGAAAGGATACTAAATACCGTCGATCTGCAGTCATGCAGTAAGCAAATGTCAACCAGAGCAAGGCCGATTATTAAATATGATAACATTCCACGCCAAAATTCCTGTGTCCAGCCGTAGGAAGGATAAAAATTAGTAGAGAGTTTCCCACCACCATCTGTTGATCTGTAACGCTGTTGTTTTCAAAAAAACTCTTATTTGTTCAATACATGAATTACTTTTCGATGTTTAAATGTTTAAGAGCATTAAAAACCTCTTATGAATTCTTCTTATTTTGATACAAAGAAGTAGCTACTGACCGCTTCTATTTGACATATTAAAGCGTGAGTGATTTAGAACAATATGCGTAAAAGATTAATATTTCCTGAAATATGTAGTAATAGACAATGAAATTTAAAACTGTCTGCTATGTTTGAGTCACAGCAGAGGACCTCATATTTTTGTATTAGAAATTATGTCCGGAGTGTTCATATATATTATAATCCTAAGCATAAGCAGGCAGAACAGAGGGAGTAAGTTATATTAGCCATAGTAGAACAATAGCAAATTTTTAACCATAGGAACAAAGAATGCAGGTTTAAACAATAGTTTTGGGCCAATCAGCTCCCTCTATGGAAAAATTCCACATATATAGTACATATATAACCTGGTTTGGACGTGTTTGTGATTAATAGGAATAATGACAAGTGCAGCCGTTTATCATATAGATACTTTGTTTCAATGATTCAAAAATCATTCTGAACCCCCAAACCATGACTAGAGCTGAGTCATACTTCAAGCGTCGATCGTGAGAGAGTGCCGTTCATCCCCGTGGACTGAAGTATGTCAGCGAAATTGAAGTCGAAGTCGTTATGGGGAAGGTGTGTTGAGTTGTACTGGGCAGTAGGATTACCCGACTGAAATAAAGGGCAGGTGATTCGTCACACATATGATATGTGTTTAATATGTGTTTTTTAAGTATGCTATAAAGATTAATATATTGTTACTAGCTGGATAGCCCGGCGCTGCACGGGTTTCTTCAAGTTCTTCAGCTTTATGTCTTGGAAGATTCTCCTTCCCCTCTCAGTGTCAGTATTTCCTGACGTGTACGTGATTTCTATATTAATGCCATGAAAATAATCTTTTTCGAAGTTTCTTCCACTTCTTTGTCACGACGGCCGATTTGTTTTCTCGCCACTTAGCTCGGCGTTGCACTGGTTTTTTTCGTGGGTGCAACTTTATCCCCATAGAAATTTTCCCTTTCTCTCATCACTTCTGTGTGTGTGTCTGAGCGATGTGAGTGATTTCAATATTTATGTCAAAAATTCCTTATGCTTCCTCTCTTTGTCACACACAGACAGGTTTCTTTCCCCTCCGTTCAGCCCAGCGTTGTTTGGGTTTTTTCAAGTATAAACCCCTTTTCCCTCGAAGGATAAGATCATTTTTTTTCAGATTTCTATTTTCGATTAAAAATTTACAAAGCTAATCCAGTTTTGTTCTCAAGAAAACAGAGACAATGTATGAATTTATTATTAAATAATATAACTTTTAATTCTTAAGAAAATATATTAATTTATATCAATATTTGTTAAATAATGAATAAAAAAATGTCTATCGTTAGCTATGAAATGACTGTTTTTATCTGGATGATTTCGATTAAATATATGTAAGTATGAAAAATGAACTATGATGGGGGGGACTAAAATTTGTTTACATTCCTTGTATAAAAAAGATTTAAAAGGAAGTAGTACTATTTAATAAAAACATGGCAACATTTTCCTATATTTTAAGGTTTTTCAGTAAATTATTTCTCTAAAAGAAAACTATCAGTTGCGATGCATTTATAAAAAACTAAGATCGTATTAATTATTTTTTACATGAAACAATAAATACTTTCTTAAAATTAAAACTAATAAGTTGAATTTACACTCATTATAAAAGAAAAACATTCAAAAAGAAAACATCTTTATCTGACAGAAAAATCTTTTATCTGCTTACGTACTCTCCGTAAGTTGTTTTTCCGCCCATGCGCTATAAGAACTCAAACTCGTGATTTCTGAGGTAGCTTTCCCTTAATTAACTATTCCTAACATTTGGCTCCACAAGACGGAAAAAATATATGTTCTTTAAAAACATTTTACGTATAAAGAAAGCAGATAGTTTTTCAATTACAAAATTTCAATACTTTTTTTGCAGTTTTACAATATTTTGTTGCAAATTAAGGAAGGAAAAGGTTAAAAAAATGTACCAATCTGCTTGAAAAGTAGCTTTATCTTTCTTTTAGGAATTTAATTTAGAAAAAATCCTTAGAAAATTGTAAAAAAAGTAAAACATTGTAGAAATTGAGAGTTTAATAATATAATTGAAGTTATATATATATATATATATATATATATACTAGCCGTTACCCGCCCGCTTCACTGGGTATTTCACGATGTTGTATATACATATATGTACATGTAAGGATAATTAAATTAGATTAAAAATTAAATTCCCTATCTAGCACTTGATTCAGCTTTCTCCGTTCCCATATTCAAGTATCAAACTAATCACCCATTTATTTCTTCCGAACATATGGCCTAGCCAATAAACATGTCTAATTTCAGATCGTTAGATTTAATAGTCAACATATGTCAGCATTAACTTGCAAGCCCCTCTTCAAAGCAGCGAAACTTACCATATGTTTTTCAAGTGTTATCCACTTGAAACCACTACCATGGCGTGCTTTTTACTCCCTGCTCTTAGAATCAGAACAGATGTACAAATGAACGAATAAAGGTTGTCTTTTGACTTTTCTAACTTTAATCTGATTCTGTCTTTAAAATCATGACAGAATTAAAGCCGGCAGGATTTACTTGCTAATATAGTTCGAAATGTTTAACTTAAATCAGTTCTTAAAGTTAAAAAATTTAAAAAAAAACGAGCGCAAATAATGCCAGCTATCGAAATAAATGCTGCGAATAACGATTACGGGACTCCGTCAAACGATATTTCTCTCTTTGCTGAGGACGTCAGATTGCCGGAATAAAAAATAGTACGGAAAAAGAAAAGCGCTAGTAATCCCCGAAAGAACATCGCTCTTAACACAGAGAAGAATACAGTGTTTACAGCCGAACGATATTCTGTTTTTGCTGAAGAGGTCATCCAGTTTACCGTGAATGGGAGAAACATTCTAATGGAGAGAAAAAGAAAAAAAATAGGGAAAGCGTGAATCCCCTAAACTCCATGATGAAAGATGTCAATCCCTTTCACCAGAATAGATAAAAAATATGTTTTTCTCCGAATGGTATTGTGATTTAGTTCCAGTGATACAATGATGGAAGGACCAACAGTACCAGAAAAAAAATATTTTTCGCCGGAAAGTCTGCACGTTAATACTGTGAAATAGTGAAGTATCAACATGGGAAAAACTAATGAATAAATAAAATTTTACTAGTGAAATAAAGTGACAACATCATCTGGATGACCGTTCACCAAGTGTTTCTGACGCTGCAAAGTGGAGGTCAGTTAAATTGTATATTTCCAATTTTAGTAACATTGAAGAACTGAGTTTTGCTGAACAGAATTTTACGAAAAAGAATAATATATGATATGTGATATGGTATTTAATTTTTATAATATAGTTGAGTTATAAATGAGATATTTTCTTTATATTTTAATTGAGAAAACAAAGTATATAGGTTTAGTCATACAAAATTTTGAGAAATTTTAATATACTTCTCATAATTTTATCTTAAGATGTCGAATGAGTTAAGAGTTATGATAGAAATTGGTGTTTTAAAGTGAAAGATATAAATTAAGTTTTTAGAAAAATGACTAATGAGAGAACTAATATTAGAGATATTGATTTTTATAAGAAACAAAAGTAAAGTCAAGTTGTATTCTTTTTTCTCCATTGAATTCAATTGTTTTGTTAATTATTTTATTCAGCAGTAATCTTATTGCATGTCATTAAATTTTTTTATTTTGAAATTGTGTGTTTTGATATACTGGCCATATATCAGGATTCACTATTTCTCGAAAATTTCCTTATCTAAAATTAAAATTAATTTAATAACTTGAAGTTTAGTTTTGGATATTATACAGTGGATAAGGGAGAATACAATCATTATAATTTTGTATATGTCTCGAAACATTAAGAGGACAAACTTGTTTAGTTTGATATGTACACCTCTCATTGTTTCTTATCAGCATCCCTGAACATCTGTGAGTTGATGACGCAGATTTCTCAGAGAGATGTGTTCAAAATTAAGTAAGGTGATACAGTTTATATTAGTGAATGTGTGATTTAAGAGAAATTCAAGAATTTTTGTCTATGAAACGAATTTTTAGAAGGTCACGGAAAGATTCAAAATATTGTATGCGATATTGTTAAGTTACAGTGAATATTGAGAAAATTTCCATACATACTAAAAGTTATTATTGAAGTGAGTCCACTTTTCCGACTCAAAAAATAATAAAAAAAGAGTTCTTATATTCTTATATTCCTATATTCTTATAATTTTACATTTTATAACGCATATAAAATAAAATATTGTTTATTGTGTTGAATAGTGCATATATAAGTTGTATGTTGTACATTGTTTTCATATTATTAATAATTTCATTTTATTGGTTTCTATGTTTTTTTATCTTTTTAAAAATGTATTTCATATATGCAAAATTTAGTGTATCAATGGCGTCAGAGTAGATTTTTATACAAAATTATTTTTTTAACATTTGTATGATTTCATGTATTTTTATATTTACTATCTTATTGTTTGATATATTATTTTCTAATATAAATTTTTTTTGAAAACATTATCTGCTAGCTATAATATAAATCTATTATTATGTAGGAATAGGAGGAGAAACGCGAGCTCTTATTCTAGATGTCGAATAGATTTGAACAAGCTAATCTTCAATTATATGTATGGAAATTAATTTTTATCAATTAATATGTTGGAAGTGTCCTTACTGTGTTTGTTGTTATAGTTTTTCGTTTATTGTATTGCATTTTGATTTTAGTATTCCTATTGCTTAAATATTTCTACTGTGTGTAATATGTCTTTCTAAATCATGTTATGTATTGTTTTGTGTTTGTTGAGAATTGATTAAGTTTGTAAAGAGAGAAAAAATCACGCCATGACTCCCTTTTAAAATTGGTGGGCAAATGTAAGGATAATTAAATTAGATTAAAAATTAAATTCCTATCTAGCACTTGATTCAGCTTTCTCCGTTCCCATATTCAAGTATCAAACTAATCACCCATTTATTTCTTCCGAACATATGGCCTAGCCAATAAACATGTCTAATTCCAAATCGTTAGATTTAATAGTCAACATATGTCAGCATTAACTTGCAAGCCCCTCTTCAAAGCAGCGATACTTACCATATGTTTTTCAAGTGTTATCCACTTGAAACTCCCTGCCTTACTCCCTGCTCTTAGAATCAGAACAGATGTACAAATGAACGAATAAAGGTCGTCTTTTGACTTTTCTAACTTTAATCTGATTCTGTCTTTAAAATCATGACATACATATATATGAATTATTGATATACAGCATTAGAAATTCGATTGCATTGAAAAATATATTTATAGCTGTAAAACTCGCTTCTTGATATAAAAAGGACATAAACTATAATATCTAATTTCTATTCATATCTAAAATAGAAGTAGAAAGATTTTTCGAGCTCACTTAACCTAATAATCAAGTGGAACCAAAGCAATTTTCAGTGGATCTCTACTCCATAAAATAAATATGCATGCTAAATTTCAAGTCTAAATCTAACAGATCAAAAACGGAATTTTTATCATCAATACCTCATTGAGAGCATTCTTAGCGGATTCCAATTCAACAAAAGACGCATGCAAACCAAATTTTATTATTATAGTCTTAGCAGTTCGAAAACAGGAATTTTGTCTATCAATACACACGCCCAAATAACTCTCCTGGATTCTCCCTGGAGTTGATTTCCGTAAAATCCATTCTTAGTGGAACTCTATTCAACTAAAGAAACGTGCTCAACAATTTTCAAACAAATGGGTTAAATTCAAAAACAGGAATTTTTCTATAACATGCCTTAATCCCTCTTAACTCCACTCTTTTGGGGGTCCGTTTTCGCAAAACTCTTTGTAAAAGGAACTCTATTCAATGAACGGAACATACCTTCCAATTTTCAAGTAGGTAGGTCTATTAGTTGAAAAGCAATAATATTTATTTATTACGCCCCTTAATTCCCCCAGTGACCCTTGGGGATCAATTTTCCCCCAAACTATTTTGTACCGGATCTATACACCATGAAAGGAATCCTCTTACTAAATTTTAAGACTGTACGTCTAATAGTTTAAAATGGAAATAATTGCTATAACGCCCCTTAAGCCCCAGCAACGCCACTTAGAAAGCGATGTCCTCAAAACACATCTTATAGCAGACCTCTACTCAATGAATGAAATCTGCTCACTCAATTTCAAGATTTTATGTCTTATAGTTTTAAAAAAAGAGATAATTACCTATATAACGCCCCTTAATTCTCCACAACGCCACTTGGGGGTCGATTTCGAGAAAACCCATTTTGTAGCGGATCTCAACTCTATGAAAGGAATCCGCTTACCAAATTTCAAGACTGTACGTCTAATATTTTAAAAATGGAAATAATTATCTATAACGCCCCTTAAGCCTCCGCAACGCCACTTGGAAGCGATTTTCATAAAAATAATTATGTAGTGAGTTTCTAATTTATGAAAGAAATCTGTGTACCAAGTTTCAAGACTGTACATCTAATAGTTTGATAATGGAAATAATTATCTATAACGCCCCTTGGGATGATCGATCTTTGAAAAATCCGTTCTTAGCTGATGTCTACTCCATAAACGGAACCTGCCTACTAGATTCCAAATCTTTGGGTTTAATAGTTCCAGAGATATCGTTATTAGTCAGTGAGTCGCTTTTCTCCTTTATATATATAGATATATATAAATAACATGTCCAAGACCTCATACCTTTATCTCCCACCAGTCACATAGCCTTTTTCAAAGACATGGAGAGGTGTAGGGCTATCCAACATGATGCCTGCCCAGACCGTTAAACATCATTCGCCATAATTGTCGATTTCGTGGACATTGGAGGGTAGAAAGCAGATTCCTGGTTCTCTCCATATGAATGCATGGCGAGAATCGATGTTTAGGCTGAAATGGGACTCATCGGTGAACAGAACGGTTGCCCATTGATCCCTATTCCAATCTTTCGGCTGTCTGCACCATGATAAACGGACTCTTTCCTTCTCATCATTGCGTAGGACGCAAACATCAGGTCTTCTGGTAAACAACCCTTTCTCATAAAGTCTTTTTGAAACAATCAACCTTGATACACGGGTTCCTGTGACTGCATACAAGTAATGAGAGAGCTGAGAAGCTGTAGCCCCTCTGTTATGCCTCGCTATAATCAACAAATGGCGATCTTCTCTCGCCGTCGTGGCACTTGGGCGACCTTTCCCAGATTTTCTCTCAATGAATCCAGTATCCTGGAATTGTTTTCCATAAGTTACATAAGACGCTGGGCGTTAAATTGAACTCTCTGCAAATCTGGAATTGACATTGGCCTGCTTCTAGCCTCCCCATCCCATCATCTAAATGTAGGGGGTTACTTATTTTTACTGTTACAATTTGAATTTAACCAATTGCTTGAAAATAATACCAAGAAATTCACCGAGGTGTGCTGGCGAACGAAATACGTTTTAAATTACACGCGTTTATAAAGCCTGTTTTTCTGCTGGCTCCTCCTACACACATGTGTACACTTACGTATTTGCCATGCAAGATTTGCATTTTTATCGAGAAGCAGCACTTTTTCATTCAGCTTAGTTCTTTTCAAGCAATTCGATAAAATATGTACATTTTCTATCAGTTTAATAAGAAATTAGGTTACATATTTTTGAAGATAATTTAATTCATTTAAACATTGTTATTTAAAATATCATAAATTTGCATAACATGGGTTACAAACAGATTTATCTATCAAGAGAACAGATAAATATTTAGTGTTGACAGAATTACTTTGAACTTACTTTAATTCATTTCATTTAAGTGAATTTTTTTTAATTATAATAATTATAGAAAAAAACAGTTTTTGAAGTATATAGGGTGATTCTTTTTAAATTAACATTATTCACAGCCACTAGTAACTGGATCTAGCAACCAAAATTGCATCAAACAAGGTATGGAGACAAATAATGATATGAAATTAAAATTCCGTGGGGAAAAAATTAGTTAAAAAATAGCCGATAGACGTATTTATGGTGCTCTATGATGCAGACAGGGTTATAAAAAAAGTAACAACACGGACAAAATTGCAGAGAAATGTTAAGTTTTACTTCTTCATTCACTAACCCCGCGGGGAAATCGACTACATTCAATTTGATCGCCTTCATCAGAGACTGTGCTTTCTCTGCACAATTCCTACGGCAGTACGTAAACTTATCACAAAGAATATTCCATATTATCTGAGATATGTGTACTATCAATGGTTCCCTGTGATCCATGGATGATTACGGTATCAACCTCTGTTAACACGTCTGTTGCCACGAATTGCTGGTTACTCGGTTTCTTCGAACTTCTTAACCATTCCTTTCAAAGCATTTAGCGATAAACCCTTAATCTAGTTTCTGTCGAGTTCCAAACTCACAAGAATCTGTCAGTAAAGATAGTACAGCTTTTCCATCAATGCCGATTCTGGTTTTGTGATTCGAGGCTCACTTCTGTTGAAAATACTATTCTTCGTAGCTGTCTACATGTCTTTGTAGCCCAAATTACTGGTGTGGTTGCCGTATATGAAGATAAAAACTTGGACTTTGCTTTCATGCCTATGTTGTACGCTTATTCTCGGGTTCGTGCGCTATAACATCGCCATGGCACCCCTATTGGTGATTTTGGGATCTAACTTTTTTTTCTTTTACGGAATCTTACTTTCCATATCATTATCAGTCTCCATACCAAGTTTGGTACCATTGCGGTTCTTAGATCGAGCTACTAGTGGCCCTGAATACTGTCAGCTTAAAACATCACCTTGTAAATAAACTAATATTTATAAATAAAGGGATAGCTTATATTAAAACATGTACGAGTAAGTTGCACTTTTACGAGAAAAATTAATCTATAGGGAGAAATATTGCATAAAATTTATCTAAAAAAATTCCTTTTTATTTAAACCAACGAATGTATGATAACTAAACAATACTTTAATAAACACTAAGAAAGATGAATTCTATTACTTCAAAGTTATAACATTATTATTTAATTATTTATATTTGCAATTTTGGTCCTAAAATACACACAGCTCATACTTTTCCGAAATTAAATAAGTTCATTTTTTGCTTGTAATAATACTGCAAATTGATAATATATCTAAAAAAATGCTTGGTATTTTATGTTTAATTTTCTAAACTGCTTGTTAAATACTATTTATTACGTAATGAGGATATAAATGCTCATATTGATACCAAATTTGAATTTGCTGTTGGCAAATGGTGTGAATTGGTACTGTGCCAACTATTATATCATATAACCAATTTGAGTCAGTTTTCAAAACTAACAGTAGTTTCGTTTGTTATATCTTAAACATAAAAAATGTAGTATTTAGTATCCGTTGTGTGTTTAAGTAAATATAATTTAATTTGTGTAATGTGTAAAGCATTTGGATTTGCGCAATAAATGTATGTTGTACTCTAATAAAGTTTGATTTTGCTCTGACGTAATTTAAGGTTTTAACACACTTTTATTAGCTTCGCCTGTATGTAACGGAATCTTTGAACACGATTTTCACCCACTTTAAAAGGTCAGATTCGGAATTTTGCAGACTTGTCAAGGACCGATGGCAATTCAAAAATTCAACAAAGTCGTTCCATTGTCTTGATCAGGATTATCCGAATTAATGATTTCACATTTCCAGATTTGGCGATTAATTCTCGATCCTACTTCCAGATTTGGTGACTAAAATATTAAGTTACAACACCAAAGCGAAAACTCTCGTGGTTAATACAAATACAACAAACAAACAAAAAAGAGTTCTTTATATATGAAAAAGGGGAGGATGTGCGTCAGCAATTTCTTATGATAAATGTAACAATTGCCCAATTTTTCTTAAAATGGAAATTTAAAAAAAATATTCGAGCATGGGGGAAAAAATAAATTTTTATTCTGATTGTTAAAACCCAGACAAAAAGTATTTTTTTCCTAAATTATTTTGTTGGATTTGAAGCAATGAATGAGACATCATTCATTGCTTCATTTTACCAAAGCAGCTGAGAATTGACTTAGAGGTCACCGGATTAAAAATAATTTCTCACAACGTCTTCGATTCACAAAACATATACAGTTGAACTTGTTTTTGTGCGGTAGATAGGGACCGCATATAAATAAACGCACAATAAAAATATTCGAAAATTTCATAAATTCATACACATATAACAATCTAATTCGTAGAAATACTACATAAAATCTGTTTGTGCGGTGGATAGGGATCGCATAAAAAAAGTCGCATTTTAAATATACGTCAATTATTTGTAAAATTTATGGAAGAGTACCTTCATAACAAAATAAATTATACATGAAAACATTTTTAAATAAAAATTGTCCCTCAATGTATACAAGGAGAAGCTTTCAAAATGCACATGCATAATTCATTGCTATTCATCGTAATCCAAACCACTCATCTCCCTGTGATGAATAAGTTCAAAACCGCTTTCGTCATTTTTGGATACAATTACATTTAATTTTATTTTTTGGCAACATAAAGTAAGCGATAAGTTTTCGTGACGAAGGTTGGGTGGTCAGTTGTTTGTAAATGCCACAATAACCAGATACTTATGATTGCAGCTCTTTTTGGAATTCTATACTGCTCTCTTAATTAGTATCTATTTTGAGAAAATGCTTCTCCAATTGGTTGGAAAGCTGGATCCCTGCATTTTTAATCCACTCTCAAAGAAACTGATTCTTCTGGTCCGTCTTCATAATATATCAAATTATTGATAATGTCATTGTAATTGAAAGTTTCGTCTTCCATCAAGCACGGGCTACTGGTGCGTTGAGAGAAAGCCACTGAACGAGCATTGTCGCAAAAGACTGTTTATAATAAATGAACAAAGCGTTTTGAAGTGTCTATATGTGTATTTCGGTGGCGTAACGTACACCCTCACATCACGGCGGTGGGGCAGAATTCTAGGGGCTCAAGGGTTGACTAACACTAAATACGTATTTACACAATTTATAAAAAAAGTAAAGGCAAAACCTGACTTTCAGGAAAGGGGGGCTAACATTCTGCGTTACGCAACTGGTAAATAGATAGAAAACAATACAGTTGCTACAAGTAATTCAAATTCATATACCGCATAAAAAAAGATCGCACAGAACAAATCGCACAAAAATAAAATCATATAAAAAAGGACCACACAAAACAAGTTCTACTGTACTTTTATGTTTAACGCTGATGCAAGTTTCAGAGAGAAAATTGGGCATTTTTTAAATGAAAAATATTTTTGACTTTGCACCTTCTTTTGCATTAAATATTTCTAACTTAGTTTTTCCAGATTTCTTACCGTCAGCTGATGCTACATTTTGCAAACCAGGCCATATCGACCCACTAATAGGATGCCAATTGGTATTCCTGATTCTAAAAGTAACGCATTTAAGAATAATTCATCAATGAATAAAAAATAGTTTAAAAAACCAAGAAATCACAATTTTACTGTAGATCAAACTAAAAAATGAAAACTAAATTATAGTTTTTAAAAAACTAAAAAACACGTTTTTATAGTTAATCGAACTAAAAAGAAAAAATAATAATTCTAATATAAGAATAAAATGAATAACGAGAAAACATTGATGTCATTGAGGCAAAAGCGTAAGGTGCTTGATATTAATTGTTATGATTCCTTACTGGTTCTATTCCAAAATGCAGAGTTAGTGCAAAAATGTAGTACTAAAGTGCTCGCACGTTTTTACCAAAATGACATTAATTTTCTAGCGTTTTTTTAACCCTTTTATTCTTATATAAGAATTATTTTTGACTTTTTAGTTCGATTAACCATAAAAGCATGTTTTTAGTTTTTTCAAACTATGATTTTTTTATGACATAATCACTAATAATAGCAAACTCCAGAATTGTTAAAGCCATATAATTGTAAGAAATATAATTATTTTCCCAGAATATAATAGACCAATTTAATTTGTGAATAAATGAAATGTACTTTCGATATTTTAATTATTATTTTCCACCCTCTAAAATTACAAAACATACATTCATAGTTGCATAACGTTTTCTAATTTTATTCAAAGTATTCTTTTTTTCGTTCTTGTATTGAATTAAAATCTTCCCCAAGTCGGAAATTTAAATTTCTTTTTCACAATTTTAACTAAAAGTTATATTAGTTAGATTTGAATCTCTTTAGCTTAATTAATTCTCCAGATATGTATCATAATATGATTCATATAACAAGAAATCAATGAAGTTAATCCAAATATCTATTTTTGTTGGTAATGATCTGTGTCTTTTTTAAATAAATTTATTTAACAAACATGTTTTTTTTAAATAACTTTATTTGAAATATTTAAGGTTGCCTGGTTAGTTCTTTGTCTTTTGCTATACGTCATTCAGAAATTGCAATCTAATTTGGACATTCGCTTGGCTTGACACAAGGGCCTCTCTTGTCATCCTTTTTAATGTAACCTTTATCACAAACACAGCCACTAAAACAAACTGCAGCGCAGGCTAGTGGAGGTCCGTTTCGATTTTTGCATGTAGTTGGACAATCTGTAGCACAAGATTCCATATGTTGATGCCTTGGACATTGTGAACCTTGAAGGAAAAATATTACGTTTGATGTTTACGTAGAATAAATACATAATAATCAACAATGCTTGAATACTTAAATATTGCCGAAGATGAGTAAATAATATTGGTGATCGAAAAATTGGTGCTTAGAATTATATATTACTAGGGCTTTTGTGACGACGAACCACTGTAAATGCAACGAAAAACTGATTAGGGTTCGTAGGATTTCCACTCATTTCGTATTTCCGAGAGTTATACGTCATTCACGTGAATTCCCAGGAACAGTCCGGGGCTTGAATAATCTACGAGGTAGCTATTTTTGAAATCGGATATAAGTTTTAGCTTACCGTACTGTTATAATTTGCAGTTGTTCTTCTCGAACCTCCTGGACGGAGGAATGTTTGTTCTCCCAGCAGTAGGATAAAAGTGTAATTGGAGAAAAAGTACCCTTTAACCCCTAGGGTTGGTGAGAACTTTTTTCAGCTAGCCGTGGGGAACTGTTTGTTCTGATCAGTTTCTGTCTGTCTATCGAACTTTAACTAAAATTATTTAGTTTTCAAAGGAACCACTTTTCGTAGCCTACCAACACAACCAATCTGATCAAAGTTTCGAGATCTTGGTTTAAGAGAATAACGTATGTACTAAGACTTAAAAATATTATTTATTTCATTTGGTTGTTTTTTTATAAAATATTTCTCATACTTGTCTTTATTATACACTGGTGTGCAAAAATTAAGGACGAAGTCGAAAAATTAGCATATCAGCTGAACGAAGAGGCAGAGCGGACAGAAAGACCAATCAGGAGATTAAGTAAGGTGATGTACGGTAGCACATGAGCAGATTTGCAGGTAGACGTAATGGGGGAGTGTCTGAGTAGTACAAAGCATGTTGTCGGTGTAAGATCTGTATTTCTGGCAAAGAGATTGCACGCCGTATAGCAGTTAAAATCACACCGAGTTGCTGCCTCAGCGAGAAATGGCGAATAATCAATCTGTTAGACGACATCTGGATGATTTTACCCGAGGTCGAATCATTGGGAAGTTGGAGAAAGGCCGCAATCTGACAAGTGTGGCTGCAGAGTTCGGAATTGCTCACAGCATCGTTTCACGACTTTGGAGACAATTTCAAACTACAGGAACAGCTATCCGGGGGTTCAGTAGTGGTCGTCCACGAGGAACCACACCCGCAGATGACCGGTACATTGTCTTACAGGCCAGAAGAAACAGGCGGCAGACAGCGGGAGAAATTGCTAGACACACGACACAGGCGACTGGACGACCGATATCGCGTTTTACCGTGGCCAGAAGACTGCACGGTGGTGTTCTGTTTGCACGACGCCCTGTACGGTGTGTACCTTTAACGCCTGCCCATCGGAGAAGGCGTTCTCTGTGGTGCCGAGAACACCGGAATTGGAGAAACAATGAATGGGGACGAGTACTCTTTACAGATGAGAGCAGATTCCGTTTGAGTAGCGATTATCATCGCATACTCATCTGGAGAGAGCGGGGAAGCCGCAATCTTCCCTCGAACATCATTGAAAGGGACAGGTATGGAGGTCGCGGTGTTCTCGTTTGGGGAGGCATCATGCTTGGTAGTCGTACAGACCTTCACATCTTCGGCGCAGTTTCAGTCAACGGGACCCGTTATTGTAACGAGATTCTTCTTCCATATGTGCGTCTATTTAGAGGCGCTATGGGTCTGCAGTTCCTTTTCATGGACGACAATGCACCATGTCATCGCACAGTAGCTGCCGAATAGCTCTTAGAGAGTGAGGATATTGAACGTATGGATTGGCTGGCACGATCTCCGGATCTCAATCCCATCGAGCATGTATGGGATTTTCCAGGCAGACGCTTGGCAGCTCGTACCTTACCACTAGTAACGATTCGGGAGCTTTGATTGGCGCTGCAAGATGAATGGGCAGCAATGCCTCAACAACTCATTGACACCCTCATTCTCAGCATGGGCAGACGCTGTGAAACCTGCCTAGCAGTCAGGGGAGATCTAATCCCTTACTAAAGACCAGATGTTTCTTCTGGACACCCATCACAGGGATGTTTCGGCTTTCAGTCGCATTGCGCTCCATGCTACTTTTTCAATCAAGCTTCTTTTTATCCCTCTGATTTCTCTTTTAGTAAGTGTTGCTTACATTACACATGTCCTTACGTATTGGGGATCATACGGTATTAAATGTGTTGATTTGGAAAGCTTTTGTACAAAGTTATATTGAAAAAACCGTCTCGTCCTTAATTTTTGCACACCAGTGTAAGCTATTTAATTGAATGAGCAATTTGAAAAAGGTATTGAACCCCCCCCCCCAAAAAAAACAGTTTGGGCGAGCATATATATATATTTAAGCAATTTCACCACTTTTCTTATTTATTATTTTTCTTAACCAAACACTTCCGTGTGAGATTCTTAAAGTAATATTTATTTATATTTCTGTAACAATACATTGCAATTCCATAAACAAGAATTCGGTTTTACAAACAGAATCTCTTAAATACAATAGTTAATATTTTTAACGTACGTAATTGATATATACTTCAGAGAAGCAAATAAATTTTTGAGTATTTATTAATATTTATGTCTTAGTTGTAACATTACAGAAAAGATCGATTCAACTTCGACTTTGTTTAGTCTTCAAACACATATGTGCCAGAAAAGGAACATTAGTTTTAGTAATTACTTTTAAATGTAAATTTTTTTTTGAGATTTTTAATTTACAATATCTTTAATTATAACATTTTTGCATTACTTTTGGTGGTCAAATTTGGCGACTATATAGGTGCTTCTGGGAACTACTGGAGTAATCTATAACATCACTATCTGTGGCAAAAGCGGACTTTTCGAGAAAACGCTAGACGGTAAGAGGAAATCCAAATCGTTCTTGGTGTTCCCCTTCAGTTGAATTCAACTTTTTACGACCTATTTTTACTAACTATAACTTATGTATAAATAAATTTATTACAGCTTCACGAAAACTTTTTTATATAGAGAGAGATAATACGATGGTGCTTATATTTATGTGTTATCTGAGAGATAGAAGCAGAGTAAACCTCTGTAGTCTCACAACGTAGTGTGAAATACATTTTTTTAAGGAAAAGGTCATGCAGATGACCCCATTTTCTTTCGTTCTTGCTTTATTATACTTGGACCCCATTTCAAGTTAAATTTCTAAGCCATTTAGTCTTTTAATGCCCTTTTATCATATATTATGGATCAATAAACTTGTGAAATGTCCTCACCTCTCTCTTGGGCACCTAGATATGTAAGAGGCAGGGAAGAGATACTAGCCATAATCCAATAAATATATTTATTGATCACACAAAATAATGACACAAATTAAATTAATAACAGTAAGAGACTGTATCAGTACTAACCGCGAAATTAGAATAACGACGAAATACGCGAATGATTTGGATGCTATCAAACTCGATCCTTACTTTATATAGAATCTAATTTATTAACCGATTCAATCTACTATTAGTTTAACTGCAGTGATCAATCGTCACTTTTAAATCTTTCCCCTAATGAATAATTAATCACAATAATTCAATAATGATACCTGTCAGTAACAATCTCACCTGACTTCTGGTTTACATCCACTCCTATTCTCCTCTAGCTAAAAATCCTCAACTATATATAGTAAACTTAATTTACATATCACGATTTCTTCTTCAGATGAGTTGGTTCAGAATAACGTGAATTGATAACCCAAAGATTTCTCAAGAGAGTTAGAGGAAGGTACGCGAATAGATCCGTCACAAACTCATGTCATGTGAAATTGTATTCTTAAGTTTCCACTTTAAATAGTCAGTGACCCAAGGTTGTTTTGCATATTTTAGTGTTTGTGGTATGTTAGAGAGTTTCCTGTTATCTATGGTAAGTGTATAAAATGCGGAATAGACTGATAACGAATACTGCTTCCTTTCACTTTATCAATACCTGAGTATCATTCTTTTATAAATTATTGGGGCTAAGAGTTCTCGAATTCCTTAAAATATTAAATTTGTTATCCTATTAAAATATAAACATTTGAGTTTATGATGAAATGTTTGGATTTTTTCGTGATTTAAAAATTCGAATTTTTAATATAGGTAATTTCAAAAATAAGTTATTTCTCCGTAAAGAAAGATTTTAAATAACTGTGTTAGTTAAAATGTTATAAAATTAAATTTTAGTCATACGTATTGAATGAATAAAGCAAACTATTTATCAGATTAAAGCATGTTTTATTTTATAAAAAATTTTTACTGCTGATTTAAAAAAAAATCTTTTTACATTCTTTTAAACTTAAGACTTAAGTAATAATATTTTAAACACACAGTTTCATTGATAATATTTTTTTTAATCTTAATTTTGAAAGGAGTAATTTTAGTCCGTAATTAAATTAATTTATTTAAAAGTTTGAGCTAAAACATTTGAATCATTATTTAATGAGACGAAACATGGACTCATTTAAAATAAAAATCATTATTTAAAATACTGGGTGACAATAATGAAACTTGGACAGTCTTTAACAAAAACTATGCAGCGGAATTACATCAGAATTGGGTAATGGCAGAATGAAGTAATGAGAATTTTATCGAAGAGAAAAAAAACAATGAATTTCAGAAAATACCCTTTGGTGGCATATAATAGCTTTATTAAGAACATTTAAATAATCTACAAAAGTTTACAAAACATGCTCGATATACTGTCCACCATTATCTGCTACAATTGGAAGCGTAAAATCGCATGTTGCGCTGTTGAAAGCAGCATGAATTGGGGAATATTACGCATATGTCTATGCCTTTTTAAGGTCATAAAGAGATGTGATGGGATCACGGTAGACCACGCTCTTGAGGTATACTCACAGCCAAAAGTAGCAAGGATCTAGGAAGCCAAGCTGTAGGAAAATGCCAGCTGATGGTCCTGTCGTCACTGAAATGGTGGCGGAGCAATTGTTTCACACAATGGGAGATGTGTGGAGGAGCACCATCCTGCATAAAAACTGTGGTTGGATCACAACGTCTTACCTAGAATGAGTGAATATTAACGTCACACTGTTAGGCTACTTGAGGGCCTATGGTGACGGACCTCGTAATTTTGAACCATGGTCAAGTGACGAGAACGACACCTGAGCTAGCATCCCCTCTCCTAACTACTACACCACACAAACGGGAGGACGTTTGAGCTCTCGACAGATTTAACGAGCATTGGGTCCCTACACGGTGGGTCTTTAGAGGTACTGGGCTCGAACTCATGACGTGCCAGCCATGACCCGATACCTTGACCACTGGCTATCGCAACCCTATTGTCTTGCCTAAAGAGCCGAAAAAATGGATAGCTCTAACAAGGTGACGGTGCCTGTCACAGGCGCTATGCTTTTCGGGAAAAAAACCCGAACCCTCAATGAAGGTTGCAGTAAAGCCGCACCATGCCAAGAATGTAATGGGATTTGTAGGAGTAAATGCGGGTTTGCACAAGCCCAAATACTGTAAGTGTGCGTGTTAACCACATTTTCCAGATGAAAGTGAGCCTTGTCGGTAATTTTACCAGATGATCGGACTATCCAGATCATCTGGTAAGAGCACTAGCGATATTTTATAAGGATAGTACAGCGAATTCCGATCATATAGTATACCTTTCGAAGATTCTTATGAACCGTGGAACGAGATTGCTCAACAGATGCTGCAATACACCGAACACTTGTGCTGTTGATGGTTTGATATCTATCTTCCTCCACTTGCGTCGCTACATCATCCATTACCTGTGCTGCAACTCACTTTTGTCCCTTTCCTGGTTGAATCCTCGATATTCCCATTGCTTAATCATGTTTGGTAGTTCTTGACTACTGAGTGGACCTTTTCATAACCGCTTCAAAGACCAAAATTTCTGAAAAGCTTCGGTAGAAGAGTCTCCATTTTGGTAAAACAATTTCACCAGTAAAGCACGTTCCTCGAGAGTCAACGTCATCTTCTTTGACTAAAAACGAATATGTGACTGCTGTTCAGCTCTCGCATCTCGTATATCTCTCTGGTTGCTGCGTGCACACGTGATTACTATGGTTACGACATTTACAAATGCCAATAATTTACATTGCACAACGCCATCTAGTGGTGTTTATTGAAATTCATTGTTTTTTCTTCCCCTCGATAAAATTCCCATAACTTCATTATGCCATTACCCAATTTTCATGCAATTCTGTTGCATAGTTTGGTTCAAATTTCAATTATGGGCACTTGGTATATAACATGTTCCCATAACCTTTCCATAATTATAAGCATACCAAATGTTTTGTATTAACAAAATAATAAAAACAATTAGCAAAATAAATATTTTATTTATTTATTGCAGATTTATAGACAATATTAAAAGACTTTTACCATTTTTCTTTTTGATAATAAAGATATATAGGCAAAAAAAAAATTTAGCAAATTCACATTTATAAGGATAGTTCAATTTTTTATCTTATTTTATAGTTATTCTTTAAATCAATGTTTTGTGGTTATTCCTTTTATAGTAAGGACAATTAACCATTCTGTCTTGCATAATTTCAGCAAACTTTTTCAAATATTCCAGATCATTACCATTCCATGCTGTACAGATGCCATCTTAAAGCTCTTCAAATGAATTACACTGTCACCCAGTCTTCTACACTTTTCTAACAAGTTGAGCCTAAACAATTTTATCCTGCTTAAGTCTAAGGATCAACTAGCGACATCAGAATATTCTTTTATCAACCCTCTTTTTTGGCTGTTCTAAAAGTGTAAAAAGAGGCTTCATCTTGTAGAAAAATTAAACTATTATGCCCTAAAGATGAGCAAGATGCTAAGGGTTGAACATCTAAGAGATTCGTAGATGCTTTTAATTATTCATATTAGAAATGTGAGTTGTAAGTTCATTTTGCATTTGGCTAAAATTGCTCTCCAAAACTTTAAAGAATCACCTATAAAGCTTCGTTTCCTCTAAATACCTTCCATATTCATCGGCATAGTGTGAAAGCTTGAAAAGTGAGATGTCAGCTCATGTGTCTTCCTTACCATTTCATCGAGATCCATCGCCTACAGATTTACGTTGCTTTAGAATGCGACGTTAATAAAATAAATTATCAAAGAACTAAACTCAAGTCTTAAGTTTAACTCTTTAACTCAAATTCTAAAGAAAACTTTTAAAATTAAAGTTTTTTTTATTTCTTCCATGCTTATATTTGAATACAAATATGGACGGCAAATAGTTTAACACATATCCAGTTTTTGAACTAAAACAATTACTACAAGACTACGTAAAACATTAAAAATACTCAGTACCTCATTTTCTTTTACCGTAAAACAGAAAAAAATGTACTACAAACTACTACAAGAAAATAAATTTACTGCAAGATATTTTAAAAAAAATTCACCAACACTTACTCAATGTAACACAGAGCGTCAAAGAGATGATGCAGAATATAACGAATGTCTTCATCTTGGTTTCAAAATCCTTATTGAGTTGGCCCGTTATGAAGATGAAGAACTTTTATAAGAAAAAAATGAATACCATCAGCTGTCACGAAATCTACAAATCAAAGAATATCTCTAATAAGATCAGAGAAGGATTTGTGCGACCCTAAAATATAACGCGTTTTACGATGTATTCCAAACATTTGTTCAAATATACCATAAAAGATAAAGGATTTTTTATATAGAGACTTTCAATTAAGTATTTTTTAAGCAGAAATCATTAGTTGTTTTTTTAAGAAATCCATACGCGTAATTGCTTCTGGCTGAAGTGAGGAGTAAACATAGCTGGTATATTCATTTCACACAATTCATAATTATTTCAGTATTAGACTCAAAATTTATCCTTTTAAATCAGTTTCTAAAATTAAAATTGTTATCGGAAAAAGGTTACAAATGCTTCGGGAAAAGATTTGAACTTCAGATATTGTAAAAAAGAACACTTTGTAAAATGAGAAGCGATACAACAAGAGGTTATTCGAATATGATAAAGATAGGTAGATGTGATCTACAAGTACTGAAAGCGAAATGCTAACACAAGAATTGAATCCTTTTTTTAAAAAAATACAACAATACAGTTAAAAAATCAATAATATGTTGGCCCACCACTTGACTTGATACGTGGTATTGTCTCAAGGACGTAGATTTGCAGAGATAGCGATTATCCTTCTGCACACACACACGATTGCTTACCAGAACTGATCCGAAGGGCAAAATAGATCGGTTCGATCAAGAGGTGCTCGGAGACTTCTGCTCATCAGATCCCAAACGTACTGTATGGGGAGAAGTTTGGTGATAACGCATGCCACAGCAAAATATTGGAGAAACATGTAAACAAGCAGAAGAAAGTCACACCCTGTAAGTCTAGGAACTGTCTCTTCAAATGTAAGTTCTATTGTAGGTGTAAGAAAAGATAATACTAGGGGGTGTAGAAACACGCCCAAGTATTCCCGTGCTGTAAGAGTAGCGCAAATGACAACCAGAGGGAACCAGCTATCTCATGAAGTAGCATTACATACCATAGCTCCTGATTGTCTACCTGTGTGAAGCATAATAATTAGTTGAGCCATCCTGGATGTCTCATAAGCCATCTTCACTAGTAACTAAGGTAAAATTCAAAGCGGATCATCTCATCAAAAAAAAATTTCTTTCTTTCGTGGTACTTCGGCCAAGTGCATCCTGCACAACTGCAAATGGGTCTGGTAGGGGTGGAACGGTGAGGGGCAGTCAGTACAGTGATCTCTGTGACCTCAGCTCTCGTTCACTAAGTTGCCTATCGAATATCATTCACTGGTGTTCCAGTTACATGTCGGATGGCTGCTAAGAGTGTATCACTGAATATGAAAGCTGAGCTAACAATCACTCGATTCTCGCGTTTTCTGGTTATTTCCTACTTGAAGCTGCTCTATGTGTGATCATGATTCACCCATTCCTGCCAACGTTGTCAAATGGTAACAAAGCTCCAATCCAAACATCGGAAAACCATACGATTTGTTCCCCCTACTTTGATTAGTCTACTTGTATGCCCTCTCTTAAATAATGACTAACTTAAATAGTTCGTGAATTTTATTTGCAAAGAAAGATCATTGGTACAGTTCACGTGGATTGACGGAACACATTTGAGAGGAAGTTATGCTTTAGCATTGGAACGTACTCTGTTTTATTCATCGTCTCGAAGCTCCTTTCCAATGCGTTGGAGCTCCAGTTGATCAGTCATTGAACGCCAAAAATTAATGATTATTCCACGGCAAGGTATGTACACAAGCAATATTTTTTTCTTATTCGGATATCTCCACCTTGGTGTCCCACCGCTTTAGATGTTATAGAACGTTAACTTTGTGCACTAGGTAAGAAAACATTTTTAAGCAGTTCAAACACGGGGATGATGGCTATAGATTAGAGAATTACGTCTTGAAATGAACTTCTTTATAATATAAATACAGATATACTATTAAAAGTTAGATAGCTGAAAATACTTAATTGTAAAATATTATAAATTGTAAAATTAATATAAAAATATTTACTTAAATTGTAAATATTTTTTATTTACAGTCATTTAGGAATTGGAATGACCCGGTTGATAGAATTATTCTTTTGAAGTAGATTTTTCATATCATATATCGAGATTGTGATAAAAAAATATAGAGTGTATATAGTGTTTATATATATATGAAATGTGACCCAATTATTCAATAATTGAATAACAATAAAAACAAAATACATAAACTTGGAGCAATAAAATACTTAAATACGGTTTTAAATAAATGTTCAAGAATTACTTACATGGAGATTATGTGTTTAAGTAACAAATAATCTGTCTTTACGGCTGCAAAATACATACTTCACATAATAAACAATTAAAAATAATTATTATTTACTCATTTCTTGTTCCTAGATTCAATAAGGATAATTCATGACATTTTTATTTTATAGCTGTATTAAAAGTGCAACATTTATTGCTTAGATGACAATTTTTGAAAATTGATAAGAAAACAATATTTTATCCTATATTGTACTTAATCTGTTTAGATGCTGCTGGGGGAACAGCTATTTTGGAGACCATGCAAAAGGGGATGATATAGGATTTTACAAATATATATATATATATATATATATATATATCTGTAGAAAACATAGTATACAAAAGAAATCCAAAAAATTAGAAAACATTAGGAAAAATTAGTAATTAGTATTTGACAATGATACTGATAAAAATATATTAATAATAAAAATAAATTTAACTTCATTTAAAACAAATTTATGAATATAACAAGACAGTACAGGTCAAAGCAGAACGGCCACAGTAACATAACAGCAAATTTTTAGGACTACAAGTGTAGGGTTTAGCATTATTTCAAAACGCCAAATTTTATTTGCTTATATTGTTTGGGATGAAATAAAATCAGAAAAACAGAAATTTTAAAATTTGTTTTTAAAAATTAAAAATGTTTACTAAAAATATTAATACTCATAATATGAAGGTTGTAATCTAATGACTTAGAAAAGTGAATAAAAACTTTAAAAAGCTAAAATTAATTTGAAAAATTTTGTTGCAAATAGGAAAAACAGTACACTTACATACCAGTAAAAATCCATGAACAATGAAGAATGCAAAAAATTATTTAAAGAAAAAAGTGTTTATAAAAAACACATTTAGAATACTTACATGGAATTATACACAGAAAAAAAAAGTAATATAAAAATTTTTGAGAAAAGAGATGTGTAAAATCCAAACATTAAAGACTATCAAATTAAAAGAACATGTCTAAAAATGTCGTGTTGATTATCGTCTATTATAAAGTAAAAGAAAACAATAGAAACTAGGATGTAACTGAAGAGAAATAAATCAAATCAATAATATTAATTTGTACAAGAAAAAAACTTATATCAAAATAATAACATTGAACTAATTAAAAACGTATGCACAAAGAAAGTTATTAGGGTATTTATGTTCCAATTAATTTTTTGCTAATATTTTTATTAATTAAATAATTGCTACGATGTAATTAATTAAGAATAACATTCCTATAAATAGAACTAGGGATATTACTACTCCTACTTTAATTGAAGGTTTAATAGTTTAAAATTAAAACCCTACCCCTTTTTTACTAATAATATTACTGTTTAATTTACTATCCAAAATGTTTAAAAAGTCGCATCAATGTATTCCAATAGATAAATATATACATCACCGTAGGTAAAATTTTTTTGACAGAGGCTCTTTCTAAATGAACCCATAATTAAAAAAAAACTGAGTGGCCCAAAATCTCATCTAAATTAAGGAGGAAAAAAAACATAGGTTACGGCACTAAATGGTGCAAAGAAAAAAATTTCCCGACGTCTGGTCATGGCGCCAAATGATGCGAAGCTATTTTAAACTTATTTAATTTCTAAAACTTTGAACCCAGATTCCTAATTTCACATCGCATCATGACATTTAATTAAGTTAATTAATTCTAAAATTAAAACACTCATCTCACACTAAATCATACACTGATTGTATAGTTTTATAAAACATTATTAAATTTATTTTAAGCACAAGTATATGGAAATTTACTTCACTACAAGAAGATCAAAATTTAACTTAGCTTGAGAGAGGGAAAGTGCAAGGGATGGACATGGTTGATGCCCGGAGTCTCTGGAGTATTTTCGTGATTAACTGCAGCTCTGGAATCGGCTCTTTCTGCGTAAAATCGGGGTGCGTCCTGTTTTTATTTGGCGACATTTCACACCGAAATCCTAGGGTGGACTCTTTGTCTTGTCCAGTGTAATTTTCTCTGATTGGTCCAGAAGTCAGCGCAGTGTTACACCACCTCACAATTTATGGGTTTAGTGAACTTTCTTAACGCGAGAACCTTCTTGACGCACCCCACCCAAGGAATTTCACCACATCCGGTCCGGGGACTCGCAAACGAATTCCAAGCCGTCTCAGGGGTGGATTCAAAAATAGGACAATTCTGGCCTCCCATCAGTACATATATTCTACAATTTCTGCAAGCACCGTTGGCTCCCTGGTAATACACTTGCCTGCTGACAGACATGTCCCGGGTTCAAAACCCGGCATCGACCTAGTTTATCTGTTCTTTTAATTGTTATTGCTGTTCTTCTAGAACAGGGGTCGATAAAACCTTTTAGCTTTGGCGTGACAAACTAATCTACCAATATGATTCATTGTGCCACAAAGTAGAACATATTTGAAACATTTCGATTTCAGCGTTAATGTATGCATGGTTAGAAAGTAGAGGTCAATAATGCAGAGAGAGAAAGAGATTTACAGTTTTACTAAATATTCATTTTCCATCGTATAAAGATATTGCTTAATATAAAAATAAACAGCATAAAATAGATTTATTTCTTCAATAGAAACAAAAAATAATAGAAGCGTAGATATATTAAATACTTTTAAATATACTTTTAAATCAAGAAATAGAAACATAAAATAGAAATATTTCCCTCCATTATAGTTAAATAAAAGTTTTCATGCGAGCCTCTACTTTCATATTGCAAAATCAGGGGTATAATGTATGACTCTCTATTAGACACGATTGTCAACATTCAGTTAAACAACTTTTTTACGGATTCGAAATATTTTTAATTTAAAGGAAAAAATGTTTTATTTAGATATATAGAACCGCGAAAGAGAGGAAAGCAGAGTATATATGCAATTTGCTCTCTTTAAACAATTAAATCTGTCCAGCAATGACATTCCATAATTTACAAAATTGCTGTAAATATATCTTTGGAGTTATTCTTCAGAATTTTTCGCAATTCCGTAATTGTGAAGATGTTTGTTAATAATATGTATTATTATTAATTTATCAACTTCCATCCAATCAAAATTGACAAATTTGTTGAGTAGTGCAGAGTGCCTCTGATAATTGTATCACGTGCTATAGGTTGCCGACCCCTCTGTTCTAGAATATTCTTTCACTTTCCGGAGCAGTGTTCTGGATTATTCTATTCGATCGATACTTTTTTTTTTTTGTGGGGAATGATCCACACATACTAAGCTAAAGCATGCAATCAAGCTGACTATTATACTCGTTTAAACATACATACAATGAACAGAAATAAGAATAGTGGTTATTATTTTCAGTATGAGAAACTATTTACAACGAAGAAAGCGAATGGCAGCGCCACCTATATGCCATGAATGAATGGTGGCACCACACTTTGAATTTATGGTTGTTAAAAGATGAAAATGTCGTCTCACATACATAAGTTACATAAAAACGTATACTGATTGATACTGTATAGATACTGTGTTGTAGTTACAGAAATTGTTGGAAATTTTTTTGTGACTCCTAGCCAAAAATGTGCTAAGGTTTCATCTGGTCGCGGTGGTCGACGTAACGGACTCGTGATTTGTGTGTCACGTCGGATCTTCAATATCGTTGAAGATCCGACGTGTAAGGGAGAGCTCAAACGTCCCCCTGTTGGTGTAGTAGTTAGGAGAGGGGGAATGCTCAGGTGTCATCCTCGTCACTTGACCATGATTCAAAATTACGAGGTTCGTTGCCAAAACCCTCGAGTAGCTGAACAGTGGGACGTTTAAATTTTTCTTTGTTTATTTTTAAATGGATAACTACGTACATACATTTTAAAAATCACCTTATTTCATTTTACATTATATTACACTTTAAAGATAAAACATTTCTGTTACAGCAAAACTTTTGCAGAATTTCCTTTCAAAATTTTAATCTTATTTAAAATTTCTTCGAATAAAATGCATTCACACACACATTGTTTTGAATTTTTAAGTTTTTCAATCTAAAGCAAAAAATTGTAGAACTCGTTGCAAAATAACGCTTTTTAAAAATACTCATAATTATAATAACTTAATTAGTTTAGTAAAATGATAGTGAAGTGTTCAATTACCTGTTTGAAAGTAAAAGTACTTTTGAATGAAATTTACATCTGTACTGTCTTTATTGTTGTCTATCATAGGAGTGTCAAACTTAAAGACTAACATAGGCTAAACAAACAAGCTTTGATTTAAGATGGGCCGCAAGAAAAATCAATATTCATAGAAACGTTGGTATATTTCGAATAATACATTATAATAAACGTATATAAAATATTAAGAAAATGTAATGCATACGTCCCGGTACTTGACATCTCTTCTCTGCTACTATCTTTCCAAATTCGGGAGAATTTTTTTTAAAAAAATTATTATAAATATATTGTTTTGTGCCAATTTATTAGCCGGGCTGCAAAACTTTTCGTTGTGGGCTTCAAGTTTGACACTCCTGGTCTAGCCAGAGAATTTCTTTACCGTAAGGTAACACAGTACGGTTCAATTGACAAAAATCGTCAAAAAAATAAATCTAATTATTTTAGCCTAAATTATTTTTATATACCTTTGTATAACCTCACAAACTTTGAAAGCTCTAAATTAAAAAAGGTAGAATTATGATAGCTTTTACGTTCGTTTTTATTTACATCCCTGTGGCAAATCAAAACTTTAAACTTACTCATCTTAGATAAAATAACTAGTTTGCCCTCATTTAAAATCCTAAGGCTTTTTTTCTATTGTACCTAATTGGTACAATAGAAACCCTTGAATTTTTTTACCTATTGCTAATAGTACATGTGACAAAAGTTGGTATGCAATTTTAAGTTAAATCAATATTTATTTTTTAAAAAATAATCGAACTCCAAATTTATACATATTTTAATGAATTTTCAATAAGCATTCATAAAAAAGAGTATTGTACGAACACCAATCATGTTATCGCAAAACCCATACCAGCTTTTGTTATACATAGTTTGAAGTACTAGTAAATCAAATTTCATGCGTGTACGTAAATTTTAGTAGGAAAAAAAAGAGAGTAGAGAGCATTTTAAAATCACTTCATAAGTTTCAAATTTTCTTCTTGAAAAATTAAATGGCTAGCTCTTTATGAAATATTGAGCACAAAATCTGTTTTACATAATATACACACATAGGAGGCAACCAAAAGAATTATGAAAATCCATAAATTAGAAAAATTTGAGTACATTTCACGCGGCGCGGCGCGCGGGAGTGTAATGTCTCCATAATGAAAGAGCAAATCGATGGAAAATATAAATCGATAAGTTCCTGGTATTCCCGGGAATCAGAGTACTTCCAAGAAACGGAGTACGCAAGCACTTAGTTTCTAAATATAGGTTTTCGAATTGAAGGTTTCGTAAACAGATTCTTCGAATAAAATTTTTCATTTAACCTTAAATCAGTTTTACAGATTGGTTTTGAACTGTTTAAAAATTATCGTTTCAAATTACCATTGTCATAATAAATTTATATACTTGATTTCGCTACAAAAACAAATAGCTTTCGCATATTTTAAAATGCTTTTTAATATTTTTATTTTAATGTCCTTAAAAGTATAATACATATTGCATATATAATAAATATGCCATAAAGTAGCACTGTAATATTTTTCTGGAAATCAGTAATTTTACAATGCACATATGATAGCCAACATTACAAGTTAATTATGGAACAAGTGCATGTCTCAAATAATATACACTCATTTCTTGAACTTATTAAATGAAATGGTATCTAATTTACAACATACCATTTTTTTTTAATTTTATTATTTCCGACAAAATAATTTTTTTTTTGTTTTATTGAAAATTAATAGTATTTTTTTCAATTTAGTAGGAGCTTATCAAACACTCTTCACAAATTTGTTTTCTAAAAAAACTGTTTTAATTGAATTTACAGTGTAATGATTTACCTTATTTAAAGTTTTAAATTTTCCAAAAATCTATTCTAAAAGTTGTTTAATTAACTTTTTGTTTTTATATAATATTTACAAAGCATGGACATCTTTAAAATTAATAACAAAACAATGTATTAAAGGTAGAACTTTAATAAAAAGCGTTTAAATATTCATTTTCAAACTCAAAATTAAATTTAATAGTACTAGCACAAAAATAATATTCAGCTTTTTTTTATAAGCGTTAAGATACTTAGCTCAAGAATTTTATGAATTGTTGTGGGTAAGTATTTTGATTGCATGCATATCATACCTATTTACTTTAAACCTTCTCTCTCTATCGATGTAAATTATATAAAACATTTCCTTAATTATTTAAACGTTTTGAAATTAGTAACACTAATTTTTACCGACGTTTTATAAAATATTACTTAAATAATTTCATAAACACAAGTGTTTTATATTGTCACTGAAGAAATTTTAAAAAAAATAATTAAATGACTGTATGATAAAAAAAAGTTATTAAGTACGTTTTTGATAGTTACTTTCGAAATGAAAATGGTCAAAAAAATAATAATGATGAATTTCCATCATCAAGTTTGAATTCTATTAAATATATTTAAATAGAACTAAAAATTCGCAAACATAATATTCTTATTCTTTTCTGTTGTCAAAAAGATAATTTTTTTTTTGCATAAAATACATGTGAGGCTACTTTTAAAATGTTAATTTGCTTTTGTCTTTAAGCTAATTATTTTCTGAAAAATCAATCTTCATCAGTATTATAATGTCTAATAAATAATGAAGAACTATGTGATCAATTATTGCTACGTAAAGTAACTATGTAATCACAGTCTATACTATGTAATACTATGTGCTTACGGTCTACGGCAGTGCTTCTCAAACTTTCAATACTGGCGCCCCCCTTTTCGATCACAATTTTTTTGCGCTCCCCCTTCTACATTAATAATGTACTGAATGCAATAATAATGCACTTTGACACTAAAGCTACAATAGGCGATCTTAATTATAAACCATACAAATTAGTAACATAAGTATTAAATTTTGTATACTACTTTTAAGCAAAATAAATAAATAAATAAAATAATAGGATAATTATTATGTTATTTTTCCTTTCTCTAACTTTTAAATTGAACATATTGCAAAATGCGGTGGCTGCTTAGAATCTGCTAAATATAGAAAAAGAACTCAGAGGGTCAATTTCTAATCATAAGCATTCCTTATAAAAACTTTGCTTTCCAAGACAAGCTCATGGAAGTCATTAATACTTATAAAACTTGTTCTTAATTTAGTATTAATTAATTAGTTATAAAATATTCTGTGCAGCACTGATAAATTAAAAGTATACCGGCTGTGAAGTCCCCGCTCTTTGCACGAGTTCATTTATAAGAAAATAAAACATTATTGATATAATAGCTGAATTGTAAGGGAAGCAAAGCCAAGTGCTCGACAATGTTTACAAAAACGTAAAATGATTTTTTTTAAAATGGTTGCGCAAATTATAATTAGTTTTAAGCGAATTGTAATTTTAAGCCTCACAGAATTAGCATTTATAATTGTTGTTAAACAGTAGCACACACAGGAATTTTTCAAGGGGGGGGCCCGGGGTCGAAAGTTCACCAATCTTGTATCAGGTTCCTTTTGATTTTGCCGATTTTCGAGAACAAAACACAGTAAAAAACTAATTATTGAATAAATAATTAGCATTAATTAATAAAATTAATCATTAATAACAAATACTTAATTAAATTTTGTGTACTATAAACTTAGAATTATAATCAATCGGAAAAAAATCAAGGGCTTTGGGGGTCCGGACCCCTTGTGTGCGCCACTGATGTTAAATAATGATCAATAATATAAAAATATCGATGAAGAATAATTGTATTATTTTTAATATTTAAAGCGAAAAGACTTCAGCATGTTTTAACCCGGGAGCAGGCGCGCACTCGATACGGTCGGGGTTATTGAGTCATCCCAATCCTTTTTTTTTAAATTACTTTATTGTACACGATACAAATCATGATTCTAGTGAATAATTTAACTAAGAGAAAGTTTACTTACCTACTTTCAAGGACTTTTCAATTTTTCTTAGGTAATAAATAAACAGTTTTGCCAGTATTAACGATTTCGTAATCTGTGTGTCCCGCGCGACCACTTCCGGGTAAAAAGTATATTCATTATGATAATATGTATGTTACTGCTAAAAAAATTGTGTGAAACGTTTTTCGTTATGCTTTATATGTTGAGAATATTTATAAAAATATGTCTTGGCCAAGTAATCCTTCATGTGTGCTTATGTGTGTGTGTGTGTCCTCCGTGGTTTTCCAAATACCATAAAACTCTTTTGCATGGAAAAAAGCGCAACAGAGAACACATAAGAGAGGGGTCATAACTAACTGTACCAATAACTTAGAAGGTCAAACAGATTACAGCTATAATGTATTCAAAAGTAAGGGTTCAGTATTTCAAAAATAATGACACTGATGAATTTTTTATGTTCCTAAATTCTTTCGATTCTGGGTCTGGGATCTGTTTTTTCTCTGAAAGAGTAGTATGTTAGGTTAAAAAAAAGCGTAATAAAAAAATATCTCATCATGGAATTACAACAAATCAAATAAAAGTTTTTTTATTTGGTTATAGGATCAAAGATAGCTAATTAGGTGTCTGAAAGTATTTTGTTTTAATTCATTCCAGTAAACTAATTATTTTTTAAATCTTCTATTTTCGATATGCTCGCGCCCCACAGTTTGAGAAACACTGGTCTGTGGTAATCTGTGTGTTAACGTTGTTGATGTAAAAACGTAAAATACCTTCTCTCCCTCTCTCATTAAATTTTTCTCTTTACATACATAAAAAAAGGTTTTCGTGATGCTGTTATAAACTTATTTATACATAAGATATAGTTAGTAAAAATGGGTCGTAAAAAGTTGAATTGAACTAAAGAAGAGTACCAAGATCGAATTTTGCGAAAAAAAGAGCAAATGGTGAAAGTGTACGAAAGACAAAAATTTTAAAAGAAGAGTTAGTTGAAATCTTATATATATGTATCCTGAACAGTTAGAAAAATTCGAACCTGACAATGACTTAGAACTACATAATGCATGTAAATTGCAGTTTTAGAATTTGAGCAATTAGCACGAATAGTTGCATAATTTTTATAATGGGGGTTGGTCCACCATCAGCAGACAAGGAATACCCCTAGTATTTTTTAAAACAATTTTATCATTTCTATAAGTCAAATGGTGGTTTTATAAATATTCTATAGTCAAAAATTGGGAAATCAGTAGATTGATTATTAACGTAGCACTTCGAAATTACGCGAGGACAATTGATGACGAATCTCTTAAGTTCGAATATTGAGCTGCAGTCAAGTGAAGGTAATACATAAGATAATATCCCACTATCTAAACCTCCACACTACATCTGCATGAAGACTTTAAGCATCGATATCTGTAACGGCGTCAGCCCCTCTTCACAGTGGGTCTTTAATGGAACATAGACTCGAGTCTACGACTCGACTGAGACAGCGCCAACCACGAATGTTTTCGATTATCACCCCTCGGCTACCGTAGCCCCTATTTGAATGGCATATATTCCGCAGGATTTTATAATATGAATCAAATTCTTTGAGGGGTGAACAAAACTAATAAATAAATAAAGTGTACACGTTAGAAAAAATGCAATTTTATTTAATAGAATGGTTATTTGTTTACAAAGGTTTTCGGAATCATGAAAAGGTTAGAGACGCCCTTTCAGTCGTCAGCCTTGTTTCAGAAATTGCCCAATACGCATTATATACTGAAAAAAAATAGTTTAACAAACTTCCTGAAGCCGATAAGTTGTATTCTGTAGATCTATACGCATTTCAGTTCACCATTTAATTTACCCTGTGAAAAAAGAACCAAATAGTACTGATTGAAATCACAATAATAATATTTTTAAAAAAACTAAAATATATAGATGAAAAATATAAATAAATTACACAAAACTACCCTGCAGACTATTTACGTAAGAAAACACCATAGCTATAATACCATTTTGAAAACATTTAAATAATCGTAATAAAATGACTGTCAACAAGTTCGTAAGATGTACCAGAAAGACTCGCAAATTAGCATGAATATCATTTGTAGTAGATCTTAATGTTCGTTGTTTCCTGCGATCATTAACTTATTTGTAAATTTTATAACGTGTTAAGCCACCTTATCAGAAGACAGTTATAATCAAATTAAAACTAGATATATATTAGCTTATTATATCTGGTTAATTATAATTTCTTCCCTTAGTTTCTGCAATGAGACATTAAAAGGGATTGGAACCCTAATGCAGCAACTTTCATTATATATATATATATATATATATATATATATATATATATATATATATATATATATTTAATAATTCCCTCTAGTATCCTTTTTGTTAACTCTTTGTATTAATATTTAAACAAACTTTAATTCTTTAATTTAAAAATAACAGCGTAATCTTAATCGTAATCGACTAGTCCGAAATCCCTGTTCCGCCCATTCTATCCAATCAAAACTACTATTACATAATAACCACTGCTAGTATAAAAGCCAAAATCTTGTGTAATCGCGCTCTTCTCTTTTGTCTGCCTTCCTTCATCATGTAATTAGCCGGTTGCAGCGCGGTCTGTGTTAGCATTTGTCTCTGTGTCTGTGCCCTGATGTTTGCTTCTTTTTATGTGTAATGCCGTCCCTACTGGATCTGTATGTGTTTCCAGATGTGAATAAAAAAAGAATAATGATTTACAGAAGTGTCTTTTCGATATTACCGTACTCGACCACGCTATACGTAGCATAGAAAATCACACCACCGGCCACGCCCTATCTTTGGTTCGCTACAACAAAAACAACCACTCGCCACGTCTTACAATAGTTTTACCAATCTTTAAGAAATATTATAGAAATATTTCATATATATGTAAATGAAGTGGGAGTTGTGATTAATGTAGGAGTTGTAGGAGAGATGAGAAAGTGTTCAGAAATTGAGTGCCACTCGTCAATTTGATGTTTTGTTGAGATGCTCTTGGGCGAGTTTTTGATGATTTATGCAATATGTGTTGATGTTTTGAGGTATTTCATTTACAAATGTACTGGGTTCTTAGCTTGAGCTTTCAAATTTTAGAGATTGTTTTTCTTCTATGACACCATTTTAAAGATGGGTGTATCATCTTTGACGATTGATGGTTCAATTATATTATTCACTTAGCCGTTTTAGAATTCTAACATTTTTATGTTGTAATTACCTTTCAGAATGCAATGGCGAAAAGCTTAATATTTTAGGTATTTACTGTTTAAAATTTTAAATTTTTGAGAATTTCGATATATCTAGATTAGCTTACCAAGTTGCAATAGGGGCAAGGTTGGCGCCACCAAACTAGTTTAACCCTACATATCGGTCCTAAGTCCGAGGCTGCACTTGGATATTTTATAAACTTCTATCCTATAAATTTTTAATTTTGTTTGAAAACGTTGGTATTTTAATATTTTTTATATTCTCTCATTGATATTTTGAAATGGGATTTTGTATTCTGGGAATGATATAATTCCAAATATTTTGCTTAATTATAGAATTGCGATTGATTTGCATATATATATATATATATAGCATGAAAATTTTGAAAGAAATGCCCTCATTTAAAACTTGAGGAGTGTAATTATATAGTTAACTTATTTTTATTCTATTTTAATGTCATTCGAGAACAGCACGGTATATACCCGGAAGACATATAATTGTAAAATTTCAGTTAGATAAGATGACTGAGTTTTTATATCAAAGAATGCGCATGTGCAGACTTAAATAAGATACTCTGTTGAAACTTTCTAATTTTCCTGTCGGCTCTTAATTTAAAACATAAACTCAAACTATTTTTTCTATCCTTAACTTCCTGGAATGAGTAAGAGTTACTGGGTCTTTCCACAAGAAGTTTAATGAAATATTTCTGTTTGAAGTATACTGTTCGTAAAAAGTTTATTTATGGCTTCATCAGACAAATTTCTTTTTAATTCTTCAAATCTTATTGCAGATGTATTTTTCCGAAAAAGTTCAATTTTCTTTGGTTTTCCTTACAGTACTCATTTGCTCAAGAACTTGTTGCATCCATATGTTACACACACACAATGCATGTCGTGACAATAATTCATTTTCAGGGTGAAATTGACAAACTATTTCAAATTGTTTTGCATAATATCTTCTTGCACCGTACTATTTTAAGAAGCTGCATAAAATATTATTACATCTCTACTAACAGAAAGTAAGTTAGAGATCAATATATTCCTATAAAATAGTTGAAATGACTATTTAAACATTATGAGAACTGCCTGATATATAGGAAATCTGCAGATTAAGATATACAGTTTCTGGTTCTAAAAGGAGAACAACATGTTCTCTTTTACGGTATTTCTATAGTTGACCTTTTTCTCTATCCTTAACCTGAATTAAATTTTTTATTTATCTATATTTTTTTGCAAGCGTCAAAGTGTATGCCCTATTTTGATAAAGGGTGTTTCCCTTCATTTTTCTTTTTTCCTTTACATGTTATTAATGGGTTTTATTCTTCTTCTGAAAACTGAATAATACTAAAATCGATTAATTTAAAAGAATTATATCTGCTTGTCTTGTAAAGCTTTATTTGTTAAAATTGTTTTTTTATCTATTAAAAACACCTCTCGCGAATCTGTGTTACATTTGGAAGTTACATTCTCATATGCGTAGTTGAAGGGTAATTTTGACTTATAATTGCGTTTTTCGATTTGAATTACTAATGCCTTAGACCTTATTTCAATTTAGAGATTAAGAAGTTTATTACAGTCACTTTAAAGATTTTTCCTATGTTTTTCGAGTGAGTTATTTACATTGATTTATATTGTATTTCTAAATCAAAATAAAATTATATTTTTAATTTGTTTGTCTCAAATTTCCTAGTTCATCATTAGAATGTTTTTCTATTTAAAACAACTCTAGGGGCATATTAGATGAATATACTAGTAAATGGAATATAAATGGTTTGATATGAGAACTTCCTTCTGTAAAGGATCAGTGAATTATGTAAAAAAGCATTACTGTATAAAAGTAAGTGAAATGAGTTCGCGGAGGAAGATAAAACAAATGTACGTTTTGACGTTAGATTAAAAAATGTAGTTTATATTTAAATTATTAGTGTATCCAGAGAAAGCATTAGAAGTCTTGTGGTTCTAGTTCAAGGAATCAAGCCGAGAATATGTAATAAGTGATAAGTATCTTTTCTCATAAATATTTAGAATAGGTTAAAATTGACTCCCTCACCATTAGCTAATGCTAAAATTGATAGTACATGAAAAGATTAAAATTAAAAGCTTGCTGATTTTTGAAGATGGCTCCTGCCAACCCTCACATCAAAGTGAACAAAGGTTCATTACATAACTATTAGATAATTTTCTGCTTTAAACGTTAATTTTGAAAGAAAAACTATTATCATTCAAAATATTATTCTTTCTTTCCCTCTTTGCGCCAGGTCAGAATTTTGAAACGATTTTCAAATATAGACTTTTTTGTTTTAAATATCAAACCATCATATCATTAATTTCAAATTAGGGTTTAAAGATGATTTCTTAAAATTTTTTACAATTATCTTTCATTTTGACTTATTTATGTAAGGTATTTTAAAGCTGATAATTATAAGAATCTGTATAACAGGAGACATGTGAGTTCGATTAATTCAAGTTCTTGCTCTAGAAAAAAACTTCGCTTGGAATATTGGAGTTATTAAACAATAAAAATGGAAGCAGGACAGAAAATTCTCAAGTGAAGTGGTTTGCAAGTTAGGAAAGTGTGCTACTAGCTGTGTGGTGGTGACCTCATCACATGACCATGGTTCAGAATTACAAGATCCACTGCAAATATTTGTCGCAAGGCTCAAGAACAGTTTGAATCGAAATCAGCAAACCAGTATACAATAAATAATACGAAGATTAGGCTTAACATTTTTTAAAAGTAAACGGAGAATTATCATGGACTAGAAAAATGCGTGTAATTTGAATTAACGTTTATTTTAAATAACGTAGCAAAAATTATCGTATGGAATTATGTTAAACAGTAATTTGCTCATATATTTTTAAATTTAAAATATTTTACTGTTTTTAATCCACAATTTTAGCAGTTATTTTAACTTTCACTATTTTTAACTATTTTAGTTACTATTTTGTAAATAAGGGATTTTTCATCCAGTAATGTTCGGAAAATAAACAAAAACATCGCATGAATAGAACATAAATATATCCCTTTAGAGTTAATTTTTTAGAGTTACTTAGTGAATTAAAATTCACTAAGTAAGCTACTTATATCAATCCATTTCTTTTTTGTTATATTTAAAGCGAAAATAAATCTTTCATATCTGTCATCTCTATCTGCAGCTGAGCAAAAGTTTTCTTAGCAAACAGTGCACACAAGATAAGGAAAAAATTAAATAATGCCAGGCACGAAACAGACATTTTTACTTTTATATTTTACCTGAATCACGCTACATTAAGGTTAGACTGATCAAACAATAGCGTTCCTGCATCAGAATCGAGAATGCCACACGAAAAGGGATAAACCGCTTGAATCCGGTTTAAAACTTACTTCGCAGTTCTTGTTAGGCTATAATTAAAGATTGATCAAATATAAATGTTCGTATTCTTAAATTTGAACAGACAGCCCACGAAAAGTTTCAAGGCTTAATTCACATGCTGTACTAATAGACGTCATAACATACCTTGATACTATATTAAGAATCGAAGGAAAATCTTCAGAATTTAAAGAAATATTAATGAAAATATAAATTTCGCATGTAACATTGAAACAGTAACTTAATTAAAGTTGTTCCTTAGTGAACACAATTTTTGAAATTTTCAAGAAAATGTTTAAGGTATCCGACTACGTTCGGAACCGTGATTTTAAAAAAGCGCACAAATGGATAATTTTCATGATATTTAGTATCACTTAGATTAGAATACATGCATAAAATTGTTTTAAGAACATTTTAACAAAAAAAATATATTTAAATACAATATTTCGGCAAAAAATTAACTTAGAATAACTTTTTTTCAAAATGTTCTCCTTTTGTGAAAAATGATTCTATTATAATATAGTTAAGCCATAGTTGAGCCTCTGTATAGAGGCTCAACTATGGCTTTTGAAAAATTCACACTATCTTCAGAGTTACAACCATTTGAAATAATTATCGGCGTTTTTTTTCTTAAAATTGCTCCCTCTGTGGTCGTAAAACATGGATAAACCCACTTCTAAGTTATATATTTCAAAAATTCTAGTTGAGCCTCTGTACAGAGGACTGAGCTATATACAGGCAAAATATTATTACAATAAAAGCATTTTTCGCAAAAGGAAGTTATTTTGATTGTAGGTCATTCTATGTTCATTTTTTGTCAAAATATTGTACTTAAATTATTTTTTATTGTAATACTATTCTTAAAACAATTTTATATACATTTTCTAATCTAAGTGACACTAAATATCATAAATATTATCTGTTTATACGCTTTTACAAATCATGGTTCCAAACGTAGTCGGATACCTTAAGGTGGGATATGTTTAGTAATTTCGCCTAATTAATGTTATCCAGAAATGAAAGGAAGTAGTTATTTAGGAAATAAAAGAGAAACTTTTAAAGTAATGACAATTTGCTAATCATTTGGCATCGAACCCAATAAAATGGGATGAAATTCAGAAGAACTATTTTGACTGCCTCGAGGTAAAATTTTTCGATTTGAAATTTCTGAATATTTTGTTCCATTTTCCTGTCATTTCCCGAAATCCTAATTGCATTAAACTCCTTATTATCTGATAACATCAATTGAATAAAAAATATATCTAATCTTTATTGTAATGTAATACCAATAATATAATATGATTTATACAATTACTATAAATTTTTGAAAATTGGATTTATTACTAATGAAAGCACATGCAGAGAGAAATATGCATTTAAATTTCATACTTCATAATTATATATTTGTTCAAAATCCTTTAATCGGTAATATATTCTATACCACTCCTGACCCATCTTATGCTTGTAATACAATTTATTGAATTTTATTATTTGCTGAATATTCCGTGTTATTTTAATATTGTTTTGTAATAAATCCAAATATTCAGCAAAAATTGCGTAAATTACACGAATTTAAAATCTGCCTATTTATTTATTTATAAATAATTGATACAGTGGTTAGATATAATTTTAACATTATACGAAAGTATATGAAAAAGAATTATTTAAGCTCGCTTGTTGTTGTAAAGGACATATCTGAATCTTTTTCTATCAAGTAAAGATCTCTTAACCGTGGTGGGGATTTGACCTTCGACCGCTCACCTGCTTATTTTGAGCCACGGGAACAGAAGACGAAATCAACGTCCTATTTACATATTCATTCTACACCAGCCATACTCAACCTGCAGCTCACGGGCCACATGTGGCAAACCGAGCTTTTTTAAGTGGCCCGGTCATGGCCCATTGAGAAACTCACTTATTTAAGAATATTGTATTAAAAATTTGGTGGGAAATTCCTTGTCCAGAAATTAAATATATCAATTTTGCTTTTTGCTGTCGGTGCCATACTGGTATGAATTGATACTTTTTTTTACTTGAAACGGTTATAGTTAGTGATGACAAAGTGGAGTAGCCATAATTTTATATGTGTGGTATTAATTTTTAACTATCTTTGATATCTTGCAAGCGATAAATATTCGAAAAAAAAAGTATCGTTTCAAGATGGTTGGAAGGTTGACTATTTTGTAGTGAAAAACGAAAATTGGATGAGTAATTGTTCGATTTGTCACGAAAGTGCTGTATTTAATAAATCTCAATAAACAGGAATCATTCACTGTCCCTTTTCCTCGAAGATCTCTTTCAAGAAGGGATAAATAGACTTTCTTGAATAATCTTTACATTAGCAGCAAAGTGTTTTGTCAGTGGTAATATCACAGCAGTAACAAATACATCCTATGAAGTTGGTTGCATTATTGGTAATCATGTGAAACCATTTACTGTTGCAGAATTTGTGAAGGGGTGTTTCTTAAATGCTTCTAATTTAATGTTAGTGACAAAAATAAAAAAATATATAAAAAATAACAATTAAAAAAAACATGAGTTATAATATTTTGATCAATTTTCCACATTTTAAATTTCAAATGTTACCTTGGTCTTGATGTATTTCTACCCCTTCCCTACCCTATTCATCCTCAAATTGCGGCCCACGTGAAATAACTAACATATGTATGCGGCCCGTGTAAAATAGCTGATATGTGTGTGCGGCCCAGCAGAAAAAAATTTGAGTACCACTGTTCTACTCCATCATGAGGTTTTTGAGCCCCAACGAATTCAACGAACCCTTCTACTTGATATGTCTTTAATGTAATCAACATACATACATGCAATTAGAGTAAACAAAGGTTTTTATGGATACATGAATTAAATTTAAGGGGGGTTACAAAGTAAATTTACTTTTTGCTAATTAAAATTTTTCTTCTTATATCCTTATAATTGAGTTTCCTATTCGAAAAAAAAATAAAGATGTAAATTCAAAATGACACATGATATTTTTGCAAAGCAATATAAGGTACGAGATTGGAAATTACGAGATCATTTTCTGAAGACCCTACCACCTCTATATCATGCTACTTGAAAACAATAACTTGATTTACCTCCAAAGTTCCCAACCAAACTATTATTCCTTCAGTTAATAAAAAAAATTCCCTTGTTCATAAATTTCAATACCACGTCAGACTGATCACCTGAAAGAAAACTCTGCTCATGCACCTCAGGGTCCAAGGTCACGTATACTGAGATTGGCACAGTAGGCTTTGAACCTCATGGGCTGTTGCACCACAGAATTAAATTTAGTTAATATCTATACAAATTTGAAACTCGTCACTGTATGCGTAATTTGATTGCAAAAAACAAAAAAAACAAAACAAGTATTTTACTTGATGATAGGTAAAGCAGAAAAATCATTATTTATAAGGGTTAAGAAATCTTTTTATAGGAGTCTAATGAAATACATTTGTTTTTATCTATTGGAAAACTCTATATCAATCCCATTTCATTTCAAAACTTTTGTCACTGGATCATTTTTCTTATTTTCTCAATAAATATTACATATTTCAACAGATGTTTCTAAAATTGCTTTAAATGTGAAATTTTAACCAATTTCTTTAATAATTATATCTATTAATTACTTTATTACATTAGTAGCCTTATAAACGGATAATTTATAAATTGAAATTCATCGAACTCACATCTGGTTTTTTCTCTAGTCTGGTGTAGGAAATGTTAAATACATAAACGAGCTCCAAAACCTTTTTTTGCCTGATGCACACGATTTTTTTTCTTGCTGCGCTTGTATCGTAAAAATAAATATAAATAAAATGAAATAAAAATATAGAATGTGTTGCAAAATTCTTGATAACAATAGAAGAAATCTTAAAAATTTTGACAGATAAAATGGGGCAAAAATCAAAAAATAATATGTGTTTTATTATTATATAAGATATAAAATAATAACCTATTTTTGTATGCTTGCTGAAGCAAATATTAATTTAAAAGTAAATGATTAAATATATAAGAGATGTAAGAGTGCCTTAAGGATATACTATACCTGTCTATGTAGTTAAGGACAATCTTCTGGTTTAACACATCTCTTACGGCTTTCATCTACTGCTATGTATCCATCTTTGCAGGCACATGCGACGTATATTGCACCAGCGCAGTCTTCGGGTGGTTTGATGAAGTCGCATCTTTTATCGCAGTCCGCATATTGAGTGAAGGTTTGATTGCCTTGGCAGTCTACATCTGAAAAGGTGGAACAGTAATGTAATCCCGTCTGCTTTATACGGTGGTTCAAATTGCAAATATTATGCTTTACTAATAATAAGCCGCCCATTCGGTATAGTGGTTAGTGACGCTCATTGTGGTGCTGTAGGGACTGACTTCGAATCCCGGAGAAGGCATGAATTTTTGTAAATGTATTGTGCCTTCACGGCATGGGGGTACTCTAAATAGCCGTCGAGCCGCAAGTCCTCTCGTGAGGTTGGTGGAAGGTCAAGTGAGGTGGGAGGCCCTTGTCCTCCCCAGGATATTTTCCTTCAAAATTGGGGTGGAACCGAGCAAAATCACACTGACACCTGCATGGTGCTCAAAGCCAAGGCTAACGACAGGCGTAAAGATCTAGCCCTAAGTAGCGATGAATTTCGTGGACCTTGATCTGACGTTACTGGCGATCAGGTGGCATTTACATTCATAAGCCTATTTTATGTAGAAATGTACATATAGTATTATTTATAGAATATATATTTAAACGTTTATTAAAAAAATATGTTTAATTTATTTGCTGTAAGTTACTATTTGTTTTCATTGCGCATATCTAATATATATTATAAATGTGAAAGTTTGTGAGGATGTTTGTGGGTCTTCCACGCAAAAATAACTGAATGGGTTTTAATGAAACTTTACAGCAATATAGCTTATACATCAGAATAACACACAGGCTATAATTTATAAAAATTTGTAAAAAGTGTCCAAAATATAACGATATTTGTCAAGTAAGTAGGAAAGAATTCTGGCATCTGCAAGCAAATCTGGCTTGCGCTGCAAAAAAGCCCACCACAGCATATATCTATCTTTTGTTTGTGAAAAACTTTTTGTTTTTGGCTACGCAAAGCGATCGCTACTAAATAATTCCTGTTATCTCAGCATACTCCCTAATTTTTTTTAATTTCAGAATAAAACTAAGTTTTGAAGGGAGAGGTTGTTATAAATCTCTCTTTATTTTAATGTTTTTTTATGATTTTATTATGCACATTTGGTAGTAAGAAATTGATCTTTTTTCCAAATAAATGCTTTTATCAGTTCTGATACTTAAAGTAAATAAAGTTTCTCTTTCCCACTGCATCATTTGGACAAATTTTCAAAATTTGTTTGTGGTTAGTAGTTAATTATAACGCTATAATATTTTAATTGAATAGTCAGATATTGCGTTTATAAGTATAAAAATAATTATATAACTACTGTACTGTATTTTTTGGAGTGTGAGAGTGAGTGAATATTAACATCGCACTGTTCAGCTACACGAGGGCTTTTGGCAACGCATCACGTAATTTTGAACCATGGTCAAGTGACGTGGGCGACACCTGAGCAGGCACCCTCTTCTCATAACTACCACACCACACCAACTTAGAAGGAATATTCTACCAATACTTAGCAGAAATCCACTCTTCCAAGATATATGGCAGCACGGGTTCTATGATGAGTATTTTAGCGGGGAAGCCGAATAGTTTTGTAGCAGATATTGCGTTTTCAGCTGACGGCGTTTTCAGCGGATTGCAAAGATTATTATTTTTGTCCCGAAAAAATAGTTTATGTCAAAATTTAAGTGTTTTATGTTTTTGTATGTTAGCGAAGACCTTGGAAAATGATTTGACTATTTATTTTAAGTGAACGGTGTACATAATTAATTTTACAGTGGAATATCTTTAATTAATTTATTAGCTCTAACGGATTAAATTTTACAAAGTGGAGTATTTTGTTTATGTCTATCCCTTAATTTGTAAATGTAGTGATCCAAAAAAAATATTGTATGAAAAAAACTGCAGTAAATCATAATGCGGTGGGATAATGTATTAACGTGCATTTCTCCCCTACACGGCGGATCTTACAAAGCTCTAATAAAGCTCGAGCTACGAAAGTAGCTAGGCATTTGCCAACTTGACTCTACCGTTAACATTTTGCTATGTTTTTCATTGAATCGCCATTATAATTTAAGAAACGGCGTTGCTTGCGAATATTACAATTTTAAAATAAAATAAATACAACAGAAAGTAATATTAATGTATTACACTTTCAGATATAAATTATTTACACTACTTTAAGCGTTCATTACGCAAAACTTTTAACAATGTGTTACTTTTGCTGAGCAGAGATCAGCTTAGAGAGGTATTTTGAAAAATTGACCCTCAAGAGTGTTACGAGGAATTATAAATAAAAAAATCATTTTTATCAGCTATTAGATCTACATACTTAAAATTTAACAAAAGTGTTTTTTCTTTTTTTTTTTTTTTTTTTTTTTTTGTTTAGCTGACATATGCAAAAAGCTTTTTTTTAAATTTGCAATTCATATAAAATTAACTAATTAAAAACTTCTTTTTCGTTCAATCTGTGTTGTTTAATTTTTCAGTTCATCCGTGCGAAGAACGGGTATACCAGCTAGTGAATAATAAATACATAAAAAAATGTTTCAAATATTTTTTGATAATTATAATATTGAACCCTAAAATAACGTCAAAGTTTGGTAGATTGGTCTGTTTTCAAATGAAATATTTGTTTCAAATTAAGGTCATTCTAGAATAACAAAAAGATTCATTGACAACTAAACGTTTTTAATTTTGAAGCATGTTTTCATTAAGAAGACCTCACCGTGATTTTTATTGCATGGTTTTAATTTCCATACCATACGTAGTTCCATTTCCATACCATAGTACGGAAAAAGTTTTGAGATCATATTTTTTGGGCTATTGGATGTGTTGAAAACTTGAGTGTAAAAAAGCTATTGCCTCTTATAAAGAAGGAAACAACACTAATAGTCATATTCGTTCACAATATTATAGATAGCTCAGATTTTTACACAGCTGTAGCAATGAAAGCAGTTGATCGTGAAATATTACAGGAAGAGATTTTTGACATTTTTTTACAAGAAGGTAAAAGAGCAAAGATGAAATGAAGCGAAAGAAATGCATACTCAGTAAAATAATGGCGGATATTAACCCCCCTTCCCTATGCAAAATCAGGGTTTGGGCCTCAAGCCTGATATTACAAACGATTGCAAAACAACATAAAACAGGCTCTTTAAATAGCCCCCTAGAACCCTAGTTAACCGCTCGATGCAGAGATTGCGGGGGTGTACGTTACACCACCGTGTGTAGTACTAGAGGACAATTTAATGAAAATAACCAGTAGTCTAAGCTATAATGTTATTATGCACTAAATACAGAAGGTCGTTCGCTCTTTATGGAAACGATTTTGTAATTTACTTTCTCGTTAACATTTTGAGATAAAACGTCGGCAACTTTGTAGTAATCGTCTGCCAAATGATTTCTTTTGATGGAAATGTAAAACAAAAGATTTATTTTGAAAATTATTCCTAAAACTGATAAATGGCTCGAAGGTTAAGTAACTGCGCTTTCCGAGGAAATATATTCGTATCAACTATTTATAAAGCGGTTTTAAAAATCTCGATCATTTCATTTCGAAAAAGGTATTTTTTAATATATTAAATTTGAAAGGAATAAAACGTCTAGCTGAATATAAAAATGAAAACATGACCACGAAACCTCATCCTGAGACTGTTCGAACGCAGACTACAATCAAGAAAGTCATTACACTGATCCTAAAAGAAATTCCCTCGACTCAAAGATGCATTGCATCGAAACTAGGAATGTCTTCCGGAACTGTAAGTAAAATCATTCATTAAGATTTAAAGTTAGAAAGATGTTTAAACCTTTAGTTCACCAGCTTTTGCCAAAGCATACTGCTGAAGGACAAACAAATTGTAGAAAACTATGTAAAAAACACCTAGCTGCTGAAAAATAGAAATTTGTGGTAACATTCGATGAGCTATGGGCATATAAAGGGTGTTTTTTTAGAGGTATAGAACTTTAAATTGCAATAAAACAACGATGTATTATTCGATTGACATGAATTTTTTTTATTCGAAAGATAATCTTGTGGCATTATATTTTAAATATGATTTCAGGCATAGGACTGCCACGGATGGCTCGGATGTAGTCCAATCTGGACGTCCAATTTTCGATGACTTTTTCCAACATTTGTGGCCGTATATCGGCAATAACACGGCGAATGTTGTCTTCCAAATGGTCAAGCGTTTGTGCCTTATCCGCATAGACCAATGACTTTACACAGCCCCACAGAAAATAGTCTAGCGGTGTTAAATCACAAGATCTTGGAGGCCAATTCACAGGTCCAAAACGTGAAATTAGGCGGTCACCAAACGTGTCTTTCAATAAATCAATTTTGCACGAGCTGTGGGACATGTTGCGCCGTCTTGTTGGAACCACAGCTCCTGGACATCATGATTGTTCAATTCAGGAATGAAAAAGTTAGTAATCATGGCTCTATACCGATCACCATTGACTGTAACGTTGTGGCCTTCATCGTTTTTGAATAAGTACAGACCAATGATTCCACCAGCCCATAAAGCGCACCAAATAGTCAGTTTTACTGGATGTAACGGTGTTTCGACATACACTTGTGGATTCGCTTCACTCCAAATGCGGCAGTTTTGTTTGTTGACGCAGCCATTCAACCAGAAGTGCGCTTCATCGCTAAACAAAATTCGCTTATGAAAATCGGGAACAACGGCAATCTCGTTTTGGGCCCATTCGACGAATCTACGCCTTGCTTGATCATATTTAAAATGTAATGCCACAAGATTATCTTTCGAATAAAAAAATTCATGTCAATCGAATAATACATCGTTGTTTTATTGCAATTTAAAGTTCTATACCTTTAAAAAAACACCCTATATAAGTGACTGTAGTAAAAGATCAATCTTCTATTGCTTAACTGACCGTAGGGAATGGTTTACTCAGTGTACAGAAAAGTTCCCAAAGGGTTTCATGATAGTTGTAAAATATTGTTGCAACTACAGCTTAAAAATCAAAAATGTCTCAAGGAAAGCCACAATTAATTCACTCTACTATCAGCAGAACATTTTAAAACCAATTTTCGACGAAGAAATTCTAGCCTTACATGAAAGGAGCATTCATAAAGTTAAGCTTCATATGGACAAACCCACTAGTCCCACGTCTAATTCAACTGCCGCTTATTTTGTAAGGAAGGAATTAAAAACAGGAATAAAGTGTATAACATTTGATGAAATACACGTAAATCACCTAATGCTTTTACAGTGGACTTATGGGTTTTCGATTTATTAAAACGAGTCAAAGGAAAACGGCACCCAAGAATACTGAGCGTACTTTCGAAAACGGTTCAAGAGGAATGGAGAAAAAATGGTTAGACAGTACTAAGAAAAAAAAGTTTATTTTCATTGAAAATTCGAGATAGAGCAGTCAATAATCATGGCAATCAGGTAGAAGTAAATCGCCACAAAAAGTGTGTAGCATCTATAGATAAGAATTGACTATCAAACTCGTTTCCATAAAGTGCGAATGACAATCAATCTGTACAATGTGTTGAAAAAATCTTATTAAAATTCATTTTTCTCAAACTGTGTTTTTTACCCTTTAAGGAACATTTTTTCACAAGCTACTGCAGAAATAACAGCTTTTCGCTCTGCATAATTAATTATGACACCTTATTTATACCAATCAATATATGTTTCAAAGCAATTATTAATACTTATAGCATTAAATATTATGAAAGTTGAGTCTGGAACTCTGAAAATGAATGAATATTAACTTCGCAATACACACACACACATTCGGCTACTCAAGGGGTTTGGGCCACAGACCTCGTAATTTTGAATTATGGTCAAGTGACGAAGAGGACACTTGAGCTGGCACCCCCCACCTTTCCTAACTTCCACACCACACCTACGGGAGGATGTTTGAGCCTATACACATTTAAGGTATCCGACTACGTTCGGAACTGTGATCTTGCAAAAGCGTATAAAAGGATAATATTTAAGATATTTAGTGTCACTTAGATTAGAAAATGTATATAAAATTGTTTTAAGAATGTTATTACAATAAAAAATTATTTAAGTAAAATATTTTGATAAAAAATTAACATAGAGAGAATGACCAATTTTCAAAACATTCTCCTTTTATGAAAAATTCTTCTATTATAATAATATTTTGCTTGAGTATAGCTCAGACCTCTGTACAAAGAGTCAACTAGAATTTTTGTAACATATGACTCAGAAGTGGATTTATCCATATTTTACTACAACAGAGGGAAGAAATTTAAAAAAAAAAAAAAACGCCGATAGTTATTTCAATTGGTGATAACTCTGAAAATAACGTGAATTTTTCATAACTCCTTGTTAAGACTCTCTGGAGAAGGCTTTACTTTATCTAAGCAAAATATTATTATTATAGAAGCATTTTTTATAAAAAGAACGTTTTGAAAAAAGGTTATTCTAAATTAATTTTTTGCCAAAATATTGTATTTAAATCATTTTTTTGTCATAATGTCCTTAAAACAATTTTATACACGTATTCTAATCTAAGTGACACTAAATATCATGAAAATTATCCATTTATGCGCTTTTTTAAAATCACGGTTCCGAACGTAGTTGGAAACCTTAACGTGCATCTCTCCTTAATACGACGAGTCTTCAGCGGGACTAGGCTCGAACTCATGAAACTCCGGCCATGAGACCGTTACTTTAACCACTAGTTTAAACTTTTTTCTATGATCATATTTTTGTACTTCTACAGCTATCGCTTCCCTACCTGGCATATAACGCATGCCCAAAAATTTGGATCATTCTTTTTATGGTAAAAGGGCACATTACACTCCGGATTTTACGGTAGTTTAAAATATGGATACAATTACAAAAAAAAAAGAATTGTAATATGTTAATATTTCTATATGTGTAAAATTAAAAGATGATTTAGATAATGAAACCAAAAAATCCGAAATCCCACACAATTCTCATTAACACTTCTAGAACTTTTGAATGCCGTAACTAATCAAAGGAAATAGTTAAATTTTAAGCGACCATATAATAGCTTACATACTTTAATTATTGTTCTACTTTTGATATGGTGTTATAAAAACGTTAAAAATGTCTATCAAATATTATCCTAAATACATCATAAACCGGTGTTTTCTACCTTATTTTTTTCCTAAACATAGCAAACAATAACGTCGTATCCCACAAAAGATAAATCTATTGAAATATTCTAAAAGTGTGTAGTTTTATCAGAATCCAGTAAGTATTAATGGTTTCACATTTAAAAGTACTCTTTGAATTTACTTACTTTGTCCATGCGCCTTTTCGAAACTCCTATAAAAGGAATAATCAATCGAATCAGGATTCTTATACTGAACTTTCGAAACGGCTAAATTAATCACTAAGAACAAAGCTAAGATAAAGAAAACCGTTTTCATGATTATTCTTTCGTATTGAAGAGGATAGTGGAAAAACGAATCTTAGTAATCAGAGTAACATGAGAGTGAAAATTCCTGAAACTTATACGTCAAACTAAACAATAAAACGAACAATAAATTTTGACAGCATTGTTACATAAAATTCGCGTTATTAGTTAAATCCTCGTTAACTGGAAATTGAATCTATAAAATTGCTCCTTGTGGTTTCCTACTGTTTACGTAATACGATAAAAAATTATTTTTGCCATAAATATAGGACAAACATGTTTTATAACACTCAGTAAATTATTTATTTTGTATATTATTTTTTATTTATTTTAATATAAAATTTTTATAAGGGCACTTAAACAGTTCAATAATAACTTTTGACAACATTTTTTTTACAAAAAAATTTAGCTTATTTATATTTTAACTGTTATTAAATATGCCATGATGTGTTTAAATGATATTGTTATTCATTAATATATTTTTACCTGTGCACTATATAAAAGATTTTTTCATATTCAGTAATATTCTTAGTAAATATTTCAGCAAACTATTATTATCATTTTTCAATTTTTCAATATTATTTAAGAACTCATTATTTTGCTACATATTATTTTCAAGATTTATTTTAATCCGGTATTTCATGTTTTAAATTTTTTAAAGACGAATAATATTATTCTTACACAATTTTTTTGAGCCTAGAATAATTAAATCCTCAATATGACTTTTGTCATTGAAGATTGATATTTTAAAAATACTATCTAATTTATTTTTACTTATGTGCATTATACTGTCAAACAATTGTAAACCAAAAGACAACGCCGATTCAAAAATGTTAGTTCTCAAATTGTCATGGTTATTATTACAATGTTCAAACGTGCACGGGAATGCGTTTTAAATTACGCGTCATCTTGCGACATTTTTAGATTTGAAATTGGTCGACGATATATTACGAGGTACCTTTATTTCCTACTACATTCTCCCCTTTTGCAATGCAAGTTTTAAAAAAGAATTTTTTAAAGAATCATTTTTTGCAGTTGTATGCTGAAATCTGCATTAGAGAAAAAAAAATAATATGGAGCTTTGTTATTTTTCTCAATTTTATCTGTACATATTTTCTCCCTGAATAGAAAATTCTCTTCAGTACGTATTTCAACTAAAACATTAAATTTTAGAATCTGTAAAAATATAATTGATTTTCGAATAGAAAAAATTTAACTCAGCTGTTTGTCTGGTATTTCATAATACAATAAAATACAATGCTGTAAAAATGCAATTATGCTAACAAATTAAAAACTATTTTTATACAAAATTTTGAAATAATCCAATTTAAACAGGCCTTTTGTGAAATACATACATTTATCAAATGACGATTTTTTTATTGAAAACAATTATTTTGCACCAAAAGTATCACACGGGGCTTACATTAAACACACATTGGGAAATAAACAATTAAATTTACTGTGAAGAAGGATTACAAACATTTACAACAAATTTAAGCTATTGAAAGCATTGGAAAGAAATTGGTGTTTCAATTAATGTTGAGACTCTTGAACGCCATCTTATGATCTTTCTCTCTTAAAATGGAACACAGAAGGATTCTGTGACGATTTAATCAATAAAAAAAGTCTCATTGAATGACTTACAAAAGAGATTGCTTTTAGGTAAATATTTATAAAAATGTTGTTGATGGACCACAAAATACTCTGGCAGATTATAGTTTTGAAAAGTCTCTTATAGTAATACTATCCGTTGCTTTTCATACCATTTAATCGTTAAATAATTTATAACAAAAAATACAATGCTGCCTTAAATTCATGTCAAATGGATTTATTTTACATGAAAAAACCATAAACAATTTATGAAGTTGCTTATTCAGTTGTATATAAGATGTAACAAATTCAAGTATTTTCACAAGATTAAAACAAATATGGAAGTACTTTTTCAAACAGCCTTACCCTTGTATTTTATTTTAACATTTATTTTAAAAATACGACTTTTTATGTAATCACACACATCCCTGAAAAATCAATTTATCTCTTATCTATTCAAATACGTTGGAATATCGTTTTTTAATTATTATAAAATAAATAACCCAGATCTCTCTCAATAAAAGGATTTATTTTGTATATTAACTGATCTTTATGGGCACTAAGAAATAACAGTGATATTTTGAAAACTTACATAATTTGTATATTAACTGATTTTTATGTGCATAATATTGGAAATTATAGCTATTAATGTTGATTTGTTTGGCTTCAGGAAGCTGTAGATTGAAGAAACCCACATTATAAGAAATGTAGAGGATCACAGTGATTTAATTCCTTTATTTAAGGAGATGGTGGACCTTCACAATGTCAGATTTCGGTCAAAATTACGATTTTGATTTTGTATACTAATACTATTCCTTATATTTCCTAGAATAATTATGTCAAAGACTTTTGTCATTTTGATTAATAATTACTGAATTATTTTTTATTTTAATCAAATAAATGTTTAAAATGCACTTTTCTTAGTTCTCAAATTTTCCCTTTTCATTGTTACGTAAAATGCTCCCTGCGTTTTAAATTACGTCATATCTCTTTGAAATGGTCTCAACTTATAAAAGAGGATACAATTCACAAATTTGTGCATTAGTTTTCTAAAAAATTTTAACGAATCATATTTTTGTGCTGTTCTGAATACCTTGAATGTGTGATAATTGGCGAAATATTTCATATAGTATAGAAAATTTATTTGTTTTCATCAAATTTTATTCTGAATTTAAAATCCATGCACAGATATATTTTGTTGTAGTTCATAAATATACAAAACGAAAATTATGTACTTATCTTAAAAACTAATGCTCAAGGAGCATTTTTAAAAATAGTTTTAAAAAACTTAATTAAAAAAAATAAGTTGATAATATATAGTTATTTTGAAAAAATACACACACATTTAAATTGTGAAATATAACAATCATTTACTGTATTGATTCCATTTTCAGCTAATTAAGCTAACAATTTAAGAAATTAGTTTTAATTATCCACCATCCTCTTAAAATGTTACAGTGCCCTGCAAATCTACGATGAAAATACCACTGTGCATAGAAATGATAGCCCATCATATGACAATGTTGTGAGGAGAAAAGGAATTTTTTCAAACTTAAAAAACTCTACGATCTAAGAAATGGAAAACCATCATTAACGGTCAATGCTGCCACAATGTAGTGGACGTTATTTTATTAGACTGAAGAACAACCATCCAAATAACCATGAATGACATTGATCTCAAAGCAGTGAGGGAAAAACTATTCACGAAGAATAGAACATATGGAAAGATTCAACACTCTAGGTTTCACGATTAACTTTTTTTTAAAAGCAAACATGGCACAACCCTTAACAAGGAAATGTTGAATCTTTTGGAGTAGACAAAAAGGATTTTTGGTCACCTGGGAACTATGGATGAAATCCTTGGATCTTCAAATCTAATCCAGAGACCAAAAATGTGGGCAAAGGATAAAAGCGCATCAACTGTTTCTCTAAAGAAGGCGAAGATGCCGGGTTCTATATACAGTGTTAAAAACTCTTAATAAAAACAAATTTGAGTTTTCATCTCGATTATTTTTATTAGTTATTCAAACTTTACGATACTCCCTCTTACTTCACTAAAATCCTTAAAGGTTCCAAAGTCATCACTGGAATTTAAAAAGTTACTGTTTTGCTTTTAATGAAAGTAGAAGCGATTTAATCAAATTCTATAAAACTTCCCTCTATTTATAAAAGCAAATGTTTATTTAAGGCTGTTTTTGCCAAATGTGCGAGAGTTTGAACTAAACGCAAAGCACATTACCGGACAGAAAAATGCCTTTATTTTCATGAAAATTTGTAACATTGCAACTTATACATTTGTTAACAATATGGCGTTCTTAAATTTTCAAAATATTCACAAATAATTTAATTTCCTTTTAACATGTAAAGGGATAGCTCATTTAGAATTATGGTATAGGAGAAAAATTGCGAAACAAATTTTATAAAAGAAAAAAATGCGTCAACTCGGATAAGAATGAGCAGCATGATAAATAAGATATTTTCTACAGGAATAGAATATTGTTTGAGTACTTTTATATCTGAAAAAATATTCCACACACACAGATTCGGGTCCTATTCATTATATTAACCGGAGACAGCCTTATGTAATGAAAACTTATATTAGCTTAAAATGAAGATAATTCATGTTTTATTTAATGATGAATATAACATTAGAGATTGTTCTTTAGAGTGGAGATACAACGTTTTTTGCTGTTGTGGTGTGTATGACGCTTTGGTCTTCTTAATCAAGAACTCAATGTAAGATGAGCTCACGCATGCAGCATTTTAAATCGATAAACGAAAGTGCCCATTTGCTCTGAAAAAAACATGGGCTACTGTTCTCTCCATAGCTAAGTCCCGATTTACTCTGGAGAGTGATCCTGAGAGAAAAAATGAATAAACACCACATACTACCAATCTAACATTATTTAAAGATTCAGTCATAGAGAAGTTGGAATAATAATTGCTCTGGAATCTTTCTGGGTGGTTACATTGTCCTCCCTGGACGAACTCTTCCTGTTGTGAAATATTGAGATGGGATCTTTGCATCTTAGCTAGTATTATTGAAGATGAATTCATTCTAATTCATGATAATGCTTGACTACAACGAGCAAGGTTTATTGATAAATCTCTTCAGGATCAATGTTCATGAAGTGATCTTCAGGCTTTAATGTAATAAATTTTAGAGCTACTTTGGCTTCGCACGAGGTCATTAAATGAGGGTTATTCTATATATGAAGAAAAATTGTTTCCATTCCAACTTAGTACATGGAATGGAAACTCGATACTGCGACATTACAATAAATTACATATTCCCTGAACTTATTTATTTAGGTATTTTTTAAAAATAGAAAAATCAGTGGTTTATATTTATATAAAATACAGTAATTTGGGAGGGGATGTAGCTAATTATGTGTAACCCGTGCTCAATCTTATAATGTTAGAATTAAGAAAAATCAGTGAATAACTGTTTTTGTAGCACAATTATTTCTCAAATTCCATGTTTTTTTTTTATTTAAATACAAATTGAAAACAATATAAAAATTAAAACACAAGATGTTGATTGTATACAGCCTTTGGAGAATATATACAGAAAATTCGATAGATTATAAAAGTACTTATTTAAGAAAGTAATATACATTTATCAATTATAGTTTACAGTTACAAATTCCTAGTTTCAAATAATTCAGAAAAAATCAAAAAATACAATAAAGTCACTAAATATTGAAATACTGTTTAGAACAAAAATACGCAATTAATTTATTTCTTAATGTATTGTTTAAATTGTTATTTCTTTAGATTAACAGGTTGATTTTTTTATAAATATGGAACAAATTTTCACAGTTCTCTACATTTGAATACCTTACATCTTAAAACCTAGATGGAGATACTGTAGCTTAAGAAAATAATGTATTCTTCCAAATACTTTCTACTACATTGTTTTATAGTATGGAAAATAATAATAATATTGAAAACTCTACTCATATAATTTAATTTTACATCATATTTTCCAATTTTAAATATTTTGGTTAAAATCAATTTTATAGTTTTGATGTTTTTACCAATCGGTCTTTATTTTTCATGTTTTGAGTTTGTATTTGATCACTGAATGTGGCAAATAATTGTTTTATTTCTCTTTGATTCGAGATGGATCTGTCCTTTTGAATCCTTCTTTTTTTAGATATTTCATTTATTATGGTAATTAAGTTTCAAAACGCTAATAAAAGAACCACTCATCAGAATGACGTCAAATTTGAACGGAATATTATTGAAGAAGAGGGAAAGCGTATGACAAAGAAACAAAGTAATTCTAAATTTTAACAACAGATGGCGCTTCAGCATCATACTTTCAAAGTGATCTATTAGAAATGACAGTGAATCGTAAAACAACAGATTTTAGGTGTAAGTTACACGTTAAACCAAGCTTGCTGTTCAGTGTGCATGACTGTTCAGGTGTGATACTGTTAGTTACGTAAGCCCTTCCTCCACGGCAATGTCATCACATTGGATAGAAAACCGGTTTTTAATCGTCCCGAGGCCAAAACCCGCCCTTTTTACCTTTCGTGAGACTGGCACCAAATATGTTCAATACGCTGTCCACCGTTGTCTGCAACAAGTTTAAATCGAGAAACAGAGAGCATGTTCCAAAACTGTTCGAAGTGTCACCGGGGTTACGCTTAGAATGTATTGTGCAATGCGTGACTTCAATTCAGCTAAGGTGATAGGGGTGGCCAGACTGTAGGGAAATAGTGGCTGATAACTCTAGCACTTCCAAAATGCCCCTTCAGCAGCTGCTTCATTGGATTTGCAATGCGCGGAGAAACATTAACTTGCATAAAAATGATCTCATCCACACAACCACGCGGTTGAATATCTGAAATCACGTGGTTGCGCAAAGGCCCTCATAGCACTGACCAATGACGGTAATGGTAACAAAACCAAAAGCATCCGTCTCCTCGAAAAAGTATGGCCCTATGATAAATGATGCCGTAAACACGCGTCACACAGTGACCTTTGCAGGATGACGTAGTACTGACTGAGTTGCGAGTGCATTCTATGTTGCCCATATTCGGCAATTCTGTGTATTGACGTATCCTATCAGATGGAAATGGGCTTCGTCTGACCACAAAACTTTCCACTGTCACTCTTACATTTCCATGCGAGCAAGGAATTCTAAAGCAAAAGTCTGTTTTGCAGGAAGGTCAAAAGAAAGCACTCCCGCACATGGCTAATTTTGTACGGATAGCAAAGCAGGATGTTTCGTAGAATTTTATGCTTCGTGCTCCCAGACCTCTCCAGTGTTCGGGCAATTCTCCGAGCACTGCATGGTTGCAAACCACCGCTCAACTCCTCCTGCACTGCTTTGACCACTTCTTCAACTACCATCTAATTAACTATTTTCCTCGCTCTACCAGACTGCACATGAAAAAAACCTGTCTCTTTGAATCATTTTCTCCAGACCTTGGTCAGTCATTGGTCCAACAATTTTTTTCATACCCTTGAGTCTCCGGAACTTCTGTAGAATTATTGGTGCACAGTCATGATTTACAAACTTTAAAAGCTTCACAAGTATAGTGTGGTCGTTCAATGAGAAAGCGCCATGAAGTGAAATTCTCAGACGTGAAATGAGTAAAAGTCGTATGTGCACCCGGCGTTTTTATAACAATTGAAACGAGTCGGGTGCATAGTAGGCATTTTCATTTACATATTTTACACCAGTGATTCCTAAAGTGGTCTATGACGACTTGCAAGGGGTTCACGACAGCAAGAAAATATCTTGGGGGTCCATGAGATGTAAATGGGAGGGGGGTCTACAATAGTTCCCACTAAACCAGATCGTCATTTTAAGTTTAAATGATCAAATAGAAACCATATTTTACCTTTTAACACATTTATTTACTATATTTAATGATGCTAATTTGCAGTTATGTGACAGCATAAATTTTATTAAAACAAGGGGCATCCTTTCAGCATTTATTGCCAGAATTAAGCTAAAGGAGTATAATATTGAACGTAGCGAATTTTCCTAGTTCCGTTATTCAGATTTGGAAACTAGGTTTGAGAATGCATTTAATTGGTCATTACCATAGAAGGCAATGAATTCTTATGGTCACATTGAAAGAAAATGCTATGTTACAAGAGGAACTGATCGGAATAGGAAGCAACGGAGTAAAATTTAGAAACGGATGTCAGCAATTTTGGCTTTAAAGAGACATACCTGTTATTTAATTCGAATTATGGAGTATCGGAGAAAGCTTTTAATTGCTTTTCCTAGTGGGGAGTTTCAGCGCGGTTGTCAGCTGGACACTACTAACCGAGGTTAAACCTGACAAAATTGATAACAAATGTTGAAAATTTGTTTTTGAAACACCAGACTCATCCATATCATTATAAACATTTGTTTTTTAATCATTTATTTTATGTATCACTTAAATTTTAAATTAATTAGAGAGCAGCATAGGTTTCTTAAGTTTTAAATTCTATACTCCACTACAGTTAAAAATTTATATCATTTAATCTAAGTAGCTCTGTACCAGCTGTCATAAACACATTTAAGTTAGTAAATTTGCAAAAATTCCATATTACGTAAGCAAGGGTCTACCGCAAACCGAAAAACATGGCGAGGGGTCTACAAGACAAACCTCTGTTTTACACGCATACAGCGCCATCTGTTGATAAAACTTTGAAGTATTTTTTCTTACAAAATATGATTTACCCCTTCTTGAATAATATTCCGTTCAGATTTGACGACATGCTGGTCAGTGACTCTTTTTTTATTTATGGCGTTTTGAAACTTTAACTCTAATTATATAATCATTGTATATATATATATATATATATATATATATTCCCAATTTGGTTAAACAATAAACTATATAACTTAGAAAGACTTTATTCCCTTGTTTGAGTAATCCTTATTTGTTTCTTTGTGTACCTGCTTTCTTTTTTTAGAGGTGATAGCAAAAAAATAATATTCGCCTAGTAATGACATTTTTGATTATTCTAAATAATGAAAAGTATTTCTTAATAAATCCGTGAAATTCGAATTTTATTCTTTCCTTCCATGCTGCATCTAATTAAATCACATAGCATTTATTCGTTAAAGTTTTCTATAACTCCACTTCCTCTCCTTATTCAGCAGAGCTTGATTCTTCTTAATCAGCGTCATATTTTAGTTCACTTTAAAATAAAATTCAGATCTTAATTCAGAAATGGTATTGTAGACTTGAGGATTAACCAGGGTTTTTGTATATCTTTGCCAATAAAATGCTATTATTTATTTATTCTTAAGTGTTATTAATGTCACTGGTTGTAAATTAAAAAATTAGTGGAAGGTTGGAGTGTGATATATGATTTTAAATATCTCAGTGCTCTCTAAATATGGCTCCCAAAAAGACGGAATATTAATTTCAGGGATAGTGAGATAGAATCTTCGCTAGCAGAAATGAAATATTTTAACAAAATTATATGTAATTTGTAAAGAATTTGTAAAAAGAAGTGTATTCTCAACTATTACAATTTACAATCAACTTCTCAACATGCAGTTTATCACTTATAAAAAATTAAACCCTGATTTTTCAATAATTTTTTTTTTTCAACTTCTTCCAATTTTTTAAAATTTTACATGGAAGTTTTTCCTTTGTTACCAACATAATACTACCAACATAACAAAGAAATTAAGGAAGACCCAGACTTTTGTATAAATAATATGGACAGATGTTTCCATATTTTTTTCTTATGTGCGAGCATCCTATAAATTTTACATTTATTCAAGGTATAAGAATACGTTGAAATGATCAATTTTTGCAAAAAATCACATTTTGAGACAGAGGTTTTGATTTTATAGAATAAATCAATTATTTAGATCTATAAAACTGACCTTACTTTGTCTCTGGGTCACTTAGAAGCCAAGATATTTAATAATTAGTAAAGAATGAAAAACCAGATGTGGGTATTTAAATAGCCGGAAGTCAGCAATTTTAAACGCCCTTAAACTGGTCAAACCCAATTTAAATACAATATTTATTTTTAAAATATAATTTTAAAACATTTTGATTTAATATTAAAAATAATTACTCATTTGAAAGTTTTTGACAAAGTATATCTGGCAATAATTGTTTTGTTTACATTCAGCTTCATTTGATAAAAATTCGGCGTATTCAGTTGCAAAACAAATGTTATCTATTATTAGTTGATTTAATACCAGTGAAATATTAGCTAGTATTACTATTTTACAAGTATGGGATATAACAAAAATAAAAGGTGTTCCCGTAAATGTCAGTTCGAATTAAATAATTACTGTAAAAGAGTTTCAGTTTTCGACAATGAAAAGATTAGTATCGATTCAAGTATTCCAACTGTGAGTAAATCAAAGCTAATTAATTCTTTAAAACCGACAGATATTCCACAAAACAATGAACAAAATGTTATTTTTAACTTAGGAGTTTTGTGCGATATAATTTCATTATTATGCTGTCCCGTGTGTTATGAAAGAAAAATTAGTGTTGTGCATAACTTTGTGTTTGCGTTAGCTATGAATACAACTTTAAAATGTAAAAACTGTGACTTCTGAGAAAGTAAGAAAATGGCATAGTATCAATCTTGCATTTGTTTTGGTATGATAATCATTGGTAAAGGACCTTCTGAAGGCCAAAAAACTTTGTTCTGCTATCAATGTAGATGTACCATCTAAGAAAGCATTTGGTTTCCTGGAAAAAAGTTTGAATTTACTGCTGGCAACGTAGCCTGCAATACTATGAAGGAAGCTGCATTGTAAATTAGAGATAACGCAAGAATGATGCTGAATTTTTTTTTCAATGTGGTATGTCGGTGGATGGCACATGGCAACGAAGAGGATATTCCTCCTTGAATTGATGTGTGTTTGTTATCTCAATAGATACTGGGAAGGTGTTAGATGTTGAATTCATGTCAAAAGAGTGTGTAAACTTTGAACCTCAAAAAAACAAAGATTTAAACACCACTCATAATTTTTCAAAACATATAGGGTCATCTGGTGCTACGGAGCTCCTGGGTGTTTATCGTATTTTCGAACGATCAGTCGAAATTAGAAAATTAGTTTTTGGTGATGGAGAGTCTAAGGGGTATGACGCTGTAAAAGATATTTATGAGGAGAATACCGTAACAAAATAAAAGTGTGTTGGACACATACAAAAACGTGTCGAAACAACACTGAGGAAATTGAAATCCAAACGAAAAGGCCTAGGAGATAGAGGAAAACGGACGGATGCTTTTATCAACAAGTTACAAAATTAGTATGGATTGCTATCCGGGACAATGTGCGAGGCGGTAATTCAGTTCAATAAGAGATTTCAGAGATTGATAGATGTCTCGAAACATATCGGTGTGACTGTTGATGTAATAACATTACAAGGTTTTTCAGAACTGGAGGAAATTCGAAAAACAGAGTCTAAACGACATTCTCTGACTGTGGCAAAAGTTGCCAGAAAAAAAATAGATTAGCTAAAAAGGAAAAAATGATTAAAAATGAGATGGTAGAAGGAGTAAGTTATAAAACTGGTGAATTTGAAGTAAGTGAATTGTGTAAATAAAAACAAATCTGTGATAAATAATTGTACTAAAAATGCCTATTTCTCAAAATCACTTTTTTCGTATATTTTGAAAATTTCAAAAATAACTCAAATTATTACCAATTTTTAAATATCTTTGAAACTTGGTACCATTTTTTTTCACAATATTTTCTAGGGTTTTCTTTGAAGTAAAAGAATGATCATAATTAGAATAATTTTTAAATTATGACCTGGTATTTCTGTAACGGTGTTGTAAAACTTGGCAAATTTTTTGTATTCGCTCTTCGACTAGCTCTGGAATATTTATTTATTTATGTATCCAAAAGATCTTACTTCATGCCCTAGATACATAATGATTATTTTGATACTAAATTTATACAAATTAGGTCAAGGGTTTTTCATGTAGAATTTTTTAAATGTCTTTGAAATTTCTTCAACATTTTCTACAAATTTACCAATTTTCTGAAACTTAAATGATTTATTGCAAATATTACATAAGCATAGTTTATTTACATATAAACTGAAATTAAAAAGGGTATAATTTTTTTCTAAATGATATTTTTTTTAAAAAAAAAAAAGGCTTCGAACGTATTAGTTTACCTCAATTCCCAAAATTAATGGATGTCGTATCGATAAAACTAGTAAATTTGAATAGATTATTTTCACATTAACTAACTCCACGTCTCTGGAGTTCTTAGAACGAGTTACAGAATCATGCTTTTTTTCAATAGGTCCACGTAAACTTTTTTCCTCTCATTATTTTACTGACAGTGTATGTTAAAAGAAAAACAGTTACCTGTTAAGGTAATAATAATATCGTAACTTTTTTTTAAAACTTGTTTTTTTTCCTTTTGAACTGATTTGATAGGATAGTCAGTCAAAAAGCTAGTTGCACTACTTAAGAAAACAAAACAGGATCCCAGTTTCAAAATACCTTTATAAGTATCTAAAAACTTAATGCAAAATTTACTTCATTATTTAAGAATTTATTGCGAAGCAGCACAAGATTTTTTATGCTCTTTATAAAAAATTGCCGTCCACACACATAATGTCCGGCAACCCTTCATGAGTTACAGTTTGCATCTTGTCATCCGAGTGCTGTTGTCTCTTTGAAAATTTATTCATGGAACCAAAAATAAGGAAAGTTCCTAGGTGAAAGATCTGGGCTTTTAGGAGGGTGCATCCCATACTTCCCACATAAACTTTTTCGAGCGAAAGCAATCCTACATTGTCCTGCAGAAGTCTATTACCTTTTGATTGTTTACCCAGCCGTCTATTTTTCATTGATTTTTCCAATCATTTTAGTATTTCGTGAAAAGATACGGTAATCGAGGCATCCTTCAGCCTGAACTGAGAAGGTATTAAATCTTCTTTGTCAGAAAGCATCGTCAGCGTCAGCTTTCCCGCATATGTAACAATCCAAAACTTTATTAGAGTAGAGAAAGTAGAACGTTTCTAATCAAAGAGATTTATTTTTCTTTAGGTCAGAAATAGTGAATCTAAGAGTCTCATCTTTTCTCACAATTCTATCCCAAAGCTCATTTCCTTCCTTTTGGTTGCGTTGCAGATTTGCAAGCACACTTCCCAAATGTATCCTTTTGTCTTTCTCCGTCCATCAAGCACTTTCTGTCATCCATCAAGCACAAACTTTATGAAAGTTAAGGAGCTCTGTAGTAATTTTATGAAAACTTCTATGGGAAGTATTCAGTTCGTTTTTTGAGATTTCATTTAATGTTATGCGTCTGTTTGCAAGAATGAATTCATTCATGCTAGCAGGAGAATTTGACGCAGTTGATAGTCTCTTCTTGCGTTCAAAGAACTGTTCTTAAACTTGTTTTCATGACAGCCATTTCACCGTAGACTGGCATGACATTGCATTTTCACCACACACTTCGAGCAACTACCGATACATTTCATTGCAGTATCAACTCTTCTCTTACCAAAAAAAACAAAACAATTCCCTGCATGCATTTTCAATTTGGAGGGTACTTAATGCTGCCAAGACATATTTGCAATCAAATATGTCTCGCAATGACAAATGATTATAAAAGTTCAACTGCTGGTTGAAAGTTGCTATATTACAGATAAACGTCTATACATATAAACGCCCGAAGTTTGCCACAAAGTTTCATTAAAGTATTCTTTCACTGAAAATATTTACAAATGAGTGTCATTAACTTATGTATAGTAGTTTAGAAGTGGTCTTACGGAATCTAATAAATTGGCATTTCAAATACGCTCTCAAATCTCCATCAATTAATTCTTATTTGTCTAAATGTACAGTTTTAACATGCCTAACTTCATACTACTACACCGATGTTTGTAACAAATGCAACACCAAGAAGGAATCATCAGAATTAAATGAACTTTGCAGCAAATATCAATTGTAGGATGTTACGTAAAATAGTGAAGTATCAGAGCCACCGCGCATGCGTAGAGTGCACAATACCCTCTGAACTGATGCTGAAAGTGTATAAATAGAGGACTGTTGCGCGACGTTGAAAATAGTTAATAATTATTCGTTAGTGGCGAATGTTTAGTGAGACCTAAGTATGCATCCACGACGAAATAAGGAGAAATTCCAACAATTTACGGAGTTTGAACGGGGGAGGATTATCGGCCTTCGAGAAAGAGGATTTTCCTATCGCACAATAGGAGCTCGTGTGCAGCGGAGCAGTTCCATAGTGATGGAAGTTAGGAAGCAGTGAACCGACGAGCACCAAACAATTCGAAAAGCTGGCAGTGAACGATGGAAGGTGACGTCAGCGCGGGACAATCGACATCTGCTCCGCATGGCGGTGAATGATCTTGCAGCTTCCTCCAGGCAGTTGGCAGGACTTTGGTATGCTGCTATAGGTGTACTAACGTCGGCTCCGTCAATTCGTGGACATCTGCTGCACCATGGATTGCGTGCAAGGGTGTCTTTATACAGGATCCCACTCACGGCAAACCATCGACGGCTGCGTCTGCAATGGGTTAATGAGCACAGAGCCTACCAATCTGATTGGCACCAAGTAGTCTTTAGAGATGAATCACGCTTCAATTTGTGGGGCCATGATGAGCTCATTTATGTTAGACGCTATGCCACTGCACGCTGCCTTCCAGAGTGCGACATAGTGACCTAACACCCGGAATTATAGTTTGGGGTGCGATTTCATATCATAGACGATCCAATATGCTATTAATTGACGGTAATCTCAATAGCAACAGGCACGTTCGTGAAGTGCTACAGCCCGAAGTCATTCCCTTCCTTCAAGGCATCCCTTCAGCTATCTTTCAGCAGGATAATGCACGCCCACATGTTGCAAGGGTGTTCGATACTTCTGTTCAGCCCACCACATGCAACTTCTTTCTTGGCCTGCTTATTCACCGGATATGTCGCCTATTGAGCACGTGTGGGATTTGGTTGTTCGACGTCTCGCTCGTGATCCGCGTCCTGCAGTTTCAAATGATGAAATTTTGCTGCTGCGCATACAAACAATGTAGAATTCACTTCCACAAGCAGATATTCAAAATCTGTTTGATTGATTCTATGCCACGTCGTATAGCAGCATGTATTGCAGCACGTGATGGCTGCACCAAATACTGATTTCGGACACTTAATATTTTTTTTTTTTGCTTTGAAAAGTTCGTCATTTATTTGTATTAATACGTCGTTTGTGCATTTAAATTCATTTAATTCTGATCATTCCTTCATAGGGTTGCATTTTTTTACAAACTGCAGTTTAAGTCCTGATTATACTGCGATCTCGGTTCTTTTGAAACACACACACCGTGTGTTTCCCTGTAAAGGGCTAATTCGGTAAGAAAGTGAATATTAATTTCACACTGTTCAGCTACTCGAGGTAAAGCTTGGAAAAAATATGTTTGGTGAGGATGGAAGAAAATATTTAGTCAGTATGTGATTTGGAAAAACCGTATTCATATATTTTTAGTGCATGGTCTTGATGTGATTAAAATAATTAATCACAAAATATTTTTAAAGAATTGTATTAATGATATTTGAATACATGTAAATAAATATAATACAAAGGAAAACATTTGCAAAAGTTGCGGTTATCTGATTTTTACTGAATTATATTTTAATAATATTATAACTATAAAAATAATTTTATATTTTAATATTTAACTAAAGCTCCATTTTTAGAAAAAAAATTATCTTCTTTTGAGAGATATTAAAATATCTCAAACTGCACAATTCTTACAAATTTTTGAAAGTAGAGAGTATTATAGACTTAAAAATCTGTAATGTAATTTTTAAGATAAATATTTGTATTCATTATATAATGTTTTTAAATATCAAATGATCCTAAATTAAAATAACTTGAAATGTTAGAACTCTCTTTTTGGATTTTTTGATAGATTTTAAATAAATTAATTTAAAAATAATAGTTGCAATTATTATGATATACATTTTTTTTTAATTTTAGAAATAATTGTTCTTGAAAATTTATTTATAAAAATATATCCATTGTTATATTTTAAAGATTTTTTTGTAACTGTATTATATTGTAGATGTTATTTAAGATGTTCTACTTAAACGCATGACTTATTTTTCTCTTGAACTTAATATCATATATGTTTCGTAATTTTATTATTTCAGAAAATTTATATAAAGCAAAGAAAAATGCTAACGAAATATGATGTTAGAAAACTTTTTTATAAAAGTCATCGTACGAAAAAAAAAAAGAAAAATTAGTTTTTGTATTTAAACATTAATAACTTTTTTGCCCACATCACGTCTATAAAAAAATGGCAATTAATTATAAATCTATTTCACTAATACTTTGAAATACTCTTTTAGAATATTTCTGAATGTAATAACATTGTCTCACAAATTTTGTTGTTTATACAAAAAGAATTACTTACAAATTATCCATGTATCAAAATATTATTAAGATCTAATAAAATGTATGTCAAATACATTAGTTTTCCCATTATTCATATTATCATTTCTGATTATAAATTTTGTTGCACATAGTTTTTTAGGGAAAAATATCATTCGAGATTTTATCTTGTTTTCAAACTGCAGTATAATAAAAAGGCCTTTCTTGAAACTGAATTTTATCAGAAAAACAATTTCTCCAACATTTACGATCCAATACAAATCAATGTGACATCTGGGGTATATGATCTGCAAAGAAACAGACATTGTTAGTATAAAAAACAAAAGTTCAATTGTTTTTAATACTTTTTTCTTTCAATAAAGATTGTTTGCAATAAACTTCATATCTTATTAATTGATATATGACGGTATTTTGTTAATGTTTATTAAAATTATTTGATTTGATTTTCACATTTATTAAAATTTCACAAAGTCGAGGTATTTTAAACATATAATTCTCAACAGAAACAATGTTTAATAAAAAATATAGACTTCTCTTTAGAATTTTTATGTATATATATATGTCAGGCCCCAGGCCTGCTGGTAAAATGAGGAGGGCATCATCTCAATAAGAACGTCTTTATTTCGCTTCAATCACATAAAATCCAGCATGGCGGCCCTTTGGCGCGCAACCGGGTGGTACAAAAGACAACATCTCGGCGAGGAGTGATCAGCTAAGCCTTTTCGAGTATGCGTTCTCCTTCGTCAGCGTCTACCTTTTAATAGGCTTACTTACCCACAAATCCTTACGCAATGGTAAAGAGTTCGCACTATTTTCATTTATTACTTAATATTTTGAAGCTAAACTTTTCAAACCTGACATATATATATATATATATACATAATTATTTAGAGAAAAAATCCATTTAAAAATAGAAAAATGGAAGATAATGAAATTCTCTTTTTTTTAAATTGATACTCCTCTAACTTAAGACTTCCGATCTTTTCAGCACGAAGTGGTATTTTTGAAAAACTACACGAAGAAAATAATTACGATTTTTAAATATTGCTCGAGTTCGCATTTAATTTCATTCATTTCGATTCAGTATATCTAGATTGCTATGTTCATAAAATATCTTTCAGCTACTTAATTCTAAGACTTTTATAATTCTAAGCAATGTGTCCATGTAAATAAATAAGAATGATTTTTATATAATTTGATATAAATATTGAAGTTTCACAAATTGTTATACATAAATAATATATAGAATTAAACTATCCAAAATTACAAAACTCTATTGAATAAGATCATGTTTAATTTTACAATACTTTACAAACAGGATAAACAAATCTGATCGATCTGAAAAAATCAATAATTCCTTCATATAGTGGATTCATAAGAACATTAAATGTTGGGATCAACAAAATCGGTTGAAATAACAGTGATTTCTCTTCAAGTAAATAATCCCTAAATAAGCTTAACTGAAGATTTACCAAAAAATGGCGCAGATTATTTGAAGACACATAACATTATCATCTCAGTTAGTTTTATAATATGGTCTTCTTTCATGAACAGATGTGGTCTTAATCCAAGTTGCATCATGACGGAGGAGTGATATTGATTAATGTTGTCAACACAGAACTTCGATTTTTGTCTTTCCTCGTAGATTAGTCATGTATTCCATGATGTTTAAACACAATGCGAGTACCATTGATGAATTCGATTTTAAGTAATCATATTTTCGAAAATACTGCATACATTTCAATACGGGATACATGAATGTGAAGATAAATTTTTCAAGTATTTTTCCCTCCAATGGTCAACAGCACATTCAAAATCACTGTGATTGAAATCTAAACATGGTGATATTGATAGATTGATTGAATATTAACATAGTACTGTTCAGCTACACGAGGGCTTTTTGGCCTAAACGGACGGACCACGTAATTTTGAGCCACGGCTAAGTGACATGGACGACACCTGAGCTGGCACTCCCCTCTCCTAACTACCACACCACACCAACGGGAGGACGCGTGAGCTCTGGACAGATTTATCGTGCATCACTCCCCTACACGACGGGTAGGGTACTGGACTCGAACTCGTGACAAGACAAGCCCCGATCCGATACCTATACCACTCGGCTACCACGGCGATATTGACAGAGAAGAGTTTTTGTGTATCAGAATATGCACTGATTTTTCAGTTATTTGAAGGCAGCGTGCATTTAGAAATCGCAACTTACACACCACGCTAACGGTTGGTCTTGAAGCCTCTACAGATTCAGCGTGCATTAGCCACTCAACACACCGAGTCATCGGTGACATTAGGACTCGACAATGTCTACCACGAGTGTTCGTTGCCAGGACTACTCTGCTTTGTATTACACATAATAGGTGAAATAAACCGAAACAGATATTGATTGTTTTTGATTCAGCTTAAATGTTTTTAATGAGTTATCTAGTAAGTGTGTGATAATCTGAAAGAAATTAAAAATATTTTGAATAAAAATATATAAAAGCCAAAATCATTACTCTTTTCTTAAAAATTGTTATACGTAACCACTGAGGAGCCACTTTGCCTCAAATCGATCATATATTGAATAAAACTACAAAATATTCATTAATCGAATTTAATGAAAATGAAACTTTTATAGTAGCATTAGATTTATAATATTAATATCATTCAATTAGAAGCAAATATTTGGTTAGATACCGAATTTCACTTGAATATAATTCCGAAGATTTTTATAATTTGATTTAACGTTTGATAAAATAAATTCATAATTATCACTTATCAATTCATAGTTATCATTTCCCTTTGTTTCTTTAAAAGTATGCCTAACGATTAATGTAAGGATATTTTGCACTTTTTTTTATTCATATAAGTAGGAATTTTTCTTTAAAAAAAAGGATATTTTAAATTTAGAATGTAAAAGTATTAAATACTAAATCTTATCATTCGTATACCACAGTATGTGCCTCTTTAATGTAATGTTTCAAAGTTCACGAATATGTCGTGAACAATTTAATCTTAAATTAATTTTTCTCCACTGATTCAAAAAAAATACCTGTAATGATTTTTATGGGCAGTCTTCTGGTTTCACACATATTGAATGTGATTTGTCAGTGGGTATATAGCCTTCCTTGCAACTGCAACCAACATACGTCACATCTGGGCAATCATCAGGATATGTCATTTGTTCACAGGTCTTAGTGCATCGTTGATAAGATCCGAAAGTTTGATTCCCACTACATAGTGTACCTAAGAGAATTAGAGAACATATTTTACTCCTTTAACGCACATATATAGAATTATTTTTATACATATAATAAATTATGTGAGTTCGATATCATTACGATTGTATTTATAAACATAAAATAAGCAATTCAGAGTGGGTGATTGGGTACACGCACAGTCTTTGAAACATTTTAAGAGGAGATGCTAATACAAAATCATTTCTGCAAAGCGTCAAAAAATCATACCTACGATCTAACATTTCCAGAGGAACTATGTCTATCACGATCTCCTAAATTATTTCTTCAACAAGAGCTTTGCTACTTAAGTGTCAGAGTAATTTTTGAAAAAGACCGTGAAAAAACTAGGAACTTCACACTTCTTTTTTCATACTATTTTCATTGTGCACTCATGCCATATTGTTTGTTTTTTTGTTCAAGATATGACGGGTCTTTGGTAAAATTTTCTTCTTAAAAGCTCTATCATTTTTAGAAAATAATATGCATCTGAAAATACTTTTTTTAAACTTTCTATATGGTGATAGATGTTATTGTAACCCTTTTTCTATTCCTTGCTATATGTTTTCAAAAAAAACGTAAAGATTAATTTCCTCAATAATTACTGTCTTATTAGTTACCCTTTTTTTCCTTCTAAACAATTAAATTTAAAGGAAAATTCCTGAATCTTTTCATGTAAAATAAACAAAATCATGTAATAAAAATGACATTTTTTAAGGGAATATTTAAAACGTGAATTTGTCTTTTTTTTTCTTTTTGTAAATTTTTAATATATTTTATATATTAATATTACCTAAAATGAAAACGTGTCTTTTAATAAATTCAAGTAGATAATTATAACACTAAGAACATTTTTTTTTCATTTTAAATAAATATAGACTGATATGTATTTCTAAAATACAGTCTGATTAAACTAAATTCTGAAAAAAAAATTTTAGAACTGCTGTAGCTCAAAATATTAGGTTGGGGAAAAAGAAATCCATTATTTTTGCATGAAATTCAAAACTTTATTTAACATGTTTCAGATTGTCCAATTTGGATCAAATATGTACCATTTTGTTGTATAATTTGTTGCCATTTTAAAGGTAGCTTCATATTGCCTCTCTCATAGAAGTATTGGCATCTATTGGTGAAAAATTCTGGTAATCAATTCCACAATCTTCTCTTGATCTCAATTTCTTATCACTCTGGAAGTTTTGCAATGCGAGTAAAAGATGGTAATCGTTTGGTGCTAGGTTTGGACTGTAGGGTAGATGTATTAAAACTTTCCAACCAAGATCCTAGAGTTTCTGGCGAGTCACTACGGACGTGGCGTTGTCCTGATTGAACACATCACCTCTTCTGATGGCCAATTCTGGCCGTTTCTGGTCAGTCACTAGCTTCAAACGGTCCAGTTGTTGACAGCAGATATCTGAATTTAGTGTTTGGCTCTACGGAAGCAACTCATAATAAATTATTCCTTTTCAGTCCCACCAAATACACAGTAGAACCTTCCTGGATGTTAGTCCTGGTTTGGCCACCTTTTAAGTTGCTTCACCGCGCTTTGTCCACGATCGTTTTCACACAATATTGTCGTATGTGACCCATTTATCATCCCCAGTCACCCTCTGTTTAAGAAATGGGTGGATTTCATTCGATTTTGCCAGGGGCTTTGCAGATGGAAATTCGATCCATAATACTTTTGTGTTAATTGGTGTGGCACCCAAACATCGAGCTTCTTTTTGAATCCAACTTTGCTCAAATGGCTTAAAACTGTTTTATGGTCGATCTTTAGCTCCTGGACTACTAACATGCCGGTCAACTTCGATTATTTCTGTGATTTTATTGACATTTTCGATGATGGGTGTGGAGTAACTTTAACATCAAAAATGCCTGAACGGAATCGACGAAACTAAAATTGCACGTAGTTTTAGCTGTTACAGTATCAGCACCATAAACACCATTCACAGTTTCAGCAACCTGGCTTGCATTTTTGCATTTATCAAAGAAAAACTGTAAAATGTTCCGAATTTTCTCTTTGTTGACTTCCATTTTTAACACCCTGTAACTCACAACTGAATGGACCAAACTAAAAACAGCAAAATAATTTTTTTAGTGTAAAATGTCACCTTGACAACGAGCATAAATTTGAAATTGTTTGATCGATACTTCACGAGATATCGATACTACAGCCATCTACCAAAAACATAATGGATTTCTTTTCCCCCAACCTAATATAATAACGAAATTATTTTATATATAAAGCTAACTTAGGAGGGATAGGGAATATTATTTAATTTATTCTTCAAAGGAAAAGAATTGAACAATGAACTTTATTTCAAACTATTTATTTAAAAAAATCTCTTTTAATGGTGCTTGAAATTTGCTGATTCAAAAGTTTTAAGAAAATACAAAATTTAAAAATAAAGAATAGATGATAGTTTTTATTCCTAAAAATAACTCTAATAATTAAAAAATAAATATTTTTATTCCTAAGAATGGTGTTGAATGAATAGCGTTGAAACATTGATGTTATGAGAAGTAGTCTTATGGAATCACTGGTTCCAGTATAAAATTCGAAGTATAAAATTTTTTAAAAATGCATATATATTTTATATACACTAAATGATACTGACAATGAAAAGACAAAAAAGAGTGGCCAGAATATGAAGGAAATCGGCAAAATGAGAGGGATAGAAACAAATAATAAGTAATGTTTATTTTTAATGATATTCACACATAACACACAGTGAGCAACGTCAGCTCACTAGGTTATAAAGCCACCGCGGGTTACACACAGAAACATGTTTGAATTCAGAAATCTAGAAGCAAGAAGCCATTACAAAGAATCGTCTGTGCTGTGGAGTTAATGACACATCTTAATGGATGTCACGTGAGCAGTCTACTAGGAACCAATCATCGACGAGTAATAGATCTGTCAAATATTGGAATATTAAGATTCTGACACATGCATACAAAATAGTGTCTTGAAAGGCCGCCTTCACTCACCGAACCACTTGTCCTTTTTTTCAACCTTGTTAAATCGGAATAAACACAAAAAATTGGATACTTGTACGCATTATAAAACGCACAGTATGATGTTACTTTTCATTTACTTCATTAATATTTGAATATTTTAACACCTTTCTCAATGAAAGATTTTTCCGACTTCAATGAACAGTATCTTCAATAGTTAAACGTAATCCTAAAACTAATTGCTAATTTTGGTAATAAATTAAAATTAGATTTTCATTTAAAATATTTGATAAATTTTAATGAAATGTAGAACAAATTATTCAAAACTTATTAATGATTCTAACTTTCAAGGAAAATTTATTTCCAATTATACAGATTCTTAGCATCAAAGGTTTTCATTAGTATTCTTCCAGTTCGTGAAAAGTTATTTTTAGTAATTTCTAAATGTTATAAAACATGCAATACAATCTCATGAATTACTTACACTAATAGTTAGATGAAGAATTAAAACTTACTTAAGCCTTCTTTCTTGAAAAAGCTTGCATCAATTCCATAATTATTATTCGCATCGTCCGAAGTAACTGAACAAATCACTAATGCTATACCGCAGAGAAAGAGTATAATCTTCATGGTTGATTCTTCAATTGAAAGAATCAGCTAAAACTAGTCTCGTAGTGTTCCATATTTATAAAGCTGTTTCAATTTTAATCTACAGGTTACTATGTCCAGAAAATATGATTTAAACATCGTTCAAAATAAGTGGCTGTTTCAGCAAAAAACGCTACAAAACTGTTTAGCTTCCTACTCAATTTCAGACTCTTAATGCTATAAAAAAGTTATAAAAGTACGGACATCTTTTGTGATACCGCAGAAAAGAATTGAGAAAAATAATTTTGTGTATACATCGTGTCAAAACTATTTTGAGAAACTTTATAGGGAGCTTTACATTCTACGTATGATTTAGAGGTAAAAATTTGAAAAATTATTTTTATTTTTCCATTCTTGTGGCATTTGTATTCAAATATACTTTTATTCCACGTTCAATTTTTTTAATCATTTTAATTTCAGAATTTATATATACGTTATTCTAAAGTTCTGAAAGCATGGCAGCATTCCTTTACCAAACAGTTTTCGAAGCAATCCATGAACGAGTTTATAACCGCCTGTAAACCTTAAGTATAGCAGTTGCTTACCATTTTATATGTCGTGCCTCTTGGAGATTTCAATACAGCTATTTTTCCTTTCATGCTTTGGGAGAATTTATACTAAAGATTATGCATGTAATCGAGATTTAGGCATTATATTTAAAATATCCAATTGCCGAAAGTAAGGTAAGGAAACAAAAAGGAAAAGCAAATGTAAATCACTCAGAGTTTAGTATCTCTTTTTATAAATCTTAACTTTATAGAACTACTACACGAAATATTTTTATGGTTTATAAAAGATGTATTCTAAAATAACTGTTTTATAGTAAATAGTAAAATGTCACAAACCTCAGTTCAGTGTCTTTTTATTACATTTGATTGAAACAATCAGACATATAATTACTCAATGACGTTATTTTATCCTGGCTTGAAATCTGATGTAAAATTGGTTTTTATTACGGAATGTATTCTTACAGGTTCCTAAAAATTTCCTACTAAATATCTTTTTTAAAGTAACATGGACGTTACGCATTTTTTTTTTATTTTTTAAAAATAGAGGGTACTTTGATGCATCCTAAGATGCATTATTTATGAAAATTCGATAAATAGAACGCTAAAAATTGAATTTTAAACTTGTAAACAAATTTAATGTAACTATATGATTCAGGTAAAATTTCTTCAAAACTCGTTTTGTATATATAGTATGTATTGTAAAAAACTAATTTTTCTACGCAAAGAATGCAATATTTCTGCATTATATATCCAATTTAGTGAAAACTCTACATTTTTGTATAAAAATTACGAAAATTTAAATGATTAGTTACAAAATTTTAAAATAAAATTTTGTTTTTTGAAATGTTAATTATGTTTAGTTTTGCATTTATAAATACTCAGTGTAGTTCTTAAATTATATATCAAGTGGATATTTAGTATCATTCTAAATTAAATACACTGCTTAGAAAATAGATATTTCGTTTTTCTTAAGTGCTTGAATGGACTTGATAATGTAACAGGTATAAAAAAATAACAACCATTCTGCAGTTCATATCTTTACTGACGCAATTCATTCTCAACTACAAACTATGGTGCCAGATGCACCAGTATAAATAGCAAGAGCAATCGGGTTTTACCGTTGCCATGCACACACAAATTATACATTCAAGATTATAAAATAAATAGCATATGGAAATTCCCACATAACTCCCACGTATCAAGAATTTATTCTTGATGCACAGGTAATATAGATAACTTTACAATATATATAGATTTTTGATACACTCCCTTCCTAGTTTTTAATGTGACAACCCGAACTATTCCATCCTTACCTGGATGGGTAGATATGACCTTTCCAAGGGGCCATACAGATGGAGGAAGATTGTCTTCCTTAATGATTACAACATCTCCTATTTTAATATTTGATGTGCCACTTTTCCACTTGGTTCTCCCTTGTATAGAGTTTAAGTAATCCATTTGCCATCTTTTCCAAAAATTTAATTTTAATTTCTGAACTATATCCCAACGTCCCTTTAATGTAAGTTTAGATTCTTCTACTGTTTCAGGTGAACCTTTAATTTCTTCCCCCACTAAAAAGTGAGATGGAGTTAGAACATTTTAACTGTCTATATCATTATCCGCTTGTCTAATTAAAGATCTCGAATTCAATACCCCCTCTATTTGAGTTAGCAATGTATAAAATTCTTCAAAAGTTAAGTTTGTACTACCCATGACTCTCTTTAGATGGAACTTTACCGATTTAACACCAGCTTCTCAGGGTCCTCCAATCCAATACTTTTGGCGTAAGATACACATTAACAAATTACTACCTGCGTGTAAATTTAAAATATGATAATACTTTACTATTAGACTACTTAGCTTATGCCGATTTGGCAGTATAATTGGATGCTTTGCATCAATCATACTGTAATTGCACATTTTGAAGCCTACCTCCCACCCTGATCAACCCGTCCTCATCAATAAATGAACAAAGAACTGCTAGCGGGTTTTTTCCAGGCAATGACTGCTTTAACTTTAAGCATTTAATTTCACTATTAAAATATACATTTTCCACACATAATATAACCATACTACTTGCAACAATTATTTCCCTTATCGTTAAAGGTTTCATTTTACGTATGGAACGTTTTTTGTTCTTAACATCTTTGCAGTGTTTCAAAAATCTAAGACAAAATGCCAAAATATTAATTATCTTTGAAAATGATAAATGGTTGTTAAACAACAAATCAATAATAATATTTTTACAGTATACAGAAAATACAAAAGTCTTTTTAGTTTCTATTATAACAGATTTTTTAATGTCCTTTAAAAGTGTTTGCCTGGACCAGTCTCCTTCATTAGATAACCATTGAGGTCCCTCCCACCATAGGCTGCAGTCGGGTAAATCTTTAGGTGACATGCCTTTGGAGCCAAGGTCGGCTGGTTTCTCCTTCGAAGAAACATGCAGCCATTTCTTACAAGGTATGAAATCCAGAATTGCAGATGTTCTATTGGCGACAAACGCCTTCCAGTTTCTGAGAGGTGATGATAGCCAAGACAAGACAACCTGTGAATCAGTCCAAGCATAAACATTAATTACATGATCCTTTAAGCAATTACACAAAATTGCAATAAAGCGTGACAATAATAAAGCTGCATTCCACTCTAATCTTTGAATACATATGGGCTTGAGAGGAGCGACTTTGCTTCTTCCGCCTAACATCGTAACTTTAGTAGTTTCTCGAATTCTTTGCACCGCATATACGACACAAGCTTAAGCTGCTTCCGATGCATCTGAAAATCCATGAATAGTTACTTGCTTATTTATAATTTGAAGCCCTCTCGGAATTGTTAAATGACAAGCTTGTTGAAATTTCATTTGAAACTTTTTCCATTTAAGTACAAAGTGCTCAGATAGAGCATCATCTCAATCGAGTTTTAGTAACCATAACTGTTGATAGAAAAATTTAATTAATACCGTGCAAGGCGAAAGAAAACCTAAAGAGTCAAGAGGTCTTGCTGATTGGTATAAAAAGGATCTTTTTGTAATCTCTCCTTAAAATTAAAAATTTATATTGAAAATGAACCTATCTTCTTCAGAGTACCAAATAACACCCAACGTCTTTGAGCAATTTTCAGGATGAATTTCTACATTTGGTTCATTTAATTCTAGATTTTTAGATATATTGGTTAAAACATCTCGAGAATTAGAACGTCACTTTCTGAGGTGAAAGTAGCCGAGTGGTATAGGTATCAGACCGTGGCTTGCTTTGTCACGAGTTCGAGCCCAGTGATGACTAAAGACCCGCCGTGTAGGGCAGCGATGCACGTTAAATCTGTCGAGAGCTGAAACGTCCTCCCGTTGGTGTGGTGGTAGTTAGGAGAGGGGTGCCAGCTCAGGTGTCGTCCACGTCACTTGACCATGGTTCAAAATTACGTGGTCCGTCGCCAAAAGCCCTCGTGTAGCTGAACAGTGCGACGTTAATATTCAATCGATCGATCTGAGGTGGAATCCTCGAGCATCCAAAGCTTCAATTAAAGCTTGGATCATAATTATTGCTTCCTTATTACACAATGCTCCCGACATTAAATCGTCCATATAAAAAGAATTTTAAATTATACTTGATAGTTCAGGATTTGGGGGTTCGCAGTCTAATGATATTTGGTGTAAACATCTAGTAGCCAAAAATGGTGCCGATGCAGTACCATACATTACTCTCTCTCTCTCTCTCTGTGTGTCGAAAGCTTATATTCTTTAATATTGGAATCTAAAGACTTTCTCCAAACTATTTTATGCAAGTTTTGATCGTCCGAATTAATTAAATTTTGCCTATACATTTGCTGTATGTCAGCCGTAAAAGCAATTTCCTTTACTCTAAATCTTACAAGAAGAGTAAAAATATCTGGTTGCAAAATTTGACCAACTCCTAAAACAGAATTTAATGCAGTGGTTCTCAAACTTTCACTACTGGCGAACTAATTTTCAATCATAAATTTTATCGCGCCCCCCTAAAAATAAGAATGCATTAAATGCAATAATAATGCATTTGGGGGCGTTAAAGCTTCAATACGATCATTATTATAAATCATACAAATTAACAAGATAAGTATCAAATTTTGTGTATGTTACTTTTAAGTAATATATATTTTCATTTTTTAAAAACTTTTTAGTTCGATTCACTATAAAAGCGCGTTTTTTGTTTGTTTTAAAACTATAATTTCTTTTATAATTATTTTTACTATACACGATAAAAATCACAAAATTCCAGTGCATAATTTAATTGAGAGAAAATATACTTACCTACTTTCAAGAACTTTTCAACTTTTCTTTGAAAATTTGAGAAAAAATCCAATAAAACTAAGGAAAATGTTCCAAATGTGCGTGTCCTTAATAAAGGAAGTAAATCACCGACACTTTTCGCTAACACAGGAACGTTATTTTCCACAGCAAACCTGTCATATTTTGTTCACTTTTTTGTAGTTTTCTGTAGTTTGATGAACTACAAACAGCATTTTGAACTTTTTCTTCCTTGTGTCTTTTTGACTAGGCGAAGTGCTACATTATGGCTTTATAATTTTCTTCATAGAGATCTTTAGTCAGCATTTGAAAATTTCAAATCAACTCAAACGTTTCATGTCTAACGCTTTTCTGATATTTACTTTCGCTATCTTGATTAATATGCATTATTTCAGTAGGTTCTTCAATAGCTTGATCAGTTTCAACTTCTTTCAATAGGAATCACAGATGCGCATTTTTTTTTAATATCCTGCTCATTTACACATTTATAAACCATAATAAGTCACACAAAACTGCAATCAAAACCACAAAATTGTTCATGGGGAAAGTGTAGAATGTGTTCTAAGCAATAATTTTGTAAAACATTTTTCATTATGCATTATATGTTTCAAATTACTCAAAAATAAATCTTGGCCAAATAATTCTTCAAAGTGCTCAATATGCTTATCCATATATCATAAAACTCTTTCACATGGAAAAAGGCGAAACAGAAATATATTATTTACAACTTCCCTAAAAAAACGACGGAGATAACCATACTAGTAGTTCGAAGGTCAGCTAAAAGTAATATTTTAGGTTAAAAGAGACGTAAAAAAATCTCTCATCGATGGGATTACAGCAAAGCAAACAAAGTACTTTTTTAATTTGGTTATAGGATCTAAAGATGGCTAATGAGCGTTTAGCGGAATCTTTATTTTTGATTATCACCAGATGATAAAAATAAATTATATCAGTGTAAATGTGTATTTTTTTATTATGTCAGATAGCATTTTGTTTCACTTCATTCCAAAAAATTATTATTTAATCCTTTTATTTTCATTCAATATGCTCGCGCCCCACAGTTTGAGAAACACTGATTTAATGAATTAGAGTTAGGAGACTTGCATCAAATACAACCCTAAGTTTAATTATAATGCTATCCTTTCTTCACACATCGTGGTGAGGAAGAAAATAAGATATTTTTGCATCTAGTTCTTTATTAAGATACATATAACCCAATTTTTCATATTCTTCCATAAAACTCTTATATCCCCACTCAAGTTCTGAATCGGATTTAAATTTATTTTTCATTGCTAATAACCTGGAAACTGCCACCCCCTCTTGTATTTTCCAATTGATTAATGTCTCTATAAATAGGTAACTTAACCACGAATCTACCTTCATTATTAATTTTATAAGTTGCTTTAAAAAAACAAACAAAATTCTTCCTCCTCCGATAATTAAATCTTTTTAAGAGGCAATTCTTCTGTTTGCCAAACTGCTGTAATATAGAATCAATATTACACTCATTTTCAACTCTAATCAGATGCGATTGCATAACAGGATATTATCAATTTCTTTGAATTTTACCTGCTACAATCCAGCCAATGATTGTGTTTTGAGCGATAGGTTGTCCTTTAGACACAGTGATTCTGCCATTTCGCAAAATAGAAAAGAAACAGTCGGAATCTGAAATTAACATCACATTCCGATGGTCTTGAGATATCTTCATCCGCTAAAGGAATACCTCTTTAAGTAATCCAATTCCTTTATATTAACCCTTTCAACGGGAATTTGAGACGTAACTTTGTTTAATCTATACGCTGTAATTGTTAACTAATCTTTGCAGTATCGTGACCCGATCTTTAAACCCACCGAGCCACGCGTAGCTCCTGCTTGAATTCCACTTATTCCGCTAAGAATGTAACCTATCATTACATCTCTTTAATCCCAAAATGTTGATAGCATTTTCACTAATATAAATTAAAAATAAAAAAAATGTTTTAAAAACAAGCTTTTATTTAAATGCTCTAAAAAGAATAAAATAAACTTTTCTTTTAAAACTTTTTTTGCTATCAACTTATAAAGTCGTTACATAATTTATGATATAAAAGCTTGTCACGAGATTTACCTGTGTAGATAAACAAGCAAATTAAATAACTTGATATGATTCATTTTAATTCTTAAAATTTCAAACTTAGTAAATATGAGTACTTAAATCTCTCGCGACAAGCTTTTATATCATAAATTGTGTAACGACTTTATAAGTTGATAGCAAAAAAAGTTTTAAAAGAAAAGTTTATTTTATTCTTTTTAGAGCATTTAAATAAAAGCTTGTTTTTAAAAAAGTTTTTTTTTTACTTTTGATTTATTTTTTACTTTTTGGTTATCGCTGGACAGAGGTTTCTCAGTCTGTTAGTCTCATTCAACACATTATTGTTGCAAGGTCGTTTGCCAATTAATTTTGAACAGTCCAGCTAAGGGGTACTCAACCTTTTTTCCCACCAGGCCATATATATATGATGAATATTTCACTCGGGCCGCAACAAGAGGATAATGGAAAGGGGGATAAACACTGATAGACCAAAACAACATTGGACAAAGCAAAAATAATTAAAATAATAAAACTTTTTTTTTGCTTTTACTATAATATTACATTGAAAACGAAAAACACAATTTTTTTTTTAAAATCCGTAATTTTAAACCAAATTTTTTAAACTTTTTGAGCAGAATTTGGATAATACTATTCTACAAACGAAAAAAAATATTTTCGTGCGATTATATTTAAAAATGATGACGTTTTTAAATATTTTATTAAAAATTTAAGTATTTTTAGAAAAATCGTAAAAAAATTTTAGGCATTTTATTTTTTAAATGACTGATTCTAAAGGAGAAAAGCCTGAGCTTTCTTAGAGCAGAATATCGATTCAATAACACGAAGAAAAAAAATTCATACGGAACGATTTAGAAATCATTTTCATGAAAACGCATCAATTTTTACTCATTTTAGAAAAAATTGTAAAAAATAGAAAGTATCATTTTTAAAAATAATTATACCGTATCCAGGCAAAATAAATTATCTTTCCGATTAGGTAAATATTTTTTGTCTTACTTTGATAGAATGAATAAGATGGTTTTTGAAAAAGCTCGAAAAATTACGGAACTTCTTTAAGCTCAATCCAATAAGCTGCATGACAGAATAAAAAGCTAACAGGGGTAAAAGGTTTTAGATTATATCTTTTTAACTAATTGGGGTATTGGAACATAAATAACAAAACCATGCATTGTGATTCAATCTAAACGTGTATACAGAATTTCAGCTCAATCGGTTGAAGACATCAGCTTCAAAATTGAGTTGCAAGATTCCACCCGAAAAAATTACTTTAAATAATATCTACACTATTAAAATTTGAAGGTAAATAAACGCATGCGACTATAAGATTAAGTGTATCTTCTCACGAACCGCACGACACAAAACTCGCCGTAGGTACCAAAAGATTACGAATGATCCAAGGAATCCGTTTTGACCATTTATATTCCAAAAGTGTGCAATTAGTTAAAAAAACATTAATTAAAAACCTCAAAATGCATAATTCTTGCTAGTTTTTTCCCGCCAGGTGGCGAAGTTCCAATTTTCCGACCTTTTTTTTTATCCCAGACGTTTTTTAAAAAAAGATCTAGTTTTTTTATGAGTTTCAGACAAAAATAATTACAGAATCGGAAAGATCATTTACTTCGCCATGATATGGTATCATTTATTTTACAAAATTATGATATTTTCTATTTTTTAAGATTTTTTTCTAAAATGAGTCAAAATCGCGATACGTTTTTATGAAGATAACTTCTAAATCGTTCCGATTGCATTTTCTTTCAAGTTAATGAAACGTTTTTCTACACTAATAAAATTCATGCTTTTCTCTTTTAGAATCAGTCATTTAAAAAACAAAATGTCAAAAACTTTTTCTTTTACGATTTTTAAAAAAATACTCAAAATTTTATTTAAATACTTAATTGTTTTTTTGAATAAAAATATTCTCTTAAAAGATTTTTTTCCGTGTGTAGAAAGATATTATTTGTAATCTGTACAAATATTGAAAAAATTACTTAAAATTTACGGTTTAATAAAAAATTGCTTTTTTCCCTTTTTGCGAGAAATATTTAAGCATCCTTTTTGTTACATGTTTTTGTTGAAAAATTACCGTTGTTTGCATTGATATTTGAAGTTTCAAGGCATTAACTTAAAAATGAATCCTGAAAAAAATTTTTTAACTATAACAAATAACACAATGTGAAATTGAATATCTCCTTCTTTCATATTTTAAAGGTATTTTATTTCTTTTTTCCGAAGATTTCGTCGATCGATCGCTTAAAGCGCTGGATTTGTAACTTTTGTGCCCGGGTTCGAAACAACATCATTTAGTTTTTGTGATTTTTTAAAAAAATTAACAAAATTTTATTCGCGCACTTAATAACTTCTCCAGCAATTTTGTAATTGAAAAGAAGATTCATTTCGTCACGATACAGTATTTTTTTTCCAAAACATAGATACTTTGCATATTTTATGATTTTTTCTAAAATGAATCAATATCGATGCGTTTATATGAAAATGATTTTTAATAAACTCATACTTTGATCTTTTACAGTTAATTATTTAAAAAATAAAATGTCGAAAACTTTTTTACGAGTTTTTTGTGTGCAATAATTAATTACTTTTTGGGCCACTAGATGGCTGCACGTGTCAATCTGCTTAAGAATCCGTGAATGTTCACTTACTCGAGAGCTCTGATAGCGAGAGGGGAAGGAGAATTTCCTTGAAAATATGTTAGGCATTTAAAAATATTCGTGCAACGCCGATGGGAAATAAATCTGTCTGACAAGGAAATTTAGAAAGAGGGAGTTTTAAGTTATACACTCGGTAAAAGCCCGAGCAACGCAGGCCTATGCGGAGGAAGAGGAGGAGATAGAAATCATTGTGAAAAAGAGTATTAGAAGTGCTGATTTTGTGAAAGAAATGGAAAAATTATAAAAGTAGAGAAAGCCTGTGCAACGCTTTGCCATGCAGCTAGTCTTTTTAACTAATTACGATACCGGAATATAAATGGTCAAAACATGCATTGTCATCCAAACTAAACGCAAATACAAAATTTCAGCTCAATCGGTTGAAGACATCAGCTTGAAAATTGAGTTGCAAGATTCCATCCGAACATTTTATATTGCAAGTTAAATAAAATCTTGTAAAAAACTAGATTCGAATCCACTATACAGTAACTCTCTAAATAAAAATGAACCACCTTCGTTATTATGTAGCAAAACTTTTGCTGTAGGTAAAAACGATACACATTTTGCATTATTTACAAAAGTACTAGAGTTAAGCATCGTATTTACTGCATCTAGTTCTATATTTGATATTTCTTGCTGACCGACACTTCCTATAAGGGTATTATCAACATCTTGTTTACAATTAGCTTTGACATTTAACAAAAATGCCCCATTACGATTAGAATCTTCATGTAAAAGATAGTTATGTTTACCTTGACGTATACTGCATTTTAAATAATTATTAGGACAATCCTGAAGCTTGTGACTATTTTAACGCAAGAAACAAAGATAATTTTTATTTATGAAGTTCTTCCTAGCAATTAAATCCATATTTTAAAATTTCATGCATCTAAATAACTTATGTATACCTGAATATTTTAAACAATTCATATCAGATTTACTTCCTGGATTATTTTTACAAGCAGTAAAATTAGACTTAGTAGGTACTTTAGTATCAGAATCATTACAAGTCATTAATTCCAGAGATGAACATCTGACATTTAAAAATTCAAAAAATTCCTTTAAAGTAGGAAATTCCTTCTCGGCGGTTTTAACTGACCGGAGTCTTTTCTTTTCTGTATCTAATTTTTGCATTAATATTTGAATTAACCAAGGGTCTCTGTTCGTTGCTTCAGTTCCCAACTCCTTTTTAATCCTCTCAACACTTCAGCACTAGTATCCATTAAATTTCTTAAATTTGTCCCATTTACTTGAGAAATACCCTTTTGATCTAAAAATTGTTTTAATTAAAGCATAAACAATTTGCTTCTTTTAATCGTATCTATCGATCAAATTTTCCCAAGCTTCTTCATACGACCCATTAGACAAAGGTATATGCTTTATTAGAGACGCGGGTTCATCTGAAAGAGGAAACCTTTTAAATACCAGAACTTCTGAATGTTACTAAGCGAAGTTTGAGAATGAACTGCAGTTAAAAACAAGTCCTTAAAATTTATCCAGTCTTCAAATTTACCCGAGAATATTGGTATGTTTAGTTTCGGTAATCGAAAATTAGCACTAGATTGCTTTGTTGTTATAGTAATAGAAATTATTTTGCCCACTAACATTAATCGAACGAGATGCATCAATCGCATCGATTTCATCTTGAAATTTCAATTTTAAAATCAAAATATCTTTTCTCAAATTCAATAATTTCCGATTCTTCTGCACTTAATTCTGAATATAACCTTTTAAAGTCTACAATTAACTCTTCTGATTTATGCAGTCGAATGAGAATTTAATTCTTTAATTTTAAATCATCAGCTTCATTTTCTAACTTAGTTAAAGAACCTTTAACTCTCCACATTGCTACTTTTATCGATTATTTTTTTCTCTTCAGAAATTTTGATAAAGTAACAATTAACGTATTGGGAAAACTAATTCAATGAGAAATTCGACTAGTAAGTCAAAATCTTAATTTCACAGTATAATTTTATATCAGATGTTCTCTCTTTAATATATACAGTATAATAAAATTTGACTTATCTGCTTCCTTTGAAGAATCTCGTCTGTGTGCCTCCACTGATTTCTTCATGTACGGACTTGAGGACCAGGTATAAAAAAAATAACCATTCTGCAGTTCATATCTTTACTGACGCAATTCATTCACTACTACAAACTATGGCGCCAGATACACCAGTATAAATAGTGAGAGCAATCGGGTTTTACCGTTGCCATACAAATTATACATTCAAGATTATAAGATAAATAACATATACAAATTCCAACAGTGCTTATTATTAACATTTGAATGCTCATGAATAACTCTATATGCTAATAAATGTTGGTTTTACTCTTTGAAATAAATTAATATTCATGTGTATGAGTACAAAAGTAGAGATTCGTTTATTATAATTTTTAAAAACAGAGCCTTCCACTTAAATTAGACATGAAATTAACTTTTTAAATTCATCAAAGGCATTTCTTTATGTATTTTTATAACAATTAAAATATGTGTAAAGAATTCTGTATAATGTACTGTAATGATAATGTTCAAAGTGAAATAAAAATACTATAAAACTTATAGACATAAAATTTTGGAATTTTAAATAGAAAAAGGTGTGAATCCTTGATAACACGTGTTGATGAAGTAGGAAAAGAGTAATTAAAAGACTTCTATAAAAATACTATCCAGAATTTTAAACTTACAATTTAATAACTGCGAAATGAAGCAGAATAATCCAGTTAATCATGATATGGCTTTATATTATATTAAAAAATATTATATTTTACTAATCATAGATGAAAATATCTTTATTTGCAATTTTCTCAAAATGTATTTTTTGGTGATTCTGGTATACTTTTCTCAAAATCTACTTTCCCTATAGTGCGGATATTTTGCATATTATAAGACCCACAAATTGTAAACAAAGTGAAAGATTTTTTTTCAAGTAAATATTCACAAATTTTAGATATAGCACAATTTCTGCATAAAATTTAAAAGAAATTTAAACCACTAAATTTAAAAATTTTTAGAATTTTTATAAATTTATCTTTTAAAAAATTCATTTCATTCGTTGAATGGATTGTTATATTTGCAAAAACTCTGTAAAATTTTGTAAAGCTATATATGTAGCGGATTTTAAGCAAAGTCTACCTAAAGGTAAGAACATGCCTTAAAAATAAAAAAAAATGGTTATTGAATATTTATTGCTCATACAGATTTATTTGTAATTTAAAATGGAATTTTTTATGTGTAACATCTTTCCTCTCGATTGCTGGATATTTGTTGGGAGGGATTTCGTGGAAAGGGACGGATGTGTGTAACAGGATGTGACGTAAGCGCGAACTACTTGATTTGACCAATGAGAGTGCATGGCTGTGTCTTTTCGCTACCTTCGCATGGGGTTCCAACCAAAGCTATATGCCCTTGGTCCAACTCGAGCGCTTGACTTTAAATCCGTTAGTCACGATATTGGGGGACATAAGTGCGGCAGAATGTTTATTTGAAAATGAACAAAAAGGGATTTCGGTAGTCGTGTACATTTCTTCAGATCAAATGGTAAAAAAAGTGTGTGTGCTTATGACCACACCATAGAGGTGCTAACTTCAAATTTTGTAATGTTATTTCAGGAATTAGTTAGGTGAATAAAAAATGAGGGGTTATTATATTAGTATTGTCATATATATATATATGCATAATTATTTATTCATATGTCTTATTTTTTTGCTAAATATACATATTTGTTAATTAATTGTATTCAAAGAAATAAACAATAGGTTTATAGTAGCTGAAATAGGTTAAAAATACTTAAGATTCAAAATTATTTAAATATCTAAAAAAAGCTCCGTCAAGCGTTATTCCATACTTTGTCGTGCTTTCATTTGGATCATTTTTTTTAATTGGGCTAGGAAAACTTATGCCCTGAGATGAACAGGGCATGACAGCTTTTTGATGACGTGACCAAAGAAAGGAATACTTCACTACTCTCAGTCTCTGTCAATAATATAAAGCTTATGACATTTATTTCTTTTTATGTCATACACTAATATTTTCACATTTATATTAATTTTTTTATAATTCTGTCTTAAAATATTTTCAGATAAAAGTTATGTATTAATATTTTAGAAGGATGTCTAATATGTTATCGGAAAAAGGGACAAATATCCTCATAAAAGGCTCATAAGAATATAAGAAACATCTGAGAAAAAACTGACTTAATGTAAAATAATTTCAATCAGATAAAATAAAAAAATCTTGTTTACACTAATAATTAATCTTTTTAAAACTGTTCTTGCTTAGAAAAGCGTGTTTTTAGAAGATGCATTCAAGCAAAGAAGTCCAGCATTGATGCATATTAATTAATATAAAAGTACTACAAAAGTGCATTGAAATATAAATAAATATAGACAAAAGTCTTAAAATTAGCTGATGTAAAACGGAAAATTTGCAAAAAAAAAAATTAAAATAGACTTTATTAAGCTGAACATTATTTCACTGCCACCTTTGTAAGGAAAGCAAATAATGAAAATATGTTTTGATTTTACATTAATATGATAAAAATATTTGTACATTTTTTAAGTCTTAAGGGAAAATTCAAAATAAATCAAAAGTAAAATCATAATTACCGTTTGCAGTTTTAAAAAATGAAGAACAGTTGAAGAAATTGTATGAGAGTGTTTGCTGATTTGAAATTGCGTCAACTATCTCTCTTCGAAAAAGAGTATTTTCTGAAGGGTCATTTCAACCATCCTTTTATTAGCCCTTGAACAAGTCATAATATAAAGAATGTGTTTCTGTTTGGGGGGGCTTTACAGAGGGAACCCTTCCAGGGAACATTTTCCCATGGCGGTATTTTTACCAATAAAATGAAATCTGCCTGCTTTAGGAATAATCCGAATATATTCATTGATTTTCTAAAAACTTTGTTGACGAGAAACAATTTACTATACGAGTAATTGTCTTAAACCAGTCTAATGTTTAAATATATAAGTAAATCCAGAGAAATGTTTCAATACATATGTATAAAAAAGGGGGAAAATATTTTTTTAGCAAGATATTTAATTTTTAATGATACAAAGAGGGAGAAGACTGGAGAGTTGCAAACGTCTCTTAAAGCCAAGAGTGAAAAAGCAAACTCGCACAAAATATTTAGCAGCTTGGATTTATGAATCTTATTGACACGATAGTTTTATAAAAACTAGTAAACTGAAGCAGGGCGTGCACATAATTTTTATGGGGGGGGAGGAGAGAATTAAGTTTTTCATTTTTAAAAAAAGAGATAAAAAGGGCTGAGCCGTAATCTTTATGCTACAGATTAAAAATCTGTTGGTGTATGAGGAGGGGGGTCGAGAATTGAACCCTCGGCGTTCTTGTGAACAGATGTCCTTCTTAGAGTCTAAAGGGATTCATGATACCAAAAAGAGTGTTGTAGATTGCGATAAAGCAGTGCTTCTCAAACTTTCAATATTTGCGACCCAATTTTCAGTCAGAATATTCATCGTGCCCCCTTCTTATAGTAACAAAGTGTTGAATGTAATTATAATGTACTTTGATGGTAAAACTACGATACAATACTACTTTAATTATAAACCGTACTAACCATCGAGTTACATATTTATATGTAATTTTGTATATGACAAGCCCAAGGTAGTCACTAGTAATTACTAGACTTGTTTTTAATTGAATATTAATAAATTAGCCATCAAGTAATTTGTGCAGTACTGATTCTTTTATATTAGTGTGTATTATATCAGTGTGAATGTGTATTTAATTTTTTATTATGTATGAATTATTTTATTTTGTAATTATTTGAAATTGCAATTTATTGTACTAAATTGCTAATTATTTTAAATATTCCATTTTCGATTTTTCGCGATATGATCGCGCCTCCCCCAAGTAGGGTTGTTGTGCCCTTCTAGGAGGGGGCACCCCACAGTTTGAGAAACGTTGCGATAAAGATTTTATTTCGAGGTTTGAGAACAATTTAATAACTTTTTGCATGAAACAAAATATTATTTGGGAAGAAAAACCAAGTGATTTACATAATAATTTGGCCGATAGCGAAACGAAGGTTTGATAATTTAGATATAAAAAAATAAAGAGAATAATTGGGTTTTTTAAATAAATACTAGGTGGTTGTACGCGTTCTCTGTAATTTTAATTTTTTCTCCCTACAATTTTTTGTGTCCTAGGTATGCGCTTAGCGTTCCTTAGCGGAAAAGAGGGCCTGCCTCTATCCAGAAGTCTCAAATATTTTGCCCTTTCGACATTTTCTGAATCGAAATTGATTTTTTTTATCTACAACAAATCTATATTTATAATCGTACAATTCGAATTTTATATTATAAACGCAATAACCCACTATGTACTTTAAAACTTGATACTCTTCTATTGAAATATCATCTGATTTATTTTTAAATTTCCTAGGGATTGTCCCTTTTGAAGTTTCTGTCAACTGTTCATCTTTTGGGAAATAAGAAAACCAAAACGTATGGTTGTCAAGTTTATAAGAGGACCAGTTGGTCACACAGCAGTAACGATGCATTAGCATAAAATGTGTGCAGCTTTAGGTTAAGTAATTAATAATATTTTTAAGTTAATTAAGATTTGACAAAATAAACAAAACACTAATTTCACATTTAAACACTAATTTCTCATATAAAACAAAATATCTTAAATTTATATATAATTAGGTATGCTGGCATAAATGCATCGATTTAATATATCGTGCTCTCAAAACTAAAGAGAAGGAAATTTAATAAATGACCCAAAAATAAAGGGGAGAAAATACGAAGAATGGGTTGTCGGAGTACCTTCCCTTAGGGAAACTTCACCTTTTTTTTCCCTTTGTGAGTGAGCATTGCTTCAGCTTCAGGGGGGAGGGAAGAAAAGGGAATAAAAACCTTGGGAGAACGTCTCTCTCTTTTAATCACGTAATTTCTTTTTAGGGATGGACCAATCTTGTTGGAGCAAGTTTTCCGGATACAAGCGGAGAAAGCCGAAGGAGCGTGACGTTCATTCAAGTTTACTCTAGCAAATCGCGCCAATAGAAGTTATCGCTTCAAAAATTAAAGATTTCCTGCATTTTGTACTTTTACCATATAATGAAGGTGGTTCTGTTCTTTTAAAAAAATGATCACTCGCTTCCCCTGATTTTGAGTGGTGATTTTAACTTTAACTTCAGTTTGCCAAAACCTGATCAGTTCATAGATTTTATGAATGATGAACTCAAGCTCGAAATGAACACAAATTAGAATGTTTTGACTGCTAACAGTGGTACTGTTGTTGACACTGTTTTTCAACGGTTTTTAAATACTTAGAAATCACAAGTATATGTGTCATATTTTAGTTATAAGTCTATTGTCTCCGCTGTTCCCCAAATTGAACAAGAATAATTATTTTTAATAAAATATTGCATTACTCCTTTTGTTATATATATAATTAAATACAATTTTCATTTAAGATATAATTATTCGATAGAAAATTATTTCCAATCATACCCGATCATTATTTTTTCAGGAAAGAAGTTAACATTGAGTATTTACCACGATAACATGTCAGATGTTACACATCATATGCGACTACTGTAAGACTCGTTTCTTTTTTTATTTTACTTTTGCAAGTACATAAATATACAAATAATTCAATGTAAAAATTTTACTTCCGTTGTTTTTAATTTAAGTAAGTGAGAACCATTTAAATTTGGTGTAAAATAAGTTAATTTTTCCTTGTTGCAGACGTCCCAGATACCTTAAATCTATCCAATATTTTCTACAGAATGCTATAAAACATTAACTCGAGATTGTAATAAAGATACATTTATTTTCATTGGAGCGTTTCTAATTATTATATTTTAAAAACTCTTAGAAGTTGAATTCGAAGATATATTAGATTTCAGAGTGTATATTTGAATGTTCAAGATGCGTTGAAAGCATCAAAATCTGCAATATATTTTATGTTTATGATATTTGTATTTGAAATCAGATTATATATGAGTTTCTAAAGTGGTCTTTCTCTTCACACTAAACAAATTCAAAATGAGAAATATTTATGGTATCAAAATTTCCCTCGCTCCAGTATAAACACTATTTATTGGAGTTATATTATAACTGCGCATTATTTAAATTATAACACAGTAACATTTTATTTTTATAAAATCTTCTTACTAAGTAAGATGAACACTTGGTACTTGCACTTGTGTTGTTTTGCTAAACAATATTTTTAGGCGCATGTTTTGATATGGTATTCAAGTTCCGATAATTTAGAATTGTTGATCTCAAACTATTAACTTTTTGGAAATACATCCTTAAAAGAATATGGTTAGTCTAATTGTAAGTGTTTTTGAAGTCAAGCTTCTTAGCGCTCGAGAGTGAATGAGAAATTTGCCCAGTTTTGCGTAACAGTGAAAAAGCGAATGGAAGTAGTCTCTCCCCCTCCCCCCTCCGAATCGTCACCATGACGACAGGATAGGGAGTTGGAAGGAAAAAGGGAGAGCGGGGGCACACGGTGTAGACAAAATAGCTCTCGCAGTAAAAGCGTGCTTTTTTGAAATATTTTCTTACATTGTTTGCTACATGGCGATGTTTTTGGCGGCTAATTTGCTTTTTTTGATTTTCATTTGCGTTGAATTATTATATAAATTCTAGTCAGAATGCCTAAATCAAATGCACAAAGAGGAAAAGTGTTTCATGAAAGAAAGAAAAAGAAAAAAAAAGCAAGTCCAGTCGAAAAAGTGACAAGAAAAAGCAAAAAAAAAAAAAAAAAACCCAGAAAAATATTGCAAATTTATTACGTGCTACTGCGGAATCTCCATCAGAGCACATGGGAGAATATCGAGCACGGAAAAAAACACACTGCAAAATACTCTCTTAATACTCAGTTTAAGGGATGGGAATGCTATTCAGACTCTTCTAATGACTGCACAGATTAATACAGACTTAGTGAACCACCCTGTGTCATTAACTACAGAGCCCTCAACAACTCTAGTGCGTGTTGGAACTGATGCATGTAAATCAATAATAAATTCTATCTTACGTTACAAAGACCATGATTCCAATAAAAATGCCCACAAAGATTTTCAAAAGCGATTCATGGATAATCATTCAATTGATACGGGCGTTCAATTTATGATAGATTATGGTTTAGAGATGATTTGAGAACGTCTGTTCCTGAGCACAAAAAATATTTTATAAAATATTTTACCGGGAATTAATTTAGAGGACACATTAAAGCATGCTACAAATGCCGACAAAGTTTAAATAGGAAAAGTATAGGAAATTGATCAAAATATAATGGTATTGTATACCCCCAGAATTTCCAGGACATCTTCTACTTTGGATTTGGTATCAGAAAGACTCATTTCGCCACGAATACCTTTCACGCAAATTAAGCGATTGAGACATGTGCTCGGTCAATTTGGAATATTAGGGTGAATAATCAATGTTCCAACGTCGCAAAGAAGCTTCACTTCTATCGCGTGGTGTTCTACGCACTATTTTTTTTTTTAGTGAAGCAATCGCCTTACGCCAAATTTTCATGGTATTACATTACTTTTCTTTCCCTAGAGTTTTCCACGTTCTCAGTAAAATTATATTTATCCCATAACTATTTATACTACTAAAACAAAGTGTAATTAATACATTATAGGAGGTGTAGGTTGAAAGGGTGTTTACCATATCAACATTAGGAAAAATGCTTACGTTGATTTCATTTATTTCTTATGTATGTATTGAATTTCTTACTTATTAAAACAATGAAAGGACCAGTCACGAAATATTAAAAGTGTATTAAGGAAATTTGAAATGAAAAAAAAAACACTAGTGAACCTAAGTCTAGTTTTTGTATCTCTTTTTTTATAATTCTAATGATTAAAATTCTTACATTTCAAACTTTCTCATTCATTTTAGTTTGCTATTATGTATGTAAAATTATAAAGGAATGATAAAATTGTCTTTATGTTATAGAAAATATAATTTAAGTGTATTGTTTATGACGTATCAGACTTATTGCAAAAAAATTAGATCTCTATTAAGTTTCTATTGTTTAAATTTTATATTAATCATTCTAATTGTTGTAAAAAATGTTAAATATTGCCAGTAGAGGTATGTTATTATATAACCTTAATTTTTTTATAAAACATTTTATTTTAAAACAATATCATTCTCTAATAAATTCCTAATGTTTCATTAACATTGCATTACAAATCTTAAGAAAATTAAATTTGATTAGAACATCAGCTATATACAAAAGTTTCAGACAAGAAATTAGGAGCATTAGACTTGCGGAATCCAAGCATCAGCTGATGTCTCTTCTGTAAAAAAAAAAGGGTGTTTGAAATGTAGACAATGCTTTGATGTAAAAAGTAAACATGCATAGGTTATTTGAATACGTATATATGTTTATTTTTCTTCATTAATAAAAGAAACATATATATTGCATACTAATACCTTAAATAATAATGTTTCGTTAAAAACATTAAAATATTTCTCAATTTCATTTTTCAAATTTTGAAAATTAATTCACTTTCAAAAATTATGCTTCTCAATCTTGAAATAATATTTTTAATTATAAGTATTCTACGTTTTAACTTGTTCTGTGTCTTTTCATTTTTTAAACGTAGTGTTTAAAAAAAATTCGGATAATTTTCTTTGTATCGATTTATTCAGTCAAATTTCATGTTTAAATTAGGTATAATATTTTTTCTGTGTCTTCTGTAGCTTTGTTCCAATTAAATTATTATATTTATCTTTTTTATTCAAACTTTTACTTGTAATTATTATACAATTAATATGTTTATAAGAGATATAAAACTTTCAGAATAATGTATTGCACTCAAATAAATTCAACGAAGAATAAAAGTTATAAGAAAGTCATCATTAAATAATTTAGAAATTAGTAGTCAAAAACATAACAGATAATAATATAGTTCAGAATAGATTTTTGTTTTATATATATTTCAGAAAAAATGACGTTAAATCAGAAAATATTTACTAACAGAAAGGAATTTCTATGTTAATGCAAATTGAAATGTTTATAGAGTATTGCGGCCTATTTAATATTTTATATCCTTAACTTTTTAAAATTATTTTAAAGTCTACATTTTTGCTGCTTTATGAGAAATTTTAAAAACTGAAATAAAATAACTTAAATTAAAATGTGATAAATTACGTATGCAGGAAGAATATTGATTTAATACAAAAATGAGAGTATACAAGAGAAAATATTTTGATTTTGGATAAATTTTAATACAAGGCCACGACTTTCATAAAAGTAAAAGGTTCCAGATTTTCTTTTATTTTGGTAAGTCTTTACAAATTAACACAAAATTACACAAAAGAGAAGATTCTTATTTAAATAAATTTCTTCTCGTATGCATAGATAAATGCGAATTCTTGAGATTTATCAATATCGAAAACACTTTTACCTCCAAGAATATTAGGGACAGTCTTTTGGGCGCACACATTTACTAAAACTGCTGTCGACTGCTATGTAATGCTCCTTGCATCCACATCCAACATACGTCACTTCCTTACAATGGGTGGGAGGCTTCCTTTGGTCGCATCTTTTATCGCACGTAGAATAACGTGTGAACGTTTGATTACCGTTGCATGTTTCACCTATATAAATCACGAAAATTTGTCTTAATTGACTATAAGTACAAAGTTAACTTTATTGACTTAATAACTAAGGAATTACAAAATCTTTATAGTTCCAAAAATTAATTCCAAAAATAAACACTACTTAAATTGTTGTGTTACACATATGTATACAATCAAGTAGAAGTGCGACGTAACTTAAAGAAAGATACTTTGTAAATTTTGAAGAAGCTAATATTACGAGGGTCATTCAGAAAGTAAAGGACGATTGCATATTATGCCCAATGTCGACCTTCGCGACTACCACTGCGAGCGCATAAGCCCCACTTATCCCCTCCTCTTGCTTCAATGTGCGAAGTTTTGCCAAGGAATGTTTATGCATTTTTGTTCCCGCTGCGTCTGGAAAAAATCACGCCAAAAGGGAAATGCGTAGTATTTTTAGCTTTCTGAGTGCACAAAAGACTAAGTGCCTATCAAGACACTTAAACAGGTTAGATGCTCCAACCACAACAAGAGACGTTAAATGTTGTCTTCAAAGAAATTTTGTTTCATGAAGATGTGTGGCTTCATGTTTCAGAACGACCGCAACGAGAACTTATAACATGTGGAAACTTTTTGGATTTCCTGCGTACAGCCATATGACTTGTGTTTCTCATTTATTTTATTTTCTTATTTTCTAATATATAGGAATATTTAGGTGGAAAACAGTTCACAGATGATATGCAACTCAAAGAGATAACACCCTGATTCAAATCTTTCACTGCTGAAGAACATGGCATCAGAGCAGAAAAATTGATCCTACGGCACAAAAAGAACTGCGACAGCTACTGTGACGTCATTCAAAAATAAAGTAAGGCACTGTGACATAGTAAATAAAGATTTTGTGTTGATATGTTTCGCTTTTATTTAGTTATTCCAACGCATTCTTTATTTTCCAGAAGGACCTCGTAATTACATGAGTTAAGAAAAGTTATTTAATTTCCTTCCCCTTGAGGAAAGCCAGAGGCGTGAGCTTCAGGAATTGTGCAACTTTATTATTATTATTATTATTATTAAAAGGAGTAAGAACAAAACTGAGATTTTAGCATATAAGCAGAACAAGCAGAAAAGAACCGTAAAACTAAGATTATAGTCACATACGTTATAGAATGCGTGTATAAACATGTCTCCATGAATAATAGACGATTGCCGCAAGGGTTACCATCGGAAAGCTGGCGATGTACGATCAGCATTTCTGGGACAGCTATTGAACTCATCAGTTTAAATGGTGTCAAATAACTCACTGAGTAAGATATGTCACTAAGCGTTTCTGTGGATGACATCCGGATTACCTCGGGGCCAAATAATTGTACAGATGGAGAAAATATCGTAGTAGGTCAAATATGGCTGATGGGTTTGAAATCACTCACAGCATTTCAAATAATCACTTATCCGGTATTAATATTAGCGTACCCCGGGTAGAGCCAAAAATTTTGATTAGGGTTGCGGTCTTAGAAAAAAGACGTTCTTTTGATATATTTTAAACTAAAATTTTGAAATTTAAATTTGGCGTCCATTCTGAAACATTCCACTCTACTTCGTTAATAATATTATTATTTTGTGGGAGTTTTTCTTGGAATTGGTATTTTTGACACTTGGGGGGTTGAAAAGCGCAAAACAGTCTTATATATATATAATGACTGGTTTCTTAAATATTTATTTGATGCTTTTAATTATTAGAGACCGAGTGTTTAAGGCATCAGCGCTAATTTGCTGTATGATCCATAAAGCGGTTTGCACTTTTGAGTGACTCTTTGAGTTCGAGGTTGCATTTTTTAGATGAATGAGGGCCTGCACAGAGGAAACATTTTTACGGGAGATGGCACAGTTAAGTTAATTGAAATCGACCTTAGTGTAACACTGAATACTTTTTTTTATCGTAGTTTTCCACTAGAGTATTAAATCACAGTCATATAATAACAATTTGTAAGAGATTTTTCTCTTTTAGCAAAATGATTTGAGATATATGCCTGATTCAGTCAAAAAGTGGGTGAGTATTCTGTACTCTTCAGTTTCAGTCAGTGTAACTTTGAGAAAGAAACCTATAAGCTATATGAAACGAAAGAGTAAATATTTTTAACATTAGAGAAAGGGGAGAATCATTTTCCTTTTGAGTTTAGATTCGAGCTGATCAGGAGCTTCATCTTCCGCAGCCAACTCAATAATTTCTACCTTTTGTACCTTTTTTATCATTAGAGTAAAAGTGAGGTGAGGGTGAAAACAACCCTACTAGTCGAGCAACAGAGCTCCAGTGTTCTTCCTGTGAAGAACACTGGAGTGTGTGTTTAGGGAAGAGAAAATGAAGCCCTGAGCATCAGTCATGCTTTTATGGAATTTTTTTAGCTTCGTTTGAAAAGGGGTCAAGGATTTCCCTTTCTACTTTCAATTCTGATCTTCAGTCGAGGCACAGAGGATGGGGGAGAATCTCTATAATCAAGTCTATGATTAACTGTTTCTTTTAGAGACGTCATGTTTCGTATTGAAATGGCATCCAAAACTGAAATAATCCAGTATCATGTTGACGAACGTGGTAACTAATTTGTTTGAAGCATATCAGTCTTAAATTTTAACTTAGGCTTATTTTGAAAGCAGGATTTATATCGAGAGCCTCTCGAGGAAATTATTATATAAATAAGTATCATGCGGTACAATATATCGATCTGCTAAACTAGTACTGCAGTGTAAAAAATGTTTGCTAACTAAAAAAACAAAATAGTTTTACTATTCTGTTAAAGCTAAAAATATACAGATCCAAAAATAAGTCTCCATTAAGAAACAAATTATTTTTAAGTTATTGATTGGTGTCTAAATACATTTGTTAGAGAAATTATTATTAAAAAACGACCTAATAAAAGAAAGATGCAATGAGGTAGTACCGAAAGCCTTGACTATGCCTAATTTTTTTCATTTTGAGTGAAAACAAAGGGAGTTTTCTTTTTTTCATACATTTGAATCGACTTTAAGTATCGTTATCCATGAAAAAACAAAATCTTTTCAGGAAATTAAATCAGCAGTGAGGGACTGAGAAATTAGTTCCATGATACATCTTTCAATTAATCCTTTATCGACCGCATTATGATTTACTGCAGTTTTTTAATGCAATATTTTTTTTAATCACAACATGGAAAACTAAGGGATATACATAAACAAAATACTCAACTTTGGGAAACTTAATTAGTTAGAGCTAATTAATTAATTAAAGATATTCAACTGTAAAATTAATTACACTCACTATCCACTTAAAATAAATAGTCAAATCATTTTCTAATGTCTTCATTAACATAACAAAAAAATAAGAATTTTACCTTTTGACATTAACTATTTTTTCTTAACAAAAATGACAATCTTCGCTATCCATTGAAAACGCCATCAGCTGAAAACGCACACACACACACACAATTTCTACTTAAAACTAATCGCCTTCACCGCTAAAATACTCATAATAGAACCCGTGCTGCAATATATCTTGGAAGAGTGGGTTTCAAAGAATATTCCTACCAAGTATCGTCACAGTATTCGTAAAAACGGTTATTCTATGTAATTTTAAAGTGAGTGGTACGTATAAATACCGTCGGTTGATAAATGGTTAAAATCTAAATTGGTTTTCATCAATTACGGGAATCAATTTAATTCCTCAGGTACATAAATATTTATATATTATTTTTAAAAGGCTAATTCTTTTATTAAAGAGTTACCTTAGATTTCTAAAATGTTAATTTCATTTAATGTATTTGTAAAAAAAATTATTTACAAGTATCATATGGTTAATTCTATAGTATATTTAATATTAGGATTAATTCGGAATGTTATAATAATAAAATATTAGATGATACATGAAAAATGAAGGAGAAATTAAAGAGGAAGTTTACTCTTTCTTCTCCCATTTTAGGATGGACTCAACTGGTCCACTTATGGGGATTCAACTACTGGTACTTTCATGTTATACTGTCGACCAATTTCGCCAAATTAAACGACGTCGCTAATTTAAAGAATGTCTGTGATATTTTTGTGTTTGAACATATGAGGAAACGAATTTCGATTATTGACCACGTCTTTTGATTTAAAAAAATTATTTGTGTGATGGGGTATAATACAGGAGTGTCCAACCCACGGCCCGGGGGCCGCATGTGGCCCACCTTGAATAATTTTCCGGCCCACGAGGTTCTTTACAACTTTACAAAATTCGACTATTTTGTACAATATTTTTTATTTAAGAAGTGTATTATTTATTTATTTTTTTTTTGTAAAAAATAAATCCCATAACTGTTATTTTTTTTATCACGCTGCTTCTGTTACTGCGAATCTCTAGTTTTTTTCTAAATTGAAATTTATCAAACATAAATTGTGCTCAGACTTAACACATGGAAATCTGCAACATCAATTACGATACGCAAATACACATACATTGAGATTGAACTGAAAAAACAAATATCTCACTAATTAAATAAATTAAACATTATTTGACAATTGCATTATTATTATTTTTCTATCTATGTTTATGTACATGAAAAACAATGAAAAGAATAATAATATATCAGTCTGTTTTAAATTTTCACTTCAAAAAAGGTTTGTAATGGATCCAAATCTTATATAAAGATATATATTTTTATATGTGACCCGCGGGATTGTAAAGTTCTTCCGAAGTAGCCCGCGGGTCATTTGGGTTGGCCACCCCTGGTATATACAGGGTGATTATAAAGAAACTTTGCCAACATCTGCACTTCTAGCGCCTGTTCTATTTAACCGATCAAGATGATATTTCAAATATAGTTCTTTTGAGATATGCGCTCGAGATTCTGTGAATGGCAACAAAGTGGCGCTCGCGGTTACGATTATAGTGACAGAAACTCGAAATTTTCGAATGGCAACGCCTACGTTTTACCATCGCAAAATGTTCAGCACATGCGAAAACCCTAAATAGCGTTGAAATGGCACCGATATGTCTGAAAACCGACGTGTTATACACATGCAAACAGTTCTTCAAGGCGCACGGAGGAATAACGCATACGACAGAGACAAGACACTGCTCAATGACGAGAACACATAGAGAAAAAAATCTGTATTAATTTCAAACATTTTCCACATGAGGGCCATCACAGGCAATTACGCATTGCATGCGGGAGACGGTGGACAATATCGCTGCACGCAACATGGCACGAGGGATGTTTCCAATCTCACGCCGTATAGAATCCTTTAAGTCCGACAATGTTTGAGGATTGCACAGATAAACTGTGGATTTGAGATAGCCCCAAAACCAGAAATCCATAGGCGTCAGATCTGGGGATCGCGCAGGCCACGGAAAAGGATAATAGCGTGAGATGATGCGATCACCAAAATGCTGATCCAGGAGCCTTTTAATAGACCTCGCTATATGTGGAGGTGCGCCATCTTGCATCCAAACAATGTCATTGAGTGCATTCCGCCGACGCAACTCCGGTAAGACATAATTTTCAGCATGGCTGCATACCGAGAGCCCGTTACAGAACATGTTGCAGGGCCAGTCGGGGTCGTTTCCTCAAAGAAGAACGGGCCCAGAACAAATGTAGCTGTAATGCCGCACCACACAGTCACTTTGGCGTCAAATAATGGTACTGGCGCCACAGCGTGAGGATTCGTCTCTCCCCAGTGCACACAATTCTTTGTGTTAATGCTGCCATTTAAGGTGAAATGCGCCTCGTCCGTCCATAGTATGCGAAGTGGCCAGTCGTTATCCGCATCATATCGTAACAAAAATTCATTTGCGAAGTCCAGACGTTGTTGTGGGTCACCCGGCTCCAACATCTGGACGCGCTTGAACCTAAAGGGAAACATGTGAAGTACCGAGCGCAAGAGCTTGCGGACCGTTGAGTTCGGAATATCCAACACGCGCGCTATGCCTCTTGCGGTTTCTGTGTGTCCTGCAGTCACTGTATGGTGCACTTCCATGACAACGTCCTCAGAAACAGTTGGCCGTCCGGAGCGAGGTTTGTTACAGGTGCAGCCTGTATCTTCGAATTTCCGCACTAAATCACGCAGAGCTTGCAGAGTACCTGGGCTGCGTCGTTGTCGATGATTGCGGTGATACACACGCAAGGCTTCCGCAGCGTTCATCCCATTTTGGTAATAGAGTTTGATCAATTCACCGCGAACTTTCCCAGGACGAACCATATCGTCGGCATGTGCGAGTTCCCGAATGACGACTTCGCATACCCGCTTGGTATTTTATAGGTTTCCTACGCTGAATATCTGGCGATCGGCGTTCTGTGATTGGTATCTTGACTCTGTCATATGCAAATTTATTGCGTGCGCCCAGATCGTGTTTTATTGGCCGGTTTTCAGAACTCTTTTTTGTGTTTGCATAACACGTCCGTTTATAGACATATCGGTACCGTTTTAACGCTATTTAGGGTTTTCGCATGTGCTGAACATTTTGCGATGGTAAAAAGTGGGTGTTGCCATTCGAAAATTTCGAGTTTCTGTCACTATAACTGTAACCGCGAGGGCCACTGTGTTGCCATTCACAGAATCTCGAGCGCATATCTCAAAAGAACTTTATTCGAAATATCATCTTGATCGGTTAAATAGAACGGACGCTTGAAGTGCAGATGTTGGCAAAGTTTTTTTATAATCACCCTGTATACATAAGGATACATAAGTATCCAACTAATAACAAATATACATCATATAATTAATATTATATGTCCATATTCTAAATTATCCAAATACAAGGTGTCAATATCGAGAAGTTGATCCTTCAATGAAGTATAACGTAGAACGTGTTATTATTGCATAGAATTAAAATAATTTCTGTACAACTACAAAAGTTTTTTCATACATAATTTTTCGAAAAATTAATATGCATAACAAATTTAGACGTGATTTGTTAAAATATGTAATAAGTTAATTCTCCAAGTAATCGATACAGTAAAGGCAAAGAACTGTGCTTACTTAAACCTGCTCTCTCAAAAATATTTTCATCAATTTCTTCAGAATCATCACTTGAAACTATTGCTGCAAAAACAGCCACACAACAGAGAAAGAAGATCGTCTTCATGACTGATGTTGCAATTGAAATAGTCAGCTGAAAAACATCAGATTATAAAGCCTTTTCATGTTTAATCACTTGAAATCTGTATAAAAAATGGATTCATTTTGGGTTAAAAATAAATGGTTAATCTTCTCTAAATATTAGTGCAAATTTGCTTACCATTTCGTCATATATAATGCTCTATATGCTAGAAAGCAGTTACAAATTTGACGAATCACATTATATTTCACTTGTAACAGCTGTAACAAGAAGAAAGAAAGCATTTTTGATTTTTTTAATATAATGGTTTTCAAATTATTATATAGAATTTCTCTCTTTGGGTTATATTTATAATCCAAAAAAAAAATCTGTTTTCGTGAATATTCAATTGTGATATATATACTATAAAACAGTTATAAATTTGATGCAGTTATAAATTATATTTCACTTGTAACAGCTTTAATAGGAAACAAGAAAACATTTAAGAATTTTTTTCAATTTAATGGTTTTCAAATAATTAATTTCTCTTTTGGTTATGTTTATAATCCAAAAAAATCTGTTTTTTTTGTGAATATTAAATCGTGATATATATGCTATAAAGCAGTTATAAACTTAAAGAATTACATTACATTTCACTTGTCTCAGCTGTAACAGGAAACTAAAAACATTTTAGAATTAGAAATAATCATCAGTTTAATGATTTTCAAATATTTGTATAATTTTTTTCTTTTGGGTTATTTTTATATTCGAACAAAATCTGTTTTCGTGAATATTCAGTTCATGTATGTTTTGTACAGTTTTTTTTTTCTGTTTCAATGAAAAGTAAACTTGTTTCAAGTTTACTTTATTTAACTCTAAGTTGATCGAATTTATTCTTAATAAAGGAAGCCCAATAGCTGAGTGGTTGGTGTCTAGCACTTCCTCATTACAGGTCCGAGATTCAAACCCCAAGCTGGGCAAGGTTGACTCAGCCTTTCATCCCTTCAGTGGATCGATAAATGAGTACCAAGCTTGCTTGGGAACTTAACACTGATGGTTTCACATCAGACTGATCACCTGACCTGAACATCTGCTCATGCACCTCAGGGCTCAAGGTCTTGTTTACTGAGCTGGGCACAGTAGGTCTTGGCCCTCATGGGCTGTTGCGCGACTGAGTTAAGTATCATTGATAAAATCTCATATAATTTTCATCTTTCTCTTAACATTATCTATCTATCTATGTATATATATATATATATATATATATATATATATAATCTTGCAATTACTACCCAATTAAATGTTCAAATAAAACTTGCCAAAAGTATTCGATGTAAAAGGTTTTTCAAATTACACTTGCTTGTGAAATATCTGCTTTTGAATAGAAAGATGTATTACTTTTTAAACCTTTTGATTAAACATTCCCACAATTAATATTTTTAAAAATACAAAACTCGGTGGAAAACGGATTCCTTTGCTTACACCATAGTGGTTGTTTGATTATTTTCATATATCTTCTATTTCTGACATAACCTGGTTTAATTTTCGATGAAATAAGCGTCAAATAATTCTAATATAGCACAGGTGATATTATTTTGTCTTTCTTAATTCATTTAATTTTGCTTCCATTTCATTGCAAAATCTGACCAAAATATTAATTTTCGAAAGTACCAATGATATTTCTGCTGTTAAATTCTCCGTTATGCGTATGGTTAAAACATTAGAAAAAACTAGCCTATCTTCCACACGATGCCTGACTAAAATCATGCATAACCTTCTCAGACCAGAGGCAAAATTAAAAGCTTGATACTTTGTAAAAGGTACTTATAAATAGCTGTTTTGATTCCTATGATGAAGAAAAGTGCAATAAAAAAATTTACTTTTAATTTATAGAAGCTAGGAGGGATGTATCACATGGGATACATCAGGATCCAGACACTACAATAAGATTTTTTAAGTATTAAGCAAGATTGAAGTAAAATTAATTTAATCTTAATTTTTAATCACAAAATACACACAATTCATAAATTCAACATGAAAATTAATTTTTATTAAAGTTTTAGGAACATATTACATTAACATTATTTTTTTTATAATCATGAAATGTCTTGAATGACTCAGTAGTACTTGTAAAGCACAGAAAACCTAGCAGTCTGTACATTGTACAGTTGTCACTTCTCATTCCTGCACCTACTTCGATGATTCCTATCCCCCACCATTTCAGGCATGAGCCTAGCTTCATTGGTATGAGCTGCTTGATGTGGAATGCAAGTTGTTTTGGAGGAGGCTCATCGTTTTCATCTTCGGCTAGCGAAGGAGTGGGAGATGGCTTCTTCAGTAAGCTGTGTATGAGGGCATTTGCTACACTAATTCTAAACGCAAAATAGCACAAAATGCCCTTCTTAGGTTCCGCTAATTCTGCCATATTATTTCTATACATATTCCCTATTGAGTTAGAGCAGAAAAGTCAAAAGTTACATTCTGATCTTCATCATCATTATCCATCTCACTTCCATTATCAACTTGATAATCATCTTCATGTGACAGTGAACTCAAATCAGAATCATCGCGATTCATCAGCTCTTATCTGGTGTAAAATATATCACTGATAAAAAATACTTATTAAATAAAAAAAATTATCAGGAAAAATAGGTAACAATTGCAAGAAAACACCTCAACTGAAGATTTTAATTCAAGAAATACTTCTATCAATCTTCAAATCCTCCCAAAATATAACCAAAAATTAAAACAAAATTGACTTAAGAAGTATGTTCATAAGTGGTTGGGTCCGATTGTATCACATGTGATGCAAACAAATTTAACAAGTCATTATGCTTTAATACTTCTGTAAAAAATTCTTTTTTTGCTGTTTAATAGCAAAAAGTACAAATACAAAGAAAAAACATATTTTAAAATAGTTTAATATTTGTATATAAATAAGAAAAAAATATTTACTTGGACGACGTGCAAGCATCTTGTTTTGATTCTGAGACGCTACTATAAATCGTTATCATAGACAGATACCGCCACTTGTTGACTAAACTAAGAAATTGTATGAGGAATTTCACTTTGTGACTCATGTGATACAACCGGTTCGAAATTTGTTTTTGCAATTCAACCTTCACAAAAAATTATGAAACCTTTGTATCACATGTGATACAAGGGGACCGAAGACGATAAAGTATTTTATTTTTAAAAAAAAGGAACATATCTTAAAACGGACACCATACTAATATTTTTAGGATTAAGACTCATTCAATTCCTACTATTAGCTCACACTCTCTATATATTTATTCATTTATTTATCTTGGTGGAATTTTCAATCGTTAATAAAATACATATAAAAACTCTCAATTGAGCTGAGGTTTTATATATTTTATTTTGGATGACAATACAATAATTTAATTGTAATTAATAAAAAACAATTCATTAAAACTAATTATTTAAAGAATTACAAATACAGCCACGTTGGCAACCTTTTTGGCGACTTGGGTTACAACTTGAAAAGGTTTCTTTTTTCTCACGTTTTAAAGCATTCATTTGAACTGAAATTTTATATACGATTGTTTTGGATGACAATACAATCCTTTAATGATAATTAATAAAATTAATTGCCACTTAATGTTGTCATTCTGTCATATGTATATGCATATTTATATTAATTGCAACTATTTAATAAAAAGTAGCTAAAATAAAATTTTTCTTTGTTGATCTTAGTAGGAATTGACTTAATTTTTTTATATTACTTGTTTTTACAACAATATACTAAAAAAATGGGATATTAGATTATATTACGAAAATAGCAATTTTCTACTGGCCAAACAGCAACTTAGAATTCCCCTACCATACTCATTCCTGAAATGCTTGCTTCTAAAACAATTGCTAGATGACTGTATAGGTATAAGAATAATTGTAACATTGAAAATTATAATTTCAAATAATTGTTCACATTACATTGAGAGATTAAGAAATATCTAAGGTGTTTTTCACCAACTACGTACTTGCGTTGTCATATTTAAAGTGATTTGAATTTGAAAGTACATTCAGAAAGTACATGAATCGGTTCTTGTGTGATGCTCTTATAGATTCAATTCACTACATTTTCGACTCTACCTATACCTTAGACTTTCATTTTACTGAATCATGCATAAACAATAAGGAACAAAGAAACAACGTTAATAAACGTTACCGATAAACAAAAACTTATATTTGTTATGTGATTGCGTATGTGTTTGTTACATTTTCAACTGTACCTGTGTTCCGTAGACTTTCATTTTAGTGAACCATGCATAAACAACAAGGAACAAAGAAACAACGTTAATAAACGTTATCGATAAACAAAAACTTATATTTGTTATGTTTACTTAAATTTAAAACAAATATTTCATTTGAATATAATCTTCACAAAAAAGATGAAAATAGACATTTATATCTAGTTGGTTCTAATTTTTTAAATAAAGAATATATATTTTTGTGGGGCTTATCATAATATTTATTTAGGAAATAGTACAGTACAAAGTACAAAAATTATCTACAGTATACTTCAACAGACTTTACATAGCAGAACACATTTTAGATGCATTATTTTAAATACATTAGTTATTCTTTTTTCGTGTACATCGTTTATTCGTATCTCTTACGTTGATTAACCAGCATTCGTCAACAAGCATTACTGCAGATAATTTTGAATGATAATGATTTTCCATAATGAATATCCCTTGAAAAAACCAAGATATTTGTTCACAAAGCTCCTCTGTTCCATATTATCTGAGGAAATTTCCTGGTGGACTGTAAATAAATTGTAGTTTTTAAAAACTAAAAAAAAAAACACGTTTTTATAGTTAATTCGAAAAAAAAGTAAAAAGTAATTTTTGATGTAAGAATGTTGTTGTGGCTAATGCCACCTGTCTGACGTAGTCAGAACGAGGCCCACGAAATTCATCGTGGCATGGGCAAGAGGTACGCCTGTCGTTGACCTTGAGCACCATACAGGTGACAGTGCGATTTAAGCTCAGTGAAACTTCCCCGAAGGGACGATAGATGGCGACACAACCTCTATCTCCACCTCCACAATTTCTGCAAGTGAACTGAAGGGGAGGGAAATATTCTCCAGTTCCTGCGCTAGTGAATAAGCCCACAAGACTACGGACCCACTGATTTAACGAGCACGTACTCCGTGTGCACTCGGAGGGTATTTGGTGACATCGAGCATCGAACCCAGGCCTTCCGGTCTGGAGTCCGATGCTCTAACCACTAGGCTACCCACTACCCATGTAAGAATAAAATGACTAACGAGAAAATTAAGGTGATTGCAGTAAAAGCGTGTTGTGCTAGATATCAATTGTTGTAATTCATTATTGGTTCTATTCCTAAATGCAGAATTAGTGTAAAATGAAGCAAAGAGCTCCCAAAACTTTTACCACGATCACATTAATTTTCTCGTTAATCATTTTATTCTTATATTAAGAATTATTTTTTTACTTTTTAGTTCGAATAAATATAAAAGCGAGTTATATTTAGTGTTTTTAAACCATAATTTATTTTTCATTTTTTTAATTCGATCTACAAGAAAAGCGTATTTTTTTAGTTGTTTAAACTATCGTTTATTCATTGATGAATTATTCTTAAATGCGTCATTTTTTAGAATCTGGAATACCCATTGGCATCCTATTAGTGCTTCTATATGGCTAGGTTAAAGCCCATATAAAAAACACTTTTTTTATTCTATCTGTATTAGCCATGATCGTTTTCGTTTAAGGGTTATAACTTAATCTTTTAGGTACCAAATCTGAAATTAGTCCCCGAATCTGGAAATGATATACGGTATTAGTCTCCAAATATGAAAATAGTTAATCCTGATGATTATGATCAGGGCAATGGAACAAAATTATGAAATTATTGTTTTGTCATTGGTGCAATTGGACAAGTGCGTAGAATTTCGAACTAATCTGATCTTTTAAAGTGAGTAAATATCTAGTTCAAAGATTCCGTTACATACTGGTGAAGCTAATAAAAGCGTGTTAGAGAGAGAAATTTTATGACATTTGACAACCTAATCCTTTAAAATGTTTCACCGTGCCTCAAACTATACTCTTATGTTTTGTAACTTGGTCATTCTTTTGAAAACTTTCAACAACTTACTTGAATGAAAGTCATACGTCTATTTTTATATCTTTGTATATTGAACTATACCAGGGGTGGTGAATCTTTATAGATTACCGTGCCATATTTTCTAAAGAAATGTTTAATGAGATATAGACGTGCCATCAAATAATTTTAACTTGGGATTGTTGGAAAAATAATGAAACTAAATTCTATCAAAATCAAATATCTTTATTTGCTACGAAAATGTACATTTTGCACTGTATAATAGTAAATGCTTTAGTTATAAGTGTAATTAAAATTAAGTAACACTAGTGGGACTTAGCAAAATGCATGCTGAATTGGAATTATCTGCCAAAATGGTTTTTGAGCGAGTCTTTAATGCTATTCATCTCTGAAAATATTATTAAACTGTTAAGCTTATTAAAACAATTAAATGTGTCTGGAATGGAATTTCTTGTTTCCAAAATTTCGTTTCAATTATTTTTACTTATACATATTGCTCGTTTCTGACTCAATCAATTCCAACTTTTCCCTTGTTTCAATAACTTTTTGAATCCACATTACACTAGACTGGAAATCAATTAGTTGCATTTCAGCTTCTTCAATTTTCAATTAATCGAATTGAGACAAATTCAGTTTCTCAAATGAAGTCCTTTCTGGATACATTTAGCCCTTCAGATAATTCTTTGAACTGAGAAAATCTCACTGAAAGCTCCTTGATTGAAGAATCAATTACGGAAATACATTCTTCAGTAACTTTTTCTCCGTCTGGTTTCGCAAGAACATCTAACTCTTTTATATATTTTTTCTAGTTCGGGAGGTATAGTTTCTGAGAACATGCAGTTGAACGTCAGAAGCGTGAATGATATTCATCATAACGATAATTGTTTTATTTGTTCCTTGAATCTTAGCGTTCAATTCTTTGAAATGTTGGCATATGTCATTAAAAAGCATAAATTTTGAAAGCCACATAACATCTAACAACTGTGGGTATTATTCGAGATAAAAAAAAGAAGAGTTATTGTTATTTTATTTATTTATTTACTTTTTATTTTTTATTTATTTATTATTATTATTTTTTGCAGATCTGTTACATTTCAGGCCAGTTTTAAGATTCAGATTATTTTTATTGATTTTTAGATGGAGGAATATTTATGATATGCTGAATTATTTTACTACCAAAATTATCAAAAAGAGAGAACAAGCAAGCTAACCAGGCTTCCTTCAAAACCTCTCCCTCTTGAAACGGAAACGCTTACTCGAAAAGGCTTTGCTGGTGACTCGTCGTCGAATTCTTGTCTATTGTTCTACTCGATTTTATGTGATTGAAGCAAAATAAAAACGTTATAGAGATCATGCCCTCCTCATTTTACCAGCAGGCCTGGGGCCTGACACACACACACATATATATATATACATAATTTCTCCCGGATTCCTATAGTAATTTGATGTTCCAATTCCGTTCTATTGACGTTATATTCACCCACGTGGGATTTTAGGCCTTTGCCTTGGTTTATCTCCTATGCTATTATGTCGAAAATTTCCTCTGTAGGGGGAAGGTTGAGTTCTCACAAAACACTGTTTAACCCTGTTTCACTGTCCTAAGCCACTGACAACTCGGGAAATCATAATAGTTTTTTCCAATCTAGCTAAATTTCGCTTTTTTGGTTTGTAATGGTTCCATGTTCTTGGTTCTTTAGGTATATGGTATATGCTTGGTTCTTTTGAATATATATATATATATATATATATATATATATATATATATATATATATATTCAAAATTCTGTACTAAAGAGAGAGGAATACATAACAAGCAAAACAGAAAAAAACCAAAATTCCTAGGTAACTAGACATTGAAGAATATATGAGAAACTAAAAACATCACAGAGTTTAAAATATAAAAAACATGGATGCTACAGTGTTCTAAACATTGCTGACTTAGGACATAGCTCTTATATATAAAATAATTTATATAAAAGTGGGGTTGAACATGTTTTGTGGTCAGCCAACCTTCCCCCTTTATGTTAATAATACTGTGTAAAAACCTTATTCAAATAATGGATAAAATATCTAAATCCATTACATGAAAAGAGTAAAAAATTCAAAAAATTATATATATATATACAACATTTTTTGAAAAAGTATGCAAAACAAATTCTTATGTAATCATGGAGTTTGTTAAAATACTTAAGAAGACTCGGTACCCTTTGAGCAAATTCCTTTATTTACGTATTTAAAAATTATATTTTAGCATTTTATACAATGTTTCTATTCAAGAAAATGATACCAGATGAAAATTTTCATATATTATTCACACAATTTTAAAAATTTTAATTTTTTGAAGAAAATTGGGAAAATTTGAAAACCTACTCTTTTTGTAAAAATTAATTTTTTGACCTGAATTTTTTTTATAATGTTTTTATGGATGTTCTAAACAACTTTAGGGATCGATTTTAGAATAAATTTATTCGTTTTCGAGGAAAAAAATAAAATGTTGATATACAGGCTAAAAATCAACGAAAAAGCCAGCATGTCTTACATTTTATTTTTTTTAAAAAAAAGTACTCAGTTTATAGAAAAACGGATCCCTAATTTTATTACATGCTTTATTTTTAACACGCAGGAAAAAAATTGAAGTGATTGGTAAATAATTGTCGAAGGAGTAGCATTTTGAATGCACTAAGGTTTCGAAAAACACAAAATGAGAAAAACCAGTTTAAAGTTTATAATTCTGGAAAAATAATTATTATAAGCTTAATTAAACTTAAAATACAACTTTAAGATATTAGTTATACGTTTTTCATTAAAATAATTGCATTTTCATATTTTTTCAACCCTCACATTTTTATAAATAATCAACTTTTAGAGAGTACTAATTGCATAAGAAAATTCAAGAAGAAAAACGTTAAAAAAATTTTTTTTCTGTCACGACAGAAATTTTAGCTGTTTTTCTTCTTATAATATTAAAGTATTACATTTGTATGAAAAATATATCAGGAATAAGAACTGAAATTATAAAATTTTTAATACAAAATGCCCTAATTTAAAAATTTTTCATGCACACATTTCACAAAGAAAAAAAAGGATTGTATGCATTGCCTCGGAAATATTCTGCTTTATATATTACACATTCTTTTTTCTATTATAATATTATTTCTCTTTATAGATTAGATTTTTTTTTTTATCAAAACGCTTTTTTTAGCTTTTTTTTCTAAAAAGGGGGTGTGGCTGAATCGCCTAATTAGTTTTCAAATGAAGTTTTATTCAGCTTCTAACTTTCCGACATGCACAAGTGATATATCAATCGAAAGATAATAATGCAAAGAATAAGATTAAATGAAAGTAAAAAAAACAACGATAGGTTTGTGATTTTAGGGGTACCATGTCCCCTTAATCAGTTTATTTTCCAAGTAGTCGATACATTAAATGCAAAGAAGTGTACTTACTTACTTTGCTCTATCAAAGAAACGTATTAATTTAATAAGAATCATCACTTGAAACTATTATTGCAAAGACAGCCACACAGCGCAGAAAGAAGATCGTGTTCCTGATTGATGTTCCAACTGAAACGATCAGCTGAAACTTGTCCTGGAATGCCTCATATTTTAAAGCTTTTCTATGTTTAATCTATAGGAATCTGTATCATTAATTTGATTCGTTTATCATTAAAAATAAATAGCTAGCGTTTCTCTGAATATTACCTCAAATTTGTTTACTATTTTGTTATATATTTTGCTCTATATGCAATAAAACAGTTATAATTTTCACGGATAGTATTATATTTCACTTGTAGCAGCTGTGTGTGTGTTATAGGAAACTGGAAAACATTTTCTAAATAATCACCCATTAATTGGTATTCAAATTATATAAGTTCTCTGTCTTTGAGCTTTATTTATAGTCCAACAAATTCTGTTTTCGTGGAAATTCAATTTCTTACACGTTTTATATACTTTTTTTTTGGTCCCAATTAAAGGTAACTTGGTTTAGGTTAAATTTATCTAAATATGCTCATGTCTAAAATTAAGACCATAAACGTGTTCTTCGTCATAATTTTAAAATGAGTAAAAGAAAGAAAAAAACTGATAGATTTTGTATTTCATTTATTTTGAAGAATGGATAGTACAATATCAACCTTCAGCATATGAAAAGGTGTTGTTTAGTGTTAGTTTTTGTACAATTATTGGATTGAGACCGTTCAAGCATATTGGAATTTTGCCCCCAGTTTTGTGAATATTGCATTAAAACAAACAGGTTAGTCTGTTTGCAGTGAAAAGGATTTCTCAGAAACGTTTCTTGAGATGGTGAGTCATTGGTAGACTTCAAGGATGCCAATCTGAAGCGGAGGTGGTTCAATGGCTACAAGTAGTCAAGAAAGTGGTCTCCCAGTTATGGAACCAATTCCAAACAAGTGGTATTGTCATCAGGAAGGTCGGCCGAAGTCGCCACAAAGCATCGACATCTGCAAAGGATCGCTATTTAACATTATGCGCATGACGACATAGGTGGACAACGGCTCCTCAGCTTGCTCGTGACCTTGCTGTTGCGTGTGAAAGAATTTCCTAGCAAACAGTTAACAGCCGTCTTGCAAAGGCTGACCTTTACACCTGGAATCAAGTCTGATGTTTCCCTTTGACTGGCAGGAAAGACCGGATATTGTGGAGCTGAAACAGTTAGTAGTGAACACCACTAGAATGGAGGCATGTTCTTTCAGTGATGAGTTGAAATTCCTCAGACAAAGTTATTCTCGTTGAGTCTTCATCTGGAGAGAAAGTGAAGCTAGCTTTCATCCCTGCTACATAAAAAAATAGACAGATTTGGTGGCAAAGGAATTCTTGTGTGTTGTGGCATAATATTGGGCAGTATAGGGATGAGATCCTGGATGCCTATGTGAGATTTTTCTTGGTGCTATGGTACCGGAATAAATTTTTATGGACGATAATGCGTCATGAAGTAGCTTATATTCACAGTATAGATTGGCCCTTGAGGTCTCTGGATCATAATTATATTGAATATATTTGGGTTGGTTTAGGAGAAGCCATTTCTCAGCTTAGCTCTTCTCCCAGGAACTCCCTGGGAGTTAAAGTCTCCCCTTTGAAAGAATGGGCTTTGTTGCCGCAGAGACTTATTGATACTAGAGGCGTAGCTACCACAGGATCAATTGTACGTGACCCCAAGCTACAGGATCCCCAGCATGTGTAACAACAATCCTAATAACAGGGCTCTTGTATCTAAAAAAGGCCCGCTAAAGAATTTTGATACAGGGCCCACTCAGAACTAGCTACACCATTGATTGACACCCCCATAAACAATACGGCAGCTTTTTGTGAGGCTTACAAAGCAGTTCACTGTAGTCACATTCCATATAAGACAAACTTTTCCCCAGTTAAATGCTTTTTATCTAATTCATGATTTTCCCTTTTGGATATAAAACCTTTCTATATTGTTATGTTGCTATATTATTTCTAACATTGTAACCTGTTTCTGTGTGTAACTTTGTGTCAATGCACTGAATAGTTCATGAGGTTTCACAGATTTTATGTTTGTCATCTTAATTTTGGACATTGTGACGTTCAATATGAATAACGATAGCTTGATCTTGGTTAATTTAAATATGAATTTATTTACGTCACAGCTATTATTTACAGAATTATGCATTGAAGTTATTAAACTTATTAAAATATTATTAGAGTCCAATAAAGTGATTTTGTGAGTGGAGGAATCCTTTTAGCCACCGCTCCCTAAAAGTTCCGAGCATCATCTTCCCTCGCGCTTCTGCCTCCTTCCGACGTGTCAAAATATCACCCTCTTTGCTCTCCCTCCTGCTCTGCTCCCTTAGAGGGGAAAGCATCTCTCTCTCTCTCGGGGATCAGGGTGGCACTTTTGCAGCTCTGGTTGCATCCTGCCAGCGATGGGAAAGGGTCCCTCGTGATGTCAAAAAGGCCAGCGGGTGATCCAAGCTGATACTACGCAATAATTCAAAAATACACCTGTGTCCCTGCCCGGATGTTGATCATTTCCACAAAGACGCCGGACATAGCTGTGAAACGAAGACGTTAGAAGATGTTACAACATGAGTGTATAAGTTGATCGAAATTAATTTGTGTGTTTACGTTGATAAAATCTCTCGGTGGGTTTCCAATCTTTTTTCTTATAACTTAATGTATATTCTTGTAGTAACTACCCAATAGAATGTTCAAATACGACTGGTCAAAAGTATTTTATGTAAACAATTTTTCAAAGTACGCTTACATGTTAAATCTTTGTCTTTGTGAAAGAAACTTCTTTCAAAATTTCGATTAATCTAAGTAAACCACGCAGAAAGATTTAATATACTTTTTTGAAACCTTACAATAAAACATTTCCATGATTATATATATATATATATATATATATATATATATATATATATATATATATATATATATATATATATATACATATTTTAAATTCAAGACTCGGTTGAGAATGGATTCCACTCTGTTCACAGAATTATATTTCTACTATTATTTTCCCACATCTTGCTATTTTGTTTTTCGCATAGCTTAGTTTACCTTTCGGCGATAAAAGCGTTAAATCAAACTGATATTGTATAAATATTATTTTGCTCCCTTAATTTATTTAATGTTGCTTCCATTTTATTGAAAAATCGGTATAAGGTATCAAATTTTTGAAAGAGCCAAATATATTTCTATAGTTGAATTCTGTGTTAGGCGGACAGTTGAAAAGATTAGAAACATTGATATTATATCAATAGCCCATTTCCCTCATAATTTGTGACTAAAACTAATAAATTGTGTTTTTTGAATAACATTTAAAGGCACATATCTTAAAATGAAAACCATTTTAATATCAATAGGGTCAAGGCACAACTTGATGACTGAAAAAAAAACATAATAATGAGTCCAACAATGAAAAGCTTACTAAACACTTTCTACCTATCATTTACATCAAAATAAAAGTTATCAAAGAATACTTAATACATCAGCCACAGACCAGTCTTACCATATTTAAATCAATTTCGAATTGGAAGATTGCTCTTGTGTAGCTGTGATAGATTCAATCCACTGCATTCTCATTTCTTTCAGTTCCTACTACACTACTGTTTGTAAAAAATGCAACACCATAAAAGAATCATCAGAATTAAATCAACTTAGCAGCATACATCAATTATAGAATGTAACGTAAGCAGTAAAGTTTCAGAGCCACCGCACATGCGTGGCGTACGCAGCACCCTCTGAACTGATGCTGAACGTGTATAAGTAGAGGGCTGTAGCGGGCTTTGGAAATAGTTAATGATTATTTGTTAGTGGCGAACGTTTAGTGAGACCTAAGTATGCCTCCACGACGAAAAAAGAAGAAAAAAATTACAACAACTTACACAATTTAAACGGGAGAAGATTATCGGCCTTCGTGAAAGAGTATTTTCCTATCGTGCAATAGGAGCTCGTGTGCAGCGAAACAGTTCCCCAGTGATGCGAATTTGGAAGCAATGGACCGACGAGCACCGAACAACTCGAAAAACTAGCAATGGACGATAAAAGATGACGTCAGCGCGCGGGTTTTGATACCTGCTCCGCATGGTGGTGAATGACCGTACAACTTCTTCCAGGTAGTTGGCAGCACGTTGGTCTACTGCCACAAGTGTTCTAATGACGGTTTCGTCTATTCATCAACGTCTGCTGCGCCGTGGATTGCCTTTATACAGGATCCCCCTCACGGCAAACCATCGATGGCTGCGTCTGCAATGGGCTTATGAGCACAGAGCTTGGCAGGCTGATTGGCGGCAAGTTGTGTTTTCAGATGAATCACGCTTCAGGTTAAGGGACCATGATGGTCGCATTCGTGTTAGACGTTTTGCCGGTAAACGCTGCCTTCCAGAGTGCGTTATTGAACTACATAGTGGCTTAACAACCAAAGTTATGGTTTGGGTTGCAATTTCGCATCATAGACAATCCAATTTGCTACGAATTGAGGTAATTTCAATCGCAACAGGTATATCCGTGAAGTGCTACAGCTCGAAGTCGTTCCCTTCCTTCAAGGCATTCCTGAAGCTATCTTTCAGCAGGATAATGCACGCTCACATGTTGCGAGGACTGTTGGAGACTTCTGTTCAGCTCAACACATGCAACGTCCTCCTTGACATGCTTAATCACCAAATATGTCGCCTCTTGAGCATGAGTGGGATTTGGTTGGTCTGCGTCTCGCTCGTGATCCACGTTCTGCAGCTTCAAAAGACAAACGTTTGCTGCGCATACAAGCAATATGGAAATCTCTTCCATAAGCAAACATTCAAAATCTGTTTGACTCCATGCCACGTCGTATAGTAGCACTTATTGCAGCGCGTGGTGGCTACACCACATACTAATTTCGGATACTTAATTTTTTTGCTTTGAAAATTTCGTCATTCATTTGTTCTAATACAAGTCTCGTTTGTGCATTAAATTTAATTTAAATCTAATGATACCTTCATGGTGTTGCTTTTTTTTCAAACAACAGTTTATTAGTTCACTCTCTCCCTATATATATATATATACATACCTACATATATATATATATATATATATATATATATATATATATATAATCCAAAACATAAAAATACACAGATAGTTAGAACCTAAGATAACTATACTAAATAGGAAGAAATAGACACAGTAGTACAATAACAAACTCCTTGCCTTAGGAACCAATATTGCAGGTTTAAACAAGTTTTAGGGCTAGCCAACCTTCACCTGTAGTTTGTCATACTACGTACAAAGAGGAAAGGAAAGTAATTGGTAGATCAAAAAGAATGTAGATGCTATGATTATAGGAAATACGTGGACGAATATCATGGACACGTAGTAAAAGGCAACCTAGAAATAGTTCAAGATCAGAGAGAAATTAAGAGAAATTTTGTACAAAGGCACTAGTTATCGATTAACTATTTCAAATAGCAATTTAAATGTAAGAAAACAGCTCCATATCAGAAGATATTAATAAATTTTTTCTCAATGTTGCAATAAAATATAATTTACCTACTCAGGCCTTTAAGAAATATGGTTTCCATATCCTCAGGGACTTAATGAATTTTAATTTTAGAAAAAAAATATGTTTCTTATAGAGAAATTAAAAGACCGATAGAAAACTTACAAAAAAAAACACTTTGTGATATTCTATGTTGATAAAGTTCCAGGAAATTATGCAATAATGTGTAAATATTACTATAAGCAGTAATAAATGATCATATAAAAATAACAATGCATATGAAGTAAGTAAATTTAGTATGTAAGAAATTAACAACAGATTATTGGTTTATTGTAAATAATTAAATATTTCTAGCGATAAAATTAAATATCCCCATATATTTTTGACTCCTAAATTTCATAAAAATCCAGTCGAATTCCGCAGTGTAACAAATGGGTTCAATACTTATATATCCAAATCGGGAAGAATTTTACAGACCATATTGCAAGACACAATTGACAAATTTAAAGGTACTTCTATTATAAAAAACAACCATGATGTGTAATAAAGAAGGTTGAGCAACAAGAGGTATTTTCCGTGCATGGATTCGATGTCGAAGATTTATTTAACTCCATCAAAATAGAAGATATAATTTAGGTACTTTCAGATGCATATGAGAAATATGGTTTGAATAATTATATTAGTTTTGAAAACAATACACTAATTCGTTTTGTAATACAGGAGAACTTCATTTTATATTTTATAACAAACTTTACAAATAAATCAAAGGATTGCCTCAGGGTGGCCCAGCCAGTAATAGTCTCGTTAACCTGTATTTACACCACTATGAATCAAATCAAAGAAATGAACCGTCTTGCCTCTTATTAAGTTATATAGATGATTTAATTGTTATAGGTCGTGACAGGGAATTTAAATCTAGCATTATATATAATTTTTATCCGGAATACCTAAAATTAATACAAACAAATTTTAACTCGAAAAAGTTGAATTTTTATATTTAGATTTAAATATTATTGACAACAAATTATATAGCAAAATCTATGATAAAAGGGAAGCATTTAGTTTCAATGTCATAAAGATACCGAACTTCAATAGTTGTTTACATATATCAATATTTAGAAATATAATTTTAAGTTTTTTTATGAGAAATAATAATTTAACTGCACACAATATTGATAAATTCAAGAACATCGAGAAATTTCTATTTGGTTGCATACAGAATGATTATCCCATCAACTTCTTGAGAAAATACATAAATCAAAAATATTTTTTAACTCATAAAATTGGCAAATTTGTGAACGGTTACGATGGATTTTAGGAAATGTACAAATCCACCACACAACATTAGGGCCCCAAAGTCAGCTTGTTAGTGGTTCAACTGTGAAGAATATGTGCATTCCACACACATGATACATTTTAATACTCACATAGACCAATATTTTTTTTTACACGACTACACTTTAAAATTATTTATGACCCATCAAACAACTTTTTTGCATGCAATCTGATTTGCATATATTACCAAATAGTTAAACTCTAATGTGAGATTATGAATAATTTGGATTGACATGGCATTAGTGTGAGTTATGAGCAAAATATAGGAGTGGTAATTGTTGTAGGAATTGCGAGAAATCGTTCAAAAATTATGAATTGAAATATTGATGGGATGCTCTTTGGTGAGGTTTTAATGATTTACCATATTCATTTGTGAACATACTGGATTTTTAATTTGCACTTTAAGATTTTAGATATTTTTTCTTCCTATACATCTATTTTAAGGGGTGTTGGAAAGCTAAAATCTTATTTTTTTGACAATTTGAGATTTTTACATTTTTAAATTGTATAGATTTTAACCTTTCTAAAAATACCTTACTTTAACCTCTAGGGTATTTAGAAGCCCTTAAAACGTATTTTTATATAATCGTTGAATTTGGGCCAAGCCCATTTTAATGGCGAAAATTGTAAACAAATTACTTTGTTTTTGCTTAAAAGTGTAACGACTGATATAAACCAAAACATGTATCTTTTATTTTAAATTGAGCCTTTTATTTTTTAATTTCCTAGCCGATTAGAAGTCTCACTGTATACATTAAAATCAATTTATCTCAAATGTAAATTTTAATGTGCGATGTACCTTTTCTGAGAAACTACTGTTCACAGGTATGTAATTTTTTTATGAATTATTTATAATGATGTCTAATATATACTAAAATGAGCTTTTTGTAAAAATCTCAAAAATTTAATTTTTACAAATTTTTTAAGTAAAAAATTAGTCAAATTTCGCAATGTTTGATAAAATATTTCATAATTTATTAAAAAATTCAAAATTAGTTAAAAGCTCATTTTAGTATAATGAGAGAGGTGTACTTTAACAGTATGAAAAATTTCAAGCATGTACATAAAATAGATTTTGAGAAAAGGTACATCGAAAACAGCCAATTTAACATTGTCAGTATAGAGAGAGAGAGGTTTCCAACTCCCCTTAAAGATGGGTGCATCATCTTTGGTGTTCGATAGTTCAGTTATAATTTGCACTTAATTGTTTTAGAATTTTAATATTTTGATGTTATAATATCTTTCAAAATGCGACGGTGAATAGTTTAATTTTTCAAGCTTAATGGTTTGATTTTAACTTTTTTAATTTTTAAATTTTTGAGAACTGGATATTTTTCGATTAACTTACCAAATTGCAATAGGTGGAAGATTAGCGCCATCAAACTAGTTTAACCCCACTTATTGGTCCTAAGTCCGAGGTTGCACTTGGATATTTTATAAATTTTTATTTTATAATTTTGTTTAAAAACGTTGGAATTTTATCTTCTATATTCGCCATTGATATCTTGAAATGAGATTTAGTTTTATAAGATTCAAATAATTCCAATTTTTTAATTGATTATTAAGTTGTGATTGATTTATGTTATATATATATATATATATATATATATATATATATATATATATATATATATATATATGTTCAAATTTTCAATCGTTAATAATATATTTTTTATTCATCCATTCAAGCTTCAATTATAACTTTTTAAACTTGTAGTGGGTGACACGTGATGTTAATATAGGTTTTTAAATATTAATTCATTGATTAAATTAAAAAATGAGTAAATAATAACAAACAAATAGAATGATCCAACATCATATACAGAAAGGAAAACCATTCGTTGTTGTGTCCCTGTAGTGTAATAGATAGAGCGTTGGACTTCTGATCCAAAGATCGTGGAATTGAATCCAAACTGGGGTGGCCTTATTTCTGAGGGTGTGATTTCTTTTAAACAATACTATTTTGTTAGAATAATTAAATTTAATTAATGAATAAACAGTAACAAAAAGCTAAAAATAGTCTAACACCATATATAGAGAATAGAAAATAGCAGGAAAAATCCTTTTTGTTTTGTCACGTTATATTGCGATTTTGTCATATGTATATATATATATATATACTAATTGTAACTGTTTAATAAAAAGTAACTAAAATAAAATTTTTCTTTCTTGACCTAAGTAGGAATTGACGTAATTCTTTTTTTTAGATTACTTGTATTTGTTGTTGTTCCTTTACTGTAGATTTTCATCTTGGAGAGCCATACATAAACAAGAAGGTACAAAAAAGTGGCCTTAATAAATAATAGTGATAAACAAAAATTAACTTTTTATTTCTTAAACTAAAAAAAAAATATTCCAATTGGATACACTCTTAAGTACATAAAAATATGGTAATAGAAATGTTGGTGATTTTTCAATTTTTTAAATGAAGCCCATATGCTTACGGGTTGAAATATTAATTTGGATTTTTTATATGCACGCACTATAAAATATTAAATTCACCAGCATTTAAAATTATTATATATATTTAACACAACAGAATTCATTGTAAGTGTATTTTTTTTAATACATCAGTTTCTTATGTGTTTTTACTTCGGTATCTTCTCTCTTAATCAACCAACAATCATCAACAAGCAATGCTACATGTCATTGCGATAGATAAGGATATTTCGTGACAGATATATCTGTTTAGAAAAGGTGTTCATTATGCTCATCCCTCCCATATTAGTTGCAGAAAGGTACAAGACAGTATGCAAGAAAAAAAGTTTTAATGACATTTGACAACCTAAGTTTTAACCTAAGTGTAGGAGTGGGAAGGCCCATTGACACCAGCTAAGGGGAATGGGTAGTTTCCCTTCCCCCTTGGAATGTGGAATGGCAAGTGGCAGGCATTCGGTCTTTGGGTACGACGGAGTGAAGTCATGTCCGAACGTTGCTAAATGTACAATAATTGTTTTCTTTAAATGTTTTTTTAAATAAACCTTAAATTTTAAAATTTAAATGCCAGGTTTTTTAATTTGTTTCCGTGCCCATTGATTAGAATCAAACTTTAGTGGCGCAGCCGTTAATGATCGAGTCTTAGTGAAAAACCCCACAGGAAGAACGTTCAGAAATTTCGAGTTTCCTGGATTCCCACGTGGAAATGAATCAGGTAAGAGTTTTTGCTTGCAACTCCCTGTAATGTAAGACGAGAGAAATTTATAAAATTATACTGTTAATATCCATTTATTAGAGAGAATTTTGATTTTTTTTTTTTTTTTGTATACGTCAGTGTACGTTTTTTTTTTGCTCTGCATATCCATGCAGTTGTAACTTGTTGAACGACAGTTCAATTTTGAATTAATTATATACATCAGTATATATATTTTATTATTTCTTGTTCCATATCAATGGAAAGTAAGTTTTAGAACATCAGTTCTATAAATTAAGGAAAACTTCAAAATCATTAATTCTCTCAGTATATTATTTTATTGCATATCCATGCAGTTATAAAATTTTGAACGCCAGTTCAAATTTCAGTTATTATATATCAGTATGTTATTTTATTGCATATCCATGCAGCTATAAAATTTTGAACGCCAGTTCAAATTTCAGTTATTATATATCAGTATATTTTTTTATTATTATTTCTTGTTTCATATCAATGGAAAGTAAGTTTTAGAACATCAGTTCTATGAATTAAGGAAAACTTCAAAATCATTAATTCTCAGTATATTATTTTATTGCATATCCATGCAGTTATAAAATCTCCTCCCTCCCATTTTGAACGCCAGTTCAGTTGATCGACTTCCTCTCATAAAGATTATTTTAATATATATCTACTTCACTGGTACAACAAATTACAGATTACGATACAATTTCATAGTTGCGTGTTATTTATATACAATCCTCCCACTTCACAGTTAAGTCTTTAACTGGTTACAGAACGCCAGTTCTGGAACTGGTGGATTGGGAATTATTATATACATCAGTATATATGCTGAATATTTTTTTTTATTATTGTTCCATATAAATGGAAAGTGTTTTTAGAACATCAGTTCTATAAATTAAGATCTCCAACATCAAATTTCCTTGGAAAAGATTGTATGTATTTTTTTTTTTCTTTATTGTATTTATTTATTTTTGTAATGCACAATAATAAGTTCACGTCAGTGAATAGCAATTGAGTTTATTGAAAAATTAATGCTAAAGAATAATACTTATTTTATGTCAATGAAATTATTTGTGCTTATGTACGCATAATATTTTTCGATTAATGTGAAAAAAAAATATATTATCAGTTTAAATTGGAGAAAAACTACCGAATATATATTTTGTAGTGTTCTATTATTCCAGCCAGGAATAGATTAAGTGGTGCATGTCGGTAATATTTTAAGTGATTATTGTGTATCAGAAATAGTTTAGGAGATTATTGTGTGTCAGTAATATTTTAAGTGATTATTGTGTGTCAGCAATATTTTAAGTGATTATTGTGTGTCAGTAATATTTTAGGTGATTATTGTATATCGGTAATATTTTAAGTGATTCTTGTGTATCAGTAATATTTCAAGTGATTCTTGTGTATCAGTAATATTTTAAGTGATTATTTTATTAGTTATTTAAGTACACTTGGTATATTGCGAAATATATAATACATTATTCTGGAATTCCTCCTAATTCATTGAGCGTTGTGTTAGTGTAGCGGATGCTTATTGTAAACAAAGATATATTTGCGGTGTTTAATTTTTGGCAATCCCTTTCGGGTGTTATTTTCATTTGATTATTTGTTTAGTTGCGGTATATTGGAAAAAGAAAAATTTCAAATGGCATTTTTGGAGAAAGCTAAAAAGCAGGATTCAGTTTTGTTGGCTGAGGAGTTAGGTCAGAAGGTATCAGATAAAATGACGATTATAGATTTAAAGAATATCATAATCGGTAGCAAAGATTACGAAGAGGAGTTCGTTAGAGCTCAGTTATCCGTTATTTCAGAGGAACGCGTTGAAAGGGAAACAGAGGAAAAAATCGCCAGGCAGCACGCAATCCAGCAGCTGCGCTGGGAATCAGAATTGAATGAACTGCGGTTAGAGATCGAAAGTATTCGGTCGAATGTTAAGCGGACGAGTTGTGCAGTAATATTTTAGGTGATTATTGTATAGAAGATCGTAAGAATACATCTTCAAATTACCGAATTTGTATCGGGAGGGCCGGGGAACATATGAGGGAAACATCTCCTGCTGTGTTGATGGCTGAAGCTACGATACCAGCAACTCAGTTATCCTATCAAGGAAGAAAATGGAATGGACGATTTAAGGGTTGTTTACGTCAAGGTCAAATTACCGGGTGAGCAAGAAATGGTGAATGCTGTCATGGACACAGGTGCCAAGATGCCCGTGGTAAGACCAGATGTTGTCGAAGGACAAAGCATTAATAATAGAGGGTCAGTTCAAGTAACGTCTGCATTTGGGGAGCATGAAATGGGTGAAGTAAAAGATTCCAACATGGAATTGAATGACCTGAGGCACGGTGTTGTGCCTGTCTCTAAAAATTTGGTTAACGACATGTTAATTTGTTCCTCTGATTTTGAAGGATTAATAGAAAACTGGCAAATGGTTCGCAATCCTGCGATACTTCGAGAACCTTCAGGGGAAGAAGGAATTATTAATTTGGTAAATTCGAAATCAGTTTGCAACCAAGAAGTGGTCACCGATCTACTTCCTGAGACACAGTCTTTATTGAATGTTCCAAACGGGGATTTGGTTGCAGTAAAAATTAATGGATCGAATGTCCAAACAAATGGACAAGATATAAAAGAAAGCAAGGGTAAGGTTGCCATAACTTGTGGATTTAAAAAAGGAATCTTGTATAGTACTAGGCGTGGTTGCCCCCGTAAGGAATGTATTCCTAATTTTATTGACTCAACCCGGGTGCAATGTTGTCGTGATCCAATAACAGGAATTGTTAATTTGGAGTTGAAAGCAGGATCGAAAATACTTAAGGTTCGCGAGGATATTTTATGGACAATAACATGCGTTGGTTGTTTTTTGTCACTCTTGGGACTGAAAAGGATTTTTCTTGCTTTCATTCTACATAGAAATTGGAAGAAAAGAGAAAGAGATTTTTTTTTTTAAATGTTTAAACCTGGTACAATAAACGAAATTAACGTTTGGCTGAAGGTTTAAGCATGTAAAAGTAATGAATTATTCAGGTTGCCTGCTCCTGTTAAATAGATAAGATTAATGCCAATGATTATATATGTACTTAACGTTTTTCAGTACCATGATTTCTGAAAACTTCTAAAGATTAAAACTTTGGCTTCTAAATATGCTTTGCTAGTACATGTTGTATAATTATTTTAGATTTTATGATATATTTTTGGTAACTTCTTTTTATATTTTAATATTTTTTTTTGAGTATTATTTGTGTTAAAACTTGTACGGATATTAATTTTCTAGCATATTAATGTGATTTGTAAATCTATTTTTTGGGAGTTGTGTTAGCAAAAGCTCTTTTTACATGATACCTGAAAAAAAAAATTTCTCTCGTTATCTTGTTTCTTGCCATGTATGTGCGCATGTGTTTTTTTTTTTATAGTTTCTTTTCAGCTTCATCGTCCTGGAATGACGGATGAGCTTTTTAAGGGGGGAGGTGTAGGAGTGGGAAGGCCCATTGACACCAGCTAAGGGGAATGGGTAGTTTCCCTTCCCCCTTGGAATGTGGAATGGCAAGTGGCAGGCATTCGGTCTTTGGGTACGACGGAGTGAAGTCATGTCCGAACGTTGCTAAATGTACAATAATTGTTTTCTTTAAATGTTTTTTTTAAATAAACCTTAAATTTTAAAATTTAAATGCCAGGTTTTTTTAATTTGTTTCCGTGCCCATTGATTAGAAACAAACTTTAGTCTAAGTAACCTTTTCCCGTATTTTGAACTACAGTGAAATATGTTTAACGCAAAATCGCTTACGACAAAATATCGGTTATCACGAAATGATACAACAGTCCCGACAAACTACTAAGTATTTTCATGCATTTTTTCAATTCCTACTATTAGCTCACACTCTCCATATATTTATTTATTTATCTTAGTGGAATTTTCAATCGTTAACAAAATACATATTAAAGTGCTCAATTGACCTGAAATTTTATATACATGATTATTTTGTATGACAATACAGTGATTTAATTATAATTAATGAAAAATAATTGTTTAAAAGTAATTATTTAAATAATTACAAATACAGCCACTTTGGCATCATTTTTGGCAACTTGTGTCAAAACTTGAAAATGTTTTTTTCTCAAGTTTTAAACCATTCAGTTAAACTGAAACTTAATATACACGATTGTTTTGGATGACAATACGATACTTTAATGATAATTAATAAAAAATAATTACCACTTAATATTGTGATTCTGTCATATGTATATACATATTTATGTTAATTGTAACTATTTAATAAAAAGGAGCTAAAACAAAAATTTTCTTTGTTTATCTAAGTAGGAATTGACTTAAATTTTTTTATATTACTTGTTTTCTCTTAACACGAAAATATTTCCCTTCTAGGAGTAAACAAAACACGGAAAACACCAGCTACGCAGGTTTAATCATTGTAAGAATTCGTCTCTGTGAATTACAACAGACTACAGGCTACCAAGAGAGCAGCTGCCTATCCAGTATAGTTGTGAAGGTCTCCTTGGACCTCACTTTGAGAACGAGAATAAATAGGAGTCATGTAAGAACCAGAAGCCATTTCTATAAACAACTTTCTTTATTTGGTTATCATATCCAAATAGAATCAAAGACTTATTAACAATATGTTTAACTAGTATTATGAGGTTTTAAAGATAATATCTTTTAAATTAACTTAATTAATGATCTCATTAATTAAACATTAAATAACGATCACGCAGAGATTACCACGATAAGAGATCCCAGAATTATATTTAATAATGTTCTTATTGAACATTTAACTTTAATCTCACTCCTAAATCTTTATAATGAGACTTTAAACACAAATCAATAGTTACCACTCGGGATCTCAATTCTTGAGATTAAATATCTCTGACAAGAAATCTTCAATTTAAATCCACGATAACTTTCTGCTTCAATATCTATCTCCTACTGCTCTAACTTTACTATTTCGTTTGACTTAAATACTTAATCTAATCTGCATAACAAGGAATCCTGTCCGCTTTTTGGAGTTGATTGGAAATAGGTAGGGAATTAAATTTCCCTAAAAAGGTCGACTCAGAAGGTTAGTGATAAAGTTCCGTATAGATTCGTCACATAGTGATGCTGACAGTGGCGCCGAAGAACCTTGGTTTGAATCCCAGAGAAGACTTGTATGTCTGTAAATATATAGTGCCTTTGCGGCAAGGAGGTACTCTAAATATTCGTCGTCCTCTCGTGAGGTTGGTGGGAGGCCTCTGACCATCCCCAGGATGTTCTCCTTCAAAATTGGAGTGGAACAGAGCAAAATCGTACTGTCACTTGTATGATGCTCAAAGCTAAGTCAAACGACAGGCGTGTAAAATATCTAGCCCTTTGCCATAATGAATACCATGGGCCATGATTTGATGTTTCTGTCCAACCGGTGGCATAAGTAACAACAACAACAACAATATCACCGAACCCGTGCATTTCCGAGAAAGCCACTTCAGTACCTGGTAATATTGATGTTTTGCACTGTTGTCCCGTTCATACGTAAAGCGTTATTTTGTTAGATTCCCAAAGGAGTATAATTCAAGTTAGAAAAAATTTCTACTTAAAGTCTTTATACTTCAACTCAAGTAATAGCTTCAACGCAACATAATTTTCTTTTCCCACGGAATTTTAACCTACAAAAATGGAGTCATGTTTATTTTTATTCTTTAAGAATACTGCTTTTAAGGTAATCTTAAAACAGGGTTGGCCAATATTTTGAATAAGGCTGCCTCTATCTGATAAACAAGTACCATAAAAAATTAATGCAAATCCTACTTCTGTCAACAAAGAGAACAATTGTATCGTAGCTACTTTTCATTACATAATTGCAATTAATATAAATATATATATACATATGACAGAGTCACAATATTAAGAGGCAAAATAGAAAGCAATTTTACTTCCAATTTTCTATTTTCCTTTCTGTATATGTTGTTGGACTATTATGTTTGTTCGTAACTATTTATTCATTAAGTAAATTTAATTATTTCAATAAAATAGAATAGAAAAAAAGGGAACCACATTCTCAGAAATTAGGCCAATCCTAGAGAAATTCGAACCCATGGCCTTTTGATTAGAAGTCCAATGTTCTATACATTGCGCAACAAGGACACAATGAGAGATATTCCTTTTTATATATGTTGCTAGACTACTATTTCTGTTTGCTACGATTTATTCATTTATTACATTTAATTAATTAATTAATATTAGAAAAAGCTGTATTATTTCAAGTGCCATCCACTACAAGATCAAAATGTATTTGAACTTCAGTAGATGAATAAAAAATATTTTATTAACGATTGAAAATTTATAAAAAGATATATATATATATATATATATATATATATATATATATATATATATATATATATATATATATATATATATATATATATACTCAGGAACATTGATAGCGACCCAAGAAGGAAGCTAAGTACAATCGCGAAATTTGCAAATAAGTACAGCGTAATGTGATATGCAAATGATCCAAGTTTTGTGCCAATACGCATGCTCATACGTGGTGCCATACACGCCGAGGTGGCGCTACAATCAAGAAGAGGGTGCTATATAAGCCAGCGCAAATTCGAAGATTCATAAACGAGACGATTACCCGCCGATTGTAGGAAGACTTTGGTAAGCGAAACATGCCAGGTAAACGTGTGCTAGAAGACATTTCTCACAGTTAAGCGAGTTTGAGAGAGGCCTGATCATTCGGATGAAAACTGGATGAGGCTGGTCGACGCGCCGTGTTGCTTGCCAGGTGGATCGTTCGGAGTGTGCCGTTAGAAATTGTTTGGAGCAGTGGACACGAGAAAGTACCCACGCGCGAAAAACCGGGTCTGGAGCGACCAGGAAGACCACGAGGAGAGAGGATCGAAGAATTATGCCACAAGCACTTGTGGACCCCACAGTGACTCGTTCAACGATACGAGCAGACGTAGGCGTAGCAATTGTTCCACAAACAATTTCCAGGCTCATTGCAGAAGCAAATTTTAAATCCAAGCGCCCTTTCCGTGCACTCCCTTTAACACCGGAACATCGGCAACTGCGTCTACAGTGGTGCCAAGCCAGATCAATGTGGAATGTCACAGATTGGCAAAAGGGTGCATTTACTGAGGAATCCCGGTTCGTTTTGGGGACAGATGATAACCTTGTACGGGTGTGGAGGCGCCCTGGTGAGCGGTACAATCCCCCCCACACTGTTCTACGTCACACTGCCCGCACAGCTGGTGTAATGGTCTGGGGGGGCCATAACCTATGATAGCTGGTCCACTTTAATTGTGATGCGTGCAACCTTAACGGGCCAACGTTACGTTGATGATATTCTTTGACCCCATGTAGGACCTTTCCTAAATGGTCTCAGGGGCAATTTTCCAGCAAGATAATTCTCGTCCGTATACAGCAAGACTTGTTCAAGACTTCCTACGTCATTTTCAGACACTTCCATTGGCGGCCCGCTGCCCCGATTTGTCCCCTGTAGAGCACGTGTGGGTTCAGCTAAAACGGCAGATGCCATCGTGTCACTCTTTACATGATTTAGAGTTTGCTGTTCAAGATTTGTGGGCCCATCTGCCTCAGGACAACATAATGTGTCTAATCAACTCAATGCCGGACTGTGTGACGGCATGTATTACAGCTGGAGGTGGTCCAAAGCGCTATTGAAGTTGCCTAGTATTTGTGTCGTTGCACACCCTGTATTCGTTTAATTGTCTTGTTTTTGAGATCAATTGAATCTCTCATCTGTGTCATTATGTGTATTAAATTTCATTCCAATCCGATGCTTTCTTCTTGGGTCGTTATTTTCAATGTTCCTGAGTGTATATATAGGGAGAGAGTAAACTAATAGAGAGTAGAGATTGAAAAAAATTATGTGTGCCACTGCGCGCGCGCGAACCTTACGAGAAACAAAAATATATTAAATTTGAAAAATATAGACTTATAACGGATTTTTATGCAAATGGCGTAAAAGTTATTTCACTTAACCTACTTTAGATAAATAAGAATAATTTCTTAGTGTGGTTACAGCTAGATCTATGCTTGTGATAAATGTAAATTCTTAGTTAAGGCCGTCAGTTACATACATTATTTTGTAAAGCAATCAAAAACTATTTAAATAAAATTAATGAAACAAAAAAAATCACGCAGTGAAACTTGAATTGATTCAAATTGCTGATTTTAATTACTTAAATACACCGTAAAATTTCTAATACTTTTCCAGACTATGTAAATAATACATATAAAGATGAAATCAATTATGGTTAACAAAGCGAAGAAAGAAAAACCCAAAATATTTAGATTTAAAACAATTTTAAGCTTGATCAAATTTGATCAAATTTTCTAACTATATATTTTAATTGAATAAAAATAAATATTTCGATAAATTATTATAAATATCATTCTTATTGAATATATGTGTATCTGTCTGTTGTTTGAATCCTAACAATTTTAGCAATAATTTGCTTTTTCAAAAAATTATCTGTTTATTCTTATTTTAAAATAAAAACTGGTGAATTTATCCACTGAGTTTCTGAAGCAAAAAGAAAGATACAAAAATTAGGACACTTAATGCTGCTGTGGCAATGAAAGCAATAAGTTTCGTAAACAAAAAATAGTTTCAGTTCATTTAAACTTTAGTATTTGAAATCCATTACGGAGACATTTTCTTTTCTTTAAGTATTAATTATAATTACGGGATCAGTATGAAAACTAATCTGTTAAAAAAAGTTACATTTCTTGTTAAATTTTTGAAGCTTCCTTCTAAAACCATTGTTAAAGTGAAGAGAGAGAGAGAAATACATGAATTCATATCAGTGAGTAGTCCATTTTTTACACACTGATATTCCCTTTTTTTCTTTATTTCTGAATTTTATAAAAGCTTTCATTCAGTCAAAACCTCTTTTATTTTCCCTAAGGTTTCATGTTCAACTCTTGAAAGACTATTTGTTTTCAGATATTTGTAGAAATATTTGAATGATACAGAAAAGGAGTAAAAGCATCTGATTCATGTGTGGATTTTAGATATTTGTAAAAGTATATATTTAAAATATATATTTAACAAAGCTGTGCGTGCGCGCGCGTGTGTGTGTGTAATGAACCTACTTCTTTGATGTTCCACTAAAAGGTTGGCTGCATTTCATAAATCATGATATTAAAAAATATTTCGCGACATTTGCAGTGGTCTAACTCTGGGGTTCTTATTCGAGAGATTGGGACTGAAACCCGATCTTACCATAAATGTTTTTGATTTTTTTTGCAAAAGAGTATTTATACCTTGTTCAAATTTTCAATCGAGAATAAAATACTTTTTATTCATCCATTGAAGTTCAAACACAATTTTTTAAACTTGTAATGGCACTTGATGTTAATACAGTTTTTTTCAAATATTAATGCATTAATTAAATTTAATTAATTAAAATGAAATAATTTTTCTTTGTTGTCCTAAGTAGGAGTTGACTTTAAAAATATTTTATATTATTTGTTTAACTAAGAATTATAATTAACATATATATATTCCTTCTTTTACTGTAAAGAGGTGGCAGTTTAACTAAAATTTTTAATGAGCATTATCTGAGGTTGGTGTTTAGAGGAGTCTCCCGAGATAGTCCATTACACAGTTAGTTATCTAATATAAAAAAATAAATAGTATTATTACAGGGGGGGATTTTCTTTAAAAGATTTTTCTGGGGGATTTTTTTCCGACAATTTTATATTGTTACGAGTATATTTTCAAGGGAGGAAATAAAACGTGCAAACTTAGGCAAAAAAGTATTGTAAATATCCAATTATAAAAAATAAGAGATTTATCATAAAATATAAAATGAACATTTTTTATTTTTAAACACTTTTTTAATTTAAAAAAAACGAAAACGCTAGAAAACATTTCCGGTAGTGCAATATTTCTCATAGCAATGAAAATTTTTGAAAATTTTTCTTTTTTTTTTGTAAAAAAAAAATAATAATTCTCAGAATGATTAAACTTTTCTTTGTAGCTCGTTTTTCAAAGTTAAAGTTGCATTGATTTTCTTCCATACAACTAAGCTTCAAAATAATAATTATATTTAAAAAAAACCCGAATTCTTTTTCCTTGTAATTTTAACACAGGAAAGCGTGCGTTCGATAAAATATCCTCACGAATTTGATGATTGAAGTAAGATGTATTTACTTCGTATTTAAATTATTTTTCTATCTAGATATTTTTAAAAGGTGTTGTTTAAAGATTAAAAAATATAGTGTGAAAATATAGGTGTGCGTAGAAAGAATTCATAACGCACATTCTCAGAATTTGTTACATTTTACAAAAATACCGTAAAATCTGGTGTATAATACACATCTACTCTTTCTAGTTGCATTTTTAATCCTCAGGTATATTCGCCATATAACACGCACTTCCTTTTTGTAAATGGACCTGGAATGTAAAAGTGCAATGCTTTTATATTTTGAAGTAATTTATTCGAGGTATTATACCAGACTTTTGACAAAATGGTATATTCTTGAACTAAAGGGTGATTTTTTAGAGATATAGAACTTTAAATTGCAATAAAACAACGATGTATTATTCGATTGACATGAATTTTTTTTATTCGAAAGATAATCTTATGAAATTACGTTTTAAGTATGATTTCTGGCATAGGACTGCCACGGCTGGCTCGGATGTAGTCTAATCTAGACGTCCAATTTTCGATGACTTTTTCCAACATTTATGGCCACATATCGGCAATAACACGGCGAATGTTGTCTTCCAAATGGTCAAGCGTTTGTGGCTTATCCACGTAGACCAATGACTTTACATAGCCCCACAGAAAATAGTGTAGCGGTGTTAAATCACAAGATCTTGGAGGCCAATTCACAAGTCCAAAACGTGAAATTAGGCGGTCACCAAACGTGTCTTTCAATAAATCGATTGTGGCACGAGCTGTGTGACATGTTGCGCCGTTGTGTTGGAACCACAGCTCCTGGACATCATGATTGTTCAATTCAGGAATGAAAAAGTTAGTAATCATGGCTCTATACCGATCGCCATTGATTGTAACGTTGTGGCCTTCATCGTTTTTGAAGAAGTACGGACCAATGATTCCACTAGCCCATAAAGCGCACCAAACAGTCAGTTTTTCTGGATGTAACGGTGTTTCGACGCACACTTGTGGATTAGCTTCACTCTAAATGCGGCAGTTTTGTTTGTTGACGTAGCCATTCAATCAGAAGTGCGCTTCATCGCTAAACAAATTCGCTTATGAAAATCGGGAACAGCGGCAATCTCGTTTTGGGCCCATTCGACGAATCTATTCAGGCGTGAGTCTATTCATGATGAATTGCCAAACCAAACTGAGAATAAATCCCTTGACAGCTGTTAAATCGGTTGCCATCGGAAAGTAATGCCAACTTAAACTTCTATACCTGGAAAAAAACACTCTTTACAACCCTTTAAGTTCATTAGGTATGTCATTTCTTTTACAAAAACTGTATTCCGATCTATGTAGAAGCTTAATTTTTTTAATGCTTACCCTTTTGTTTAGTTTTGAAGCTGTCACTTTTATACCCAGCGTATAATATGCACTCGTAAATTTCAATCTCATTTTTTGAGTTAAAAGTGAGCATTATACACCTGATTTTACGGTAAATAAGATGACTTCTTAATTATTGTTCATAAGATATAATGTTCACAGTAACTATTTAATTAATTTGGACCAAGAAATAGATTTTATGTTTCTCAAGTTATTTGAATCAAATTGTATGTCTTTCGATTTTAAATTTTATGTACTTAAGGTATCCGACAGCGTTCGGAACCGTGATTTTGGAAAATCGTATAAACGGATAATATTTATGATATTTAGTTTCACTTACATTAGAAAATCTATATAAAATTGTTTTAAGAATAGTATTACAATAAAAAATTATTTAAGAACAATATTTTGACACACAAAAAATGAACATAGAATGACCCATTTTCAAAATATTCTTCTTTTGTGAAAAATGCTTTTATTATAATAATATTTTGCCTGTATATAGCCCAGACCTCTGTACAGAGAGGCTCAGCTAGAATTTTTGAAATATATAACTTAGAAGTGGGTTTATCCATGTTTTACGACAACAGAAGGGAGAAATTTTAAGAAAAAAACGCCGATAATTATTTCAATGGGTTGTAACTCTGAAAATAATGTGAAGTTTTCAAAAATCATAGTTGAGCCTCTGTACAGAGGTCTTAGCTATACACTGGCAAAATATTATTATAATAGAAGCATTCTTCACAAAAAGAGAACATTTTGGAGAAAGGTTATTTTAAGTTAATTTTTTGCCGAAACATTGTATTTAAATTATTTTTTTTTGTCAAAATGTCTCGGCTGTTCTCGGCTAACGTTAAAGAATAGGACCCGAATTCGGAATATTTTTTCAGGTATAAAAGTACTCAAACATTAATATTACATTCTGGCTTTTCTATCCAGTAGAGAATTACTTATTTTATCATACTACTCATTTTTATCGAAGTTGATACATTTTTTCTTTTATAAAATATATGTTTTGCAATTTTTCTCCTGTACCATACTGCTAAACGAGCTAGCCCTTTACATGTTAAAAGGAAAAACAAGTTATTTATGAAATATTTTGAAATTTTAAAACCACTATATTATATATAAATGCATCAGTTACAATGTCATAAATTATTATAAAAATTGAGAAATTTTTTCTGTTTGAAAATGTGTCTTTGAAATGTGTGTTCACGCTCTTGTGTATATGGAGAAAACAGCCTTAAAAATGTAGTGATTAAGACTTGTTAATTATGAGTAATATTTTAAAATAAGACATTAAAATATTTTTTTATATGGCGTAACAAATTTTTCCAGACTGTATATAAGCTGAGAATATAAAAGCAGTGCGTCTATTTATCCAAAGATAATATTATATCAGCAACACTAGGTTGGAACAGTCTTCTTTCGTGCAGGTGCTTATACATTTACTATTTCTAGATTTTGTTTCATGATGAAATGTATAAATTTTTCTCCATGCGTCAAATCAACATTTGAATTGATTTGTTTAATGGAAGACAGTCTTTATACATACAAAGTACTTTTTTCTACATTGCAAAATTATTTATTGACGTCTTACTTCAAAACGACACGTGGACTGTCTGCAACGAGTCTCGCAAACTTAAACTTCAGTTTAGTTATGTGGATGAGTTAGCATCCCGGAACCTGTAATTCCATATCACGCCAATTTAAAGATTTAGAGCATCGACATATATTTTTCTAATGGGCTTCATATTAAGCATTTAGCCTTTGAAAACGTAGCAAGTCCCCAAATAAAAGAGGCAATTCACGATGACATCATGTAGTGGCGGCACTCTCTGCCAAATTTTGATGCTTGAAATAATTTTAATTAAAGCTCTGGTCTGTTGCTAAATATTAGCGTTGTTTATTTATGCCAATTGTACCAAAGCCAAATTGACACTCAAGGTATATTTTATATGTCACATAGCATGTATGTACACTGGCCTCAAAAAGTTAAGGTACAACCGGGTTTTTGTGTCTAATTTGCAAATGAATGAATGTAGAAACACAAAATTTGGAGGATATGTGCATTAAATAGTTTTTTATTGAATGCGTCATAGAAATTTGTATAAGTGTATTGCAAAAACGATTTATAACAAAAAAAGCAATCTCTGCGGAAAAGTCCATTCTTGGAGAAAACAGCACATCACAGTGTTATGTGGTAAAATGGTATAAAAACAATACAAAAATGGGTTCTAATAAGGAATGTGTCCACCCCTAACTTGAATGCATTGGCGGCATCGATTTCCTATGCTGTTTATTAAGTTGTCGGACACCGGAATAGGAAGCGAAGACCAGACACAGAGTAAGCATTGTTTTAGCTCATGTAACGACCTTGGAGGAGGATTTAAAGCAGCAACCTCTCTGCCAAGATAGTCCCAAAGATGTTCTATCGGATTCAGGTCTGGAGATCGAGCTGGCCATTCCATTCGTTCCAAACCGTGATCCTCCAGATACTCCTCAACAATCCGAGCTCGGTGAGGTCGTGCATTATCATCCATCAGAATGAAGTCGTTACCAATAGCAGCAGCATATGGGCGGACATATGGATCAAGGATCTCATCCCGATATCTAAGACCAGTTACGGTTCCTCCATGGAACACATGCAGGTCAGTGTGGCCACCGAGCGAGATCCCTGCCCAAACCAGGATTCCACCACCTCTAAAACTGTGTCTTTCAACAGTGTTGGATTGATGGTATCTAGTGCGCTGTTCCCTCCAGATCAGTAGACGCCCTGAATCGCTCTCCATTGTAAATCTGGACTCGTCTGTGAACAGCACAGAAGCCCATTGTTGCTGCGTCCAAGAAACATGTTCTCTTGCCCAGCATAAGCGGTTCCTTCGCTTTCGTCCGTTGAGGGGAACGCACACAACTGGTCTTCTTGCATACAGACCTGCATTGTGAAGACGATTTCGCACCGTAGTAGCGGAGATTCTTCTTCCTGATGCTTGAAAGTGGTCTGCAACGAGCTGCGGCAGAGTAGTGGTTCTTCTTCTTCGTGCCGAAAGAGCTAGAAAACGGTCTTCTGCAGGTGTTGTAGCTCGTGGACGGCCTGGAACAGGTCTTCTGGACACAGAATCTTCGGATTGGTATTGATCCCAAAGTCGCTGAACAACACTACGAGACACATTGAGACGTCTAGCAGCATCAGCCTGCGACAATCCCATTTCCATCCATCCAACTGCCCGCCACCTTAACGAATTGGGTAAACGACGTCTCTGAGACATTTTCTAAACTCTATTGACTATTGTCACCGAAACTGCCAACAACTGTTGAAAATCAACACAACTTACACACAAAAGTACGAAAGCTTGATATTGGCATATTTTTCTCTCACTCATAAATATACGTTCTTTTCTATAAAATAAACGTGGTAGCAATCGTTTTTGCATTAATATTTTTAAAGTTCGTTATTATCATTCATGTAAACTATGCATTTTATTGTTACTGCCATTTTTTTATGGTGAGCTTCGAAAAACATGTTGTACCTTAACTTTTTGAGGCCAGTGTATTTAATGGGTGTTGATCCTCTATTAAGTGGTTCTTTAGTAGCATTAGGACTAGGACCTATGAACTCGACAGAAATAATGCTGGCATTTTTTTAATCCTTTCATTTAAATGAAATGGAGAGAGTAAGCCAGCATATAAAAAGAACCTGGCATTGTACTTTATTTGTGTACTGATCAGCCTTATGCAACTTTTTTACAAATATCTTGTATACCTTTTACAAAATTATAAATCAAGCAAATTTCAAACCCAAATATTAACCCGGCACATCACGCGCAGGGTATGTCATACCCACTGTCTAACTTGTTTCAATGCTCCTTTTAAACTTAGTGTGTAAACTTAAACTTTATCTTCTAATAATCCTCTTGGGATATCTTTTGGGGCCAGAATGGCAATTCTTTCCAACCAACCCAAGAAGAGAGTGCGGTTATGCAGATTAGGAATAGGATATATTGGAACGTTAGTATTCGCGTTGAGTGCTAAGTGGAGAGGTAAAGCTCTAGGGGAGGTTCTAGGAGAAGAGTCTTAGTGTATTCCATGAGTTCTATGAGTCGGTCTAGTAGGGCCTGTCAAGTTGATCAATAAGTGGGTCCGAGACCAGAAGAGTATTCCCTTTGCCGGAGCAAATCGTATCGAAGAGTAGACTGACGCTATAAGGACTGTAGCTGTTCGCCGAGGAAATAGCGGTTAGACAGTGTTTCTCAAACTTTCAATATTTGTGACACAATATTCTATCATAATTTTCATCACACCCCGCCTTCCTTACAATAACAATTTATTAATAATACTATACTTTGACGCTTAAGTCACAAAACGACTTTTACCTCTTAAGTGCCATCGGTGTAGATAAACGTCTCACTCACCCAACGCGTTAATTGTCCCGGACGTATATATACGGCTTTCCAAAGTATTATCTTTTCTATGCACTGCAGTCCATAAAATTATTCCGAAGAATTTGGAATGCAATAAAAGAAACTTTGCAGTGTTTGCAAAGGATTTACATATTTCACAGAGGATTTGCTTATTTATTCCTCTCCCGAATACATCACAAATGCGTGGCGTGCCTACGTGGAAAACGATGCCAGTGAAGAGCAAATCGCGTAACTTTAAATCGGCAGTTAAGAGTTAAAATATAAACCATACAAAAATTATCAAGATAAGTGTTAATTTTTGTATATAATTTTATATATGGCAAGTTCATTGGGTCACTGGTAATTTATTAAACTTGTTCTTATAGTATTGTTAAATTAGTTATGAAATAAATTGTACAGTACTGATACATTTATAAGTTTATTATATCAATGTAAATGCGTATTTATTTTTAATTATGTCAGAATATATTTTGTTTGTTTACTTTCAGTAAATTAATAATTTTTTAAAATAACAATATTCTGTTTACAACTTTTCAACTCGTAGAGTTACCACGCCCCCCCTAGGGAGGGGCGCCCCACAGTTTGAGAAACACTGATTTAAGGCTAGAGCAGATTATATTAAGTTAGGAAATAATATATAAATATAGATTAAATGGGTAACTGCGCTATTTATAAGAATTATGGTTTGCGTCGCATCACTCCTGATCATAAGCCTCCTAGTCTAGTGTTGTTTTATTGAATATATATTAAGATCATAACAAACTAATTTTATTATGGCAGAGTTTAGTGGTCAATCCTTCATTCCTTCAAACACAGGTCGTGTAGATGGTGACGCGATGATAACCCCAGCGCGCAACTTTTTTGGAAAATTGATAATTCCTCGTCCAGCTGACTTCAAGGTCATATCCTTTGAAGGATCTAATCTTGTAGATGGATTCTGAATATACATTTTTGGATACCGCCTCTTCGGATATGTCATACCCTGCGTGTGAATTGCCGTTACAGTTTTCTGAATACCTGAGCACGCTTTAAAATCTTTTTTATGCTGGGGCGTATTATTGTTGTTATGATGAAGAAGTTAGACATTTAAATAATTAGATGGATATAGTATTTAATAGACATAGTACTACAGTATTTTCGGATGAAAAAAGTTTCTGTGCGATTTTAGTCTTCGTTGCACTCACTCGCGTGAGTGAATATCAACGTCGCCTTGTTCAGCTACACGAGGGCTTTTGTCGACATACCACGTAATTTTGAACCATGGTCAAATGACGTGGACGACACCTGAGCTGACACAACCCCCTCTCCTAACCACCAAACCACACCAACGTTTGAGCTCTCGACAGATTTAACGTGCATTGTTTCCCTGCACGGCGGGTCTTTTGTGGTACTGGGCTCGAACTCATGACAAGGCAAGCCACGATACAATGCCTTGACCACTGATCTGCCACGGCCACTGCACTCACTCGCAACGAAAGCTAAAGGAGTGTATAAACGAGGCATTGCCTGCCTTAATAAAAAAAAAACAGAAAGACTAAATTTACGAGTGAAGAATGTGATAAACATATTGTATTTCCTATTATTCTTCCTTTTTCACTTTTGTATACAAATTCTATTGAAAAAATAGAATGTAAACACCCTTGGGTATAAGATATCCTGCGCGGGAAATCCCGTTCGTTTTTTTCGTGTGGGTAATCCCGGGTTAATAGCTAAATAAAAGTATCAACAAAATTCAAATTTTTCATTCTACATGAAATAAACGTTACTTTCCAAAATGAAAATCATGTTACTTATTTCAACATTTTTATGTAAATATTATTCAAACATTTCATAACCTTAATCTTAAGGTATTAAGATCAACTGGAATTGAGAAACTAACAAATTGAATAAGCAACCTAATGCTTTTCAATAAGGAACATTTCAATTATTTTTTGATCCACAATTATTAATTAATATTTTAATTGCAAAAAGATGTGATTATGCTACAAATTCAAACATATACGTAATATTATGTTAAATTACTAAGTCAGAAAAAAAGCTTAGGCCAATTGTAATACAATAGCAAACTCTTAGACTAAGGATTAAAATTGTAGGTTTAAGTATTATTTCTACATTCGTCGTTATTTACCCATATTACATGACTATAGAAAATTATAAGAAACAAAATGAAGTTTTAATTTTTTTTTTAAAGTTAATTTGAAAAATCTGAATTCCCACAAACCTATAGTATAAAAAAGTGATCCATTAACTTAGAAGTATATATGTATTAAACTTTGAAGTACAAAAATTGGTTGGTAAAAATTTTAATCACTGGCAACCAAAAATTATAAAAAAAGGTATAAATTTTTCCATACAGAAATCTAAAATATTGTAGAAAACAGGTATTTTAGTAAAATATTGTCATTGCCTACTTTTCAAATAAGGACAAGTATGACAACACAATTTAATATATTGAAATAAATATTTTTTTTAAGAAAAGAGGATGTAAAAACTATAAACCTCATAACCCATAAAAATTTGAAAAAAAATCCAAACAGGATAGCAGGTGGTGACATCTTGGATTAAGTTAAGTAATTAACTTCAACTCTTTTGGTTTGACTATTAGCTGTTTCATGTAGAGTGAGTGAATATTAACGTCACACCCTTCAGCTACTTGAGGGCTTTTGGTGAAGGATCTCGTAATTTTGAACCATGGTCAAGTGACGAGGGTGGCCCCTGAGCTGGCACTAAGTACCTCTCTTCTCCTAAATACTGCATCACTCCAACGGGAGGATGTTATAGCTCTTGACAGATTTAACGTGCATCGTCCCCTACTCGGTGGGTCTTCAGTGGTACTAGGCTCGAACTCATGACATGCGGCCACCTGTTTCATGTAGAAGTTAAGATTTAATTTTCTTTCGTATCTAATAAATTTTGTTAGTTAGTGTTATTAGTTATTTCATTGAATTTGGTTGAATTTAGAATTCCAATAGAGTTGAAATAAGCATAAAACAACATCATATTTTTAGTTTTGCATTTTATTCATCTCCTATTTGAGAATAGTATATAATATATGAGCTACTTACAAAGTTGTTAAGTAACAACTTATGAATATTAAATTTTATAAATGAGTTAAATAACGTCGACTTTCAGCAATTTTTAGTATTATTAATATCATATTATCACAATTAATAATTTTAATTTAATTTATCGCTAACGGTGCACAATACTTTTCGTTAACTTTCCTTTTGCTAACACAAATTGATTCTATGGATTCTCCATACGCGAGCATGCAACGCCAGAAAGATGGATTTTCAAAATCCAAGCCACAAAAGGACAATGGTTGACCTTGAAATTTATTTATAGTCATCGCGAATTGAAGCCTTTTGAATGGTATTGGAGCTTCTGAAGTATCATTAGAATACGTGGCAGCAGAGCCATTTTTCCTTTAAACTTTCCATTGAAAATGTTTGCTTCAAGAATTGATACTTTTGATGACCAAATACGTACCGTTGTATAAACTAGGTGTATTTAAGTTACACAGCAGAATAATCAGTGAACCAATCTTCAACCGAAGACTATGTCGTCTTACATTCCTGGTATATCCAGAGAATTCAAAACCCTTTTGGAAAATGTGCAGTTTCATTTTCTTCAACATTAGAGTCGATTGATTAAAAATGCATTAGACCATCTGGCAACAATCCCTGTATCTGAATTTTGTATTCGTCGCCATCAGCATTTTTTGAGCCAAAGTAACAAGATTACAGGAGGATATTACAGTCATTTGGAACTATCTGGCAAAGTTTCGGGAATTTCTAAAATTTGATTTTAGATTTTTGTTCCCTGTCCAGAAAAACACCAGTAACGCACTTTTCACATCCCAAGAATTTTAAGGTAAGCCCCTGCCATGGTTCGCGCAAAATACGGTCGTCTGGCATTATTTAGCATAGTTACGGGAATTTCTCGGATTGAATATTCGGATTGATCGTCCCAAAATACAACCGTGGCCTATTTTCTGCATCCTTGCAAATTAGGCCGGTGCATTATTGTCTTCCAGCATTATGAGGCAATGTTACCGAAACTCCTTAAATCCTATTTCAGATTATCGTTCCCTGCTCCAAAAGGCATCTAGAACTGCTTTCTTCAAGCAATGCCTGGAAGGGGAGGAGACATTAGTGACGTGTAGCATTATCCGGCAAAGTTATGGGAGTTTCTGAAATCCGATTTTAGATTCTAATTCAATAATCCGAAATACACTTTTCGCACTCCAAGGCTTTTACGGTAAACCCCTGCCACGGCCTGCGTAAAAGAGAGTCATCCGAAATTATTCCGGAAGGTTAAAAATTTTTCTCGGATCAAATATCAGATTCGGATTGCCCGTCTCGAAATAATCTATGGACCAAGTTTTCGAGCTCCAAAACTTTTAAAGTAAGCTGCTGCCACGGTCTAAAATACAGTCATCCACCATTATCCAGCAAAATTACGGGTATTTTTGAGAACCGATTCGAAGTTCGGATTCCACGCCCCGAGATACCTAGGGTACTTATTTTTCGAGCACTTTGGTCTGCGAAACCTGCTTCCGCAGAAACGCATGCATAGCGACATTTTGAGAATTTTGCCATTCCCCGGATTATTCACATTTCTCGCAATAAAAAAATAATGGCGTTTATGACTGAAATAAAAACTATTATATCTTTTAATTTGGACGAAATGACACAGAGTAAGTAAAATTATGTTTGGATTGATTGAGTAGTTTCGGAGTTCATCGAGGACAAACACCGTGACACGGAATTTTTATATATAGCAACATTACTACTTATATTAGGTCGAGGAAAAAGAAATCCATTATTTTGGCATTAAATTCAAGACTTTATTTAACATGTTTCGGATTGTCCGATTTGAGTCAAATACGCACCGTTTTGTTGCATAATTTGTTGCCATTTTAAAGGTAACTTCATAATGCCTCTCTCACTGAAGTCTTGGTCCTTATTGGCGAAAACCTTTAGTAATCGATTTTCACAATCTTCTTTTGATCCCAATTTCTTATCATTCAGGAAGTTTTGCAATGCCAGAAAAAGGTGGTAATCGCTTGATTCCAGCTCCAGACTATATGGTGGATGCATTAAAACTTCGCAACCAAGATACCAGAGTTTCTGGCGATTCACTACAGACATGTGGGGACCGGTGTTGGCCTGATGGAATGCAACTCCTCTTCTGTTGGCCAATTCTGGCCGTTTCTAGTCAATCTCTAGTGTCAAACGATCCAGTTGTTGACAATTGGAGATCAAAATTTAGTGTTTGGCCATACGAAATCAGCTCATAATAAATTACTCTTTTCTAGTCTCACTAAATACACAGTAGAACCTTCCTGAACGTTAGTTCTGGTTTGATCACCGTTTGAGCTGTTTCACCGCACTTTGACCACGATCGTTTCCCCCAATATTGTCGTACGTGACCAATTTATCATCCCCAGTCACCAACTGTTTAAGAAATGAGTCGATTTCTCACCATTTGGCCAAGGCTTCGCAGATGGAAATTTGATCCATCATATTTTTTTGATATTAATTGGTGTGTCACCCAAACATCAAGCTTCTTTTTGAATCCAACTTTGCGCAAATGGTTTAAACTATTTTATGGTCAATCTTTAGTTCTTGGGTGATGCTACGACTACTACATGCCGGTCAACTTCGGTTGTTTCTGTGATTTTGTCGACATTTTCAACGAATAGCTTGCTTGTACGAAGTGCACCTTTAACATCAAAAATGCCTGAATGGAATCGACGAAACCAAAATTGCACGTAATTTTTGTTACAGTTTCTGCACCATAAACACCATTCACAATTTCAGCTGCCTAATTTGCATTTTCGCCTTTATCAAAGAAAAATGTAAAATGTACCGAATTTTCTCGTTGTTGACTTCCATTTTTAACACCCTGTAACTCACCCTGTAATCTACCAAACAAAAAACAGCAAAAGATTTTTTAGTGTGAAATATCACCTTAACAACAAGCATAAATCTGAAATTGTTTGATCGATACTTCACGAGATATCGACGCTACAGCCATCTACCTAAAAAATAATGGATTACTTTTTCCCCAACCTAATATTACTACTACATGATCCATAATATAAAGAATTGCATCTAGGTATTCTAATAAATTGGCTGCTCTTAGTTTTAATAATGTTTGAGAAAGTAGGCTAAGGTTAACATAAGCTAAATGTTAAACTAATTTAGGTTGTTAATACGCGATTTTTACCTGAAAATATAATTATTTGCTTCTCTATCTAATAAATATAAGTGGTAAATCTTATCGCACGTTCGTCAATTCCTCCACAGAAAATTTCAAAAAATCTAAACAATTTCAGACTTTTTTTCTTCATTCCTGAACAAGAACCCCTCATAATTCAACCCTTAAAATTCATGAGTTCAATGAATTTTAAGGGTTGAATGAGATGGTTTTAGAGCAAATTGATTTAATTTTGATCCAGAAATAAAGTATCTCAAACTACTGGAATAAAATGCGTATATTAGCGCAATAACTATTTTTAAAGACAGTGCAATATTCATCAGGTCTTCGAACCGGAACTGAACCGAAAAAAAATATCGGTTTATTTGGGTTCGATATATCTTCAGTCATTTTTTGTTATTGTAATCAACTTATCAATATATTTTCTAATTTAGCGTCAACCATATAAATATCATCATTACATGTACATTGCTTCTCGATCTCCTGTTTTTATGTTCACTACTACTTTTCTGTTTCAGTTTAATATGAACCTACTTGTAAAAGACACATTTAATTCAGCTAAATGAACTAGATGATTTTTTAAAGAAAAATATCAGTCTGAGTTATATATATTTTTCGCGTCTCAGCATGCGATCGTCCATTGATATTTGTAGACTATTTAGATAGGCAAATGAGAATCATGAACCTAGTTGTCAAATAAGATTTTGATAATGGATAACAATTTCAATGCTCGTCGTTTTCTGCTCGCCGCTGGTATCGTACATGCTGGTTAATTGTACCAACTCACATAGTGTGTCAATTTAAGAAAACAAAATCTTCTAAATTTTGATAGAATTATATTTTGCTTATGATGGAATTTTATTTTTAGTACAAATAAGAATATACATAAAATAAAACTATTCATCCGGAACTGAAATAAAACCATATATTTAGCAGAATGAAAACCGGAACTAAACCAATGTTTTTTTTTAAATTTAGTTGACCCGGAACAAAACAGAAACGAAAAAAACTACGGTTCGAAGCCCTGAGATTTAGTGCAAATTGATTATGCTATAGAATGTTGATTTATTCCTAAACACACATATTCGAATAATTTGAAAAAATATATAGCGGAATGCCGAATATAAAATCTATATTTTGTGGGATGTCTTGCATTCTTTGTCAATTTTCACTCTTGTCGTAGAAACACTTTCTAAGGATAATATCAAAAATTCACTTTGAGGGGACGTGGACACAGCTTCTTAGTTTTGCGTTTTTATTCTTTGTATTTTAATAACCTAAATTGTATACTTTTAGGAGTTTTCTCATAATAGTAAGCTTTACAATGAAAACAAGTTTATATGTTCTTTTCCCTTAAAAATTTTTTCATCCATTTATTTTGTTTTTATTTTTCTCTCTTTCTTTGATTTTTAAGCATTCGTTGTGATTTTCTTTTCACGGGATAATTAGGTAGCTATTTATATTTCTTTTTTAGTTACCTATTCTCAATTAAAGCATTTACTGAAAGTACTTTGCAGTTCAAAAAAGGAAGAACCTATAAAAGATTCATGTTCACAAAGTCAATATCGTAGAGAATAAAAAAGAATTGATTATTCATATTACAAATCGTTCTTAAGCTACAAACATTCATAGATTTAAATTCGGGGAGACGTTTTTATTCAATTACATCTTAGCTAAGATAATATTATAACGAGATCATGCTCTAAGCTGAATCAAGAGAGGGTTAATGAACTTTTAAATAATTTGTATAAAAGAAATCAAAGAAATAATTTCTAAAGCCTTGTTTGTATCTAAAATATTATTTTTAAAATTACATTTAAAAGAGGAAAAAAGAATAAAATGTTAATGTACATTAAAAATGGAAATTTATTTGATTTCCTTGAAATAAAATGAGTTTTAATTGGACCTGACTTATACATTCTCCTGATTCTAGAGATGTCATTTATACTTCATTTATAAATTAATAAACTAATTTTGACTAAATCATGATCTGCGTTTATTCTGTAATCAGCAAAACACAGTACACACACAGCAGAAATCAGAAAGAAGGTGAAATACATGAAAACGAGAATATTTATTGCATAAAAGAACTTATTTATATACAAAGTTAATGAAGAATAAACTTTATTATGTTATTAATATTATTATAAAACAGAAGAATTATTACAGTATGACCACTAGTTTGATTCAACGATGCGCGGATCATTAATAAGGAATATGGTACCAAGCACTCACTAAATGGTCCAGCGATTTCCGCACATGGATGGTTGGAGGTGAGGCAGTCCGCAAATTTAATAAATGATTAACAATTGTTCGATAGGATTCACTTCAGGTGACCAAAACATTTATTGAAATTCCCTAGAATGCTACTCGAACCCCTCCTGAACATTTTGTCGTTATGATGTTTATTATCCAGCTGAATAATATCATCACCCTCCAGAAACACAGTGATTTCCAAAAAGAGATCTACCTTGTTTGCAATGATGTTCACATGGCGCAAAGACGTCATAGGTTTTACCAAAGGGATGATGGATTCCAATATGCTTCATGAAATTGTCGTCTACGTGATAATTCTACTGCTTTCTCTGCCTTGTATCCGGACAATTGTGTATTCTTCTACTAGGATTCTCGTAGGAAATTAGTGTATTCGCGCTTTCAACCTTCAGTGTGATAGAACAGAAGCGTGATTCACCAAATAAGACAGCTTTTTTACCATTCTTCTACTGCTCATTGTCCATGTTCCCATTCCAGGGATTGTTAACAATGACGTGCTATCACTGCAGGGAAGCGATTCGAGCGCCACCTGCATTTGCTGAACAGTGTACGCTGCACTGAATGTTGAAGTATACTGTCAGGGTACATTGTTGTATATCGTCGGTCTAATTATCAGACTGCATAACTCCATCTGGGATGCTAATTTGATACAGTAGGGCTAGGCGCCAAGTTGTTGTTTATGTTTGCCAAGATAGGCGATAATATTACAATATGGTTTACTTTGAAAATTTTATCGTGCGATAATGTGGTTGCCATCGGAATAACGTATATTAGTGTTAGTTTTTTGTTTTGGTTTTTTTCCGTGGGGTCTCTGCTCAGCAAAAGTAACACATTGTTACAAATTTTGTGTAATGAACGCTTAAAATAGTGTAAAAAATTTATATCTGGAAGTGTAATACATTCATATTACTTTCTGTTGTATTGATTTTATGTTAAAATCTTGCCACCCCCTCTCCCTTCGAAACCTAGTTTTATTATGAAATAAAAAAAAAGTAGTGATTACGCTAATCGAGGAATAAATTAAAAGCGGAGCGTGCACTGAGGCATGGCATAGACAAAACAAATGAATTAAGGAATCGCGCCAAAAAGCGATTGGCGCGTTGCACCCCTATATCAAATCAGTTACACAGATGGAGTTACGCAGTCTGATAATCAGGCCGACGATATGCTATCCTTCAGTTATGGTGAACAATGCATCCTCTGCATTGCAATGCACGATGGCCAACGATTTATCTTTTCACTACCCATACACCCCACTTACGATAAATACTCACAATGGTTGCAAATGAGCAACCCACAAGATGCGCTGTTTCTGAAATCGATGTTCCTCGGCGCCTAGCCATTATGATTAAACTTTTATTGAAATTTGATAAATCAGCCCCTTTTCCCATATGTCGCTAGACACTCTACATCTATTAAGCTTAGTAACTTCTTAAATGTAGTTATCAGCACTTTATGTACCCCATCATCAGCCCTTCGTGCCCAGCGGTTAGCAGTAAGGGAGGAGTGGTCATAATGTAATGGTTATTCAATGTATGTGTGTATATATACTCTATTTAAGAGACAAGATTATGTGAATACTAATAATAAAAGTAAATAATTGAACTTTTGAGAAAATTACAACTTTTTTTTTACAAATTTATTACACAAATCATTTTTAAATTTATTTAATTCTACATAGTTATTACTTTGATAGAATCTTTACTACTTTGAGATTAAGTTACTACTGCTTCTGTTGCGTGGAGAGGTATTGCTTTCTGTTCTAATATCTTAAGAAGCTAAGAAAAAATTAACAATTACATACAAATCTGAGTTTTTATTTCCTACTCTTATGTGATATAATCTTTGGCAATCGTTTTCGTGTATCAGAATGTAGAAATATAGGAATTGAAAGTAAGATTAGGTTTGAATTTACAAAAGTGAATTTTAAGATTAAGAATTCTTAGTAAAAAATGACATTTTGGAGGACACAATATGAAATATAAATTATTAATTTACTAGGGAATCAAAACTTTTTCTTTACCTATGCATAATATTTTTAAATGCAATTGCATATTGTAAATGCACAGTGCATTATTTTCAATTTTAAATATAGTGGCAAAAAATTCCTTTGGATTACATTCAATAGAGTATAGATTCCAATATAACTTTATTAGTAAAATATGAAACTATAATACAGTATAAGCTTGACGGCAAATCTTGATCTTCATGTTAGGTCAAAATGCCACGCACTTCAAGAACATACATAAAAATCCTCAAATAGCAAACATAGAAATGATGATGCTCGGGTGTATACTGTATCTGAGCCTTAAATTTTATTTAGATTACGTAACCAAGCAGAATATTTTTATATGAACATGCATAACAGATATTAATGATAATAAAGCAATTATGTTCTTGAAAAGTTTTATTTCATACAGAAAACCATTTGAATGGCCAAAGATGTCATGTTTAATCTCAACATCACGAGCCCTCTACTTCTGATATGTTATATATAACTTAACTCAGTGGCGCAACAGCCCATGAGGGCCAAGGCCTACTGTGCCCAACTCAGTGTACCCGACCTTGGGCCCTGAGGTGCATGAGCAGCTGTTCCAGTCAAATGGCCAGTCTGACGTTAAAACCCTGTGTTAAGTTCCCAAGCAAGCTTGGTACTCATTTATGTACCCACAGAAGGGATAAAAGGTTGAGTCAACCTTGCCCAGCCCGTAATTTGAACCTGGGACCTGTGGTGTGGAAGCGTGATGAACTAACAATTCAACCACTGGGCTTCGATATGTTATATATGGATACGTTTAAAAAATTCTTACCCGCATGGTTTAAATGAATTGAAATTTTTCTTAGTTTCATAATTAGATGGAGCAATTTTACAGTCCAGGATCTTACTGGATAATATACTACATGGCTTTAAAAATAAAGTTTCTAATGCAACAAATAAATTAGGTGATTTTTTATCTAGATTTTGATTAATTTTTAAAGTTCAGATAACTAACTTGTGTTTTTAGTCTGTGTTTATCACACATCCTTCTGAGTTTTTGTTTCAAATTAACATGTTCAAATAAAGAGAAATAATAGCAGTAATAGTTGTCTTTTCTTTACTAATTTTCAAATGTAGAATTTTCATAAATGCGCTAAAATATATGTTTTTTATGTTATTAAATTCACATACTTTATATTCTTCAACCAAAAATTTTTAATATTTGAAATCATTTCATTTTTTTGTTTTAATATCTTGAATTGACTTTGGTTATTTTAATAATATTCTTTCACGAAAAATAAATAAAAACATACAGTATAAAAGATTGAAGTATAAATATGTTTAAAACTCAAAACATTTCTATGTTTCACAAACCATGTAATAAAAAGCTGTATAAATGATGCCAAAAGGAAATAACTGATATTTCATTTATATTTGTTCTTCACAACTTATAAAAAATACTGCATGCTTCTTAACAACAGCATTTTTTCTACTTCAAAAGGTCTTTCGTTCATCCATGCTTCTGCATTTTTTTCATTATTTTTTCCTCCTTTAGAGCCTGTATAAAAAGAATAATTATAAACAACATTATTAGCACATGATGTCACACACACACACTAATATATGTGTGTTGGTTATGTGAGGTTAGGCTATAAAAGTCTATCCTCTATACTAAGGTAATATATGTTTTCATGTCATGATAAAATTCATACAAAACACACACATTCAAAAATTATTATTATTATGTTTTCAAGAATTCTAGTTACCACAAAAGACGTAAAAAGAACCACAAGAATTTCTGCATATTTTTAAAAACAACTTTTATCAATCAAATTCTTAGAACGCTGTAAAAAAAGTATAGATTCCTTATTGAGAAATATATATATATATATTTTTAAGAATTGAAGACATTTTTTACGTGATCCACTCGTATTTAACAATATAATAGCTATTTGCATTATAATTGAATGAAATTTTGGTTTTATTTTAACTTTGAATGTATTTTTGCGTGTTTTTAAAGATTTTGATGAATCAAGAACTTCGTAAAACTCTTTTTATAATCAAAAAGAAATTAATTCTAATATTTTAATTGTGTGATTCAATTAAAGGAGGAGAAAACTGCTTATGTAGTATTAATATTAAACACTATTAGATATATGCTCCTGTTTTTAAATGCTCAAAAATAATGATATGATTCAGTGAATAAATTGCTGTGATTTATTTTTATAGGGAATATGTGTAAAAATATTAATTTAATTAATTCTGTCTAGTAAAAAATTTACAAAAGGTTTCTGATGTGTAAATCAAGATGTTGCGTCATGCGAATCATGAGCTTCACTCAAAGTGAATATCTGAATGAATTTCTGAAAGAGACGGTTTGATCTCAGTGTGCAAGGACTCAAAATGGTTTGTTATAGCTCCGACGTATCATTTGTATGAATCCGTGGTAAATTATCGACCACTTGGCAGCAGGGTAAACAATAATGAAGGAAGTGAGTTATTTGAATATTTCAAGATGGATAATTTTTACGTTATAGAAACAATTTCAAAACTCTGGAAATGTGGTAAGGTAACCTGAAAAAGATCATAAGGTGTAACAAAGTCTTCTAAAATTTATATATGTCAATCTGCTCATCCTAACAGGAAGTCTACTGCTTAGCAGTTAAGTTAAAACTTGCAGATGCCGCTGGAACTGTTGAATCACGGCAAACTATTCAGGTTTGATTAAAATGTCATTTATAAGGAAAAAACTAAAGGAAAGCTTTTTACTATTTTCACAGAGAAAGAGGAATTGCTTTAACTGGGGTAAATGGAACATCAGGACTGGAGTGAACATCAATGGAATTAGAACTGGTGAATCGAGGCCTAGTTTAACCCTTTATGTACCGCATTAAGATTTAAAGCAGTTTTCTTCATGCAATATTTTTTTGGGGATCATTACTTTGAAAATTAAGGGATATACATAAAAAAAAATACTCAAATTTGGAGAAATTTAATCCGTTTGAGCTAATTAATTAATTAAAGATATTCATCTGTAAAATTAATTTTATACTATGTTGACTTAAAATAAAGAGTCAAATCGTTTTCCAAGGTCTTCATTAACGTACAAAAAAATAAGACACTTAAATTTTGACGTTAACTATTTTTTCGGGACAAAAATGATAATCTTTGCAATCCGCTGAAAACTCCGTCAACTGGAAACGCAATTTCTGCTATAAAATTATTCGCCTTCCCACTAAAATACTCATCATAGAACCCGTGCTGCCATGTATCTTGGAAGAGTAGATTTCAAAGAATATCCCTGCTAAGTATCATCAGAATATTCGTAAAAAAGGTTATTCTATGTAATTTTAAAGTGAGTGGAACTTTTAAGTACCGTCGGTAGATAAAAGGTTAACATCTAATTTAAAAGATTTTACATCTGGAGAAAGTCCGAAACGAGGAATTCTCTTTAAAAGTGTGGAATGAGATTATTTCGGTAGTGCAGATGTAATGGGGTATGAAGAGGAATAATGCTCCATGAATGTACATTCCTACATGCATCCAACAGATGATTTGTGACCGACAGCGGGTACAGAAATTATACCTTAGAGCCTTATGCAAACATTAAAGAAGTGAATATTTCATCTTATTTTTTATTCATGAGTGATAATGCATATCCATGCCATACACACTTTGTTGGTAAATTCCTTGAAAGTAAAGTCATTGAGTTAACCAATCAATTGAGCCATTCAACAAAACCTATTGACCTGAAGAACCGAACCAGTGACGGATTTTAAAAAAAAAAAAAATTGTTGCTATATAAATGAAAGCTCTTGAATAAATCGACTTATTACACTACATTCTTAAAACATTAACTCCTTCCTCCTTGCCTTTTATTTCTCGTTCCTGTATTATGATAAAGATAGAAAGTTTAAAAATATAATGCACCAAAAAAGATAATTTATATTACCGAGAAATGTTTCTTCTGTTTTACATATTTAACTGCAATACCAGACTATTCACAAGGTATTTGTACATAATTGATTTATTTTCAACTAGTTTATTTTAAGCTACGCTGATTTTCATATATTTTCAGGAATAAAAAATTGATACTTTTATTGACATTTTTTGAAAATCATGCGATTCTTAAAAAGATTACAGTTACTCGAAAACATTTCACTATTTTTATCAATATTATATAAAGCTAAATACCCTGTTTCGATTAAAGTATATGAAATGAAACATGACGCATATTTAACCTGTTCGAAATAATTGACCGATTGAAAAAAATATGAATAGTATGAAGAAACATTTTGATATTAATTAGATAATAAAACAAAATAAATAATATTATTATTGAAGAATTTTTCTACTTGAACAAAAAGCTGTGAAATAATTCCATTCTTTGACTTCATTCGCTGTTACGAATTCCGTCGCCAATAGCCCTGTGAAATAGCCCCCGAAAGAAAGAATGGTGAAGTCTTGGAACCAAGAATACCTCATTTCTAATAAGGGGATCATGACAAAGAAACTTTTCCCCACCATTAATAAGAGACTATCATGTCATCATTTTTACACTAACTACAAATTAACCCAATTTCTCACTGGTCATGGTAATTTCAAAAGCTACTTGAACAAATTTAATTTAGTTCCTTCATCTTTCTGTGACTGTAATATTGGTGGCGAGGAAAATGTAGAAAATGTAATCCTTCTGTGTTCCAAGTATGTCAGAGAGAGAAAGATCATAAGACTGGCGTTCAAGAGACTCAACATTAATTGGCTACCGAATTTTCACCAACTTCTTTCCACCAGAAGTGCTTTCAAAAATTTCTGTAAATTTGTTGTAACTGTTTGTAATCCTTCTTAACTTCATTTTTTTAATTGTTTATTTCCCTTGAATGTGTGTTTAATACTTACTTCTGTAAGCCCCGTGTGATACTTTGTGGTGCACAGAGATTTTATAATTGTTTTCAATAAAAAAATAGCCCTGTGTTGCTTTAAGAGTACGTCAATAAACACTTGCTCACTAAACTTCATCCAAAGACAATTTTAATTCCATACTAGTAATGGACAGTTTAAATTTCATACAACTTTGTACATTTTCAAATGTTCCACCAAATTTATCGGGTTTGAAAGTTTATAGCTTTTTCATATGGAAACGTTGTAGCATGAATAATTTTCAGTGTGATCAACAGATAAGAAAAGGATTATGAAGTAATACGAAAAAAAAAAAAAAAACACATACTTTTGATTTACGCGGACAATCTTCTGGTTTCACACATGGGCTAAGATAAGTTAAATCAATTTGAATATACCCCTTTTTGCAGCCACATCTCAAGATTTTTTCTCTGCTGCACATTTTGGGATACTCTTTACAATGCTCTCCACAATCTGCGAAGTAATCATAAGTTTTGTTTCCTTGACAATCTCCTCTAAACCCTAAAAATGAAACCCAAACAATGAAAATTTACAAATAGCAAATATAATTACCGGATAATCTCTGATCAGTTTGAATTCCCTCATTGTACACCATATATATCAGAGACAATCATATTAATATAAAAGTATAGATGAGAGCATAAAGCACGATTTGTAACACAATTTATATTATCATATTATAAAATCATATAATTTATAGAGCAAAAGCACAATTTATTCAATTATATGCTCATGTGTTTTCTGGAAATTTCACAAACTGACAGGAAATGTAAAGTGAGGCAAGACATGCAATTTATTAGAATTACAAAGCGCTTGCGTGGAACAAGAGCCCGCTTCTTATCGGCCGAAATTTTATGTATGTAAAGGACTGTAAAGATGCATATAAATCTGTTTATCGTCCTTTATCTGCGGTAAACGTTTAATTAGTGGTCAATATGCCTCGTTAAAAGTAGAGGATGCCGTACCAACAACTAACGGAGATCATACTGCTCTTCATCATTGGAATGCGAGAGACTGGGTTTTCGAATCGAGAAATCGCAGCCCGTACGCAAAAGAATGCCACAACATGCATGCATGTTTGCAAGAGATGGGCAGATTAGAATGAAACAAGGTGAAAACCTGGCTTTGGGTCATGCAATTGCACAACGGCATGGTGCGACAGCCACCTCCTCCACATGGCTATGACAGACCGTACAGCGGCCTTTCGTGTGTTAGAACAACGTCGATGCACGGCTACAGGTGTTTTGTTGTCTAGCATCACGGTTCGTCATCACCTCTTGCAGCATCAATTGCATTCACACTTCATCTAAGCAATATTCCCCTATCGCTGAATCACATACTCCTCCGACTTCAATGGGCTCAGCAACACAGCGCTAGGTCAACAAGCTGTTTTCTCCGATGAACTCGCTACAATATGAAATAAAATGACTGAAAAATACTTGTCAGACGTTACAAAGGAGAAAGTCTGCTCTCACAGTGTGTCACCTAGCATTTTACCGTACAAACACCTAGCATCATGGTCTGGAAAGTTATTGGGTATAATTGACGATACTATTTTATACAAATTACCAGCAAACTGAACAGTTTTCACTATACAAGGGAAATTGTGAAGCTAGACATCCTCCTTTTACTTCGACGCATTCCAAGATTTATATCAGCTGGATAATGCCCACGGACACTTTTCTCTGATTGACTGAGCAAGCCTTCTTCAGTGCACAACAGGTTCCCCGGATATGTTGCCCATTGAACATGTCTAGGATTTCATCGGTTGGCGACTCTCTCGTGCAGGTGGTGGGGAATACAATAAGATGGTACTTCGGTCAAATCGAAGCCAGCTAAAACGCCATTCCCCAGGCTAATATTTAGAACCTGTATGATCCAATGCCACGACGTGTAGCTGCTCTTATTCTTCAGCATGGCGAACACAATTTCTTGTTTTCTGTCTTTGTGTTTTATCTCGATCGTTTATTTGTATTTAAATTTCATTAATTTCTGATAATTCCCTTATTATGCTGCATTTTTCATAAGTGTGAGTGTATGAAATATTTCCACTAGAATCAAACTTGCAGCCAGAATATCATTAGCTTGTTGAAATATTTTGGATAAATCTTAAGGCACAACATGACTGAAACAAAAAAAAGATGCTTTTTAATTTTAAAATTTTATTATACGAGGAGACCCCATAGAAAAAAAAGCAGAAAACAGATAAACATGGAAAGACGACAAAGAACAAAAGCATTCCACTGTTTCAATCCAGATATCTGAGTTTTTATATATTTTCCAAACGGAAGCTTCTCAAATCTTCGTTAAGTATGTTTTATCCAAATTTTAATTCACTGATTGTTTAGATTTGGTAGTTGAGGCAATATTGTATCATCTCACTTTGAAAAGAGTCTACGTGGTAATATTTGAAGATATAGAATTGCGTTTAAAATGGAACTTTCCGTTACGTGGATAAGAGAAAGGAATTAAGTATCACAAGATATCTTGAAGAATTCAGTATCATCATGAATCAAAAATGCCCCAAAGAAGAAAGTTTAAATAGAAAATTATTACATATATGCATATATATATATACACTCAGGAACATTGAAAATAGTAACCCAAGAAGGAAGCTAAGTACAATCGCGAAACTTTGTAAATAAGTACAACGTAATGTGATATGCAAATGATCCAAGTTTTGTGCCAATACGCATGCTCATACACGCCGAGGTGGCGCTACAATCAAGAAGAGGGTACTATATAAGCCAGCGCAAATTCGAAGATTCATAAACGTGACGATTACCCGCCGATTGTAGGAAGACTTTGGTAAGCGAAACATACCAGGTAAACGTGCTGGAAGACATTTATCACAGTTAAGTTGTGAAGGTCCCCTTGGACCTCACTTTGAGAACGAGAATAAGTAGGAGTCAGATAAGAGCCAGTAGCCATTTTTATAAATAACTTTCTTTATTTGGTTATTTTATCCAAATAGAATCAAAGACTTATTAACAAATATATCTAACTAGTATTATGAGGTTTTAAAGGGGATGTCCTTTAAATTAACTTAAATATTTAATGATCCAATTAATTAACGATTAGAATATCGATCACGCAGAGATTACCACGATAAGAGATCCCTGATTTATATTTAATAATGTTCCTCTATTGAACATTTAACTTTAATCTCACTCCCTTTAATGAGACTTTAATCAATATTTACCACACATGCAGTTCAGCTCAGCATTTTCGTGAGTAGAAATCTCTAATAATATCTTTCTAATTTCACTATTATAACTTCTTACTTCAATCTCTCTCTCCTACTGCTCTAACTTTACTATTCCGTTTGACTTAAATACTTTATCTAATCTACATATAACAAGGAATCCTGATATTTCTCTAAAAAAAAAGATGACTCAGTGATAAAGTTCCGTATAGATTTGTCACAAAGTGAGTTTGAGAGCGGACCGATCATCGGGATGAAAACTGCAGGCTGATCGACGCGCCGTGTTACTGGCCAGGTGGTTCGTTCGGAGTGTGCCGTTAGAAATTGTTGGGAGCAGTGGACACGAGAAGGTACCCACACGCGGAAAACCGGGTCTGGAGCGACCAGGAAGACCACGAGGAGAGAGGATCGAAGGATCGTGCGGCAAGCACTTCTGGACCCCACAGATACGAGCAGACGTAGGCGTAGCAATTGTTCCACAAACAATTTCCAGACTCATTGCAGAAGCAAATCTTAAATCCAAGCGCCCTTTCCCTGCACTCCCTTTAACACCGGAACATCGGCAACTGCGTCTACAGTGGTGCCAAGCCAGATCAATGTGGAATGTCACAGATTGGCAAAAGGTTGCGTCTACTGAGGAATCCCGGTTCGTTTTGGGGACAGATGATAACCGTGTACGGGTGCGGAGGCGCCCTGGTGAGCGGTACAATTCCCCCACATTGTTCTACGTCACACTGCCCGCACAGCTGGTGTAATGGTCTGGGAGCCATAGCCTATGATAGCCGGTCCACTTTAATTGTGATGCGTGCAACCTTAACGGGCCAACGTTACGTTAATGATATTCTTTGACCCCATGTAGGACCTTTCCTAAATGGTCTCAGGGGCAATTTTCCAGCAAGATAATTCTCGTCCGCATACAGCAAGACTTGTTCAAGACTTCCTACGTCATTTTCAGACACTTCCATTGGCGGCCCGCTCCCCCGATGTGTCCCCTGTAGAGCACGTGTGGGATCAGCTAAAACGGCAGATGTCATCGTGTCACTCTTTACATGATTTAGAGTTGGCTTTTTAAGATTTGTGGGCCCATCTGCCTCAGGACAAAATAAGGTGTCTAATCAACTCAATGCCGGACCGTGTAGTGGCATGTATTGCAGCTGGAGGTGGTCCAACACGCTATTGAAGTTGCCCAGTATTTGTGCAGTTGCACACCCTGTATTCGTTTAATTGTCTTGCTTTTGAGATCAAGTGAATCTCTCATCTGTGTCATTATGTGTATTAAATTTCATTTCAATCCGATGCTTTCTTTTTGGGTCGCTATTTTCAATGTTCGTGAGTATATATATATACTTAATAACAAATACATTGATATTTATAAAAATGGAAATTAAATTAAACGCACAACTTTATTTTCCGTACTATATGTCACAATGGACTTAAATGTTATTTAGAAAGACAAATAATGATTTATATAAATAATGTTTAAAATTTCTTAAATAACAGAAAATACACTTTGATCCAGTTTTTCAAATTTTAATAACTATGTAGAATCACACACACACAACAACAACAACACACATATATATATAACTTCTAAAATACATTCCTATTATCTATATAAATACAAATGTAATGTGTGTTTGTTCAAAGCCGCTAATCTCCGAAACTATTGAATCATTTCATCTAAAATTTTGACATATCGACACCTCTAAAATTTTGACATATGAATCCGGACGGGTTTTTATGTATTCGTAATCATTCTAAATTTCCTAAAATTTAATTTTAAGTGATTTTCTGATGTTATGACGTCGTATGATGTCACGTCTCTCACTAAATGCGAAAATTTACACTTTACACGCAGATTTTCAAGATTATTACCTCTTTTTACAATAGCTATGTTTATCGGTTAGAATATTTATCCAATTTTCCCGTTCTTTGATACTTAATTAAGATTAATTTTCGAATAAATCTTTTTTTAATGATTATTTTTCAAACAACTCAAATTTGTTTCGTAGGTTTAATTTTTAAATTTCAATGCTGATATAATACCCTGGGAATGATAGAAATTTGACCATTGAATTAAAATAAATTAACTTTAACTTCAACTTTTAGAAACTTATTTAAGTTATTTATTGCATCCTACTAACTAAACACTTAACAGTACACTTTTTTACACACAGAACAAAATAAAGGAAAAAGTGATTATAAAAATCAGGTATTCTCTTCAAAACTAGAATATAAAGTAAAAAAGCCATAAAGTAGATCAAGTCACTCACATATATGTGTATGTGGGCATAAGCCGACCTACTTCTGATTAAACTATCAAAACTACACTGGTGTGCAAAACTTAAGCAACAGGTGGATTTATTGCCATAACTTCACGAAAAATCATCTGAAAGACATGAAATTCAGAAATGAGGGAGATTATTATATACGTAAAGGATGACGAAAGCATCGGCGCTGAAAAAGGAATACAATGCATACGGTATGGAATCAAACAAAAACAAGCTTTATTGAACGCATAGTATCGTGACTCATGATGGTCTATCCAACAGGAAGAACAACAAGCAGATGTTCCTTAATATGGTATATGCCCTCCCCTCACTGGCAAAGGTTGCTTCGCACCGTCTCCTCATACCAGAACTAGCTGGTGCAACATTTCTTGCGGTAGGAATGCCCATTCTTCAATCAGCATCTGTTTGAGTTGTTGGGTGTTCTCCGGATGATGTAAGCGTGCTGCAATACATCTCCCCAAAGCATCCCACACATTTTTGATGGATTTAAATCTGGGGAGTACTCTGGCCAATCCATTCGAGTGATATCTTCACTTTCCAGCAGCTCCTCAACAGCAAGAGTCCGATGTGGCCGTGCATTGCCATCCATAAAAAATGAAGTCTGGGCCAATGACACCTCGGAAGAGACGCACATGGGGAAGAAGTACCTCCTCACCATAGCGATCCCCGATTACAGACCCTCTATCGAAAATGTGGAGTTCAGTTCGCCCGTTCAGCATAATGCCTCCCCAGACAAGAACTCCAGGACCACCATAATGGTGTCTTTCCTGGATGTTACTGGTATAAAACCGTGTCCCGATCTCTCTTCAAATCAAAACGCGTTGAGAATCGCTTCTGGTACTGAACCGACTCTCATCCTTAAAGAGGACACGACTCAATTGAAAGTTGTCTAGTTTTTGTGCACTCTGCACCACTGTAAACGGTGGCGTCGGTGGTCAACTTTCAACGGGAGGCAGCGTTCAGGACGGCGGGCGAATAGGCCCCCTTTGTGAAGGCGTCTGGCCACAGTAAACCGCGACACTTGTCGCCCCGTTGCTGTAGAGAGTTGCTGAGCAATGACGCTAGCTGACTACTGTTGGCCTCTTTTCACCTGCAGAAGATATATCGGTCATCCCCTGCAGTTGTCTTCCTCGGGCGGCCACCACCAACCTTTTTAACAGCTGTACCTGTGGTTTGGAACGCTTTCCAAGCACGCGAAACGACACTTTTGTTGATTCCGAACTCTGCAGCTACACTGGTGACGGTATGTCCCTCCTCCAGCTTTCCGATCATTCTTCCACGTGTGAAGTCGTCCAGGTAATTTCTTCTAGCCATATTTCCCGAACTGACTCACTGGCACTTGCAACGAATATGTTGAATTGCGTCTCCGTCCTTCTTTTTTTTTCTACTGTTGAGCAGTGCGCGCCGACATCACGCGTTTTGCTTACGCTCACGTCGTTTCTGACGTTTGGTTCCTGATATTTGCATACGCATGACGTTTCTAATGACTTACTTGCTCACTGTACTGACCTCCAGACCTCCTTTTCTGCAATTTCATGGCTATCGGCTAAATTTTTACATTGTTGCTTAAGTTTTGCACACAAGTGTAGAATGGAAGAAAAAGAGGAATTTGTGCTAGAACTAAAGTTTGTGCAAAAAAGTATATATTAATGAACCGTGTCATTTCAAAATCGTGTAAAAAAAGACTTGGGCTTTTGTATTTCCCAGCTTGGGTTATCTGCCTTAGATAATTTTTATATATAAAGTACTAATTTTTTTTGATTTTAGTATGTTATTAATTATTCCAGGATATAGTTAAAATTTCTTAAAGTTTAAGTTGGAAGTTGTATGAGATCGATCTACTTGTCGTGACTTCAAAATCATGCCAGAAAGGAGTAGTGCGCTGGTATAAAATTTTCTGTCAATTTATCTCTCTCCGGTAATTCTAAATTAAGCTGATATATAATTTTTTTTATTTGGAGGTTACATTTCTTTTTTCAGTCGACCATTTACCTCAAGTTAGAAGACATCACCAAATGCCATACTATGCATTCAACCATGGGAAATCGTTCTATACTTGTTTGAACAAATATTTTTTCTGCACTTGTTTGTCTATGGATTTTCTGCCAAATAGTTGTTAAAATTTCTAAGAGTTGGGGGCGATAACATGTTAGACTGATTAAAAAGGATCTATTTGGTTGGATTTCAAAATTTCATTTGATGTTACTCTGAAATACAAATGGTTAAATTAAGATTTTCTGATGTATATTTTGTGTTTGTTTGGAACTGTTTAAGGATTTTTCCTCAAAATATTGAACGTTACTTTGTTTTTTATTGATTTATAAAATTTGAGTGTGTTATGACTAACTGAGCCGCATTGCTGTGGCTCAGTCTGATTGAAAAGAGAAAGTACTCATTTCTAATATCTTTCACCATTTTCACTTAAGGTATGATTTTTTATAAACAAAAATCTAGCTGTGTGTACATTGCCACACATTCCAGCGGCTCAGTCTGGTTTAAAACAAAAGGAATGAGAAAACATACATTTCTGATATATTTAACTGTTTGCACTTGAGGTATGATTTTTTATTAAAAAAATATTTATAACTATATGCATAAATATTTGTTATTTGTTATTAAACATTTCATTTGTTATTTGTTAACGGAATACTTGAAGTTATAACATTTGTTTTTATCCTTATGTTATGAACCTAAATTTATTTATGTTGTTTCAATAGTGGATGTCTCAATGTGTATTAAATTGTCTTTTTTTCAGTGAAGAAGCTCTTGCAGCTTAGAAACAATGAACCTTTTTGTCCAGGTAGTAATTCCGCAGCGTGTATTCAGGTTATCCTTGCTATCATCGACTACTCTAGAACAAAAATGATTCTCCATGTGAGGAGCAATCCATGTCTACACTTAAGCTGCTAAATTTTAAAGGTTGACCCCCTACACTTTATTGATAATGATTGCAAATGCCAGTCAAATTTAGAATTGCAAAAATCTTTAATATTTATCAAGGTTTTGTCGTAGATTTCTGCTGTGAAATCCAAGTTCATATTTAAATTTTCCTTGTGTATTCAACAAAAAATATCTTCAGTCATGTGATTTATATTTCTACCCTAACTTTGTTGGAGATGAAGGAAAGCAGACATCCAATTTATAATTGCAAACAATGCGCAGGTTTGATTTTGTTGTAAAGTGTAACTCGTGTCATTAATTATATGATTTAACATTCGGTGACATTTTGGACATAGGCAGTCACTTTAATTATTTTGTGCTACACTGCTTTGATATTGATCTGTGTCTTTTATTGTAGTGTTGGTATTATGCGGGTATATTTTATAGTTTTCATTGTCTTTTTATTTAGTTTTTTAACTGCTTTTCTTATTTCTCATTGCAATTGACGGAAATTGAGCTCTGTCAATAAACGTTAATTTGAATTCAAATTATATAAAGAAATTGACCTCTTTGCAGTGATTTGTTTTAATGGAATGAAATTTTCTGTTTCCAATTGAATTGGAATTAGGATATGTTGGTTGATTTATGTTTGAAATTAAATATTTTGTTTGCATTTTTTATTTTTATTCTTTTCCCTCTTTTTTATCCCTGTTTTTTTCTTTTTTTTAATTTTTTTTTGCAATTTCATACGTTTTTGTTTTAACCTTTCCTTTTTTTAAGTGCGGTCAGTTGGCTTCAGTACATAAAAAATAATGCGTTGCAGAAAATCCAAGCGTTCATACTCGCCTAGCAAAAGCAATGTCAGGAGTAATTGCACATGAAACTGAACGTGCAAACCAGACAAAGAATTGCTCAAATATTTGCTGAGGAAGCATCAGGGCAACGTGCAACCAGATTTGAGGATGTGCGCTTCTGAGCACAGCATTAGCATTTTACAATATCAGATCAGCTCTGTTCTCAACAAAAGGAAGACAGTAGGCTGCGTATGACTGAAAAATGTGAACGAGAAACAGCATCAAGCACGACTTTGTGCAAAGCAATAACATGATTAAAATCACCTTGCATTCGGTACAATCCAGCTGAGGATTATTGTTTGAGCCAGAATATATACTCTCATCGGCACAATAACTGAAGAGTGTGTTCTAATTACAAAGCTCTGAAATTTAATGGAGAAACCAAAGGAAAATGTGTCGTACCACTGGAACAATTAAAGTGCCTCAACTTGAAGAATCACCAGAGACGTTAAGAACTTTGCTTGTCAGATATACTGTAGAATCAATTCATTTCCTACCTAACATCAGCAAATACAATTCACGTTTCCAAATTACTTCATTTGGAATAGAAATTGTAGCAATTCTTGAAAACTTTCAAAATAAAAGGATAATTTTATCATAAAGTTGGCTCCCTGCTTCTATTCACAGATAGTCAACATAAATTCCTACAAATGTACTTTATCGGTAATGACAAGGATGAATTGAATGGATTCTGTGGAATTTCTACCGGCATGAAAAGGTTCATTGTTTCTAAACTGCAAAAGCTTCTTCACCGAAAAAAAACAACAATTTTATATGCTTAAGCCTCCATTATGGAAACAGCATAAATAACTTTAGGTTCATGATATATAAGGACAAAAACGAACTATAATAAATTCATGTATTACATTAACAATTGAAATTTGTTTAGAAAATGTATTGTTTATGCATATTTTTTTAGAAAAAGAATCATACTGTAAGTGCAAATGCAAAGAATCGTACTTAAGTGCAAATGGTTAAAAATATTAGAAATGTGTGCTTTCTCATTCCTGTTTTTAACAGTACTGAGCCACAGCAACGCGTGGTAGGGTTCAGCTAGTTAACAATAAAATTAAATATTTATGAGCATGATCTGCTTTATTCACTGAAAGACTTTTCCAAAAGTACTTCACTTCAAGTAAAACGTTAGAATTGAATTATAATATCTTTTCCCGAACATTTTTTAAGTCAGATATCACAAAATAAAGTATTTTTCTTAGAACAGAAGTCACTTAGAGTTCTCTACTTTATATTTATTTTTTTGCGAATAGATTATGCTGTACTACAAGTTTATCTCCATTTCATTTTTTATTTCATTGAACAAGATTACTTACTGTAAACCAAAAATTTGTATTTTTATTTGAAATTATTGTATTAGTTTTTCGAAAAAAAAAATATTAAATCTAAAGGTAATTTGAAGAAAACTTTAAAAATTCTAAATTTCCATCCTAAAATTGTTTGCAATTTTTTTTATCTAAAGTTAATTATAAAAACTACATTTGTTATTATTTTTATATTTTATTTTAATTTATCTATATTATATATGTCTGAGTAGTTATACAAATTCTCAATCTGACGATTGAGAGCTTTTGTAATTAGTAAGGTTTTCAAAAATATCTTGGGGATCAGAACATTTCTTAAATACCATTTGTAAATATGTATGGGAAGTATTGGTAGTGGAAATTATTTTTAAGTTTTAATTGTAACGTATTAATTAAGCAAATGTTCTTACAATAGCAAGAAATAATCTATAATTTTTTTAGAAATGTACAACTTTTTTAGCCAAAACCTTTTTCTTGATTTATAGCTAAACATCCAAAAAAATTACAGAAAGCTTTTTGACTTCTAAAAGTAAATCTATACTAAATATTTATATCAAAAATAATTCGATTTAATTACAAAAAATATGACGAAAACGTGGGAAATTGAACTAGTTTGGAAACTGAATACTTTATATAAATTACTGTATATTTTATATATAAATTATAATTAAATATACTAATGTGATAATGATTAATTACTTTTTTTAAATTTATCCATTGTTAACACACTTGTAAAAAACAAAAATACTAATAAAAATGTTTGCTTAAGCACGCTTCTTAGAATTTATATATATATTTATACAAATTATTTTTATTGAATCCTTTTAAATTCTTTATATAAATATGTGTATATCCCTTTAAATAACTTCAAAACGTGAAAGACTGCTTAATACCTAAAATAAACTTCAAAAGGATTTAAAAATATTAAAGTTTAATTTGAAAAGATATTTGAAATTTTAAGAATTTCTGATAATTTATTTCATTAATTGAAAACAGGAAATTATCAGCAATGATTTTCGGTAAACAATTCTTAAGAACTTGGTTGTAGTACTTGAAATATATTTTATTCACTCATTTTACCGTTATTTATTTAAAGAAAACATGCTTAAAGTTATTTGTTTTAGGCTTTCTATTTTGTTATATTTAAACAGCAAATTTCAAGCAAATAAAACTAACCACACATATTAAACAGCATTTAAATTTTATTATTAACTCAAACATTTAAAGAATATGTTTAACCAAACATTTTTATACGGGCTGTTTCATTTGTATGTACGTCAGTACAATTTTTGTATTTATACAATATGCTTTCTATGTAAACATACAATCTTTATTAAATGTTTTCTTAGTAGTAGTCGATTTTTTTTATTAAGCTAGAAGTAATACTTATTTACGAGTATTTTTTATCATATTTCGAGGAACCTTCATAATGGCTTTAGTCCGAAACCAATTATATTTTATATTTTATGTTCTTGCAGCAATGTTATTTTAGATTTTTTTTATTCCTGTGGACTACATTCTTATTAACAAACAAACAAAAATAAGAACATAATACAGAATAAAGAGAAGGACATTTTTAATCATGTTGAATTTTTTAATACATATATTATATTTCTTAGAACTCAATTTCCGAATGCTATTCAAAATAATTAATTTAAAAAAATTTTTTTTGATCTTGTTCTTCCGTTTGTTATGTATATTGGATACAAATATCATCATATACTGATATCTTACAATGTTTTCTTTTTTTTCTTTCAAAAATGGGGATGCGGATTGGTAATTACCATTGCAGATCTAGTACATTCTCCCGGAGCTGGTATTATTTTTAGTGTGGCTCCATATAGTTGGGTACTAAATGCCAAAATATAATTTTGACTCCTAGTTTCCTCCCCAAGGTAAAGCACGTAAGCTCTAATGAAGTAAAATTGTACCAAGAATTTAATTTTGCCGAGAGTACCCAAGCAAAGAGGCACTCTAAAAGTTTTTAATATGCCGCAAAATCATACAACATAGACGTTGTCAATTTTTTGCATCATGAAAAACAACCCACTTGGGCCGGGAATGAACCTGCAAACTTGGGCATACAAGTCCAGTGCCTATCCAAATACGCTATCCAGTTGCCTACATCTTACTATGTTACAACAATAATTTTAGAACACGCGTAGGAAATGAAAGTATGTAAAACTTCCATTTTGTTACAAATTTTAACTAGATTAGATCTTTCCGCGTTTGAATTTTGTGACCAAAATTGTATTAAAATCTAGTTATTGATTTGCAAATCAGTGTAATAAATAAGCATTTACTGTATTTTCAAGATAAAATAATATTCTAAATAACTCAAGGAAAAGCCAGACAATTGAAATAATTTAATATACTCGTAAAATGCGTTTTTTTAATTATAGCATACTTTTTATATAGCAGTTAATAGTAAAATAAAGAATATATTTAAAAAAAATTCTTACTCTGTTCAACGGCCACTGCACTGTGATTTTTTAATGGTTGACTAGGGGCAGTCACTGAAGGGGAACAATGAACGTAAGCTACGAACAAGAAACACAGAATAAATATCTTCATCTTTGGATAGGCTTCGAGAAACAAAATTCAAGTGTTAGATAGAGATCTTTACTCTGTTACAAAACTGCATCGACTGTCGTAAACTGATGATAATGCGACACTTTATTTGCCGTAGACTGTTATAAAGTTCTACTTAAATAATAGTTTTTTATGCCCCATTTATTTAATTATTTTGATGACATAAAAAGAACAATATTTTTCCAAAATATTGAAAGGAAAACTCACAGAAGAAAACTTATTTTTTTGTTTGCTTTTAATCGAAAAAGCGATTACTCTCGTTTTGCTAGTCTAGTCATTGTTTTGGAAAGGTGTGCATGAGACACAAAGTTAGTTTTCGTGAAAAAAAAATATTGCTCTTAAAAAGAAAAATAGCTCGATTCATGAAAACAATAACAATAATAAATTTTCTCGATGCTTCGATTTTACTTTTCGTTCAGGAATTTATTGAAGGAAACATATTCATGTAAAAACAATTAAAAATTTGGCTTCGAAAGTCGGGATTTATTGTATATTATTTTTTCCAAATTTGTCTTGAAGAAAGGGTTAATTCGTGCACAAAAGACTTTGGACAATGTAACCATTTAACCACATCATATATATATATATATATATATATATATATATATATATCATATATATATATATATATATATATATATATATATATATATATATATATATATATATATATATATATATATATATATATAAGAATAAATATATGCAGTCGACTCTCGCTTATTCAAACATTCGATAATACAAACCTCTCGCTAATTCGAAGTATACACTCAGCCCCTAGAAAATCTCTTGATATTTCGAACTAAAGCAATACGTTTGGGTACACTCTCAATATTTCGAAGTAAAAATTATGGCTGGTCAGACTGCAACACGTGATAATTCGAAGTTATCTAACAAAACTCTCGACAATTCGAACACTAATTATCATGTATCCTGTAGCAAACAGATTGGAGCTTACGTGTTTTGTGTTATATTGTCTCCTGAACGCAGCCCGTTTGATGACCATCTGTCTGCTGCTCATTTTTGTGCTTCTCAGGCGAAAAGAAACTTTTGTTGCTTTATTTCTTAAAGTGGATTATAAACCGACCACACCTGTTGTAATCCGTCAATATCTTTCGTTTAACACGTAGCTTTTCTGTACATGTTTTCAGAAAGGATGATCTACTATTGTAAAGAAGATATTTGTAGGATTGTGTATGTTGCGTAGGACTGACATGCCGCTTTATGGCTCATCTGTGTGACTTAATGCATGCAGCACCAAATAGGACATGGGGCCGGACTGGACCCTGCCTTAAAGAAATAATGGTATTGGGGGACAGTGTCTAAGGGGACCGGGTTCAAAACGATTTTATTTCCTGTGATGAATGGAAGAGATTTGGAGATGCGTGAAATAATCCTGTTCGAGGTGTTAAGAAATATGGTCTGGAAGTGAAAGGAGAGGAGCGATAGAGGAAAGCGATACAAAACAACTGGTTGAATTTCTTAGCGATTTGATTAGGCGAGAAGAGCCTACCTAACGTAGAAACTATTAAGTATACCCCATTGCTGAGAGTGTAACTGTGTTCATTTCCTTTAATAATTATTCTGTTAATAATTGTTTTTAAAATGTGTGTGTGTGTGTGTGTGTGCATGAATGTATTCTTTTAATGTAATGTCTGTTTAAAAAAAACAGAACTTTTCATCAAAAAAGATTAATTATGTAACAGGATGTACTCTTTTTGTTAAGACAGGACTTTTAACTTCTGTATAATATTTATACTGTATAATATGTGCCTTTAAAAATACTTTAAAATAATTATATATAAATATATATATATATATATATATATATGAACAATTGTTGTTTTATTACATAGTTTCCAATTTAAATGTGGGAGAAAAAAATTGTTTTCGTGTATTTTGGGAGTTTTTTCCTACCCTCTTGATAATTCGAAGTTATTCATTGTTTCCTCCAACTTCGAATTATCGAGAATCGACTGTATATGAATTAAAAATGTAAAGGACATAAAAGAAGAAATAATAAAACAAAGTACAAAAATCGTAAAACAACATAATAAATATTTAAAAGGAAGAAAAGGGATGCAATTATGCCAAAATTGAAAAAGTTGTCCAACGAGTTCAAAAGCAATTTCGGACTTAGGATCGAATAAGCAGGATTACATTAGTTCAATGATACCATTCTTCCCCCTTTGCGACCCAGAAGGTTAATAAAGAACAGGTCCATACAGAAAAAAAAGCACATCAAGCATTTACTCCCAAATAAATGAATGAAAATTTGACTCATTTAAGTTGAGTATATCATGAATTCTTAAAGAAATAACTTCAAAAGTTGTACTCTGTGCATTTTCCAAGGCAAGGAAAATCCTTGAAATGATTGTGTATAGCCTTTATTATCTAGGTAACAATCGAAGAATATGAGATCACGCGTCACCTACACCAGTATGTCAAAGGAGAAGCATACTAATGAAATTTGGTAGTTTATAAGTTGGTTGATGGTCAAAATGTAAAAAACATGTTAATGTATATGAAGTTTTAGAATGTGTGTGAAAAGAGTGTAAGCTGAGAGAAAAATGTTTTAAAACTTCACAGCAAGACCACTAACACAGTGTTTCTCAAACTGTGGGACGCGCCCCCCTTGGGGGGCGTGATAACCCTACAGAGAGGGGGGCGTGATAACCCTACAGGAGGGGGCGTGATAACCATACAGGGTGGGGGCGTGATAACCCTACAGGGGGGGAGGTGATAACCCTACAGGGAGGGGAGGTGATAACCCTACAGGAGGAGGGCGTGATAACCCTACAGGGAGGGGAGGGCGTGATAACCCCACAGGGAGGGGGCGTGATAACCCTACAGGGAGGGGGCGTGATAACCCTACAGGGAGGGAGGGGCGTGATAACCCCTACAGGGAGGGGAGGTGATAACCCTACAGGGAGGGGGTGATAACCCTACAGGGGGGCGTGATAACCCTACAGGAGGGAGGGGCGTGATAACCCTACAGGGAGGGAGGGGGCGTGATAACCCTACAGGGGGGGGCGTGATAACCCTACAGGAGGAGGGGCGTGATAACCCCTACAGGAGGGGGCGTGATAACCCTACAGGGAGGGGGCGTGATAACCCTACAGGGAGGGGGGTGATAACCCTACAGGGAGGGGGGGCGTGATAACCTTACAGGAGGGGGTAATAACCCTACAGGGAGGGAGGGGCGTGATAACCCTACAGGGGGGGGCGTGATAACCCTACAGGGGGGGCGTGATAACCTACAGGAGGGAGGGGCGTGATAACCCTACAGGGAGGGGGCGTGATAACCCTACAGGAGGGGGCGTGATAACCCTACAGGAGGGGGTGATAACCCTACAGGAGGAGGGGCGTGATAACCCTACAGGAGGGGGCGTGATAACCCTACAGGAGGGGGTGATAACCCTACAGGAGGGGGGCGTGATAACCCCTACAGGGGGGGAGGTGATAACCCTACAGGGAGGGAGGGGCGTGATAACCCTACAGGAGGGAGGGGCGTTATAACCCTACAGGGGAGGGGGACGTGATAACCCTACAGGGAGGGGGGCGTGATAACCCTACAGGAGGGGGCGTGATAACCCCTACAGGGGGGAGGTGATAACCCTACAGGAGGGGGCGTGATAACCTTACAGGGGAGGGGGCGTGATAACCCTACAGGGGGGGCGTGATAACCCTACAGGAGGGGGCGTGATAACCCTACATGGAGGGGGGCGCGAGTATATCGAAAAGTCGAAAACAAAAAAAAAAAATTACTAATTTACTGAAAGGAAGCAAAACACAAAATACATTCCTACATTATAAAAAAAAAAGTAAAATATACATTTATACTGATATAATACACTTATAAATGTATAAGTACTGCGCAATGTAATTCAAAAATAATTTAACTTTAATAAGTTAGGAACAAGTTTAATGAATACTAGTGACCCTATGAGCATGTTATAAAAATTATATATAAAATTTAATACTTGTCTTACTTACTTACTTACCCAGAGAATCGAGCTCACCCAAAGGGTTTAGAGCTGCATCCGACCCTCCGAGAAGTATTTTATTATCAAATTAAACGAAAACATGTACAAAAAGTCCCTTCCCCAAAATTCTTGAGAATTGGGGGAATACAGAAAAAAACGCTTAACAATTACAAATTACAATGCAAATACATAAAAAAAAAACACTTAACAAACACAGACAAGAATGGCGCCAACACTTCCTGTTGTCGTTAGATTTTTTTTTTTTTTTTTGAAAAAGCACAGAAAAGATGATTTTTTTTTTTTACATTTCCTCCTCCAATTATATTTTTAAGACAATAAAAAGAGAAAGAGGGGAGAAAGGGGGGAAACAGATAAGTTATTAAATTTTATTAAAGAAACCATTTTTTGCAAAAAGAGAGAAAAAAACAAACAAGAAATTAATCATAAAGAAAACCCAGAATGATGACTAAGGGTTAAAACAGGAAGCTGCAAAAAATTATGGGAGGGGAACAAAAAAGATTTAAAGTTATAGCAAGAACCGAAGAGGGAAAAGGAAAAGTTAAGCCAAATTATCACATATGGATTTAGAAATAGCAAAGCAGGAAATTAATTTATTGTGAATTGCACGATTATTAATAATAGAGTTGACCCAAGGATAGAGAGCGTTCGGGCTGGGGTTAACAAGATGGTGATCAGAAGTGAAGGGGCAGTGGAATACGTAATGGTCGGCGTCTCCAGGCGACCCACACAGGCAATTTGGAGAGGGAAGGAGATTGAACATGTGCAAGTAAGCGGGGAAAGGCCCATGATTAGTTAGAAAATGGACCAGATATTTAGAAAAAATGGAAGAATGTTTAATTTAGGATTATTGAAAAAGCGCTTGACCCTTAGTCCAGTATTGCAATCATTCCAAGAGGAGTGTCCAAGACTCTAGGATAAATTTATTTAAGGAACTGGAGAGGAAGGAGCGAGGAGCGGGAACCGAAAACACTTCATGCCATCATATACAGCCTGTTTTGCATAAAAATCGGCGTAATCATTATAAAGGTTATTGTTATGAGCTTTGACCCAGTAAAGATTGTAGTAGCTTCTGAATTGAAACAATTTGAATTTAATGGAATTGAGATAACTGGATTTATTTGTAAGATTATTAAGAAAGAGAATAGAGGAGAGACTGTCAGTATAAATATGAATTTTAGTATTATGATGAACTGCCCAGCAGACAGAGAGACCGATGGCAGAGAACCTGCCTGAAAGACCGAGTTAAAATCCTGAATTTTAAAGAGATATGTTTTAAAGGAGACCCCCGAAAAAATACACACGGCGAAACCAACATTGAATCGATTTTGATCCGTCAGTATACACTTCCCACTCAGATGGGCCTTCGAAAGTATTAATGGGAAAGGAAAGAAAATCGGGAAGGATCTGATGAAGAGAAATAAAAGAGTCCAATTTCGTAGCTGGGATAAGGCCTGAAGGAGATCGTTCCTGTTGTTCCAAAGTTGGAATTTAAAGTAGAGAGAGCGAATAACAATATGAATGGGGGAATGCCTGATAGGATATTAAGAGCGTCAGTAGGGGAGGTTTTATAGGCTTTAGTGATTTTTAATAAGTAAATCCTCTGAATAGATTTAAGCTTTTGGACCTGGATAGAGGTCAGGATCCACCCCACACCCTGCTCCGTAGGAGATGATTGGTTGAACAACCGAAGTATACCAAAGTTTCATTAAGGAAATATGCTGGTGATTGAAATTTTTGGAAACACGATAAAAGTTGGAAGAAATCCAGAGAATCTTATCCTTGATAGAATTTATATGGGGAGTCCAAGATAAGCGATTGTCAATGTTGACACCCAAGTATTTGTATGACTTAGAGATATGGATGGAATTGAACCAATTTTAAAAATGGGATTCCTCCTGAAGGTCGTGCTCCCTCGAAAACCACGGCCTTGAATAAAGGGACATCTGAAAACAACTGAAACGGTTTTAGCAGTTGCTATTGACAAATTGAGCTCGGAAAGCTTAGAATTTACTAAACTAAGAATTTTATTAGTATTATCTTCAAGTTTCTTACGTGAAAGGCCAAAAGAGACAATTGCGAGATCGTCCGCAAAGGCTTGAGAAGAAACAGTTCAGAGTTAAGAGAAAGGATAGGATTAAAATAAATATTCCAAAGAGTTGGTGAAAGAACGGACCCTTGTGGGCAGCCTTTAAAAATTTGTTTTTTAATGGAAAAAGTATTATCAGTCCAGATAATTACCCTGTTAGTGAGGTAAGAGTGAATGAATTTCTGAAAGTGAAGAGGAATACGGTATGAATGAAAATATGGAAGAGAGTCGACCAATCAACGTTGTCAAAAGCAGATTTGATATCAATAAACGTAGAAGCAGTATGTTTATTCACCCTGGTATTTTTAATGTGATGCACTAATTTGTCCACGGCCTCAATGCAGCTGCGGTTTTCCCTAAAGCCGAACTGAGATCTATGGAGAATATTATTCTTAGAAATCCAACGGAGAAACCTATTAAGAAAATTCTTTCTAAAATTTTGCCAAGGGTGGAGAGCAAACAAATTGGTCGATAGGAGAGAGTAGACGATGGGTCACGCCCGGGCTTTAGTAAAAATTTAATTTTTGTGTTCTTAAAAATGGAAGGGAAGTGATTAAATTGGATGCAGAGGTTAAAGAATCGAAAAGCAAGTTGGGGAAGGAGTTATAAAGAGCTTTCCAAATAGCATAGTCAATGAGATCAATACCCGGGGCTTTACCCCCACGAAGCTTCCGGAAGACGACTTCAACTTCACTGGGGCTCAGGCATGAAGGAGGAGAGCAGTCATTGAAGACAAGAGGAATAGGAGGAGATCCTGAAGGGAAATGAGAATCAAGAAGAAGGCTAACCTTACTATGGAACAAAGAGGCAGGATCGCCAGTCGAAATTTGATGAAGATTAGTTGGGCTGGATAACTTTCCGAATGCTGCTTTAAAAGTAAATCCAAAAATTATTAGAATTCGTAGAACAGAAATACTCCCAAGCTTTATTCTTGGTGTCAATTATTGACTTTTTATAGTTGGCCCTGAGGGCTTTGTACCTGAGTGCATGGAGGCAATCTCGTCGACCGACATGCCATGCGTAGTGAGAGAAACCACCCTCCGCTTGTATGCATTCAGCTGATTACGCTGGATTCTTAAGGAATTGTTCCACCATTTGAAAGAAGGGCATTTAAAACCCGGCGCTTTCTAAGAGTTGAGAAGGCAGAGGCATTTGTAGTATTAATTAATAGACTAGCGAAATCATCAAGTAGTTCAGTTGAGGAGATGTTAGTCAAGAAGGAATTAAGAAGGTTATAGTTCTTGTGAAAATTATAGATGAATTTATTAATGCCATATTTGGTTTTAAAGACAAAGTCAGAAAAGATTAGATCACACCGGAGATGAACACTGATAAAACTATGGTCGCTAAGGGATTCGGTGGAAAGAATTTCCCCAATTCCTCAACAAAGGAAACCAGGTCGCAAGATGTGAGGGTGAGATCGGGGTTCCCAACCGCGGACCTAGGGCCATGAAAGGTTGGTCCCAGTCCTGAATATTGCAAAGATGCAAATTGTTGGAGAGTAAGAAATCAGCCAAGATATCCCCCTCCTGTCAGTGTTCTTATACCCCCAAACAACAGACCTTGCATTGAAGTCCCCGGCTAACAAACAATTCTTATTAATTCCTTTATAGAGGTTCAATTGATTAATAGCCTCGGAGAAATCACCATGAGGGGAAAAGTAAACGTTAATAACAGTAAGAAGAACTTGATTTAATTTAATGTTGACGGACACAGTGTGATCTGTTTTCATGCGAAAGTTGCAAATGATATCTGATTATAACAAACAATTGCACAATTGAGAGAATTGAAAAGAATTGAGAGGAACCAAGTGGTGAATTTAAGGGAAGATTAAAGTTAGGTAAGGATCCTGGAGGAGAAGTAAATCGAAACCCATCTCCACTGCAACCGAGTGAGCTTGAAGATGGGCAGACCGGGAGTGATACGCATTTAGTTGTAAAATTCTAAGAAGATCTGCCAGAATTAAAGGAGTGGTTATAACTGCAATGGATAAGCAAGAATTGAAAGCATAAAATAATTAAAGATAGAGATAGTAGTATATGCAAAATGAAAATAAAAGTAATAAAAGGAATTAAAATATCAAAACAAATACAATACAAATATAATATTATAAAAATCAATAAAAATACAATACTAGTATAAATACTTAAAAATGAAATACAATAAACGGAATGCATGAAAGATACATAAAAAAATAATGTACGTGAGTAATAATAACTAAGATAAAAAATTTTGGCCAAAATCTGCCTTGCAAAAAATTTTGAATAAGGAAACGAATCGAAAACAAATAAAATCGAATAATAAAAACTAATTAGGTGAATATAATAACACGCAAAAAATGTGCCTTGATTACATAAAAATATAAGAGGTGAATCAGAACAATTAAAGAACAAATATAAACAGAATATATCAAAATAATAATAAAAATATATGTACATAAAGTTGAGAAGGTACTACAAAATAAATATTAAATATAAATATTAAATATTAAAGCACAAGGTACACACATAATATACAAAAATGAAGGGAAAAATAAAGAATAAATGCAGCTCAACAAAATAAACATGAAATGAAGTTAAACATGTAATTTTAATATGCTGATAAATAAAAATAAATGGAATAATTAATTATAAAAAATGATAAAACAGGTTGCGAAAGTGAAGAAGTCAGAAAGTAAGTGAAAGAAATCAGCGTCCGTAATCAGTGTGATCCATTGTACGTTTTTTAAATTGATTAATACTGGCAGTGTTTATCACGGCATCCGTGATTTTCTGAAAACCTGATCTAAACCTGACATTATGATTTGTACAGTTTATGCATCGAGGTTCGCAGGAGGTTCGATCATGGTCGTCCGTGGAACTACAACTGAAGCAAGCTTGAGTATTGGAGCAATGATTCCCTTGTGTGGCCCAAAGTACCACAAGTAGAGCATTGCATGACAGATATAAATGTTTCAATCCTAACTCTCTCAAAATTTAGATAAAGATAACCGTGATCTTTGATAACGGGGTAGAGATCAGGAATTACAGATATGACCCAATTATTGGAAGATTTCGATTTTATAGAGAAATTGACCTCAAAACCACCATCCTTGAAGATTTCATTTTTAGAAGTAATGCTTTGGTAATGGAGTCTTTGTTGTATGATGAATCCACACCAAATAATATAAACTGTGGCTTACGTCGGACTGGCTTGGATATTGAGAAATTTGCAAAGTCAGCATTATTGGAGAGTTCTTGGCTTAGTTTGCTTACATCCTCGTCGGTGGTCAAACAGATTGCAATTCCACCATTATTGATATTTTTAATTCTGGTTATTCTAAAGGGTAGATTTTTGCTCAGCAGAAAGGAAGTTATTTTGTTACGGGTGGTGGAAGAACCGGCATTAGGTTCCAGAGGTCTGACCAGAAGGACCTGTTCACTCGAGGCGGAGGAATGGTAAAGGAGGAAACAGCTGCTGGTGAAGAAGCGACCTGTGCGTAGCTAGGCTTGGCGATGATGGCTGGAAGGGAGGCGAGAGTATCAGTGTTATGCTCCATGGAGGATTTAAGATCGCTTACACAGGAAACGGTTGATTCAATGTGTGAAGCCAGGCTAGAAATGACCGAGTCGAAACAGCGCTGAGATTCCTGTAATTTTCCTTCGGATAGAGCCACTTGCTTTTCCAAATCTCGGATGTGTTGATAGGCGTTATCCAGGGCCTCATGAGTGGGGAGCGTCGGAACGGTCTTCAGTTGAGGGCCAGAAGGGGAGACGCTCGAAGATGGAAGCTTCTTGGCTACGAGGCCACTAAAGATATGGAAGATGGGAATGAGGAATTCCATAAGCATAGAGAGGAACCCTTGAGACGTTTTGCGTCGGCTGTCTGGAGGAAATTTTCAAAAGCTGAAAGAGTAGCCTCCATTTTAAGGTATTCATCAGTTCCTGCAGCTCCGGAAGGACTGAAGAAGGCTAGTAATAATGCCTTCATCCTTGTCTTTACTTTCTTTGTTTTTCTTAATCTTGGAGCCCATGTCTTTTCAAAAGTATCTTTAGACATGATGGAAATTATGGGAGTTATAAATAAAACGAAAACGATGGAAATTATTAAAACGTAAATTGAACATGATAGTTATATGTACAAGCGGAAAAGCAAAACACCACCAAAAGGAGAAAAAAAATACCAAAATGCTTGCTAAAGGAGAAAGAGCCTACTCGCTGGTTGATGAACGGCAAAGAGGGAAGCGAAGGCTGCGGCAAGGGGAAAAAAACTGAATTTCCGGTGCCGTAAAGCTCGAGAAACACGACCCTCTACGTGGAGGCAGAACCGGAACTGAAATACTTGTCTTGATAATTTATAATTAAAGTCGATATGTAGCTTTACGTCAAATTATATTATTGAATTGGAATACATTGTTACTGTATGGTGGGGGGCGCGATGAAAATTAGAATTGAAAAGTGGGTCGGAAGTATAGAAAATTTGAGAAGCACTGCACCAACAAGTTGATTTTGTGATCCTAATGTTGTGCGGTGGCTTTGGAATCAAACGTTATTAGAAGATTGTATTATGGTGTACATATGTTCTTAAAAAGTTTATAGGATTGACTGATTCAAAGAGTAATGTGAAGGAATTGCTTGGTATTTTTTAATAAAGTTCTATTTTTTGTGTGTAGATAAGTTAATGCTTTTTTAGTAAAAAATTCAAAATTATATGCCTGTAAATTGATACATAAAGATTGCTGTCCTAAACAAGAATTTTAGTTATTTGGAATTTAAAAGAATCTTTTTCATCTATATATTACTATAAGTACTTTACCCCAGTTTTTACCTAAATACCCTAGTTTAATAAAATTTCTAGACAGCAAGAGATGAATCACACAGTTTAAGTAAAATTACTTCTTCTATTTACAACTTTGAATAGTAAGTTAACAACACGTTTTCGACTTTATACATAAAGCAATGTTACTTTGCAGTATCGTCCTAGGTTAGTCTCTTTTTATCAGATCTCGCAACGTCCAAGTTCCGCCAAAATGGTCAAGTAAAAGTTTACGTTCTCTTTTTTGTTCCATCCTCTCGGGTATTTTCTCGCTGGTCTCCCACTTTACTTTCCAATTTTTCTTTTTAAATCTTCCGGGTAGGACTGTCACACGTCCTTTGATTTCTCTTCCATTCCTGATTAAATCAACATGGACTTGCACGCAGCATCCTCAGACTCCATCCCAGACACCCTCTTTTTTCCGGGACAAGGCCAAGTCTCACTTACTCCCATTCTGGAGCCATAAATCGAAAATCATATGGATGGGCCATAAATTAACACATATCTGTCATTTTCTCTTCAGAACAGGGGACCTTCCTTTTCACACATATGTTGAAGGGTCACGTGTTAAACGAAACAAATTATTGGACTTTGCAGTTGACACTAGGGAAGGCAATCTAAGATCTATTAATCGAAGAATCAATTTCTCGGGCCAAAAAATCGATCTTTTAAATCGATATGTAGCACTGAATCGATTCAGTGAATCGATATTTCATCCTGGGAAATCAACATTCGATTTTTTTCCGTTTTGGTAAAAACCATAAAATACGAAGAATTTAAACACTATTTATCGCGGGCAGTTGTGCACCTGAAGTATGATCCTATACTTAACTGGAAAGAACAAAAAAACTCTATTTGGCATCACGTTCACTCAATAGCGATTATCTATAAGAGTATCCTGGGATCATCTGTTCCTTGTGAGCGCCTTTTTTCGATTGCCGGCAACATCACAAGTGATGAGCGGAACCACTTGGATCCCAGTAGACTTGAGAGACTGTTGTCTTTAAAAAGTTTAGATATTAAGCATTCGGAAATATAATCTATATAATCTATTTTCTAAATTTTTTAATGTAACAGATACATTAAGAAAATAATTTCTTCTTTTATACCTGATATTTTGATATGGTAATAAAAATAATTGTAATTGTCGAATTCCCGGAACTAAAAAAAAATTCCCTGATTTTACTGATAAAAGATCTTTCATTACGGTATTTTTCTTGTTTTTCATGAAATGGATTTATATTTACATTGTAAATGTAGATTTGAAAGAAAAAACAATTTACTTAGAAATCGATCTTTTATAGACCTCGAGTTTTTGTGAATGGATTCATCGGGTTACAATTCGAATTGATTTAAAACTCGAGCTTTTTCGGAAGGAATCGCCATCCCTAGCTGACACATGCTTTGAAGGAAGATGCCATATTATACGCCATTTCACCTGAGGTTCTTGGAAACAAAATAAAGAGGGCAGCAAACAGCTGGTCAGCTGTGAAGTTACGTTACAGTACATATTGGGTTATATAATCATATTAGTTGATAGCCCTCCTGTGATTAATGTACCTTCCTCTTGACCGTTTAGACGAAATTTGTTTTATAGCAAAATGAATTAAATTAATTATATTTTCTATTTAGATATAATTTGGCTGTTAGACGTGCAGGGTTATCCAGGGCTTTAACTTTGGAACAAATGGGAAAGCCAATCTTCTTGCTATCGATACTGATTATGAAACTTTAATATTATGGACTAAAATTTCCAGAAGGAGTTTCAATCTTGAATGTCTAGTTAAAGCAAGAAATACGAATGTCCAACCAATAAACCGTTAGTGCTTAAATTAATTACTTATTTGATAAAAAATAATGTCAGCTTTGGATGGATGCAAGTAGGGATTGCAATACCGGTATATTGAGCTATTTGGGCAATTTTGTAATACCGGTATTCGCAAGTTTAAATACCAGTTTTTCGGTATTTACTAGAATTTTTTTAAATTGTCACCACTATATGTTCACAGGTCACCAACATTGTAAAATATTATACGTTGTTATTTTATGCCTCCCTAATGGGCGAAATTAATTAGACTGTGAATATAAAGTTGTATCGTACAATTAAGAGATGAAATATTAATTGATAAAATATGGGAATCCTCCAAGGAGGCAGGCCAAAATTATCCCATTACAGCTCAGGGCGCTTACTGCACACGTGCAGGATCCGTAGTCTGATATTCGTATCTGTGACAACAAAGTTGTAGTTATGAAGAAAGAGTGTGTGTGTGTGTGCGTAATATTTCGATATTTTTTTAATTGGTGAGTTTGTTATTCCCATTTGTATTTGCATATCATGTAACCTAGTGGCTGAGTGGTTAGTGCATCGTGCTTCCAAACCACAGGTCCGAGGTTTAAACCCCAGGCTGGGCAAGGTTGACTCGGCTTTTCATCCCTTCAGTGGGTCGATAAATGAGTATCAAGCTCGCTCGTGAACTTAACACTGGGTTTTTCACGTCAGACTAGCCCCCTACCCGGAACATCTGCTCATGCACTTTAGGGCTCAAAGTCGTGTATTCTGAGTTGGGCACAGTAGATCTTGTTCCTCATGGGCTGTTACGCCGCTGAGTTAAGTTATTTGTAAATCATATTTTAGGGTTCAAAATATTTTTCAGATTCATTGCTATATACTCATAAATAATGACCTATATTAATGAATAAGAATAATTTTTTTTTAAAGGACACAATAAATCAGTTGATAAACTTCGGTTTTATTTCATTATTTATATGAGAATATCACGCATTTCTAAATGTATATCACGCAATGCAACAAGAGTAGATGCACGAAAGAGTTTTTCGACAAATGGTAATTTTGCACAATATGACATTCCAGACTTAATGACAGTACAATTGAAGCATTATGTTTTTTAAGATCCCATTTCAAAAATTTGTAATAGTACCACAGACTGAATAGTGATATTTACATTCTTTTCTGTGATTTAAATAAATAAGATGTTCCTTTACTTTTTTGTGATTCCTTATATACCGTTATAATTTACAAGTTACAAATTATTTTTTGTGATGTTTACACTAAACGATCATCACACTTGCGATGTTGTCTCTAAAAAAACTGGCAAATGAAACAGAGAAACACATGTGTTTTTCTTTTTCTAAAATTTCTACTACTGATATTTAAATCGGTATCCCGGTATTAAAACCTAAAAAAAATACCGCATACCGATATTCAACTTTTGGTCCGATATTGCAATCACTAGGTGCAAGGTAGCATCTTCGAGAGTTGAAGATATTGAATCAGTTGCCCACAAGAAAATCTACCTGATTATGAATAATAGTTCTTATATGCACATTTTGCATTTTCATATGTTTAATATTTAATATAAGCAAATAAAGCACCTTAAAAATGTTCCTGTGTGCGTATTTTAAATGCTTTGTTAGGAAAACCATTTGCAAGTTATATAGTGAGGTTTTGATTCACATATTTTCTGTAAAGAGTTTATGCGATCCCTATATATACACAGCAAAAAATTTAATGTATGACCTACAATGTATTTTATAGCTACTTAAGAAGTTTCGAGTTCTTTTTTTTATTATTATATGTACGCACAATTTGCGGATGGGCTGTCGTTAAACAAAATGAGCAGTGATTTTCTGCATCATAATGTAAAAAATATATCTCCAAATGGGCCAGTGAAACACAATAGATAAATAAAATAAATGGACTTATAATGAATCCAATGTTAAGTTTAAATTATCGTCAGAGATGTTTCGATGGATTTGGGAGATTGTCATTTTACCCCCCCCATTCAACATAATTATCAAAATATTTTTCATCCTCCAATCAGGAATAAAAACTCGGAAATTTACATAATGAATCAAAATATGTAGCTATATTTCAGCACAATTTATTAAATATCTGTCCACATATTTCACTTTGAATGCTAATCAATTTGAAAAAGTTTAATAGAATATTCCTCTATGGAACATAGAGGTTGTGTCAGGCAAGAGATTTGTTGTTTCTTACAGAATTAAAGAAATGTAAATAGTATAGATTCACTTATGATTATTAAATAATAATACTTGTAATAGTGATACTTTTATTGTAATTTTATGTAACTAACAGATCAAAAGGTAAAATTAAAAGCGTGCTCATAATTTCAGTTGAATTAGTCATATATTTTCTTGTACTTCATTATTATTTTCAGATGGCGTCATTTTCGTTTTATTGTGTTCACCGTTCATCCTACTACCGTGCATTTAAACTTTGATATGTATTCCATTATACCTTAAGAATACGAATAAATGTGTTGATAAACAATAAGGATTTGATATTTATTCTTGTTGAATTGTTATAAATTCTTATTCAAGCATGAATTAAAATCGAATGTTTTACTACTCATTTTTTACTGCTAAGTAGATATTGAACTTTTTATAATTTTTATATACCATATTTACTCGAATCTAAGCGGCCGCACTATTTTTCCAAGTTTTAATACTATTGAAAATCGGGTGCGGCTTCGAATCAAAAGCAAAACTTTTGTTGAATGTGCGGCGGTGTGATACTATATGAACTTGTACCAACATCCCGCGAAGACGATCGTTTTCGCGTGATCGGTAACGTACTCGCATTTCATTCGGAACGTTCGGAACGGAAGGTACCCAGAACGAACCTTCCCACCGACATTGGTGACCCTGGCCGTGATATAAACCGCACCCTTCGCGCGCCGCAGTCGGGGCGCCATCTATCCACCGGAAAAGCAACCAAATCGTCAAACATTGACGCAATTAAACCGCCAAACATTAACGTAAATAAGCCTTTACTTCTCAAAGCCGTCTCACACAAGTGACGCAACTGCTTACATGCTCGCCACGAATATGGTATCGTGCGTTCGCCTATTCGCTGAAACACTGGCAGGGGAGTATGCGGCGGTGTGATAGCTTTACGAACTTGTACCAACATCCCGCGAAGACGATCGTTTTGGCGTGAAGGTTAGCGTACTCGCATTTCATTCGTACGTTCGAAACGGAAGGTACCCAGAACGAACTTTTCCTCCGAAAATGGTTTTCATCCCTTTCAAAAGGAAAATGCAACCTCCCATTTTGTCTTCTTGAAACGATGACTGATCCCATTCCGCAGTTTATCTCCAGCATTCAGTCTATCCTAAACATCGTTATCAGCTCGTATTTAGGGAATTTTTTTACATGTGCTTTCTTTTAATCACCTAAAAATCAAAGACCAAGACCAGTTCCCTATAACGCAAATGTGAAATGGAAGGCAATTTTATAGGCAGTAAAAAGGATCAGCAACTTATAATTTGACATAAATGAAGCAAATATACGTCTTGGGAGCAAACAAATGATAGAATTTGTCCTTGTAAATGTTCAACAGTCCTTAAGGATTCTTTTACATTCTTCTATAATACGTTCTTTAAGGTATCCGACTACGTACTGAACCGTGATTTTAACAAAGCGTACTAAATGGATAATTTTCAAGATATTTAGTGTCACTCAGAATAGATGCATAAAATTGTTTTAAGGAGATTTTGACAAAAAAAAATTTGATAAAATATTTTGGCAAAAAATTAACTTAGAATAATCTTTTTACCAAATGTTCTCCTTTTGTGAAAAATGGTTCTATTATAACAATATTTTGCCTCTATATAGCTCAGACATCTCTACAGAGGCCCAAAGAGAATTTTTGAAAAATTCACATTATTTTCAGTTACCACCAATTGAAATAATTATTGGCGGTTTTTTTCCCTTAAAATTGCTCCCCTCTTTTGTCGTAAAATATGAATAAACACACTTCTAAGTTATATATTTCAAAAATTCTCGTTGGGCCTCTGTAGAGATGTCTGAGCTATATACAGGCAAAATATTATTATAATAGAACCATTTTTCACAAAAGGAGAACATTTGGAAAAAAGATTATTCTAAGTTAATTTTTTGCCAAAATATTATAAAAAAATTTTGTCAAAATCTCCTTAAAACAATTTTATGCATATATTCTATTCTAAGTGACACTAAATATCATGAAAATTATCCTTTTATGCACTTTGCAAAATCACAATTCCGAACGTAGTTGGATACCTTAAGAAAAATGTTGCGTAACAAATTCATTGAATCGTCACCAATTCCGAAGTTACCAGTGACAATGGGTGTGACGAACGGTTTTCGAAACAGGATACTGACGGTTAGAGTAACATGGTTAAAGGGGTTCATGTATGTATTTGAAAATTTTGAATACTGTTAAAAAATAGGTTATTTATCATTAATTTTTTTTAATTTCTTAAGTATCGGATATCGATGAGCCTTTTACACATTTTAAAAATTTTTTCTCAAACCGTGTAGAGAATTGGTGTGCATCTTAGAGTCAATGATGACATTTTTTCACAAAAACATTTTGAGAATTTGAGATGCGGCCTAGAATAGATAGCGGCTTATATTCGAATAAATACGGTGATTACATTTTGAATATATTTAATCGATTTTTGAATAAAACAAAAATATTCGAATATTGCATTAAATATTCTGATGTTTTAGAACAAATTTGTATTTCAGAATTTCTTTTTTACTAATTTATACTTTTATCTATGCTTTTAAAAATTATCATTTCCATTAGCTTCTAAATATTTATAAATAAAAAAAACCCAGAAAAAAAATACATTTCGTTTCCCTTCATAATTTCTAGTAACTTAGCAATATTAATGAAATACAGATGAAGCATGTACAGTTACTCCCAAAATTGTGGGTACACCTACTTTTAAAACGGGAATCAATGTTTAGAATGAAAAAATTATATTAAATGAGGGAAATAATTAAAACCTTTAAGCATAGATGCGTTTATTAGATCATAATTCATTATTTTGAATGATAAAACAAAATATTTCTTAGTTTAAACATACATATAATAACTTATAAAGAGAAAATTAACAGAAATTAATAGCCACAAAATTGAGAGTACATGCATCTATTTTCCTGCATAAATCAGGAATAATAAAGAGTTAATATTTAGTAGCATAACCTTTTGCTGATATGACAGCTTCCAATCGCCGAGGCATCGATTCCACAAGATGTCTAGTGGTCTCGGGAGCAATATTCAGCCATTCTTCTTGCAATACCGTTTTCAATTGTTCCTTGCTTGTAATTTGATGTTTTTGCACAGATCTCTCAAGGTGGGACCACAGATAATCGATAACATTTAAGTCGAGAGACTGTGGAAGTATATTAAGTTGATTCCGATAATGGTAAAGCAGCCATTCTTCTACAACAAACGCAGTGTGCTTGGGGTCATTGTCTTGCTGGAATATGAAATTCGACCCCAATATCCCAAATTATCAGCACTTTCTTTCAAATTATTTTGCAGAATATTAAGATAAGCCATCTTGTACATGATTCCATCAATGAATACTAGCTTTCCCACCCCCGACGTAGCCATACACCCCCAAACCATCACCGACCCACCTCCGTGCTTCACAGTAGGAATTGTGTGTTTTGGGTGGTGTGAGGTATTTGGTTTACGCGACACCATAGGACGACCGTCACTGCCGAAGATGTTGAACTTACTCTCATCACTGAAAATGATTTCGTTCCAAAACTGTTGAGGCTTTAAAATGTGTTCTTTAGCAAATTTCAATCGCTTGACTCTATTCCTCTTACCAATTAAGGGCTTTTTCGAGCTACTCTACCATTATAGCCAGCCTTTCTTAGACTCTTCGTACCGTTTCTGCAGAAACCGATCGACCTAAGGTATTAGAGGTACTGGCTGCAATTTTAGAGCACTAATTTTAGGATCAATCTTCACTTGATGTATAACTCTTCGCTCGGTTATGGAGTTCATAATTTTCTTTCTCCCTCTTCCTTCGTTATTTGCCAGCATACCAGTCTTCTTAAATTTTTGCAAGATTTTTTGGATACAGTTAACACTTCGTCCAACTACTTTAGCAATATTCAGCTGGGATTTACCTTCATTTGACAGTTTAATAACAAGTTTTCTCTTCGATCGTCGTTTCCTTCCGATTCTCCATTTTAATCAAGACATCAAATCACAAACATAAATTTGTTATCAGATAGCCTTTGGAAGCCTTCCTTTATTATAGATCTATTATCAAATTTATATTTAAAAAACTACTGGTAGTTTTGCATAGTGATTAAAGAAGTGTACCCTCAATTTTGTGACATTAAAATGGTGTAGTTTTTCTTTCAAACCTTCATATTTTTGTTTCAACCAATTTCCATGTCTTACATTTAATGTTATTTGGAAGAGTAATGTATGCATTTTGAATGTACAAAAGTGCGTTAACATAGCATATTAATTTCTACACCTGGTGATCCGATGGTGAATTCGGAATTAAGTGTACTCTCAATTTTGGGAGTCACTGTATGTGCGTAATACATTTGTACAAATCTGAGAAATACATTTGTTAGACGTAAAACATGTTTACAGTATAAGCAACGACATTCAACCCGACATCAGAAATATAACCAACAAATCATTGTAACAGGAATCTTTCGAAGGTGTGACATTTAGGTCGCAGCAAAACAAACTCTGACAAACGAAGAATTGTCGGACGCGCTCAAGCAAATCTGGTGTTCTTTTGATGTCAGCTCGAGTGAAGACAAAACGTACCGTTAGATCCTCCACTGTGGCCACCGGCGTCTCATACAGAAGTGATTCAGGTGGCCCCAGAAGAAGAAATCCAAGGGGTTGAGATCCATGGAGAGTGGAGATCCAGAAATAGGTTCACCGTGTCCAGTCCAACTCCCGGGATATGTAGCATGGAGGTGCCGCCCCCCCTCCCAAATATGCTGGTATATTATTGAGCCTGAACCACCCAATCTGATGCACAATTGCCCCGGTACTCCATCTTTTATTCTCCTCAGAAGTGATGGAAATTTGCATACCTGCTGTTTTCTTCAACCTTACCATGGCACACCAAATACCTGCATTCATTTGGCCACCCACCTTGTCACCCGATGGGAAAAAATATCGCGATTTTCATTGACAAAATTTAGTTTGCAACCCCATGTTCTAGATTGATTTGTCGTTCCCATGCTACCTACTATTATCCCTATGAATTTGTCGGTCGAAATCGGCGATACCCTGTATAGAGAAATTAAAATTTGTTTTTACTTAATAGAAACAATTTACAAAAAGTAGTTTTTTAAAGGTTAAGGTACTATTATACTTGTGCTAAAAACCACATACTTTCATGATATGTTGTTTGTCAAATTAAATGATGCAACAAATAATAAGAAAAGTGTTTTACATTAATATGAAAGAGTTGCTCAATAAATTCCTTTTATGTACTCAAAGGAATCCCATTTTTTATTTCAATCGTCATAAAGGTCACACTATGCAATTCAGGAATGTACATTTACGACTCATGTAATTGGTATTTCGATATATATTGATGAGCAAAAATATTATGACCATTCTTCTGCTGTGCAAACGAAACCAAGTGTTGGCTATCAAGGTCGCTCGTGAAATCTGCGAAACCATACAAACACAATTTTCCAGTTAAATCTTTTAGAGGTGGCGCCTACATTCATTGAGAAAAGTAATGGAATACAGTGAATTTGAGAACTGATATATGATCAAAAACAATCTATTAGGCTGTTCTGAAACCATAGTACGTTTGCAGAAGAAAAAAACATTATTGTTTAAAGATCGATTGTGAAAAGCGCTGGAAAGAAGCGGCAGGTGTATACTGCGAGATAATTCCTCATATTATTCTCAAGAATTATTGGTTGATCAAGGAAGGATTCGCAGATTATTTATGTCGAAGTACAGCGAATGATATAATGAGTCATTCTTTTGTAAGAGAAAAAAAGATTATATACTCTTAATCATTAAGCGTGTCCTGCGGAAAAAAAAAAGTCTTGGATATACTATAAAAACTCATTCAATGTAAAAAAAAATTACAGATGTTAAAATTGTTATATAGTGAAAATCACACATTTAACACAAAACTAAGGAGTGTGAAATATTCTTCCTGTTAAAAGAATTTCGTGTAAAAGATGTCATATATTCAACAATTTTTTTATTTATTAGAGTATATTTTATTTACATACATATATATATATGTGAATATATGCATGTATTTAATAAAAGTAAATTAATCAAAAACGTTTACAATGAAATTTAATACAAAATTTTCAAGCTTTTGAAAAACAAAACATTTATTGAGTTTTTTTAAAATAATATATTTTTCTTTGCATGGCCTTTTTTAGCCTCAAACCGTCAACAGATTGTTCCATATTGTTCATCAGGAGCTGCATTATTCATCTTATTTTCCTCGTTGGAATCTGCATCAATGATATTTCTTGAGCTTTAAAGAAACTCCAAAATGTCTTTGTCTCCTATAATTGGAACTGTACACTCATTATCATCATCTACTATAACAAATTTTTTCGATGATAAACCTACTGATCTTTCCTGATGTTTACCGTATTTTGTTCATTCCCAGAAGAGATATTTGTTTCGTTTTAAGAGAAAAAATGCATGAAAATGCATAACAGTTTGGGGAGACTGTAGTATTATTTCGAGTTAACCGACATTTCGTCTTACGCGTTTTTGAGTTGAACATATTTCACTGTATTTGTTTTTACAAAATAATTCATATAATACTTATTTAACTTCTAATGGACTTGGGCTATCTAAAGACAGTTACATACGCCTTATCTTTGAAGCTAGGGGAATCGGAAAAATGGTTATTTCTCAATTGCTTCCAAATATTTTGGGGCAAAGTTGTTCAAGTGATACAGGTTTCGCATCAATTAATAATTGAGTCCGATGTCTCAAAAACTATAGAAACACACTCCCAACTTCCCAATAGAAAAAACACGAAAAATACAATTTAAAAAACTATCTTTTATTTTGAATATAATAGACTTTCATATTATGAATAAAATGATTCGATGAAAAAAACTGAAACGAAAAAATTACAAAAATGTTTAAGGGTATTTATGTGATAATACGCAATAAATACCTAAATTTTATTCAGAAAAGTCCTTCAAATTATATAACATTGATTGTGAATGAGGAACATTTTCACTGTTTTCACTTGTATGTTAGCAAAATAAATCATCTTAAAGTTGAATAGCTTAGCATAAAAAAAATATTTTTCAGGCTCCGAATCCAAGTATATTTACCTAAAAAGAGGTTTACTAAATTTTTGGAAATCTTTTTTTTCCTTCGAAATCTCTTACCTATAAATGAAAAAGTTTCTAAAATTTTACTGTCGCAAAATATTTTCAACACTTGAATAACCTACTGGATTTTCTATTTTGAACGAGGGCATATTCAATTTTTAAATATGAAGATAATTTTTTTCATATAGTTAAGATTACTTTTTATATAAAGACAAAATGGATTTCATAATGAATGACTTTTGTGAAAAATTCCAAAGCTGTAAATAAACTACTTGTTTATTATAGAAGAAATCCTCCAACGAATGTTTATTTTTCTGTTAAATGTTTAGAAACAATTTCATTATTAGATAGATAATGCGAATTACATATATATGTATATACCAACAAAAAATTACACGTATCGTGAAAGTATTTTCAAAGATCATAAAAACTGGGTGGTAAATAGAGAAAAGAAATCATTATTATCTATTATTATCCATTACAAAATTTCTGATTTTTTTATTCATTCAAACTACTTTGATAAAATTTCGTTTTTATTATTAAAAAAATCATGAAAATGGTGATATAAGATAGTTTTTTGATTTTAAGTCCTTTATGTATTTATTTTTAAATAATTTAGCTTTTAACTCATTCTTTTTTAAAATGGTACCAGCATATTTTAATTATAACATATTTGGTTAATACATGTATACTGAGAAGATATTTTAGTTTTTCGGTGAACCATTTCGTGTGAGTATTGTACAAATATACACCTACGGCCCTTTTTTACATGACTCAAGACATATTAAGGAATTTCTGTTTATAAAAAAAACACATTCGATATATATAATTATAATAATAGGATGCAGCTTTGTCTATACATAAAATTCCATGCGTTCTTTCCTTTCTTGTTTCATATACATAAAATGTATCTTTCCCAATAAATATTTTGCAGAAATGTTTTCCTTAAATGGCATTTATTCATGCCTTAAGAATTTATAGGCTATCACATAAAATGTTCATTTATTTTATTCTCAGAATTCATATATATTGTTTCATTATATATAAACGGATTGATCCTTTTTAGCTTTTAAAGGTAATTAATGCTTTTTAAGATAATAAAATTAAGTAATATGGAAAAGGTGAAAAGATTTTGTATTATTTCAACAAAATATTCATAATAACTCTTGACGTTACTCTAGCATGTTTAAAACTGTTGACTTCTTCATTCTCTCAAACAGCGGTTCTTCGATGATGCTGTAAGAAAAAAAGTTATTGACTTTTAAAAATATTCGGATAATGTATCTTTAGAATTCCATACGTAAAACTCTATATAATATACACTGAAGAGCCAAAAAAACTGGTACACGCATGTGTATGCAAATAAGGAGATATGGAATCAATCAGAGTAGGACGCTGCTGTCGATAAAGTCTGAAAAAGACAACGAGTGTTTGTCACAATTGTTAGATAGATTACTGCTGCTACAATGGTAGGTTATCAAGATTTAAGTGAGTTTTAACATGGCGTTATAATCGGCGCACGAGAGATGGGACATGGCATCTCCGAGGTAGCAATGAAATTTCGATCTTCACGTATGACCAATTCACGAGTGTACCGTGAATATCAGGAATCCGGTAAAATATCAAATGTATGAGCTCATGCAAGAACGGGACCAACGACGACTGGCGAGAATCATTAAGTGTGACAGACGTGAAACCCATCCGTAAATTGCTGCAGATTTTAATGCCTGGCTTATCAACAAGTATCACCGTGCGAACCATTCAACGAAACATCATCGATATGGGCTTTCGGAGCCGAAGGCCCACTCGTGTACCCTGCACGACACAAAGCTTTACGCCTCACCTAGGCCCGTCACACCGACATTGGACTGTTGATAACTGGAAACACGTTGCCAGGTCTGACGAGTCTCGCTTCCAATTGAATCGAGCTGTTGGTTGTGTACGGGATTGGAGACAACCTCATGAATCCATGGACCTTACATGTCCACAGGGGACTCTATTATCTGGTGGAGGCTCTGTGATTGTATGGGGAGTGTGCAATTGGCATGATATGGGACACCTGATAAGTCTAACTACGACTATGACAGGTGACAGGTACGTAAACATCCTGTCTGATCTCCTGCACCCATTCAAGCCCATTGTGCATTCCACCGATTCCGCCGGACTTGAGGAATTTCAGCAGGACAATGAGACAGCCCCACACATTCAGAATTTATACAGAGTGGCTCCAGGAGCACTTTTCTGAATTTAGACACTTCCGCTGGCTACCCAAATCCCCAGACACGAACATTATTGAATATATTTGGGATGCCTTGCAACGTGCTGTTCAGAAGAGATCTCTGATCCCCCCTCTTACTCCTGTTGATTTATGGACAGTTCTGCAGGATTCATGGTGTCAGTTACCGCCACCACTACTTCAGACATTAATTGAATCCATGCCGCGTCGTGTTGCGGCATTTCTGCGTGCTCGTGGGCGCCCTACTCGATATTAGGCAGGTGTACCAGTTTTTTTGACTCTTCAGTGTATAATAATATTATTATAAAATAATGAGTTTAGGAAAAATTATTTTTTGTAAGAACATTTTTGAATATTTTTTAATCAGTAAATTATAAGACACGCATTTAAAAAAACCTCTTGTCATCTTAATGTACACTAATAATAAAATTAAGTCAAAAGAGCAGGAATGACATGATATAAATGGTTATTTTTGTTCAATTCGAAATTATATTTCTCATAATGAATTATCTCCGAGATATCAATATAACAACTTAAAGAAAATTCTGAAAACTACCAGTCAGGATGTGTATCGTATGTTAACGGATGTTTTAAATTTTAATTCGCAATCCAAAAGGTTGCAAACTGAGAAATTCGGGACCAAAAAGGAAAAGCAAAAAGGAAGAAATCATTAGTGAAAAGATTTTTTGACAAATATTCTTCCTTTCATTCACATTAAAATTATTCTGAAATTGACAAAGTATTGTTTCTCAAACATCTGCAGTAAATTTATTTGAAACAACAATCACTATACTACTAAATACTTGAGATACATTACCGCTAAAGCAATGAAATATTAGAAGAAGGATATAAATTGAAAGACTAAGTATTCTTTTTTATGACAAGCAAACAAAAACTTAATTGAAATCTAAAAGGTCAGATTATTATATTTTTTTATTTTATTTTTTCTATTCTATTTTCTCCCTCCATTTTGAGCTGTACGTGAGCTGTAACGCATACTGAAAATATTCAATAAATAAAACATTGATTAATAACCTGTTTCCGATCCATCAATATAACAATGAAAAGTTATAAATAAAGATAGGTATGACACCGTAAGGTACACATTCGACATTCTTATGTACGAGGGATGTTCCTAAAGTAACATTTGTCATTTTTTTTTTTAAAAAAAGAGGACGTACTCAAGGTGAAGCACACAATTTTCATAAGAACCCGCATCCGTTGCTGGTTCAAAGACGGAAGTAACGTTAGAGAATTGATGCAAAAGAATGGAGAGCAATAGCAGACTGTCGTACCTGAGTTTATTCCAATACAAATGATAATGGCAGACAGGCGTGTACGAACAACTTGGTCACCAATAGAAGTGGGGGCTATCGTCCGGTATGAATGCACACGTAGGATTAGTGCGTTTGTCTTCCAAGAACGGTTAGAGACCATGAATGGTAAAGAGACCATGTCTCGCCAATAGTTAGTCGTTGATGTTTCATGTTCAGTAAAGGAAAGTACAGTGTAGAGCAGGGGTGGAAATTAAGTCGATCGCGGTCAACAGGTGGACGGCTAAGACATTTTGGGGAGACCACCTGAACATTAGCAGTTTGTAATTATATACCGAAATATTCAAAGTTGACTGACAGTATACAGACTTCTGTGTATGAGCGCTAACTTTAGATGAAAACCTTTTTTAATGTATTTCGAATTGTTTCGTAAGAAATATTATATCATTTAATATTATTATATTTGTGGTTATTGTAATTATGTTTGAATCTTGCGTTAAGCTTTAAACGCAGTCGGAAAAATGTAAGTTAAAAAATGCAGTTATGTAGCCAAATATATATTCCATTTATTATTAAGTTGTAGTAAATATTGTGGAACGTTTTCTTTGCTCATCCCACCTACGCCACTAGGTGGACCACTATACCTTCAAAAAATTAGAAGTGGCCTGTACCCTGGAACATTATACCCGCCCCTGGTGTAGAGGGTAGAGGTCAAAGCGGAAGTCTGTCCCCATCCATGAGTGAAAACAACATTGCTGACTGTGTGAGAGTTTTTTACATCGCAGGGTACCAAGTTTTACCAAAGTAGTTTCTTCAAAGTGATTACACCTTGCCCCAAACCTCTCAACATCGGTGGTAACCAGGTTGAAAAATAGTGCAAGGTACATTGTTCATGATGCCATGGTGTATTTTGTTTTGGCAATAAAGTTTTGTTGTGAAAAACAAAGATAAAACGTACTTTCAGAATGTCCCTCGTTGTTGAATTTCGTTTTTATTTTGATGTAAATTATCTCAACACACCTTAGGAATCCTATGAGGGCAGTCCTTTCGTCTTATGCATTGAAGATTCTGGAACTGTCTATTTAGTGGAATAAATCCTGGCTTGCAGCGGCATCCTAGCTGTTCTAAGGAATTGCAATCATCAGGCATTTTGTGGAGATTCTGACAAGTTATAGTACAGCTTGCAAAAGATCCAAAAGTAGTATTACCTCTGCAGTTCGTTTCTGAAAAGAAATCCTAATAAAACAGTGCTGATAAAAATGGTACTCAAATAAATACAAAAAAAAAGATACGTTTTTCTTCGAACTGATTACATCAATAATCCAATCACTATCTCATGAAATAGCAGAGAATCAAACACTTTAAAACACTGATCATGGTTAATATAGTGAAGATGTAGTGCAATGTCAATTAAAAAAAGGACCAAAATATCTATTAGTTAAAAGGAAACACCTCTTTTAGAGAAACTTCAATCTCTGAAGTAGATTTTTTTTTTTAAAAAAAACACATACACAAATGCACACATGGTTTTCTTCAATACAATTTTTTATATATCCAAAGAAAAAAATTTACTAACACGGTACTTATTTTGTGCTGTTTCAAAAAATATTATCTAATACTTTAACAACGTATTGAGATATTCAGATTGAGAATGCCGATATTTCTTATAAATTGAGCAAAGGGTATTTAAATCATAATGATAAAGGTGAGTGAGGGAATATTAACGTCGCACTGTTCAGTTACACAAGGGCTTTTGGTGACGCACTTCGTAATTTTGAATCATGGTCAAGTGACGAGGACAACACCTGAGCTGGCACCCCCTCTCCTAATCAACGGGAGGACGTTTGAGCTCTCGACAGATTTAGCGTGCATCGCTCGCCTAGACGACTGGTCTTTAGTGGTACTGGGCTCGAACTCATGACATGCCGGCCATGATCCAATACCTTGACCACTGAGCTACCGCTGCCCATAATGAAAAAAATAGCCATAGATGTTAACGAATAAACATAAAATGACGTTATCAAGAATGAAATACTTGTTCGTGGTAAAACATGCGTAAAGATGAGGAATGGTTCGATAAACGTACAACTAATGTGTTACTAAATTACTGGCGTATTTGAATTAAAACTACTAATTAATTTTAAGGGTTTTATTCAAGTTTTGAATCGTTTAATATTAGCTTTCTAATCAAAAAAGTTTGAACAAAACTTACCTCAATGCCCATAGGGAAAAGGTAGCCAGATGTTAAGGAATCGGATAAAATGAGGTTGTCAAGAATGAAATCCCTGTACCACTAAAACCGCCGTGTAAAGATGAGCGAATTACGTTAAACTGTCAAGCTGAATGTGTTACTAAATTACTGGTGATGTGGTGATTAATTAGATTTTCAGAGGTGTCATCCATGTTTTGACCATGATTCAAATGTACGAAGTCCGTCAAAAGCCCTTTGAGCAACAGTGCGACGTCCATATGTAGGGGCTGAGGTAGTCCAGTGGTCAAGGTATCGGATCATGGCAGGCATGTCCTGAGTTCAATCCCTGTACCACTAAAGATCCGCCGTGTAGGGCAGCGCGAATTACGTTAAACCTGTCGAGAGCTGAACGACCTCCCTTTGGTGTGATGTGGTGATTATTAGAGGGGGGGTCAGAGGTGTCGTCCATGTCACTTGACCATGATTCAAATGTACGAAGTCCGTCGCCAAAAGCCCTCGTGTAGCTGAACAGTGCGACGTTAATATTCACTCACTTCTCGATCGTTGTATGCATTCAACATGAGAGAATATCTCTAGTTTTCAATAAGTTTTTCGTTCTCTGAAATATTACGCTTACATTTAAGCTGAATTTTTTTTTTACTTTCAATGTGTGTATGTGAGAAAAAGAATAGAATCACAGAGTATTTTTTTCAATCTTATCTGTCTATTCTTGAGGCAATAAATTTAATCTCAAATAATTTTCTTAATGTGAGTGAGAGAATGAGTGCTTCACACCGACTTTCACGTTAACGTGCCAGTAAGAAACGCGTTCAGTTCCCGGATGTCACGTTGGCGTGACAGAGTGTTTTCTGTTTCATTCCCGGCTACAAATACATACACGTGCTAGAAGCTGGAAGCGTTAAAAAATTTCAGGTTTTTTTTTTTTTTTTTTTTTTACAATAGATATCATAGTATGCCCATAAGATTTTAGAGACATGTAGAAGATTTGACCTTCTACGCGAAATCAGAGAAATATTACTCACATGCACATATACATGGAAAGTAAACGAGTATTTCCAAACTGCTTGTTTTATGATGGGCCTTTAAATGAGTATGTGGTATTTGTTTATAGTAACTAGAGAGTTTTATTTTCTCTAAAACGTTGGATTTGGGTTTGTAGCCCAATTTTTAATGGATATTAAGATCTTATAAACGAAATTTTTCTTTCTGTTGCAAAGTCAAAGCGTCGAAGATGTTCAACTCTTAACTTAAAATAGCAGAAATTATGCAAAATATTTCATATATTGATTCTAAAACAGACTTTAAAAGTAGTGATAGTGAAATTATACACTCAGGAACATTGAAAATAGCGACCCAAGAAGAAAGCATCGGATTGAAATGCAATTTAATACACATAATGACACAGATGAGAGATTCGCTTGATCTCAAAAACAAGACAATTAAATGAATACAGGGTGTGCAACGACACAAATTCTGGGCAACTTCAATAGCGCGTTGGACCACCTCCAGCTGCAATACATGCCGCCACACGGTCCGGCATTGAGTTGATTATACACCTTATGTTGTCCTGAGGCAGATGGGCCCACAAATCTTGAAAAGCCAACTCTAAATGATGTACAGAGTGACACGATGGCATCTGACGTTTTAGCGGATTCCACACGTGCTCTACAGGGGACAAATCGGGGGAGCGGGACGGCCATGGAAGAGTCTGAAAATGACGTAGGAAGTGTTGAGAAACTCTAGCTGTATGCGGACGAGCATTATCTTGCTGGAATATTGCCCCTGGGAGACCATTTAGGAAAGGTCCTACATGGGGTCGAAGAATATCATCAACGTAACGTTGGCCCGTTAAGGTTCCACACATCACAATTAAAGTGGACCGGCTAACATAGGCTATGGCCCCCAGACCATTACACCAGCTGTGCGGACAGTGACGGTAGAACAGTGTGGGGGAATTGTATCGCTCACCAGGGCGCCTCCACACCCGTACACGGTTATTTTCTGTCCCCAAAACAAACCGGGATTCATCCCTAAACACAACCTTTTGCCAATCTGTGACATTCCACATTGATCTGGTTTGGCACCATTGTAGACGCAGTTGCCGATGTTCCGGTGTTAAAGGGAGTGCACGGAAAGGGCGCTTGGATTTAAGATTTGCTTCTGCAAGGTGTCTGGAAATTGTTTGTGGAACAATCGCTACGCCTACGTCTGCTCGTATCGTTGAACGAGTTTACTGTGGTGTCCACAAGTGCTTGCCACACGATTCTTCGATCCTCTCTCCTCGTTTTCTTCCTGGTCGCTCCAAACCCGGTTTTCCGCACGTGGGTACCTTCTCGTGTCCACTGCTCCCAACAATTTCTAACGACACACTCCGAACGATCCACCTGGACAGCAACACGGCGTGTCGACAGGCCTGCAGTTTTCATCCCGATGATCAGGCCTCTCTCAAATTCGCTTAACTATGAGAAATGTCTTCTAGCACGCTTACCTGGCATGTTTCGCTTACCAAAGTCTTCCTACAATCGGCGGGTAATCGTCACGTTTATGAATCTTCGAATTTGCGCTGGCTTATATAGCACCCTCTTCCTGATTGTAGGGCTACCTCGGCGTGTATGAGCATGCGTATTGGCACAAAACTTGGATCATTTGCATATCACATTACGCTGTACTTATTTGAAAAGTTTCGCGATTGTACTTAGCTTCCTTCTTGGGTCGTTATTTTCAATGTTCCTGAGTGTATATGAGTGTTGAAAGATAAGGACACAGAATCACAAGATTAACTGTATCACACAGCAGTGAAATGACTAAGTTGTGAGAAAGTTCGTAGCAGAGTGTTTGAATTAAAAAAGGAAAGAAGTAACATCGTGGAAAGTAGAGACAAGACACAGCTCTTAATGTCTGACGAAGAGTGGGTATGGAATTTTTTCTTTGTTGAAGACGTAACTAGTATTTTTATTTTCTGAACCTAAGGTAATACAGAGAGAAAAATATAGTTTCAGATCTATACACCCACCTAAAGACCTTCAGATCTAAACTTGTCTTCTTTTTAGAACAAGCACAAGAAAGCAATTTGATGCTCTTACAGCAGTGCAAGGTTTTCATGGCTGAAGCAACAGCCGAGTTCACTGTTTCATTTGAATGCGTTACCATCAAAGATCTCCAGTTGCAGTTTCAGGAACTGTCTTCTGAAGTCTTTCAATGGCTGTAAAAGTAAGACTATTTCAAAATTCCTTTGAAGAAGGTGAGGCCAGTTTCTGAGATGAACTACTACTAGAAGCCATTGAGTTGCAAACCAATTACCTCCTTAAAACAAACTCAAAGATGGACTGGCGGGAGTTTAATATATATTGCCCAAGGAAGACTTTTGCAATGCCGAAACCTTTTTCACTAAGGTACCGTTCAATCTTTGGAACAACATACTTGTTTGAACAAACATTTTCAAGCATGAAATGCGTGAAGAACAATTTGAGTATAAACTTGTCTGATGATAATCTCAGGTCACTGTGGATGTTAGGGACATCAAATCTAAAGCCAGAAATGTCTGCTATTTTGGCATCCAAGAAACATTTTAATCACTGGTTCAGGTATTCCTGTGTAGTGTATTGATGTGTTATACAATAATAACTGAAGATATAATTAGAAACAACACATTTGATTTCTTTTTTTATTTATATGTAAAGTGTGTAAATGATCTCCAAATTACTGTTTTAGAGCTATTGTAACCTTCAGGTTGAAAAGTTTAAGGACCTCTGCTCTACAAAGCATTATTAAACAATGCGTTCATATTTTGGTTTTTTCATGGATTTGGGCTTAACTGCAAAAAGAAATCTCGGCCTGTCAAAGACGCTCACGAAACAAAATTCCAATTCAAGCAGTACACACGTATTTATGCCTTTAGTACAGAAAAGGTTCATTACTGTCACAATCTAAATCAATACGAGGGCTAGCAGCGACGGATCTCTTAATTTTGAGTCCCCGATGTACATGCACATCGTTTTTTTTTGGTATTATAGACACTTCTAAATAATACTATGTCTATAATTATATCAAAGTTCCTAAAATAAAGAAATTCATATTTATAATAAAATTTTTATTGTTCTGTAGTTTGTATTGTTTTATATAGGCTTCATGTTTGCGTATGAAATATGTTGATATTACGATATAGATAATTATGTGAGTGTGAGAGAGTGTGATAATAGAAAAATGGATGTATTTAAGGTATCCGACTACGTTCGGAACTGTGATTTTAAAAAAGCGCATAAATGGATAAATTTCATGATATTTAGCGTCACTTAGATTAGAATACATGTATAAAATTGTTTTAAGGACATTTTGGCAAAAAAAATATTTAAATATATTTCGGCAAAAAATTAACTTAGAATACCCTTTTTTCAAAATGTTCTCTTTTTGTGAAAAATCCTTCTATTATAATAATACTTTGCCTGTATATAAATAAGACCTCTGTACAGAGGCTCAACTGTGATTTTTGAAAAATGCTCATTATTTTCAGAGTTACAACCATTTGAAATAATTATCGGAGTTTTTTTCTTAAAATTTCTTCCCTCTGTTGTCGTAAAACAGGGATAAACCCACTTCTAAGTTATATATTTCAAAAATTCTAATTGAGCCTCTGTACAGAGGGCTGGGCAATATACAGGCAAAATATTATTATAATAGAAGCATTTTTCCCAAAAGGAGAATATTTTGAAAATGGGTCATTCTATGTTGATTTTTTGTCAAAATATTTTACTTAAATAATTTTTTATTGTAATACTATTCTTAGAACAATTTTATATACATTTTCTAATCTAAGTGACACTAAATGTCATAAATATTATCCATTTATACGCTTTTGCAAAATCACGGTTCCGAACGTAGTCGGATACCTTAATGGAAAACTACCGTGGTTCAATGATTTTAAAAATAGACAGAATTTTTTAAGATAAAGTTTTCTTTTTCCTAAATTCCTTCGAATTTTTATAGGACATTATTAGCAAATTTTAAGCCATTGCGATCTAGGCATAACTTTTAATCTAAGAATCCTCATACGAAATCACCATAGTATGTCACATTGGATAAAAAGTATATCACAATTTACTAGAAAAATAGCATCCTTAGGATCAGACACTTAAAGTCTTTTAACAGGTCAATACAAATAAATAAGTTCCTCTAGAAGTATATTTTTTCAGTTTACCGTTTAATGACCTTCATACTCTGTAATTTTAATTTGTATTAAACTTTTCATCAAAATTTTAAAGATTCACTTATTGCATTGCATTTAAGATTGTAAGAAATATTTTTTGTAATAATTTCTGGAGATATCTTCAGAAAACTTATACGAGTGCTTCCTTAAAATACAGTTCATTAAGTTTGTTACGTATTTAAGTATGTTGCATGTATTAGTTCGCATTACATATGTATTTACAGACTTTATATGAATTTTAAATTTCTTTAGAGCCTATTATTCATAAAAATGTTTTTGTAAATAATTTTTATTTTGTAAAAACAAAGAAATTGTGATCCGAAAGCAATTTAATATTAATGATCTGAATGTGTTTTATTTAGTTTGACTTGGAAAATCAGAATTTACTATAAATCACAACCGTAGGTTTATTATATCATCTTCATTGTTGCAATTTCATTGCACAGAACTTTCTTTTGAAGATATTCAATTTAAATTGCATACTAATTTTGCGTCATTATAACTTTATTTTTCTCTCACATTTTATTAAATCATTTATTATAAGAGCAGTAGATGAGTCATATGCCCCTATCATGTTTAAATATATACTATTAATAAATGTCATCCATCCAGTATAATGGTTAGCGACCCTGACTGCTGTGCCATAGGTCCTGGGTTCGAATCCCGGATAAGACAGGGATTTTTGTAAATGTATAGTGCCTTCGCGGCATGGGAGGTACTCTAAATGCCGTCAAATCACAAGTCCTTTTAGGAGGTTGGTGGAAGGGGAAGAGAGGTGGAAGGCCCTGACCACCCTAGATGTCCTCCCTCAATATTGGGGTGGAAACGAACTAAATCGTACTGTCACGTGTATGGTGCTCAAAGCTACGAATAACGATGGGCGTCACTTAGCCCTTTGCCATGATGAATTTCGTGGGCCTCGATCTGGCCTTTGCTGATCAGGTGGTATCAGTAACAACAAAATCTATTAATAAATAAATATGGTTTTGATATATTTGTGATTCTTGTTGTTGTCTTGTCCTTCCCGAAGGAAGGAAAGTTATCAGAGTACATAAGACAGGTTGGACTTCTAGATATACGCCTATGCTCTTGTGCTAAATATTATTGCAGAAAATGGAAGGCAAAAAGAAACTGCTCTTCAGTTTAAAAGGAAATGCTAATCATATGATGCTTCTTCTCTATAAAACTGGGTAGTAAACTTTTTAGATTGAAAAATTAAAAATATAATGTCATTACTATATTTTTTCTGCTTATATTCAGGTTATTTTCTTTAAATTTAATTTAAACCGATCTTTCTACACTGTTTCCATTTTTCCCCAAATATATATTAATATTTGCACTAACTTGTTTGCATATCTTGTATCTGATATGCTAAAATCAATTTATTACAAAACCTCATATTTGCTTAATTTTTAATATGTACGTATAAGCATACATATTATAGTCGTAACTTTTAAGTGTAAAGCTCTTGCATAAATTTGAGCATCAGTAATGATAAGAATTATTTCCTTTTTAAATAGATTTTTTTAAGTGAGAGAAGTTTAAATATTGTTCTAAAAAGAGTCGTGGCAAGATTATATCCTATTAGAAGTAGGAAACAATGAATGCCCACTAATTAAATTTATAGGTTAGTTTAAAATTTAACCTATAACAGAGCTTATCTATAATATAAGTAATAAAATCTACAACCACCTAACTTACCTATAAATAATAATGGAACTTTCCACTCGATTTGAGGTAGTAGTTTATAAATATCAAGTAACAAAGTTGATTTATTCTTAATAATAAATTAAAGCTATTTAAATGAGAGGAAAAAGTAGAAAAGTATTCAACTGTATCGTCAGTGTTTAATAACAAAGACATATTACTTTTTGGATGCAGGATTATAAATCATATTAATTTTAAATCATTTAATTAATGTTGTTGTTGTTTTCTAATGCCACTTGTCTGACGTAGTCAGATCGAGGCCCACGAAATTCATCGTGGCATGGGCAAGAGGTACGCCTGTCGTTGGCCTTGAGCACCATGCAGGTGACAGTACGATTTAGCTCGGCGAAATTCCCCGAAGGGACGATAGATGGCGACACGACCTCTATCTCCACCTCCACAATTTCTGCATGTAAACTGAAGGGGAGGGAAATATTCTCAACCCAAGCCTTCCGGTCTGGAGATTGATGCTCTAACCACTAGGCTACCCACGGCCCATTTAATTAATGTAAGTTTAAATAACTGTTTGCTGTAGAATAATTAGTTGTCTTGAAATAAATGTTTGTATTCATAAATATGTTTTCTTATAATTTACTCCTTTATGTGTATACCATAAAATTATTAGTAAGCAAATGCTATTTGCTTAAGGCTATGACTACCCAAAATTCACCGTTTGGGTGAAAATTTTCGATTTTTTTTTATGCTTTTATTTTATAGCCCATACATTTAAAGTTTCAAAAACACTCAATTTTTGCTTCTACGATAGAAGCAAAGTTATAGCATAATTAGTAAATCGGAAATGGGGTTTACAAAAACGGAAGTAGATTCCCTACACAAAATATTTTTAAGATATTGAATTGAAATTTTCAAAACATGTTTTATTTAGTTCTATCTATGTTATGAATCAAAATCTAATCTCTGTGTATATATTTATATACTTTATTGCTTTTTTATGAAAAAAACATCATTAATTTTTAAAAAATCGTATTTTTGCATAAGATTTTTATATTTAAAACATTTTTAAAAGTATAGCAAATCTTTTCATTTCTAACACATATAGAGATGTTATACACTTACTTCATAAATATTAATTGAATAAATTTATTAGAATTTTGCGTAACTGCACTTTTTCATCAAAATTTCACTAAAAATGACAATTGTTATAGTCTAGAAAACATCAAAAGGTTAAAAAAAAGTCAAAATTAGTTAAACCTGAAGCTAAAAAGATCTTGACCTATAAATATGGTGAGTTTAAAAAATTTACAATTAGTAGAAAAAAATTTATACTGTATTAAAATCTTTAAATGAATTTTCTGAGAAACTATGTTTTTCATTCTTTTGCTTCGTGGCAAAGTTCACTGCAGAATTTCTTTTTAAGATATTGCACTGAAATTTTCAAAAAATGTTTTACTTAGTTTTATCTCCTGTCTAGACTATAATATAATTTCTGCGTATTAATTTATGTATTTTATTGCACTTTTTGTGAGAAATAACATTAATTTTTTTAACAAATTGAGTTCTTGCATAAAAAATGACATATTTAAAAAAGTTTCAAAATTATTACAAATCTTATAGCTCTAAACGCAGATAATGATGCTATTTATGTACTGTATAAATATTATTCGAATGCATTAATTAGAATTTTCAATACAAGCCTTACCGTAACCGCAATTTTTCACTAAAATGTCACTCAAAATTCCCAATATATCCAAAATTATTTTTAATTTGGGGAAATTGTACTTGAATTCCTAGTTTTATACCCCATTTCAAATAAAAAGTGTTTATTTAGTTGAAAATTTATATATTTCAAAAAAAGTTCTCCGAAGGTAGTCACATACCTTAATATGTTTGTGAAATATTGAAATATTATTATTTGTAAATTCTAATTGATGATCTCTTTGTGAACAGAAGAGCATTTAATTTATTCAACTAAGAAATAAATTTAAATTGTGTTTCAAATTGATTAAATCAAAAATAGAATTTTCCCAAATAACTAACACCAATAAAAAAGCTATAGCTTTTAAATAATAGCCGACCAATTAATATTAAGCATGATCATCCGTCAATCAAAACTAAAATATTTCTGTTTCGGTTTGACATAAAACTTGATTTTTTTTTCAATAAAATTTTATAGTACTTGATATTAATTTTTTTTCTTAATTTCTTATTTTTTCCCCTTTTTTATTAGTTATTAACTTTTTCATAGAACAACACGAAATAATAAGTTAATAAATAAGAAAATACTTTTAATGGTTTCTAAGAATTCATCAGAATATTAAAACTGAGTTTCGAAAAGGCCTAAATTTTCAATCATCAAATATTAAACAACAATACTACTGATTATTACAGAGTTGGCTATATATAAGAATAAATTTTTCAATATCTGAGATAAATGCAAAGAGTTTCTAACATAAATCAATGTAACAGAAAATCCAACATCTTTACTAATATTATAAACGTGAAAGTTTGTATGGATGTTTGTTACTCTTTCACGGAAAAATAAATGAATGGCTTTAATGAAACTTTACAATAATATAGATTATACATCATAATAACACATAGGCTATAATTTATAAAGATATTGCATGAAATTTCCAAAATACTACGATAATTGTCAAGAAAGTAAGAAAAAATTCTGCCATCTGCAAAACACCTGCGACAGCATACATCTATCTTTTTTGTGTGAAACAAAATAATTCCCTTTTTGTTTTATCTACGTTATGCCTCAGTGCCCGCTCTCTTATAATTTATTCCTTTGATCAGTGTAATCACTATTTTTTTTCATTTCATAATAAAACTAGATTTCGAAGGGAGAGGTGGTGGCAAGATTTTAACATAAAATAAATACAACAGAAAGTAATATTAACGTATTAAACTTCCAGATATAAATTTTTTACACTATTTTAAGCGTTAATTACTCAAAATCTGTAACAATGTGCTACTTTTGCTGAGCAGAGATAACCTTAGGAAAGCGTTTTCAAATTTCGACTGACAAGAAAGTTGCGGGGAGTTTTAAATAAATTAAAATCTCTTTTATCAGCTATTAGATCTACAAACTTAAATTTAACAAATGTTTTTTTTGTTTTGTTTTGTTCAGCTGAGATATGCATAAAGCTTTTCTTTGCTTAATTTGCAATTCACGTAAAATTAATTTATTAAAAACTTCTTTATCCTTCAATCAGTATTGTTTAATTTTTCAATTTACCTGTGCGTAGATCGGGTATAGCAGCTAGTTTAATAATATATTACATTCAATTGTTTAATATTTAGAGAACTATCCCATAGATAATTAGAAACAACTGTGATACACATTTTACAAATTGATGCTTTAATATAAATTCGTTTTTAAGGCAGTCTTTCTTCATAATTTCAATCTAAAAAAATCGTTGCTTTTTTAAAATAAAATAATTAAAACAATTTTGCTTAAGACAGATTTTGAATTCAACATGCAAAATTACACAAAATTACATTTTTAAGTACTTTAGCCATTTCGAGATTTATTAGTTTACACCATTTGAATTATGGTTATTTATTTTACAATATTTTCATTAATAAATATTTCTGTGTGTCATGTACACAACATAAGAGGATAACAAAACATTAATTACTACATAAATATAAAATGTTGTCATAAATATTAAGTTTTACAAGATATTAAAAATTAATTGATATAAGATATACATAAATGTTCAAAAAGAACAGTTAAGTTTTTTTGACTCATAGCTGAATTTAATTATCAAGTGAATTATGAATAATTCAAAATTTTAAAATGCATCATTAATATTTTGGAAATGAAATGCATAATTCAATGTAAGGATTTAATTGTCCATCGATACTTACCTATGCCATGTGCATCAAAGAAATCTTTCTCGAAGGAAGTGATAGCTAAAACCAACAAAGGCAAATTTAACAGCAGAATAAAGCAATTCATGATATCACGTTGAAATCGATCAATACATAAATGGAAGAAACCTTCAATTTCATGAGTGATATATAATAGTTATAAAAACCACGTGTTTGCTGTATAGAACCTTTTTAAGATTTATTTAAAAGCAAAAGACAGAAAAGATTTCTTCTATTGAAAATTATTTTCACAAAAAACTACGTGTGTTTACCTCTGTTTTTCACACTTCAAAATCTCACGTTTTATAACTTTGAATTTCTAACTATCATATGCTACACATGCATACAAAGCTTAAATATTTTAAAATTCAATAACTTTTATTTATAAATTGAAGGAAAGGAGGAATATTAATGTCACACACACACACACAAAAGATAAAATAGAATTCATAGTTTATAGAAACTAGTACTGACTACCCGTAACCACTATTTTCTGTAACTGAAAGCAATAAAACAAAAATGCTGACAAACGAGTTTGCAAAAGCTGTGCAATCAAAAAACATTTAATTGTTTAAAAGACGTCAAAAACTTATACGACAAATATTTACGTCTTCGTTCGAAGGCGTCTTCATCATCATTTCTATTATTTTGTTATTACTACTACCATTTTAAATTGCTTCTATTTGAGGTTTAAATGGACAAACTTCTCCTCTATCTTTTTTTAGGTACATAAAATGCCAACCTATTTCTTCAAGCTTCTTCGTATGCACTAAGACATACGAGGATTCTTATTATATCGTATAATATACAAATCACGTTTGATATCTTTTCTAAAATGATGCATTTCTAATTTTTAAAGTTTTAAAATTGTTTTCATTGGCAGTTAATAACATTTTTAAGAGTCTTAAATGTTCTAGAAATCAGGCTTAATATCACGGCGTATTTCTTTAAATCGTTATGACCCTGAGCCATTGTTTGGACCACAGAGCCATTATAAATCATTTTAATTTCCTCCTCAACTGCAACTAGTGAGAAAGGGGGAACAAAACTTTGACTATTGTTCTTCGTAAGCACTATTGGCGATTTCCGGTCAACGCTGTCTCAATTTAAACAATCTTGATCTGTTTATTGCTATTGTTTTCCATCTTTTTACGTCAATGTTTCGCGAACAATTTTCTGTATTGTTTAGCCATCTTGTACGGGGTCCCCCCCACCTATTCTTCTCTTGCCTTCCGGTTTCAGAAACGCTATTTTCTTGATATTGATTAACTTTTTATCTTACCTGGACATATGGGCCCAGACATCTTAGTTATGAAATAAAAGCCTTAATAACTTTAATTAAATTTGGTTCTCAGTACTTCCTTCGTAATTCAAAATTATAAAGTGTTCTCCAGGCCCCATTTTCCTTCACTGCTCCAAACATTCCTCTCAATATTTTCCATTTAAATCTCAATAAGTTTTCCTCGTCCAGTTTTTCCATTGTCCCTCACTCACGGCTATATAAAAAATGGGTCTTATAAGTGTTTTGTATGGTTTTAATTTTGTTTCCCTGCTTTTAAATTTAGATTTAAATTGATTTCTCAAACCATAAGAGTAAAATCTGTTAGCTATGTTGGTTCTATTTTTAATTTCGATCATTATATCACATTGTTGCTATTTACTATTGTACCTAAACATTTGAATCGACAGGCCTCCTCAAAGACATAATTATTTTTTGTCAGTGGTCTCTGATTCAAGTTCCTGTCTAAAACTGCCATAAATCTTCCTTGACAGTCAAATCCATTTTTTTTCTGCCACTTCGAGCGCACAAAACGCTTCAACAATAGCTGTTGTTGTTCTTTCCACTACGTCTATATCATCTGCATATACTAACAGTTGTACAGATTTTATGGAGATGGTTGTTTGTGTTTGTCTACCAGAGTGTCGTTGTGAGGAAAGCCGTCCACGTGTACAAACGAATTGAAGTGAACGGATTGTTCATGAGCCTGTGATCTCTTGTTCCATCAATTTAAATATAAGTTTGTAACTGATTGTATCATATGAGCATTGTGAACGTAGCTGTGTGTTTTTATGAGTGTGAATTGATTTTAAAATATGTTGTGTCCAAATTGAAATAAACGCCTTAAAATACAAATGACTGTATTGCTATTGGATTCTATTATCTTTGGGTAATTCACCAGATTAAAGAAGAAATCGGGTATATTTAAAGATCCTGATATATTGAAACACTTTTGAAGCGATCTTAGTTGTAACAATCTTATTGCTCTTTCGAGGGCAAGGTTAAATAACTGGCATGAAAGAGATCCGTTTAATCCGTTTTCAGTAAAAAAAGCATCTGAAAAAGTTCTGACCTCAACCTAATTCTACATTTCACTTTATTAAGGTTGACTTTTGTTAGTTGCGTTTAATTTCTCAAATTATGGACAGCTCCCACTGAGAATATTTTCAAAATATTAATTCTATCTTTGAAGGATCTCTATTTTTATCCCTTAAGAACGTCCTGTCATCAATTTTGCAAAACGTTCCCTGCGACCAGAGATGTCTTAAGGAAAGGGCAAACTGGGCCCGGGCACAGGGCCTCGGCCACAATGAGGGCCTCGTCTCGTTCTCAACTCAGCCTTAATAATACCCTGATTCGAATAAGTTCAACGGTGAAGTGTTATTACCGGTTGTATTCTCCGAAAAACTGGGAATTTCTGACGATATGTCAAATCTCTACATGTGATGGCCATGGTTCATAAATAAGCTTAGGCTTACATACATCCTCAATACTCATTCAGTCAAAAGGCGGCAGTTGGTCGAGCCGGTTTGTGTGATTGTAAGTCATGCACAAAGTTATTTGTTTCGAGTTATTGTTTGTACGAGTATTTGAGAACGAATTCTATGTACTGTCTACTTTACGTAGGTGGGGCCTACATTTGTGTAGAGGCCCAGGGCCTCCAGAGGTCTTAAGACATCCCTGCCTGGGACCAAGGCTTATCTCAACAAATAAAGCGGTATTTCTAATTGACCCCTGAGATGTTCAACATGTCTTAATATAGTTTTTGTAATTTATTCTTTTCCTAGACTTCTAAATATTCACCCCCCCTCCTTTTTTTCTTTATTACTCCATCGAGTGTCTTGGGTGCATTTCATTAAGCACGTTCCTATATGCGTCATTTTATATACGAATGGCAACACAGCAATCTTCATTTTAAACTAGGCTTTTTCCACTATTTTTTAAAAAAGCATCAGAACTGTGAATTAGCATTGATTGATAATAGGCTAAACGCATGACGGTCAGATGAAAAATCCAGTCCCATGTTCTCCACTGAATTCAAAATTGACAGACTTATACTTGCTGTTCTACTTGTAAAATTAATACAAGATTTCAAATTTGATAATTGGGTAAAAATGCTTTAGTATTTTTATATTCACCAAAAGAGAGATTTTTAAAATTAAAAAAAATTACGATACGGGAATTTTTCACTTGGTTGCATTTTGTTTATCTATGGCATTATTATTGTTGACAATACATAGTTTTTAAAAGAGAGTTTCAGCAAAAAGTTCGCACTGGCAGCAGTGAGGCACATGAACTGATTGGCTTGAAACGTATGTCTACATTCATCATGTGACTATGACGTCTCCATCGATGTTGCATTAATCGTACCCAACTAATGATGCCTATGGCGTATATGCTTAAAATTAAAAGAAATAATTACATCTTACCCGGGTTTTTTTTATAGCAAGTATCTAATTTCTATCGAAAAATTCAGGTTTCGTACACGATTGCAAATGGAAAGTAAAAGATTTTTATACTCTTATTAATTGTAGTTTTTAAGAAAAGAAGAGATTGAAAAGGGAAATTCGAGATCCAAATCTCTGTATATGTTTCCTGATGGTGAAGAAAATTGAGTTCCATTTGCCTTACGTACAATTTCTAAAAGTGAAAAGAATGATGCACAAATTAAATCATGAAGTTTTGTGGATCTGCTGAAGTGTTAAAAATATTTGATACTTTTCCGTTTCGGCGGTGCAAGTGATAAAGTTGCCAAAAATTATACAACCGACGCCAAACGGAATATTCCCGCCGGTAATCTTATCAGTCATGATCCTTTTTTATCAGTAACGTCTTTTTTCATATTATACTTCAAAAATAGATGAAAAACCATGAGAACTAACATTTTTAACACTTTTTTATGTGTACATTTTATGTTGTTGCCAATAAAGCATGCTTGGCGAGATTTTCGAAGGCGAAATGAGAAAGTACCAAAAGTTTTTTTAATTACTTACTTGGCCGTCATTTAAGATTATTAACTGATTTGAGATTGAGATTATTAACTTGAAATTATTTTCTCATTATATAAAAGTTATCCCTCTTTAAGGAGTAATCAATAACTGCGTCATTCATTATTTTTATAAGGATTTGATTATGACGCAAAAATCACAAAACTGGATATCACTTAAAAGCAACAGTAAGAATTAAAGATTTTGTAGATGAAATAGATGTTTTTCAAACTAATCAATCAGGAATTTTCTACCAGTAACGATTCGCAATATTGCGCATGGCATTATGAAAGATTTTCAGTCAGGTTGAGGCGTTTGAAATAAAATCTTTCACCTGCACTTAAGTATATTGTAAAAATAAACACGAGATTTTTTGTGACATATTTAGTGGGTAACTACGTGCATGAATCCTTCAAAGCAGCCAAGTAAAGTTCAGGTTTTCCCGTAGGAATATCTAAGTAATACTTAGCAATGTTTGCACAAATTGCCTAATCTGGTCTGGTGAAGGAAATTATTTTTTTATATATTATCGTAGACAATTGGTTAGTCAAATTCCTACAAAATCAATTACTTAAGTATTAAGTAACAATAAAAAAAGGAACAGATTATTTTTTACATTTTGGATTGCCAGTTTAAGTAGTTTCAGATATTGCATTGCAAATTTTATAAATTTTGTCTCATTTTTAGAAGAACTTTACATTCAGAAATAATGAAAACTCTAGAAAATTATTGTTCAATGGAAATTTAAAATCGTTTTTAGATGTAATTTTTACATAGTGAGAAGTGTGGAAGAAACAATTTTACAAATACACTAATTTTCCTGATAATTCGATGCTGTAACGAATCGGGGTTTTTTCAATTAACAACTGAACTCAATGGCGCTGCCACTTTATATCTATACTGGTAAAAACAATCTAGTCTAAAGTTGGACTTGGACTATTAAGACGCTGAAAATGGTCTTTGCCTTCCTGGCCAAAGACGAGTAATATTTGACTTATATTGTTCCCGTCTAATCTTTTCTATTTTGTAACCTATTGTACATATACTATGTTTGAAACTAATTAATCCTTATTATTATCCCTTTTCCATTTTCTTGAGTCTTACAATGTTACCTATTGTTTATACTAGAGGTACTAAATGGAAACGCAAAAGGACCTCGAAATTTGAATGTTCTTTCATCGAGAATATCCAAACGTCCTAACAGATAGGCTTCTGAATAATAATTTAATTGTACCAGCAATTTTTAGAGGAGAAATAGTTATGTACTGATGTGCTCGTGAGTTAATCTCTATCGAGATATTGTATAGATTATACGCAGAACAGATATGTATTGCGTGTGTTGGCGATTGTTTTAAATTGGTCAAACTGATTTCATAAATTCTATGCTTTTTCTTTCCTTGCCTTGAACTTACGTTTAATTTCAAATGTGTGCTTTTAATACCTGTCTACCCTCCTTTAAAAGAGTAATCTTGCCTTGTGAACTCAGCATATTGGAATGTCCACAATGCATCCATTGTTGTGATTGCTTTTGTTTCAAAATCACAGATATTTGCATCTATTTATTGAATGATAGACATAGACAACCGAATGGCATTTCGTTGTTTTTACTGACGAATCCTGATTCTGCCTTCAACACAACAATGGATGGAATAGAGTCTGGAGACATCATGCCGAGAAGAGTTTAAATGTTACCTCATGAATCATCATATTGTTCCAAAAATTTATCCAGCACTACAATTTAAAGCGCAATGACTCTCAGACATATTATGTTTTACTTTGAAATTTTTGAAGTGATAGCTTCCTTAGGCACATTTTGCTGAAGAGTGAGTTTAAATGAAGCGTCAGGTTCGGAATCGTTACACTAACTCGGTTTTATCGGAAATCGTGCTCAGATTGGCAACTCTCGCTTAGTTTTGAATTGAAAACTTTTTAGGCACGTGTTTTTTTTCAGTAAAAATTTCACAAACGCTTTCTTTCGGGAAGTTTTATTTTCTTTCTTTAAATATTAATGTGATGTAGCCCTCTTTCACTCAACTTCAGCGAGTGAACGAGAGAAGAGGAGCGCAAGTGAAAATAATTGAAACAAAAAAGATTATTCTTATGCAGGAAATTAAAAGAGGGATTCTGGTAGTTATTATAAGAATATTTCAAAGTTTGTTATGATGCTGCCCCTCTCCGTTGAAAACCAGAGGTCTTTCCGTTGAACATTGCTTATGATAATAATATTTAAATAATGTTACAAAGATTGACTTGCTAACTGTATCAGAAGAAATCGGTAAAACAGTAGATGAATCGCTTGAAATCTTTGAACTAAAAGAAATACTTTTGAAATCCTCAGAATTTATGAAAGTTAAGGAATTTGTATTGGACTTTTCTGCAACCACATTTGTGCTACGTAAAAATGAAGACGATTTGCATAGGTTACTCTCGCAACAACAAACGGAATGTGTAAATTCAACGTATTATGTTGTTTAAAGTATTCCCTCATTAGATAAACTCCTTAAAACTGTACAAATAATGGTACATCCTGTGCGAAGAAGGAACGAAGCATGGGATCTATTTTTTGATTAAGTAGAAAGAGCATATTTATAAGCACATAAATGTGCCAAAAGAATTAAAATCCGAAATTTTAATGAAGGTAATTGGCGAGAAAGTTGCTAATATTTTGGTTTATATTGGTGGTGACAACTAAGAGATTACGAGAAAATAAAAGCATTAATTGTGAAAGAGCACGAACCAGCTCCGTTTGTTTATTCTGAGAATTTTAAGAAAAGGAATCAACTCTCAGGGCATAAGTTTTCCTCAACATTCATAGTATACAGATCGCAACTTTGTTATAGACATTATATGAAAGGAAGCATATGGGTGCCAATTTAGCGCGTGCGACACAAGGGAAATCAGGATTGCCGACTTGGTAAGTTATCCTGAACATTGCCATTGTTATGATAGTACGTAAGTACGATATAAACATATATATTGTGTACATATAATCTACGAAAGCCATTTAAATATAAATACTTTTAAATAATTAGACTACTCGTCATTTTTTTAAATCATACTCACATATAAATATATAAGAACTCATAATTATTTATTATGATTGCCCTTTGCAGAAAATGGATAATATAAACAAATCCCCCGGTGAATCCCGGTACGAAAAAGAGAGCTACGAAAATGTCGTAAAAGAAAACATAGTACGTTCGAACAATTGGATACTTTTTTTCGTAATAAATCAGCAGTTTTAACTTCTATTGGGTGGACCTAAGCACACACACAATTTTTTAACATACGTGAAAATCGTTATGAGTTTATTTCAACTTTCATAGTAATGGAAATGGGTCACAAATATTTTATTTTACACTGAATATTTCGCGGAAGCCTAACGTAGGTCACACACCTTCAAAACTAGTTTTAATTTGTCATGGAGCCCTCAACAGTCACAATGACCCATATGGCCCCGTAAAAACCACTTTGGGAACCTATTATTTTGAGGAAAGCTGGACTACGCTCTCTTATTCTTATAATATGCATTACATAAAAGATGTCATTCTAGTTATATATCCCACACGTGGCACGCAATATAGAAGTCCTTTTCTCCTTCTAGTGGGTTACATTTTTGCTTTGACCTACCTGTGTTCTCCTTACCTATAACCTATCGAACTTGTCTAGTTGATGAACAGAGGATGACCGACCATGCATGTACCATTTCAGACCAACTCCGCTAATGCATGGAAGCAACGTGGACTGCCATACCCAAAACAAGCCATTCAAAGCCTCTTTCAATGCCGAAACGAATAGGAGAATTTTTCAGCCGTGGTAGCAATGTTCAGTACTGTTTTCATCGTCTTCAAGAATACATGTGTTCTGTTTACCTCTAATAAATTTGTTTTTGATATCCCTTGTTCTTCTTCAAGTTATACTTTTGATAGTCAGCAGTGGGGAATTCTTGTTTTACAGTTCGGGTCATTGATTCAAAATTTGAGAAAATAGTTTCATAGTATCATTTGATCCATAATTAGAAAACATATCTACTTTGCAATTTCGCAGATATTGTCTCGTCAGCCCATTTTCTTAATTTCGATTTTTTTTTAATAAATTTCTAAATTTTACTTAAAATTTCTATGATATCCAGAAAGCTCTTAATGAAATGTAATTGAATATTTTATTGATTCTGTTATTTCAAATTAATTTTAGTGCATATTTCAATAATATACATTAAATGTATATATAAGGCATATTCATATATTGGCTTAAACATTTTTGAGTTAGTAAATTTAATTTTTTTTAAAAGCTTGAGTAAAAATTTTGTTAGTTGTTTATGTAGTTTGGAAAGATGTTTTAAAAAATTAAAAATATTTCAGTTTCCAGGTATCCAAAAAAATAAGTATTTGGTAAGTTAGTTTCGCTGACGGAAAATGTATACATTAATATTATTTTCTAATGAAGCTGTGAATTTTTAATTACCATTGCAGACGATTACATTTTCCGGGAGCTGGCCTTAATGTGGCCCCATTTAGGTGGACAACAATTGCCACCAGTGGTGCACACAAGGGGGGGGGTCCGAACCCCCCAAAGCCCTTGACTTTTTTCCCAATTGATTATAATTCTAAGTATATAGTACGTAAAATTTAATTAATTACTTGCAATTAATGATTAATTTTATTAATTAATGCTAATTATTCATTCAAAAACAAGTTTTTTGCTGTGTTTTGTTCCCGAAATCGACAAAATCAAAAGGAGCATGATACAAGAATGGTGAACTTTCGACCCCGGAACCCCCCCTCCCTTGAAAAATTCCTGTGTGCGCCACTGATTGCCACGATGTAATTTTAATGCCCAGTTTTCTTCCAAGAGGGATGCGTCTGAACTCTAAAGAAGTGAAACTGTATTATTGATTTAATATTTTGCCGAGAAGTTTAAGCTAAACAGGTACTCTAAGGATCCTTAACATGCCACATAATTGTACGACATGAACGCTGTCGATTTTTTCCATCATAAAAATCCACCGAATTGGGCAAGGGTCAAAACCACAAACTTGGGCGTACAAGCCCAGCGCCAATTCAATTACACCCTCCAACCTGTTACATTAAGAAATAATCTAATGTAATAACTTAATTAAACATTTGTAATCTATAGTTATTCCTTCAGTAAGGATTAATGTACAAGCATTCTAAATTATCTTAGTTAAGTTATAAAAATTCAGATTTAGAGTCATCTCTCATTTCTGAGCAAGAGTATTTTCTTGTTCATATTAATATTGTACTGAGGGTAAAAAAAAAGGGGAATGTGTTTGCTTTATTCATCTCATTAGCAGAAAAACTAAAATTTATTTTTGGTTGCATTCCTTTCGTATGGTTTGTATTTTCTTTGCTTGTTATTCTCTCAGCTTCTATTAAAACTTTAATGTTTTTTTTTACTGAACAGTGTCAATCGTCTCATAAATAAAGAGAAATTAAATCTTTGAAGCTATGTTTAAATAAGTCATAGTTAAGAGTTTATTTGTCAATTAGCTAAAGATGCTAGAAGTTATTTACTTATTATTTTTCAATGCCTACTATTATCTAGCACTCTCTATATATACTGCTGGACAATTGCTAAGGACGGATAACACTATCATCCATAGCAACCACAAAATAAAAGGAAGCAAAATGTGGAAAATTAGAATAAGTGCGGGATATTAGTAAGAAGAAGTATGAGTATGCAAATTTTTTTCCACGTCTGTTCATCACGTGATAGCGTTCATAAGAGCTTTAAAGGTTTTGACGCGTGTGAACAGTTGTTGTTTCAAGTCAAAGTTTTACTGGAAAGATTTAATAGACGAACTTAAAATTTTTGGCATGTCTTCCCGACATCACATAGATGATTTTATGCGTGGCCGAATTATTGGAAAGATCGAAGAAGGGCGAAAAATAACAGATATGGGGAGGACATCGCTCACAGCGTTGTTTCACGGCTGTGGAAGTCATTTAAAACTACTGGAATGTGTAGTAGACGGCACGGGGGAGGTCGTGTTAGAAGTACGACGCCTGCAGAAGACAGATATATCGTCCTATCAGCAAAAAGGAACAGGCGCACCACAGCTCAGCAGGTGGCAATTAAGTTTCTTGCTGCCTCAGGAAAGCAGATCTCCCGAAAAACTGTTGCCAGACGTTTGAAGGGAGGAGGACTATACGCACGCAGACCTGTTGTGTGTGTCCCATTGACCAGACAGCACCGTACTGCCCGTTTGCGAAGGTGTCGTGAGCATCACAATTGAACTGAACAGGACTGGGCATGCGTACTATTCTCAGATGAGAGTAGGTTCAGTCTGTCATCGGATTGTAGACGCCAACTGATCTGGCGCGAGAGTGGTACTGCTTATCGTCAGAAAATAACCAGGAAAAGGACCGATATCCGACATGCAGTATCATGGTGTGGGCCGGCATCATTATCAATGGCCGCACGCGCCTACATGGGGTTGCGAATGGGACTATGACGGGCCAACGATACATTGATGAAGTTCTACTTCCACATGTTCGTCTTTTCCGTGGTGCTGTCGGTGATAAATTTGTTTTTATGGACGACAACGCAACATGTCATCGAACACTCGCTGTTCAGGATTGTCTAGACAGCGAGGGTATTCAACGTCTCGTATGGCCAGTGCGTTCTCCAGATCTAAACACCATTGAAAATGTGTGGGATGCTTTGGGGAGGCAAGTTGCTGGTCGAAACTATCCTCCGACAAACAAGAACACCCTCATCCGTGCACTCACAGAGAAATGGGATAAATTGCCTCAACAGCTGCTGTATAATGTTGTGCAAAGTATGGTACGACGTGTGGAATGTTGCATCACACTCCACGGTGGACATATCCCGTACTGATACCTTCCTTTAAGGTGCCTAATGACTTTTATAGATGCATTGTTCCATTTCTCCGTACGCAGATCAAATGAACAATTTTTTTTCTTTCAGATGTTTCACAGCTTTTGTACTTTCCAGAACAATAAATATTCTTTATTCTAAAGTCTGAACAGTGTGGCAACTATATTTTATCCTACTAGGCCTCATGTCTCGCTTAATGTTATGCTACATAGCAATTTGTGATCCGTCCTTAGCAATTTGTCCTCGTCACTTGCCCATGGTTCAAAATTACGTGGTCCGTCGCCAAAAGCCCTCGTGTAGCTGAACAGTGCGACGTTAATATTCAATCAATAAATAAATCAATTAGCAATTGTCCAGCAGTGTATTTATTTATTTTTCTTGGTGGAATTTTCAATCGTTAATAAAATACATTTTAAAGCAATCATTTGAGCTGAAATTTTATATACATGATTGTTTTAGATGACAATACAATAATTTAACTATAATTAACAAAAATCAATTGATTAAAACTAATTATTTAAAGAATTACAAATACACAGCTGCGTTCACATCATTTTTGGCAACTTGTGTCAAAACTTGAAAAGGTTTTTTACTCACGTTTTAAAGCATTCAGTTGAACTGAAATTTTTTATGCACGATTGTTTTGAAAGACTACACAATACTTCAATGATAATGAATAAAAATTAATTAGCACTTAAAATTGTGATTCTGTCATATGTATATACATATTTATATTAACTGTAACTATTTAATAAAAAGTAGCTAAAATAAAATTTTTCTTTGTTGGTCTAAGTAGGAATTGACTTAATTTTTTTATATTACCTGTTATTATGGAAAATTAATTGAATGCTTATGCATTTTATTTCTTTGTGGTTCCTTTAGAGGTATCAAATAATGTATCATAAATATTTTATAAAACAATAAAACATCAAGATAATAAATAATCCTTATTTACTTGAAGTCGAAGAAAATGAATATTATTCAATAATGCATCCAAATCATTATCTTTATTAAATCATATTCATTTCAATTTCACATTTCAATTCAATACAAATACAATTGTTCAGATTCATTTATTTGTTTCACATTTTAAAATATTTGCCCAATCAGTTTTCAGCAGGATTCTTCTTTATTGAATTTTGTTCTGTAAAAAATATAACAGATTAAAGACAATTTTCACAAAACATTTAAAAATATGTAAAAAAACCTAACTCCCCATTTATGCATTGAACTTTTATTCGACTTAATTTTCCCGTTATGATTTCATTTAACTCAGAATACCTAGATGAACGATCAGTCGAATGGATTCAAAGCGATAGCTATGCAAATTAATTATTAAAATTTCAACATCTTTAAACGGAATCAAAGAGCTTCCAACGTGATTGAAAGATATATAGCATACGTTCAGGTAGGCAAATCACTTGCCTTTTAGAAAATTTGATTGACAATCCAACCTAGTAGTTTGTATAAAACTAAACACCTACATGAACCAGTTAGTATAAAAGGGCAAACTATATGGTGGGTTTCTCGCGCATAAATCATATTCGAATGTTAGTGGTTTCTAATCTGGTCGTGTGATGTATTGTGTCGGAAGGACAAACCTCTATCTGTATTTATCGGAGCTTGACTAAACCCGTGTCCAACGGAGAGGAAATATATATTTTCGAGATATTGCTATTTGCGGTAGGCCTGAAGATTGCCATGCGAATATATTAAATTGATTAGACAAAGACAACCATATAATTGACCTTAACAAACCTTGTTCACTACATAATGTATCGAAAGTCAGGAACTTGGCTTGTTTGCGAGAGAGAGAGCGGTGATGCTTGCAGAGTCACAGATTTTATCAGCACAGCAACTTTGTTGCGAATGACATTCGCAGCAGAAACAACAGCGCAGCGCAGCAGAAACAACAATACTTACAATGGTGTATGAATGATGACAAAGAGGCCAAAGCCGAGGCTGACGTCTATTTTTCAAATGAATTCAGATTTTGCGTTTAACACCCGGAAGGGTGTTTACTAGTGTAAAGGCATTAAGGATAACAGACCCTTCTAAATCATACACTTCATCATAATACGGACTACATCTGCAATGATCGTGAGCAACGCCATTGGGAAACACATCCTGGTCATATCGTGATCGTACAGGTTGTACATAGAATCGGAGTTGCATTTTTTGTATATTATGCCTTGTCTTTTTAAGGCCTCTATAAAAATATTTGAAACCGAAGCATTGAAAACCGCATTTAACCTAATCTATCGAACCTCCTCTCTCTCTCTCTCTCGGTATAGAGTATTCTACTACAATCCTGGTCGGAATAGCTACCAGATCTAATACCCTTTAAGAATGTCCAGCTATGCGTTGTCAAAAGACTTATTGCCAGCATTCGTCACCAACTGTAGTTGATGAATTTTAGAACATCGTAGAAACGGCATGAATTGACCTGTTTCTCTCATCCTAACTCAATTCGATCTGAAAATTAGACTTGATAAGAGTCGTTATTGCTTTCAGATCAATTCTTCAGATTGTGAATCCGGGCATAACTGTAAATTTATATTCAGGTTCTTCTCCCAATATATTTTACATATGCAATTAATAAGAATTTATTGTTACTTTCTTTCCTGTATATAGTATTTTAAATATTGTGTATATAAATTTATTTTAGACAATAATCGCACACACACACATGTATCACAATCTCTTTTACAAATTCTTATGGCTATGAATTTTAGTCTTCAATTTTTTTACCAATTTTTGTTTTAATTAATATACATTTTTTCTTAAGACGAGATACATTTTGATAACAACTAAAAATTAATAATTTATAAAAAGAAAAGTTTACACTTATAATATTAATAACTATATATATATATATATATATATATATATATATATATATATATATATATATATATATATATATATATATATAGTAATAATAACTTAACCGTATAATCATATTCATAACTTTATTGCTTAAAACAAAGGTTTTAGGAATAATTTAGTTTATTTGCTTCATTCATTCTCCGTAACAAATACAACACACACACAATTTACAAAATTCAAACAAAGCAAATTGTTAAATTGTATAACGCTGGATCACCTTTTGTTAATGCCTTATTGAATTGTCTCGGTGTATGTCATACTTTTTTTAAACATTAGACTATAGGATATACTAAAAAAGTTCTTAAAATACTAAATTCCATTCTTGTCCAATATAAAGCAAAAAACTAACAGTATTTACTAAAAACTGGAAAATTATGTAACCTCTTACTACACGAATTAATTCACGAAAGTATTCATGGACACCAAAATTCGTGCTTTTAAAACATTTATTATTTTTATATGACTACTCGTTTTAAGTATGAATGAAGCTGAGGAGGATAAACTGGAATATTTAGTCACTTTTCCTTAGATGTAAAATGCAAGTTTATTGTAGTAATAATCAAAAGGTCAGCTTCATATTCCACTTTCTTAGATTGAGTCTGTAAATTGTTTGCCATCTTGTTTAGCACTTCAGTAAATATTACACTAATTTATAATTATCTGATTGTGAATTTAAAATGAAACATAATTATATAAAAGGTGTTTTTTTAGAGGTATAGAACTTTAAATTGCAATAAAACAACGATGTAATTCGATTGACATGAATTTTTTTTATTCGAAAGATAATCTTGTGGCATTACATTTTAAATATGATTTCTGGCATATGACTGCCACGGCTGGCTCGGATGTAGTCCAATCTGGACGTCAAATTTTCAATGACTTTTCCAACATTTGTGGCCGTATATCGGCACCAACACGGCGAATGTTGTCTTTCAAATGGTCAAGCGTTTGTGGCTTATCCGCATACACCAATGACTTTACATAGCCCCACAGAAAATAGTCTAGCGGTGTTAAATCACAAGATCTTGGAGGCCAATTCAAAGGTCCAAAACGTGAAATTAGGTGGTCACCAAACGTGTCTTTCAATAAATCGATTGTGGCACGAGCTGTGTGACATGTTGCGCCGTCTTGTTGGAACCACAGCTCCTGGACATCATGATTGTTCAATTCAGGAATGAAAAAGTTAGTGAGTGAGTGAGTGAGTGTGGGGTTTAATGGCGTAAGAGCCAATTTTGGCTATGCTGCGCCAAACATTAGTGAAGAAACTTAAAATGTTTTATAAATTATGTAAAAATCATGACACTACACCTTAAAAAAAATTTCAAATTACAAATCACTTAAAACCGTTTTCAATGATTTAAAGAAACAAATTTTGGTGGGGAAATCCCCACCAAGTCAGACCATATCTTGAAATAAAAGCATTGAAAAAGACAAATGTTAGTTTAAAACAAGGTTAGACAATACATGGTATAAAAAATTATTCTTTATGGTTCCTGTATCGGGATGGAGTTAATGCGCGTAGAAGAATCGAATCCTTTAGGAAGAATGAAAGGATCTTCTCGTCAATGGTGAATTTATTCAGAGGATCTTGTTCAAGTTCCTCCTCCTCCACGTCGTAAGTTATCATATCCTCGTCATCAGCTGTTATTTATGTAGGTGCTGCATTTCTAGATCTATGTGGAACCCTCTTTTTTATTTCAATATCTGGTTTCTGTACTTTTGGGCGCTTTCTTCTATTTCTTGACTTTCGTTTTACAAATTGTTGGGCTTCAGCTGCAGTAGAATGTTCACTATTGGATTCATTATGGACAGACTCAGGTAAGTTTTCAGTTGAAGCCGAATTAAGATTAGCAGGAGTTGTATGAGAACGGGTTTCAGTTTCTAAAGGTGAAACTAAAGTATTCAGGTTATTGCCAGGAGAAGTAGTTGTAATAGTAGGAGGAATGGGTATTTGTAATAAAGACTCACTTTGTATTGTTGGTATTATTCCAGAAGGGGAAGGAAGTAGATTGTCTTGAGTAGATGAAGATGACGTGGAGAAGGTAGAAACTGAAGACGAGGTACTAGGCAATGGATTTTTAGAAGATATGGGTGTTAGGCATTGTAAAGGTGGACAGATTATCTTTGATAGATTTGGATCTGTCTGGGTAGCTGTGGATATAGTTGAAGGTCTAGCTGCCTGAGCATACGTTTGGGTTAACTGAGGAACTATGAATCGGCGTGCTTCAAAATAAGATATGTTTTTATTGGTTTTAATTTCTTGAATCTGCTTTTCTAATTTCCATTTTTGGCATAATTTGGAATCGGAAGGATGAGACTGCGTACAATTAACACATTTTGGCTCTGGAGTACAATCCGTGGAAGAATGCCCAACGGAAGCACATCTAGAGCATGTTAATTGGCCTCTGCAGGAAGTTTGGGAGTGACCGAACCTCTGGCATTTGAAACAGCGCAGAGGGTTCGGTATATAAGGACGGATTTTACAATTCAGATATCCAGCTTTGACAGTGGTAGGTAGTTTCGGTTTATTGAAAGTAAGAATTATATGTTTTGTTGGAATAATATTCGAATATCTTTTTATTGTTATTCGCCTGACCTGAATGACACCCTGATCAGAAAAACCTTCAAGTATTTCCGCATCAGGAGTGCTCAACAAGTCAGGTTCAGAAATGACACCTCTGCATGAGTTTAGGGTTTTATGAGGACTTACAGTAACTGGTGAATTTAAAAAGGTTTTGGCGAGAACAAAAGACTTCGTTTGCAAATCAGACATGGTTTCAATAAGTAGATCCCCGGAATGCAATCGTTTTACGGATTTCGGTTCACCACCTATTCCGATGAGCGTTTTATGAATAGCGAAAGGCGAAATTTTTGACATGTCATTGTTCGGAAGTGAAATTAATAAAAAGCGAGTAAGTGTAGAAACAGTATCAATGTTGCGAGCGGGTAATACATGCGCATCATGTGTTGGGAAGGGTGGATTGGGGGTTTTAAAAGATGCGTTTTGAACTTTTTCCTTATTTTGACTTATTTTGAATTTTTTTTTTAGAAAGGAGGAGGAGAATTCCTTTTGATTTTCAGAGGACCAGTTTGACATGGCTTGCCCTAGATTCAGCAACCAGTAGTGGCATCGGGAGAGCTCCCCGCTCCGCAATGCAGGACCCCATCCAGGCACCACCTGGAACTACAAGACAGGCGGGAATATACACCAGCTGATAGAGCAGCCAGGACATGCTGGTTAGGCTGTCCCGGGCTCCTGTACTATCTGGCGGCCTGAGACGCAAAACTCAGCTTTTCTCCTGTACCCTCTACATGGCCGCTTCCTCCAAGACCCCACCTCACTAGTCCAAAGGTCCTCAAAAGTTCAAAACCCCGCTCCAAGTGCCAGTTTTCCCAGGGAGCAGTCCGTTGTGTCATCATACCAATAGTGAAAACCCATCAGACACAACTTCATTCCACTCAGTCCTGGTCTGCCACAGGACTTCGTGACAGAAAAATAAAGATAATAAGTTGAACACAAAAAAATCAATAATCGAACATAAAAGAAGCAACAAAATCAAAATATTGAAAGAAATTTTAAAAAATCTAATAAAAAGAACAGAATATAAAATGCAAACCATAATACGGCAGTAAAAAAATATCCATTTTTTTACTAGAAAAAAATTAAGTTGGGACAATGTTCATTGTCCAATGTAGGTCTGTGGTCTGGACGTGAAAAGAAGAAAAGGGAAATTTGAATGGCAAGAAAGAGGGCCGAAAATAGAGAAGGATCACTAGGGTTCCCCGGGTTCGTGAAGCCCGTGTTTACCAAAGACAGTAAACCTCTAGGGAGAAGGAAAAGATCACTAGGGCACCTCGGGAGTGTGAACCCCGTACTCACCTAAAGAAGGTGAGCCCCCTGAGGGGGAAAAAGTTAGTAATCATGGCTCTATACCGATCACCATTGACTGTAACGTTGTGGCCTTCATCGTTTTTGAAGAAGGATTCTACCAGCCCATAAAGCGCACCAAACAGTCAGTTTTTCTGGATGTAAGGGTGTTTCGGCATACACTTGTGGATTAGCTTCACTCCAAATGCGGCAGTTTTGTTTGTTGACGTAGCCATTCAACCAGAAGTGCGCTTCATCGCTAAACAAAATTCGCTTATGAAAATCGGGAACAACGGCAATCTCATTTTGGGCCCATTCGACGAATCTACGCCTTGCTTGATGATCGTTTTGATGAATTGCCAAACCAAACTGAGAATAAATCACTTGACAGCTGTTAAATCGGTCGCCATCTTGGAAAGTAATGCCAACTTAAACTTCTATACCTGAAAAAAAAACACTCTTTATAAACTAGTTTTAAAAAATTCTATAAGGGTTATTCAATGGGATTTCCTTTTTTGTCAAATATACAAGTACTCACAAACCTGGTATTTAATTAGGACAATCATCAGGTTTCACACAAGGAGAGGAGAACATTTTGTCTTGCCGCAGGACGTAACCATCCTGGCACATACAACCATAATTAAGTCTTAAAGTGCATGCTATAACAGGATGTTGTAGATTATAACATGAAGGAGGACAATCACCAAAGGAACCATAAGTTTTGTTGGCAGGACAATCTTGGTCTATAGGTGCATAAAAAAATCATGTGTTAAAAGAAAACAGAGTGCATAATAAATAATTGAATGGAAAGAAGCATTTTTAATGTTTTTTATCGTTAATTTCATATTCTATGACTTGGTAAGACGGTATTTCAAAATGTTAAGGCATTGATTAATTTGAACCAGTAAGAATTTTTATTCTCTTATACTATTTCTTAAGAGTTTACTAAAAAAGAATTTGAAAAAATAAAGGTAGAATCTTTGTTAAACGTATCTACCTTTATCATAGCTTAAGAGAGGAGTTTTAGCTGCGTAACGTCTCTCTCTCTCTCAATTTTGTAAGCAAAGTCGAAGAAAATATAAAATGAAAATCATTAATCTTTATATTCAGAGTACAGTAAAAATATGTAGCAAAAAAAGAGAAAGGAAACCTAAGGAAATTGGAGAAAATGTATATGGTGATAAAGAATATTTTTCACTTACGATTGAAGATGCTATAAATGAAATCAAGTAGATGCCTGAAGAATCATTCAAAGCCTTAGTAGGAAGCAATTTGGTAAAATAATTAGAATTCATTTTTTGTCATTCTTAAGAATTGGAAACTAATAACAATATCTTTAAAAAAACTACAGCAATATATTTGTTTATCCCAAAGAGAAAATAAATATATTGTTGTGATTTAATTTGAAAAAAAAAATTTCTTTACTTTTAATCAGAAACTTAATTTTAATTTAAAGAGAAAATGACAAATAAAGAATTCATAAGATTTATTGAAATGTTATTTTATAATTAATATGTAGACTAATTGTTTATTAATTCAAGAATTTTCTTATAAAAGGCTTTAAAATTGTATCAGTCAGGGCTATATGCCTAATTAACATTAGAACTTTGTGTGAACTGATATTTATGGAGATATTTAAAAATGCGTGTCGCTTACAATTTGTAGGAAATCTTTTATCAGACAGTTAACAACAATTTCGTGTTCATTGACTATTTATTAAAGTCATTCATAGAGCTATGGTTGATGAACCTCATAATTTTTTATCTACGGCCAAGCAATAAAGATGACACCTTAACAAACTCCTCTTTAAATGTTTACATTACACCAATGTGACAACTTAGATCCGAGATAAATTTGGCATGCATCATCTTTTCTACAGAACGTATCTTTAACGACAGCAAGACATAGACCCATAACTCAAATGAAAGTACGTTGAAAATGCACTTGCAATCTTCAACCACGATTATCTCCATATCAGTTATAAACTTAATTGTCGGAAACGAGTCAGGTGCATTCCACAAAATAAGACCGAAAAGGACGAGAAAAATACGGGAAAATGAAGGAATAGTTTCGCAAAAGATTCAATGAATTAAGAATATAAATAGTTTTAGAATGGAAAAGAAAATTGCAAAAGAAATTGTTTTAACATAATGTGTAGCAGAAGTACTTTAAAAGTGCCACAAGTTCAGATACATAAAATATATGTAATAGCTTCAAGTTAAAATAAAATCACTCTATTTTTTATACCTTATTTTACATAACCACTCTAAAAAATATTTAATGAAAATAGGAAAGGTTTTAAATGCAATAATTTTCAGACATGCATTTTGTGAAAAGTTAAAAGTTTGCATATTTTGCAATATATTGAACACGAAGTTATGGTATATATTTAAGAAAGCCATGTTTCTTTATTTAAGAAATATAAACCTTTAACACAAAAAAATGTTAAAATGTTTGCTATGATTTTAATAAAGAGTCAAAGTGCAGAAATTTCAGCAGTGGATATAATGTTCTTTTTATCGTGAAGAATGCCCTTATCTTCATGTTTCATTAATGTATTCAATGAATGATTCTGTATTTGAATTAATAATTAATGGTATAAAATGAATAACAGAATTGCGTGCGACAAATATATTCTTTCCTTTTTTAACTCAAGTACATTCTGTAGAATCGTAGGCCTCGAAAAATTATCTTAGCCATACAAGATCACCGTTCCTGGTAGTTCACAATATGCGTACTTTCGTCAGTTAAAAAAAAATAATGCAAATTAAAGTTATCGAAATTATAGTTAGATCTTCCTTCCTTCCTCAGTGGCTCGAAAGCCCAGGGTTGGCCTTAGGCTCCTTAAAAAGCTTTTTTCAAGCCACCCATCTTGCTGCTAGTGTACTCAAATTCTCAGTTTTCAAAACTAAGAGATCTTTTTCTAGGCCTTCATTCAATTTATAATTTGGCATGCCCTTTTTTCATGTGAAAATTGGTGGGGCATTCAAGACTTTTTTAGTGGTGCGGTCTTCGTTCATTCTGACAACGTGATCTGCCCATTTAATTCGATGTATTTTGATGAAAGTAACTGACTGATTTTTTATATGATTGATAGAGCTCGAAATTTGATCTTCTTTGCACACATAATTAAATTTGGTATGTAAAATGTGTGCTTGGAACTGTGTTCATCATTGCAGGAACATAAATTTAAAAACGAATGTATTGAAAGTTTAAAAGTTCTAATTATAAAGTTAGTGTTATAAATTATTTTGATAAAGGTTCTTATCAACCGTTTACCATGGTTGCCATAAATACGTGGAATTGAATAAAGTTTGTCCTATATAAGAACGAGAATATTTAACATTTTTATAAAGGTATAGTGAGATATCGACTCTGAATCTATCTGACTATCGATTCTTACTGTCTATCATAAGATTTCAAATGGTTCTAAAATAATAAATACCCCAATAAATGTCACCTTATTAAAAATTATATTGATTGTTAATTATTTGTTACAAATGGACTGAAAAAATATTTTTTATTTTGATTTACAATGAATAAATTGATATGCATCTCAAAGAATATTTTTATGACTGGTGACAGGGATATCAACAAAGTTTTAGATCCAAAATGGGTGGATATTATGAACTCTGTTGTGTGTGTTCAGTAGTTTCAAAAAGGATTTTGGTTTTCTGTTTATTATCAGTCAAAATAAGAAAAAGAATGATAAGGTTTCAGTTATTTCATATGCAAAATCAGTTTACTATTTTTTTACTCAATTATATCTAAATCCATTAGAAAAATCTGTAATGCACAGAAACCGATAAAAATTTTATAAAAAAGTGGAGGGAATCACTATGTTATTATTTTAAAGAAAGCCTAAAAAACGTTTTTCTCAATAACAGCATTATAAGTTTATTTAAATATTTTTATTCATTTCACTAACTTCTATTTGTTTTTACTTTCTAGGAATAAACTTTCATATGTAACTTTTATAGACTTAACAACATTCGTAAAAACATTTGTTTAAGAACTTTTAGTTAAAATAAAATATTAACAATGAGAGCCCAGCTACTGAAAATAATCCCAAACACAACTGTTTAATCAACTAGAGTTAAAAATTCCACAGACATAATTGATAGCATCTGTAAGCTAGCAACTAATCTTATTTTCTCTGTTGCAAAAAATATTTATTTTCAATTTTTTTTCTCATTTACAACTCCTTTTTTACATGTATCATTCAAATATATATATACTCACAAAGATATATGGTTCTCTAGTATATCTATAGTAAATCAATTCCCAAAATATTTTTCACTTACTTAATTAAATTTGTTCCTTTTTACATTTATTTTTTTATGATTTTTTGCAATTATCCAAGCATTCTTTTTCAGTTGCATATCTATTTCCATTGCCTCCACAACCTCCATAAATGAATTCTTTGCATGAGCCTGACTCCTGATCATAATAATAACTAGGAAAGTAGGCTCTGCATCTTCCTGTTTTAGGTTTCTCGTCACATGTTTTCGCCTTGTCTGAATGAAAACATTACACATCGTTTGACATTAGAAATAATGTGATCAGGAAGTCATATAAAAGTATATTGATTTTAGTTCAGATCTTCGCGTTAACGGTTACAGAACTATTCATTTAATTGTATAACACGTGGAGAAAATGTATCCAAGTTTTTAAAAAATAGAGTGAATAAAAAATTGTCTTATGAAAATAATTATTATTTGCTTAAAATGTTAACATGTGTAAAAAAGAGTCGCGTACAATTATTACCTTCGAGAATAAAATACTTGTTTATTTGAAGAGAAAATATCATTAGGGTTCCAAAAGTGTCTGAGAATATTTAATTATTAAATTTTTGCATTCTTTCATATTTCATAATACTATTTCATTTTTTTCCTTCCTGTAACCAAAATGTGGAAAAATAAATTAAATTTTCCATCCAAAATGAACTCAATATTGCGCTCTTTAGTATGAATGCATTGTACAGAAAAGATGCCCAATTAAACATGAATTAAACACATAGAGATCAGTTAAATATCTGGCAAAATATGCTGTGTTAAACCATGTGCTTCATGAAAAAATAATACAATAAAAATTCTAAAATGATTTACGAAAACAATGTGACACAATGAAAATAACGTGAATACTTTACAATGCTGTAGCTTTACATTTTTTAAAAAATACCTCTTATATATATATATATATAAGTTTTAACTATAAAAAACTTTTCATTTACATTGTGCAGCAGCCATTAAACCTTTGGAAACTTCGAAAGTTTCGTGTAAATTTCGAAACTCCAAGAAGGAAACTAACTTCTTTTTCATTTCATTGGCATGTTTCTAACTGATACAATTTTGAAACAGATTTGTTATTCATCACCAAAACCTCTCACTTTCAAAAAAGGCAAAATGTTATTTTAAGTGCATTCCTTTACTCATAGTTAATTTGATTTCATAATATTAAGTCCAGTTAGAGATATATTATTGATATTTTGTACAGTTTTATTGAAAAATTAAAAACTTTAAACTTAACTTTAATGCATTCGGAAAAAAAATTAAGCATTAAAAAACAAAATATGCAGCATATTTTTTTAAAAATTGAGCGATTAAGTAAATATTAATGTAACAGGCTTTCGAATTATCTTTAATATAAGTTGTTTAGAATATAAAATATATCAAGCACCCTAAATAAATAAATTCAATAATAAACATCTAACATCAGAATGACAAAAGATAATGCTGTTATAAAATATCGAATTGTTTTAATAAGATAAATCTGTTTGATATGTAAATAGGCCTCCTTTATCAAATGCTAATAAAACTGATGCTCAAACAATTTAAACTATTTTTATATTACTCCTAGTTGTCTTTAATCTTAATTTTTTTATGTAATTTTTTTATCTCAGATATTTCATTTTTTATTATTAGGTTCTGTAGTTATTTTAGACATCGCGATAATACAATATTGCTATGATTGAAACAGTCATTTGGGTATATTATTATTTATTTCCAATTTTACATTTCAGAATATTTAACCTACAATAATGTATGTTACCTCAAATGGGTAAGGTAATACATAAAAGTTGATTTTAATATAAGTTAAGGGTTTTTTGTTTAGTTAATAAATAAAGGATAAAGCATAAATAAATTAAAAGATAAAATGATTCCTGAAAAATATATACCAGCTGCAACAAATGAAGAACACAGCAGCACTACAGCTAGACAAAGAATAAGAGACTTCATGACGTCAATAAAATTTCTGGACACTTTTCAGACTGACTGAAATTTCATTTTTCCCTTTATATATATACAAGCGTAGTAAAACTTTCGAGTCACGAATATAAATAATTCACATTTATTTCATAATAAAACTGTAATCCAATTATTCATCAGACACTATTTTCGCTCCTCACTCGTAGCATTAACTTTTCCTATCAGATTCAGAAAAATTTGATAGGATTTTAAGTGCCCAAAATAATATGAAAATTTGTGTAATTTAATATAATACTAGATTTCATCATTTAAAGAAGTTTTTTTTGTCTTGATTATTTTACATGATATTCCATGCTATTTTCAATGTATTTTACTTTTTAAATATTCATTGAGCAGATTAAACCTATGATAATATAATATTATTTAATCTGATATTTCCAGCAACGTATACCGTATTTATTTGAATTTCATATTGTGTGTGTGATTCTTTTTATAGTGTTGTTCCTATAATTTCTTCAAATTAACACAAATTCAAAAAAAATTCCAAAGTGAAAAAAAATTTAAGAAACTAAAGTTTTTACTAAAATAATTGTAATTTCAAACACTTTTTGCAGTTGTCTTGATTGTATATTTGTGTAATCTTTACTTAATTACAAATAACTTATAATCCTAATGCTTCAGTTATGAATATCATAAAATTACTTTATGTAATATGTAAGTTATAATCTTACATTAGTTTGAGTTTATCTTACAAAAAGTCCTTCACCAATTTTTTTTTGTGATTTGTGAAGTTAATTTTAATATTAAATAAGAAATACTTCTTTCTAAAATGAGAAAGAAAATTTTGAATATCCAAGTTATTTATAAACAACACGGAAAAAAGGCGATTTTTTTTAAATATGGGGTTTTTTTTAAACTTCTTTGCGTAACATAATTTTTTATATCATAAATTTTAAAAAACGAAAGGGAACTTTGAGTCAAATTGAATTTATTCAATTATTATTTTTAATGATCTACACTATTAAAATTCGTAGGTAAATATAGTATGTATGTACCTATTTATCTGCATCACGAACCGCACCACGCAGTAACTCGCCAAAAGTACCAAAAGATCGGATATGATCCGAAAATGCCGTTTTGACCATTTATATTCCGATATTGCAGTTAGTTAAAAAGATATTAATTAAAAATATTTTAAAAAAGCTGGTTTTTAACGCCAACTTAGGTTCGTCTGCATTGTTGCAACAACTTTATATTGTTATAACAATGACATAAGTTGGCGTTGAAAATTTGTTTTCTGCCAAACTTGGAATTTCATGGTGTTGTTCTATTGACTATATTAATTAATTTTGTTTACAAAAAAATAAATGCTAAGGTCCCAATCTCTACAATGTTTTACATATTTTACAAATTTCTATGGTTTTTCTTGGATTTAAATTCCAAAAAGAATATTACAACTATTTTTCAAGTAGATTGGTATATTGCATATATCTTTTCCAATGCTACCAGGTTAGACTGAGATGGAATATTGTAAAGCTTCTTAAAAAAATTTATGAAATTTCGTAATGTTGCAAATTTTCTGTTTTTCAGCTTTTTTGCACATAAAATATTTTTAAAAATAGGTTCTTTTCCATTTCAAGCAAGCCTGGATCTACATATGGGCTAAATGGGCTGCAGCCCAGGGACCCCCGTTCCCCGTTGAAAATAATAAACAGAAAAAGATGCTTACATTCAAAATAGTAATAAAATAACAAATCAGTAAAAAATGCAAATCAAACATAAAATACCCGAAATACTATATGAAATTTATTTTATTTTCAATTTCAAGAGCAATTTACTTTTGTCATTCCACTCTACCTCCGAATACACAGAAATTAATAAATAATATACATAGGCTCTATGGAAACAGCGACGGTGGCGACGAACATCCAGCATTTATAAAAACGTAGTGACACTATTTCTGCAGCCATTTATTTTTTGTGTAATTATAATTCTAAGTTACAATAATATACTGATTTGTTGCTGTGACCTGTACATAATACCTGAAATTAAAATGCACCTGTTTATTCAAGTAAAAAGTAAGTACCAATACACATTTCTAAACTATTTAAGTAGAATGATATTGAAGTTATGATTAAGTATTTTCTATATTTTCAATTTTTCAAAGATTGAAACTATCAGGATTTCCCATAAATATGTATTTATCTTAAAATTTGGGGTGAGTAACTTAATTACTTCTATAGGATGGAAAAAATAGCAATCATTTTATGTGGATTATAGACATTTTCCGTGAATATTATGGATAAAAGTAAAGTGGTCTTGATTTCAGTAATAAATCGAATTTTTTAAGTATAGGTAAGTACAGAAAATAATACGGAAAAACAATATTTATTTAAAGTGGGGCAAATAATTCTTAACTTTATTTTTATAAAAACCCCTTCAAATAGATGAACCAATAAATAATAATAATCAGCGTTTTAGGTTCTAGCGAGTATACACAAAGATATTTTTTTTTATTTTTTAAAATAAATTAGGTGCTTTTTTTTAATTATCTCAGACATATACTATATAGTTTTGTAAAAATTTATTAGAATGTTTTTAGTTTATTTAGAACAGTCGGTTGTGTTAACATAATTTTACGACCTAAACTTTTAATTTATTTTCAAGGAAATCAAGTTTTTAGCTTACAATATAAATATTCCGATAAAAAATGTAAAAGTAGAGCGGAGAAACGAAAATTATTGTTAAATCGAGAAAAAAAAATTAAATGTGTCAAAATATTTATGTTTTTTACAATGGAACAAAGTAACAAGAATATAACAAACGCCGATGCATTAACAAGTGTAAGGGGAAGGAACTTAGCCAAAGAAAACGGAAAAACACAAGCAAATATTAATGATGAAAATATGCAAGATCAAGATGACCAGCAACCTTCTGAAAAAATATTGTTCAACCAGAGGACATCAGTAATGCTCCGATTGAAAAGTGTTAAAAAAATTTGGGTTTGAGTTTGAGAAATACGTTGACGTGTGGGTTCGGGGCCAAATTCGATAAGTAATAGTTTTATTGATTATATCCTTTCGCATGAAATGAGTTATTTTCAAAATAAAGAACCAAACAATGTATGTTCTGTTTCGGTAAGAGAACACAAAAAACCAAAGAGATCATTTTCGAAAAATCATTTCATTAAAAAACTTAAAAATGGCTAAGTGCTGGAAAGATCTTAGCTAAGTTTTTCAAATGGTATTGGTAGTGTTTTTTGCTTAACGTGCAAAATTTTTTCTTAAACAAATTCTCAAAGCACAACCGGCTTATCTGATTGGAGACAAGTAACAAGTTGCTTAAAATATCATGAAAATTCAAAGGAGCATAAAAATTTAATGTTAGTTCGGTTGACACGAAAAGAAAATAAGTCTGTTTTAGATAAGAAGCTACAGGATCAACTAAAAAAGATACAGAATATTACCACAATGTCATCAAACGTGTTATCGCGGTAGTAAAGTATTTGGCTATAAGAGCTTTGGCATTTAAGAAGTTTTTGGTTCTCCTCATAATGGTAATTTTATGAGGGCCCTGGAACTACTAGCAGAGTTCGAACCATTCTTTCGTGAACACATTGAATGGCGAGAATTACAACCAAAATCATCAATATCGTACTTATCAAAAGCAATGTATGAGCAAATAATTGAGATCATTGGCAAGCAAATCATTAAAGCACAACTCAAAAAATAATGATGACTTAATGTACTATTCAATTGTGATGGATTCAACACCAGATTTGGCCTACAATGACCAACTTGATATTGTACTACGATATTGTTTTGAGGAAAAGTGTATGAAAGATGTGTCTCATTAATTAGTAGATTAGTAGCCACGCTGACTTGTACTTTTTAAATTCAATACAAGAATTTTTAGAAACAAATAAATTGCTATTGGGTAATTGTAGGGGCAGTCATTTGACAACGCTGCCAGTATTTCCGGTCAATATAATGGTGTGCAACCTTTTCTAAAAGAAAAAATAAATTCGCTATAATTAAGTGCACATTCTCTAAGTCTGGTTAGTGCAGAATCAGTTAAAAGTGCAAAAGAAATCGTGAACTTATTTGGTTTAGTGCAGTGATTCCCAAAGTAGTCTATATCGACCCTCAGGGTCTATGACGACATACAAAGAGTCCACGTCAGCGAAAAAATAATTTGGGGGTCCATGAGATGTAAATGGGGGTCTACTATAGTTGCTCTCATTAAACCAGATCGTGACAGAAAATTTAATCAAATAGAAACCAGAATTTACATATTTAACATATTTATTTACAAGATTTAATTATGTTTATTTGCAGTTTCAAGGTAACAGTATAAATTTTGTTAAAACAAAGACCATCATTTCAGCGTTTCATCTGCCAGATTTAAGTCTATAAGGAGTATAATATTTTACTTCCTAAATTTTCTGTTTCTCAATTGGTTACGGAAAATCTGCCAGGAAAATGGCATTTTAATTTACGTTCAACATTTAAAAGCCCTTTATTCAGTTTCTGAAACTAGGTTGACTATAATAATTACCACAGTAGGCAATAAACACATATGGTCCTATTGATAAAAAAAATGTCATATATTACAAGAGGAACTGATCGAAATGGACAGTAATTGAGATCTTAAAGTAAAGTTTAAAAACGGATGTCGGAGATTTTGGCTTTAAAAAGACATGTCTGCTATTTATTCCGAATTATGGAGTATTTGCTTTTCCTAGTGAAAAGGAGTTTCAGTGCGGCTGCTAAGCTCTAAAATAAAAGAAAGAAACAGGCTGGACACTATACTAACCGAGGTGATTTCGGGTTATACCTGACGAAATTGATGCCAAATGTTGAAAATATGTTATTGAAGCACCACGTTCATCCTTCCCTTAATAAAAATTTGCTCAATTTGTATCAATTAAATTTTAATTTAATTAGCATGTGTTTCTTAAGCTTTAAACACTATACTTCCCTACAGTCAGACATTTAAATATTTTAGTTAAATACCTTAAAAAGTAAGTAGTTCTATAACAGCAGACAAAAAGACAGTTAAGTTGATAATTTCGGACTCCAGACCGGAAGGCCTGGGTTAGATGCCCGATGCCACCAAATACTCTCCGAGTACACACGGAGTACGGGCTCGTTAAATCAATAGGCCCGAAAGTCTTATGGCACCACGAGGTCTCAACTGACACCACGAGTGCAGGGGGGTGGAGAATATTTCCCTTCCCTTCCAGTTCCACGCCTAAATTGTGGAGGTGGAGATCGGTATTGTCACCATCTATCGTAAAGAACTCCAACCTGTCTCAGAGGCTCTGGCAACATTCATTTCTTCCCTTCAGGAATTTCACCGAGCTAAATCGTACTGTCACCTGTATGGTGCTCAAGGCTAAGGCCAACGACAGGCGTACATCTAGCCCCTGCCACGATAAATTTCGTGGGCCTCGATCTGACTATGTCAGACAGGTGGCATTAGAAATAACAACAACAGTTGATAATTTACAAAAGTTCTATATTAGATAAGCAAGGTAGACCCCCAAACCGAAAAACATGGCAAGGGAGATGATGAAATGTTTGAGAATATCTGGTTTATTGCAACAAATATATGTTTTATTTACTGCTTCGACCCATAGGTGGGAACCCGAAATTTACCTTAAAAAGTTTAAGTCAGACCAAATGGTCTTGTCTTTACGACGCTGTTGAAGCCTTAAAAGATAACTATGGTAATATCATGAATATTTTTAAGAAGTTTAGTAACAATGAAATGAGAAAATTGATTTTAAAAAAGAGGTAGTAAATTTATTCAATAAATTAACAAAACTTGAAATTGCCATTTTAATTATATTTTGGGAAAAAATTTTATAAAGATTTAATTTAGTTAACAAAAAATTTTACAGGCTCCTGGTTTGGACATCTATGAAGGGAATACGTTAATTTTTCATTTAAAACGTTTATAAGCATCGTACGACATGAATCATATCAAAAAATAAAGGAGTATCAAGGCACAGCCAAAATATTAAATCCTAGTATAGAAACAGAACATAGCGATGTGAACAAGGCGTGGGGTATTTCCAAAATGTGCAGATAAATCCACAGAAAAAGCTGTGTATGGGACAGAAAAATTTAAGAGACATGCTTATTGTGTGTGTGTGTTGCGTTAGGCAAGCTAATCCTTGATTTAAATAGAAGGATGTAGTAGGAAATTAAAATTTTTGATGGATTTGCAAGATCACACACACACACAAAATAAGAAGAACGTCGACCTGGAGAAGCACGCGCTATTATTTTTTACTATTCAGCTGATTTATACCAACATTTTATAAATGAAGGTGTTCGATTCAAAACTTATGCAAAACAAACTGAACTGGAGTTCTATACTTGTAGTGCTATGCTCAATGTAATTTCTGAAAAGAAACTTGTTGACGTTTTTCCAAATTTGTATACCATTTTAAAATTTTTCTAACGCTCCCTATTACTAGTTGTGAAGCGGAGCGTGCGTTCTCTAAAATGTTATATATAGAAAACAAGTACTCTATATAGAACAATGACAAATACTAGGCTTAATTATTTATTACTTCTTTGTATTAATACTGATCTCACCAAGACCTAAAATATGAGGGGCAAATAAAAGAATTTGCAGCACAAAAGTGTAAAAAAGTTTTTTTTTTTTGGTAAATTATGTTATAGTTTATAACGTATTTAAATTGCTTGAAATTAAAAGATAACCTTAAATTTCGTATATTTTAAATTTTCCCACACAAAACGTTATTTTAGGAAAATGGCAAAAACTTTAATTATTTAGGGGGCCCTCAGATATTGTTAACCCAGGGTCCCCAAAATTCACGGTCCGGCCTGATTTCAAGGAGCTATAAAAATGCAACAAAAAAATTGCTAAACTTACCAAATACCAGTAATAATTAGTTGCGATAAACCTACGACACAATTGACCAGTTTGAAGCTTATATGGAGAATGAGCAGAAAAACAACTTTCTGATACATTACAACGGATAGTTTTCTTTATTTTTAAAAAAGCGATTTAAGGTGAATAAGAGTATAAAAAAATACTTAAATGTTTTCATCAGATAGTATTATGTACATTTTGAATCTTTCTTTATATAGTGAATACAAACAAAATTTCTCTCCCATACATTTATTATGGTTACATACTTTTAATTGAATAATCAAACATGCAGAAATAAGCAGATGTTTCAATAGTTAAGGGTAAGAATTTTTCTCATTCATTATTTAACAAAAAAGGATATAAATTAATATTTTTTTAAAAACCGAAATCAGTATTGTTTCATATTATTCATTACAAATTAATTATTTAATAATATAATCGTACATTGTCTTTTTTCTTGTGGATAAAAGTAGATTAGCTTTGTAAATTAGAAATCGAAAATAGAAATTTAACGAAATATCTTATCACGGGAGAAAATAAGACTGCAAAAAGAGTTTTATACATAAAAAAGCCTGTGTAATGCAGGGATAAGCGGAAAGGGGAAAAAACCTTTTCTGCAAAGGAAAAGATGTTGAAGACATTTTGCAAAAGATAATTTTAGTAACATAAGTATAGAAATGGCACACATCGCGCATACATTCTCACCCAGAAGTTATGGCATCAAGAGGGAAAAAAGAAAACTTATACTCTTGGATATAACTTGGGATAAACTTATACTCTTGAAAAAGGCCCGTGCAACGCCGGTCTAAATGGAGGGGAATCATACCGTCCAATGGGACAAGGACATGAAAGAAATTTCGAAAAAGGGAATTTTAATGACTAAATCAGTGCTTCTCAGACTTTTAGTATTTGCGACCGAATTTTCAATCATAATTTGCATCGCGCCCCCTTCCATACAATAAAAATGTATTGAATTCAATAATACTACACTTTAACGCTAAAGCTACATTACAAATTTACGCTAAGAGCTGGGAGGAAAAAGTACTCCACGGGGAGTTTTAAGTGGGTTAACACTTAAAACACAGATGTGGTGAGTATCGCGGATTTTATGATTGTACTTGAAAGTTAATGCTGACATATAGGGCTATTAAATCTAACGATCTGGAATTATACATGTTTATTGGCTAGGCCATATGTTCGGAAGAAATAAATGGGTGATTAGTTTGATACTTGAAGATGAAATGAAAAGTATGAGTTAAGTGCTAGATAGAGAATTTAATTTTTAATCTAATTTAATTATCTTTACATATATATATGATAATTATTTATTATTAGGGATATATCGGGAAAGTTTGGCCTGGAATACAATGGAACATTTTTTGTTTTTGAATTATGATTTATAAATTTAAACCTAAATTTTGCATATAATTCTTCATTATGACATTAAATACATCATGGAAAAATTTTAATACTTTACGAATATCCTAAACATTACTTGACATGATGAAAACAATAGAATATTAAAATATTTTATTCTTATATTTCAAATGATGTGACGGGCTCATCGCGCTTTCTATTATTTTTTCTCTTGGGTTCTTTGGGACCAAAAAAGGCAAATCCTTTCCAATCAAACCCAGAAGTGAAGCGTGATTATTCAAATTAGGAACCTTTTAAACAGCAGAAGTTTAGCGTAAGCGGGGTGGCCTTTTGAGAAGTGATTATGCTAGTAGGAGTTTAAACGTATAAGCTGAAGTAAGCCAATATTTAAGTGTCAGCTATCCGTGAAAGGGCGTTCAAGCAAGGTGGATTACATTCCACTCGAGATAAGGAAATTACATTGAAGATTCCAGAGTGTTGCTGCTACCTAGGATTTAGAGGTAGGATCATTCAAGTTAATATTAGGAATTTTGTATAAACTGAGATTAGTGTAAAGTTAAATATAGTGATTAGGTCGTGCTTATTTGGTAATTCGTATTGTGTGTTTCTCACCTTAGATCCGCTAAGTTAAAAGATAAATATTATCATTGAATAGTGTTTAAGTTAAGATCTTAATAAAGAGATATTAAGATTATGGCAATGCCTGGTTCTTCATTCACTTCCACACCCCTAGGTCAGGAAGATAACTTAGAAGTAAGGCATCACCCACGGGCTAATGCTGTACAAGGTTTTGAAAAAACATCTCAAATCAGATACGAATAAAAAAGTTAAATTTTGTTTTGAGTATTGCAATGAGAAACCACTGCAAAAAATATCTTATGCATTTTGTGTATCATGTACAAATGGATTATATAGACATGTTAATTAGCTGTATTTGTTCAAAAAAAGTTTTTTTGACCCAGAGAAGCAATTGTGGTGCTGTATAAGATAATATATTACATATTACATTTCATTCAAAAGAAGCTGTTCAAATAAATTAAAATATTTTTAAAATATGCAAATTTTTGCAATTTCTCAATTAATATTGATTATTCAATAATAAATGGCCTGTGAACACAAATGAGTTTTTAAAACTTCATTTGTACATTCTGAAAGAATTTGATTTTCGAAGGATTATTTTGAATGTATTTGTCATTTTATAAATTTTTAAATCATTCAAACAATTAAAAACATATTTTTATTTAAATTCTTCTCAAAATTATAACCTTTAAAAATCACTCTAAATTTAATTAAAAAACAAAAACTTCAGTCTATACATTTTAATATTCTGAAAATTGGAAAAATCATTGTAGCCACAGAAGCACTGGTGTAGAGTTTGAAGAAAATCCTGTGTAGAGCAATCCTGACACATAGCCCATAACTCAACAAACCGTGAAGTCAGATAATGAAGGACCTGTAGACGAACTCCAATGACCAATAGACGAGAAGACACTGTATATCCTCTCGTCTATTCTCTGAACATGGTCCGCCAAGCGAAAGAGGTATCTTTCATCTCATGGTGATGTCGTATTAAGTGGTCGATTGCGGGTTTAGTGCTTTTCTAGGATCCAACTCTTCAACATACGCACCATTGTTGTGGCTTTAAAAGGTTGGAAGTATGAGAAATAAAACAATTGATGAAAGCAGTTAACACTAAAAAGTAGTCATCTTTGGAGGCTCTATGGTATCAAAATCTGTATGAGTAAATAGCTTGCAAAATATTTCACTTTAGGTGAAATATTTTCTTGTCAATATCGAACTCTAAAATAAAACATGTACTTATAGAACCAGATATTTGGAAACGGACGAAAAAATGACTAGTCTATAGCTGTTCATTTGAAGACAGCTATAAAAAGTCGTATGACTTTCAAGAAAGAGGTGGAAAATTTCCAAAGGAAAAACAAAACTACAAAGAAGGGTACAGTTTAAAATAAGGTGAACGGTTTATAAAACTGGGATTGCCAAATGCCATTAAAATTTCATTCTTGCATTTTCTTGGATTATGTTCCTGATAATACGAGGCGAATAATTTCACCAAAATATGTTATAATTAAATATCATTATCGTTTGCAATGGTTTGTGGTATTGCTTGAGGACTATTTTTGATTCAACAAGAGAAAGTTATTGAACAAAATTGTTTTAAAAAAAAAAGACTAACATAACTACATTAACATATATAAAGTCAGGTAAAGTGTGTAAAATAAAGAGTGTTTTTTTTTTCAGGTATAGAAGTTTAAGTTGGCCTTACTTTCCAAGATGGTGACCGATTTAACAGTTGTCAAGTGATTTATTCTCAGTTTGGTTTGGCAATTCATCAAAACGATCATCAAGCAAGGCGTAGATTCGTCGAATGGGCCCAAAACGAGATTGCCGTTGTTCCCGATTTTCATAAGCGAATTTTGTTTAGCGATGAAACGCACTTCTGGTTGAAGGGCTACGTCAACAAACAAAACTGCCGCATTTGGAATGAAGCTAATCCACAAGTGTATGTCGAAACACCGTTACATCCAGAAAAACTGACTGTTTGGTGCGCTTTATGGGCTGGTGGAATCATTGTCCGTACTTCTTCAAAAACTATGAAAGCCACAACGTTACAGTCAATGGTGATCGGTATAGAGCCATGATTACTAACTTTTTCATTCCTGAATTGAACAATCATGATGTCCAGGAGCTGTGGTTCCAACAAGACGGCGCAACATGTCACACAGCTCGTGCCACAATCGTTTTAGTGAAAGACACGTTTGGTGACCGCCTAATTTCACGTTTTGGACCTGAGAATTGGCCCCCAAGATCTTGTGATTTAACACCGCTAGACTATTTTCTGTGGGGCTATGTAAAGTCATTGGTCTATGAGGATAAGCCACAAACGCTTGACCATTTGGAAGACAATTTTCACCGTGTTATTGCAGATATACGGCCACAAATGTTGGAAAAAGTCATCGAAAATTGGACATCCAGATTGGACTACATCCGAGCCAGCCATGGCAGTCCTATGCCAGAAATCATATTTAAAATGTAATGCCACAAGATTATCTTTCGAATAAAAAAAATTCATGTCAATCGAATAACACATCGTTGTTTTATTGCAATTTTAAGTTCTATACCTCTAAAAAACACCCTTTATATAAAAATATTCCAAGGGTAAATGTAATACTTTATTGTACTATGCCTTAAACTCTCTGATATTGTAATAAACCATAAATACACATGTCCTTCCTTTAACAAAATAAAACCCAACTATTAAATTTTATTACCACTTCTATGTACCCAATAGAATTTCCAGCTGAAATATTCACTTCACATTTAAAAAATATAATAAGCCACTATTCATGTATCATTTTTACTGAAAATTTCAAGTCTTTCAAAACCTGGCCCTGAAATAAAAATTGATATAATTTTATCTCATATTGTTGAAAGTCATCTTTAAATTGTTTAAGGTACTTTTTTATTTATTTGTTTATTTTTTTTGTATGTAAATATTAAAGAGTGTAAATTAGTATTTCAATAATAATGAGCTATTATTACAAATTATTTGATTATTATCCCTAACATAATATTAGGGAAAGATAAAGGGATGTAATATAATTTCCATACTGAAATATACATTTATCTCATTTTTTTAAATACCTGATGAACAAACACGTAATAAATAATACCACTAATTTCAATGTACTTGACTTAAAATTGTGCCATTTCATTTCTTATTAAAGGATCATCATGAAAATAATTTCTACTTCCTTTTCTGAAAATATATATATGTTTCTTCCAAAAAATTCTTGTACAATTAAAAAAACTGCAAAACCTCATAAATTGTCACTAAGGAACCGAATAATAGAAAGGTTTAATCCAAATTATTTAAAGTTGTAACGAATGGCAAAAAGATGATACTAGAGCGCCCTCTCCTGGCCGTATGGATAGTTAACCAGAGTCAGCCTGCCACCTCGGTGAAGAAAGGACATGCCAATTTCCGCCCGCGCAAAACTCCTTATTATTTGTATCTTATTAAATGTTTTTATGTATTTGTAACTGTGCTCAATCAGAATGTCCCATCAATTAAAATTATTTGAGCTAGCCACCGGTGTTATTTTTGAGTACAGGTTATATATATAAATTTTTCTAAAAACATTTTCAATTTATTCCACAGTATTTACTAATATTATACAATTATATTTAGTGTAACCATAACGAACAGTGGACTTAGCATATTTTTAAAGCCCTCATACAAAATTTACCATATAGTATATAGAATGCTTCAAATGCTAAAAATCATTAATAGAATATCTTAGATTATATTTTTTAAAGTAGTCAGTAATAAAAAAATGCGGTAAATCAACACGGTGAAAAAATATTTTATGAATAAATATTGAAGGAAAAAAAATAATAAAATGAAATAACTTAATGAGGGAAAATAATATCTGTGCAAGAGGGAAAATAATATCTGAATATTGTTTCAAGCTTTGCTTTAATTTTGATTAGAATATTTCTTGAAAAACCAACATTAATTTGATCGTTGCGTAAAAAAGAAAATAAAGGCATAGTATAATGTTTTTTCCATCCACCTTTTAACGGTATTGTTATTACAATTATTTTTATTTTAAATCAGAATTGTTATTGCAGTTTCGAAGTCCATTATACTCGTACATTTAAAAAATATAATTTTCGACATTTGCTAGGTGAAATCATTCGATGAATTTTTATTGTTGAATATTATTAAGATTTGCATAACTTTATTGGATTTTTTTTCTTGCAATTTTAAACTATTTTTCGATGCACCTTCTAAGAAAAAAACTTTATTTCCTTTAACGGAAATTCTCTTATTCCTACTGTTTAGTTACTTTTCTGGTCTCAATGCAGTCCATTTGCATTATGTAAAAAGAACAATGGATTGAATCAATAGCATTTTCACAACGGCTTGCTCATACACTATTGAGTAAAATGCGAATTGATTTTAAAGCTAAAGCTTGAAATCGTCGGGAAACGTTTCTCCATCAAATATCGAAATGTATTTGGGCCTTGAAGTGGACTGAAAACTAAAAAAATCGGTGAGTTAACACTCTATTCGCTGCCTTGAAGTCATGGAACAGAAATTGATTGGAAAAAAGTGCTTGCCTGCGTGGGTTGCAGATTGAGAACATTTTAAAAGTAAGGAAGGAAACATGAAAGTAAACTGACAAATTAGAAAGTGGTCATTCACCACGAGGGGAACGACGCAATTAATTACTAGGGGAGTTTATACAAGTCCAGAAGTATTCTTCTGGGCCTCTAAGTATTGGCATGGCCATTGTAATTTTCAAGATTTTAGACATTTAAGTTATTAGAATTTGGCAGATTATCAGAAAATTTAACTGCCATTTTTTGAAAAATATATTTTTCAAAAGGATAAATGTTAATAGCTTTGTAAATATCTCTATTTTTAGTGTATCTACATGCTTTAGTTATATTCCGGATTAAAGCATTTTGGGCATTTTTTTTAAAAGTTTAATGTCTGAATTAGCTGCATAATCCCACACAGGTCAAGCGTACGTTAAAATGGGCCGCGAAACAGCAGTGTAGAGAAGTACTTTGTTGTAAAGATTCATTTGAGAATTTCGGCAAATTAAGGGGTAAATTGAGCGCAAGGCGTTCAGGAATTTTCACGCGCGTATAAGACGTGTTGTTTCCATGATAAATTTTTGTCTAGGAGTTCTCCTAGGTACTTCGTGCTCTGAGACCAGTGTAGTTGTGGGGAATAGAGGGTTGGCGGTGTGACTGGTTTTCTTCTCCTGGTGAAGAGTACGGCTTTTGTTTTATCTACGTTAATTTTTATTTTCCATGTGTTAAAAAGTTTTCAAGGAAGTGTAGGTCTGAGTTCAGTGAACGGGTGATAGTGTTGTGATTTTTACAAATAGCCAGGATAGCAGTAACATCAGCGTAAATATCAGTACTGGTTTGAGGGTGAGTAGGTATATCATTAATATATATATTGAATAGCAGGGTCCCAAGGAGACTATACCCTGAGGAACACCACTTTTGATATTAAAAAAAGAAGAAAGATTATCATTCACTCTTACTTTGAAGGATCTGTTAACTAAATAAGAATAAAAGAGATGAATTAAAGCAGGTGGAAAATTGTTAGTGATAAGTTTGTAGATTAGGAGTCCCCTAACCCAGACCCTGTCAAAAGCCTTCTGAAGTCTAGAAAGACAGCCTAGTGTACCTGCCACTCTAAAATGCGAGTTAATTTTATTTCAAAATTATTTTTTGGTTAAAAAATTTTAGAAAAAATTGTGAAAAAAAAACAGTTACAATAAATATATATTTAACAGTGATATTATATCACAGCTTTTGGAAAAGCAGTTTTCATCCTCAAACTTTCAGACTGATGGATAAAAAAAAAATAATAATATTCTTTTATTCGAATATCAAATTAGTTTCTTTTCACTTTAAGAAATATTTGTTATAATTAGAAAATATTTATCGACACAACAAAATTCGTCAAAATTTCAACAAAATAAAATCTCTGAGTTATACGCAATATAGAGGACCAGTAATCCAGTAATGATGCTCATATACTTACGTTAGTACTTTTTGATATTCGTATTTATGTACATTCACTTCAGAACGAAATAAAAATAACGCATCATGTAACAAAAAAATTGAAGATAACATAAACTAGTTTTGCTCAGAAAGTAATAAATTATATCAGAAATAATTGTTTATTTTTAAAGTATTTAACACACTGTGAATGTTAAAATAAGCATAAGTATTATCATTGAACATATTTGACACCGATGAACCAGATCATGTGTGCCTCTCTCACTAAAATTAACTTTTCCTGCTGCTAATAAGTCCTTCAATGCCTTTTGCATCTTAGTTCAAGGCTTGAAGTAAGATGTTATTTGCTTTGTGTTGTTGCTTAAGAAAAGTTATTAGATGCTTGAAAAAATGTCAGTCAGTGGGTGAAAGATCGGAGAAACACGTACAATCATAACATAACATCATAAAATGTCTTACGACATATGTATTTACATCGTCATAGCTCAATCGGGAGAACAATTTCTAAACATTTTAATTTTACTTATTTGTTTCGGATAATTTTGAACACAATTGAATACTTACATTAAGTATATCAGACATTTCTCTAACCTTCTGAAGTGATTTTTGTTCAACTATGGACGCGCGCGCGCTCTGAAACTGTCATTGAAAAATCGCATGATCGTCTTCTAGCTTCTTCATTTCAAGGCTTTCATTACCACCGCTGTATTTTTTAAACTAACGTTGTACTTTCCCATTACACTCCACTCTTTTGTTTTACTAGTTCTGTTTTGGATGATTTTTTGAAATAACACATTTTACCAATATAATTGTTTTGCATAATTTTTTTTCTTCTAGCACGAATTTCATCCCCCATTATTTCTTTTTATTCTAATTTTTAAAAAAGTACAGTATTTACTAGAATCTAAGCTGCAGCATTCTATCACTGTTAATGATACTAAAAATCGGGCGCGGCTTAGAATCGAGGGCAACACTTGGTTGGTTGGGGGAAATTAAATTTCAACCCATTTCAAAAGGAAAAATGTAACCGTCGATTCTGGTCACTTGCATCGATGCATTGATACGATTCCGTATTCATTAAATCCTAAATTCATTATCATCCTAAAAATGGATATCTTCTCGTATTTTTTAATCTGTTTCCTTTTTTCTGAATACGTTTTCTTTGATCACCTAAACATCAAAGATATCGGTAACAAAATCAAGACGAGTTCCCTTTGACTCAAGTATGAAAACGAAGGATATTTTATATGCAGAAAAAAACGGAAAAAGAATAACGGATTTTGAAAATTTGACACGGATGAAACAAATGCATGTCGATGGCGTAAGCAAAAGGAAATAATTTTCTCTTTTTAATGTTCAACAGTCTTTTTAATAATTCTTTTACATTTTTTAAATAAAATGTATCGTTACAAATGCATTGGATGACATGGATAAGATTTCTTTGGCCACCTAAACATTAAAGTATCAGACTACATTCGGAACCGGAATTTTAAAAAAGCGCATAAATGGATAATTTACAAGATATTTAGTGTCACTCAGATTATAAACCATGCATAAAATTGTTTTAAGCACATTTTGACAAAAAAAATTATTTAAATATAATATTTTGGCAAAAAATTAACTTAGAATAATTTTTTTTCCAAATGTTCTCCTTTTGTGAAAAATGGTTCTATTATAAAAATATTTTGCCTGTATATATCTCAGACCTCTCTACAGAGGTTCAACTAGAATTTTTGAAAAATTCACATTATTTTTAGAGTTACCACCAAATGAAATAATGATTGCTCCCCTCTGTTGTCGTGAAATATGAATAAACCCACTTCTAAGTTATATGTTTCAAAAATTCTAGTTGAGCCTCTGAACAGAGGACTGAGCTACATACAGGCAAAATATTATTCTAATAGAAGCATTTTTCACAAAAGAAGAACATTTGGAGAAAAAAATTATTCTAAGTTAATTTTTTGCCAAAATATTGTATTTAAATAAAAAAAATTGTCAAAATGTGCTTAAAACAATTTTATGCATATATTCTAACCTAAGTTACACTAAATATCATGAAAATTATCCATTTATGCGCTTTTGAAAATCACGGTTCCGAACGTAGTCTGATACTTTAAAGATATCGGAAACAACATCAAGGCGAGTTTACTATGATTCAAGTATGAAAAGTGAGGCAATTTTGTATGCAGCATGTGGAAAATGGTGACGCCGGCACCTATTCCAAAGTCAGCCGTGACAACGGGAATGGTGAATCATTTTCGAAACAAGATACTGCCGTTTAGAGTAATTATAGGTTCATGTATGTATTTGTAAGTTTTTAAAACTTGTCAAATAAATTAATTATTAACTTCTTATTATTTAACATTACATTTTTTAAAAGATTTCTTAAGTTTTGCATATTGATTAACCTTTTGCACATTTGTTTTATAATTTTATCTTAAAAACAAGTTGAAAATCCAGGGTGTGGCTTCGAATCGAAGGTGGCTTAGATTCGAATAAATACGGTAATCAGAAGACAGTTTATGCCGACGCTTGTTTGAGTGACTTGGTCTACTTCATGGCTAGTTTATTTTGTTTTCTGGAGTTCAAAATAACTGAATTTAACAGTAAATTTTCTCTTGATTTTGTTGTACTTCAACTTAAACACAACATTTCGTTCTTCAGTATAAATGTATTTTGTGTTAAAGTGTTCAATTCTCGCAGAATACGATAAATAACTCCGATAAAACTCTTTAAAGTTGATGTAAGCACTTTTTCCCATACTCTGATGACATTTGCGAATTTTATGAAGTGCCTGATCTCCCTGACTATAACCTATCAAACGTGTCTAGTCCTAGAACAGAGGATGTGACCTAGTTGATATTTCAGACCATCTCCGCTAATACATTGAATCAACATGGGCTGCCGTACCCAAAATAAGCCATTCAAGACATCTTTCAACACCGAAACGAGTAGGTGGATTTGTCAGGCGTGGTAGCAACACTCAATACTGTTTTCGTCGAACTTCTTTCATCGTCTTGTAGATCACACATGTCCTGTTTACCTCTAAAAAATTTGTCTTTTATATCCCTTGTTCTTCTTGAAGTGGTGGTTTGGATAATTAGCTATGTCATATTCTTGCTATACAGTTCGGGTCATTGATTCCAAATTTGATAAAAGAATTTCTTTTTATGCTTAAATCTATGATTAAAAAATATATCTTTGTAAATTGGCTACTATTGCCTCATCAGCCCATTTTCTAAACTTCTACGGGGTTCTTTACGTGTTTCTTTATTCACAATAAATTTCCAAATTTTTTTTTAAAATTTCTATAACATCCAGAAAGCCCTTAATGGAATGTAATTGAGTATTTTACCGATTCCGCTATTTCACATTTATTTTAATGTATATTTCAGTATGGATCTGATTTAATTGGCTTAAATTTTTTTGAATTAGTAAATTTAATTTTTTTTAAAAATTTTTATGAGAATTTGGAGATTTGCTTTTGTAGCTCAGGAAGATGTTTTAAAATTTTTAAAATATTTTAGGTTGCTTCCAAATATCCAAAAAACTTAGTATTTGATAAGTAAACTTTGCTGAAGGAAAATGTATACATTAATATGTTTTTTTTCTAGTCGAGCTGCGGATTGGTGGTTACCATTAGAGCCGTAATACATTCTCCGGGAGCTGGTATCAACTTTTAGTATAGCCCTATATAGATGGATAACAATTGACACGATGCAATTTTGATGCCCAGTTTTTTCCTTAGAGGGAGGCACCTGAGCTTTGGAGATGTGAAACTGTATAATTAATTTAATTTTGTCGATAGCTTACTAGCCAAACAGATACTCTAGGGATATTTAACATGCCGCATAATCATACGACATGAACGCTGGCGAGTTTATGCATCATGAAAATCACCCAGATTGGCCGGGGCCGAAGCTGCAAACTTGTTGCATACAAGGCCAGCTCTAATTCAACTACGCTATCCAACAGGTTACATTAAAAATTATCTAATGTAATAACTTAATCAAACATTTGTAATCGATGGTTGTTACTTCTGTAAAGGGTAACAAACAAATATTCTAAGTTATTTATTTAAATTATATTTATTAAAGTGTAGAGTCATCTCTCACTTTTGTCTTGTTCGCATTAATATTGTATTGAGGATAAAAAAGGATGTTTGTTTGCTCTAATCATTTCAGTAGTAGAAAAATCAAAGTTTATTTTCGATTGAATTCCTTTGGTATGGATTGTATTTTCTTTGCTTGTTATAACCTTAGACTCTATTAAAACTTTAATCCGGTTTTTTTTCCTTACTGAAAAGAAAATAAAGTCTTACAAATAAAGAAAATTTAAACCTTTGAAGCTAACGATGTGTCAATGTTTAAATGTGTCATTGTTAAGAGTTTATTTCTCAATTAGCTTAAGATATAGAAGTTAGAAGCTAAAAGTTATTTACTTATTATTTTTATTATGGGAAATTAATTGGATACTTTTAGTATTTTACTTGTTTTGGTTACTTTGAACGTCTCAAATAGTGTATCTTCAATATTTTATAAAATAATAAAACATCTAGATATTTTCATCAAGTCGAAGAAAATGAAAATTAGTCAATAATGCAGCTAAATCATTATCTTTATTAATTTATATTCATTTCAATTTACCATTTGAATTCAATACAAATACATTTATTCAGATTCATTTATTTGTTTCACATTTGAAAATATTTGCCTAATCAATTTTCAGCAGGATTCTTCTTTATTGCATTTTGTTCTGTAAGAAATATGATAGAGATTAATAACATTCAAAAACATTTAAAAATGTGTAAAAAAAGGCTAACTGCCCACTTATGTATTGGATTTTATTTGACTTAATTTTCCTAGTACGATTTAAATTAACTCAGAATACCTGAGTCAACGAACGGTCGAATGGATTCAAAGCGATAACTATGCACTCTTATTGGCTATTAGAATTTCATCATCATGAACGCTATCAAAAAGCTTTCAACTTGATTAAACGTTATACACATACGTTCAGGTAGGCAAACCACTAGCATTTCATAAAATCTGATTGACAATCCAACAGCAAAGTTTTTCATCTTGTGAATAATCATGTATTGATTGTGGCCAAGAAGGTTTATTAATTTTAACAGATATTTAAAACATATACACGCTACATCACAAAAACGGAACAACACTTTCTATGTCTAACAGAGATCTTATCTGCCGCGCAGCTCGTTTTGCTCGCGTGACGAATTTTCCTCTTGAAATAAACCCCAAAGGATTATTTGACGGCTGATCAGGCATGATGATTTAAAGGAGTCTTACTCCCACCTAGATATTTTGAGCAAAATCAACCACCTACATAAACCAGTTAGTATAAAAGGGCAAACTATATAGTGGGTTTCTCCAACGGAAATCATATTCGAATGTTAGTATTTTGTAATCTGGTCGTGTGATGCATTGTGTTGGAAGAACAAACCCCTATCTGTATTTGTCGCAGCTTAAATAAAACAATATCGGGCTAACTAGCAGGAAATTTAAGTTTTCCAGATATTGCTATTTGAGATAGTCTTGAAGATTGCGATGCGAATATGAAATCGATTAGTCAAAGAGAACCGTACAGAACGTCATAAGGATCTTAACAAACCTTGGTCACTACATAATGTATCGAAAGTCAGGAGCTTGGCTTGTTTGCAAGAGAGAGCGGCAATGTTTGCAGAGTCACAGATTATCTACACATCAAACATTGTTGCGGCTGACTTTCATACAGCAGCAGGGACGAAAACACCTACAACGGTGTATGAAAGACGACAGTGAGGCTATAGCAGAGGCCCACGTCGATTTTTCAAATGAATCCAGATTTTGCGTTTAACTTCGTAATGGTTATTTACTAGTATAGAGGCATTAAGGATAACGGACTCTTCTAAATTGTACTTTTTATCCTCTTACGGATCAATATCTGCAGTGATTGTGTACAACGCCATTCCATAACACATCCCAGTCATATTCTGATTGTACAGGTTGTACAGAGAATCGCGCTATTGCATTTTTTGTATATATTATGCCTTGTCTTCTTAAGGCTTTTGTGAAAATATTTGAAAACAAAGCATTGCAAACCGCATGTTACCTGTTATGTCGAACTTATCTCAGTATATAGTTTTAATACAACCTTGGTTGGAATAGCTTCCATATTTATTACCAGTTAAGGACATCCAGCCATGCCTTGCGAAAAGACTTATTGCCAGCATTCGGCACTCACTACAATTGAGGAATTTTGGACCAGTATTGAAACGGTATGAAACAACCTGTTTTTCTCATCCTAGCTCAATTAGAACAGATTATTATACATGATAAATATCTGTAAATTTATATTCAGGTTCTCCTCCCAAGATATTATATATGTACAATTAATGAGATTCTATTGTTGCTTTCTTTCCTGTATATTACTTTTAAGCCTGCAGTGTGCATACAAATTTATTTTAGAAAATAATCGCGTATATATCTTAATATCTTATTTACAAACTCTTATACCAACAAATGCTGTCCTTTAATTTTTTTACTAATTTTTGATTTATTACTATCCTTTTTTTCGTAAGTCATGTGATAAATTTTGATACCAACTAAATATTTATAAATTATAAAAATAATATTAATATATATATATATATATAATATTAATAACAAAATATTTAATAACTAAACCATATCATAATATTCATAATTGATATTGCTTAAATCAAAGATTCATAACTTTTTTAAGAGTAATCATTTAGTTCGTTTACTTCATTCATTCTCTTTAACAAATACAACACACACGCAATTTATAAAATTCAAACAAAACAAATTTTTAAGATGGATAACGCTGGGTCGCCCTTTGTTAATGTTCTATTCAACTGTCTCGTAGTATGTCATATTTTTTTAAACATTAGACTATAGGATATACTAAAATAATTTTAAAATGCTAAATTTCATTCTTGTTCAATGTAGAGCAAAAAACTAGTAGTATTTTTTAAAAATTGGAAAGCTATCCATTTCTTTACTACATAAATTAATTAAGGTAAGTGTTCACATGGACACCAAAATTCGTAATTTAAAAACATTTATTATTTTATTTAAGTTTTCCTTTTAAGTGTGAATGAAGCCGAGGAGAATCAATTGGAATAATCAGCTACTTAACCCTAGATAGGAAACGCAAGTTTATTGTAGTAATCCTCTCAATCTTATTCCACTTTTTCAGATTGAAAGTACAAATTGTTCGCCAAATTTTTTGGAACTTTTGGGAAGTTTACACTAATTTATAATTATCTGACTGTGAATATAAAATGAAATATAATAAAATAATAATGATTATAAATGTCTGATGGTGTCTTCAAAGTCTCCAAATGACCCTAAGAGATCAATAGCATAGACAAATTTGGGAGATTAGTACTTAAAATGACGAAGTTAAATAAACTGAAAAAAAGTTCTAAAAAGGCTAATCTTTTGAACTAGCCTTTCTGTTAAAAATGCGGAGGTGGTTGCCTTCGTCCTGAAAACAACGTTTTTCTTTTATCCTCAGAAATCTGAGGTCTCATTCTAAACTTATAGCGATCTCTTGGTGGCTCGGATAAAGCCGATCGCTGTTACACATTTAGCACCACCCAGGGAGCTCGTGTAACTTGAGGAATGCCACGGACGCGTGTATTTGCTGGCCTAGCTCCGGCAAACATTGTCTTCTTCATAGACTCCCAAGCTGAAATTTTAGCAGTAATAAACCAACTGCTGCCTTAACAAAATTCAGTGCCGAACTAAAATTTCGGAGCTTTTCTCACATGGCTGGAATGCGATCTTACAGTTGGTCCCAAGTCCTGTTGAGGTCCCCAGCAATTAACTGTGCAAAAAAATTTAAGGGTTTCCCAAAGTGCATTGTTTTTGGGGGCTCTTAAACTATTTCTTGGATGATTCACCTACAGAGAATTTTTACGGTGATGATTCTCTTATCTTCATGTTTCATTAATCTATTTAGTAAATGATTCTGAATTTGAATTAATAAATAATGCTATAAAATGGATAGTTGAGATGCGAACGGAAAAAAAATTGTTTCTTTTTTTTAATCTAGTACATCCTGTAGAATCTTAAGCCGTGTAAAATTATCTTAGCAATACAAGATCACCGTTACTAGTGGTTCAAAATTTGGGTACCTTTGTAAATTTAAGAAATTAATGCAAATTAAATGTATAGAGCTGGAAATTGATCTACTTCGCCACATAATTAGTTCTGTGTGTGTAAAATGTGTATTTAGAATTGTTTTCATTTTTGCAGGAACATATATTTAAAAACAATTGAGTTAAAAAGTTAAAAGTTATAATTTTAAAGTTCTTAATTTAAATTATTCCGATAAAGGTTTATATCATCCATTCGCCATAGTTACCTTACATATGTGGAAGTACATAAAGTTTGTTCCACATAAAACCGAGAATATTTAGCATATTTTATAAAGGTGTAGTGAGATATCGACTCTGATAGAAATCAATATTCTTCTGAATTACTGTATATCATAAGATTTTGACTAGATAGCCGCGGTAGCCGAGTGGTCAAGGTTTTAGATCGTGGCTGGCCTTGTCACGAGTTTAAGCCCAGTACCACTAAAGACCCGCCATGTAGGGGAGCGATACACGTTAAATCTGTTGAGAGCTCAAACGTTCTCCCATTGGTGTGATGTGGTAGTTAGGAGAGGGGTGCCAGCACAGGTGTCGGCCACGTTACTTGACAATGATTTAAAATTACGTAATCTGTCGCCAAAAGTCTTCGTGTAGCTGAACAGTGCGAGAGACGTTAATATTCACTCATTCATTCATTCAAGATTTTGACTGGCTCTAAAACAACAAATCCCAGTAAATGTCAACTAGTTAAAAATTAGATTGACTTTTAAAAATTTATTACAAATAGGCTACAAAAAAAGTTTTAATTTTACAGGGAATAAGTTTATAAGATTTTGAATGACTCTAAAACTACAAATCCTATTAAACTTCAACTAATAAAAAATTTTATTCATTTATTATACAAATAGGCTATAGAAAAATAATTTTTATTTTAATTTACAGGGAATAAATTCATATGCATATCAGAGAATATTTTTTAGGACTGATGACTGGGGTATCAATAAAGTTTCAGATCCAAAATGAAGGAATATTATGAATTATGTTGTGTGTGTTTCAAAATAGAATTTCGTTTTTTTATATTATTTGTGAAAATACAAAAAGTAATATTAAATTTTCTGTTATTTCATATACAAGATAACTTCTCTACTTTTCATCAAATTATATCTAAATCAATTACAGATATCTATAATACACAGACAGTGATAAAAGTTTTATAAAAAAAGAGAAAATTTACATTTGATTATTTTAAAAAAATCCTGAAAAACATTTCTCTCAAGAACAGTGTTATATATTTATTAAAATATTTATAGTCAAAATTCAATAAATTTTACTTGATTTTACTTTCTAAGAATAAACTTTTATATGTAATTTTAATAGACTTATAACATTCTTAAAAACATTTGTGTGAGAAATTTTAGTTAAAATAAAATATTGACAATGCCCGAAAAAAATCCCAAACAAAACTGTTTCATCAATTAGATTTAAAAGAATTAACAGAAATATATTTGATAGCACCCCTGTAGTCGAGCAACTAATCTTATTTCCTCTGGTCATAAAAATATTTATTTTCAATTTTTTTCTTTCATTTGCAATTCCTTTTTTGCATGCTTCATTCAAATATATACATACTGACAAAGATACATGGTTCTCTATTGTTTATGTAGTAAATCAATTTCCAAAATATTTTTCACTTACGTTATTAAATGTGTCCCTTTATAAATTTTTTTATGACTTTTTGCAATTATCCAAGCATTCTTTTTCAGTTGCATATCTATTTCCATTGCCTCCACAACCTCCATAAATGAATTCTTTGCATGATCCTGACTTCTGATCATAATAATAACTAGGAAAGTAGGCTCTGCATCTTCCTGATTCCGGTTTTCCGTCACATGTTTTCGCCTTGTCTGAAAGAAAACATTACACATCGTTTGACATTATAAATTATGCAATCGGGAAGTCATATAAAAGTATATTGATTTTAGTTCAGATTTTCGCGTTAACGGTTACAGAACTGTTTAATTAATTATATGATTCACTGAGAAAATGTTTAAAAGTTTTAAAAAAAATAGTGTGAAAAAAAATTGCCTTATGAAAATATCGATATTTATTAAAAAGTTAAACATGTAAAAAACGATCGTGTAAAATTAGAGTATTTGAGAATAAAATACCTGTTTATTTGAAGAGAAACTATCATTAGGGACCCAAAAGTGTCCAAGAATATTTAATTATTAAACTTTTATATTTTTTCATATTTCATAATATTGTTTCGTTTTTTCCCTTTCTGTAATCAAAATGTGGAAGTATAAATTAAATATCCGGACCAAAATTTATTTTTTATTACGTCTTCTTAATTATATATGCATTGAACAGAAAATAGTCTCCATTAAACATGATTTAAATGCATATGTGGCAGTTAAATATCTGGCAAAATATGCTATGTTAAACAGTGTGCTTCATAAAAATAATGTAACAAAACTCTAAAATCATTTACGAAAACAATAAAAATAACACGAGAATCCTTTGCAATGCTGCAAATTTAGATTTTTTTAAAAGTACCATTTGTAATGAGTTTGAATTGTTAGTTATAAAAAAATATTTTCATTAAAATTATGCAACTATTACAGCTTTCGTAACTTCTAACGTGTCGTGTTAATTTCCCAACTCAAAAAGTAATAAGAAGGAAATAAACTTCATTTTCATTTCATTACTACTTGTTTCTTACATTAACATAAACTTGAAACATATTTGTTATTCATGATCAGAACCTCTCGCTATAAAAAAGGCATAATGTTATTATAAACATATACCGTATTGATAGTTAATTTGATTTCTTATTATTAAATCTAGATAGATATATTATTGATATTTTGTCTGTTTCATTCAGAAATCAGAAAATTTAATTCTAAAGTGTAATGCACTTGTAAGAATTAAACATTAAATAACAAAACAAATTCAGCTTATTTTTTACAAATTGAGCAGAAGTGGTAATTTAAGTAAAAGCTAATGCAACAGGCTTTCAAATTATCTTTAATATAAGTTGCTCAGTATATAAAATATATCAACCACCTTAAATAAACAAAATCGATAATAAACATCGAACATCATAATATAAAAAGATAATACTGTTATAAAATATTGAATTGTTTTGTAATAGGATAAAGCTGTTATATATGTAAATAGGCCTCCTTTATTAAATACTAATAAAACTGATGTTCAAAGAATTTAAACACTTTAAATATTTTTATATAAATTCTAGTTGTGTTTAATCTTATTTACTTTATTTATTTTTTTATCTCAGATGTTTAATCTTTCTTATTAGGTTTAGCACTTATTTCAGTCATTGCTATCATACGATATAGTCATAATGAAAATAGTCATTTGGGTATATTATTATTTGTTTTCCAATTTTACTTTTCAGAATATTAAGGCTACATTAATACATGTTACCTCAAATATGTAAGGTAATATATAATTAATATAAGTTAAGATTTTTTTCTTCGTTTAATTAGCATATAAAGGATAAAACAAAAATAAATTTCAGGATCGAAAATAAGTTTTTAAAATATATATACCAGCAGCAACAAATGAAGAACACAGCAGCACTACAGCTAGAAAAAGAATAAGAGACTTCATCATGCTAATAAAATTTCTGGAACACTTTTCAGACTGACTGAAATTTCATTTTTCCCTTTATATATATACAAGCTTTATAACACTTTTAAGTCATGAATATGATTAATTCACTGTTATTTCATAATAAAACTGTAGTCCTATTATTAACCAGACTCTATTTTCGCTCCTCACTCATAGCATTAACTACTTTTATCAGATTGATGAAAATTTATAAGATTTTAAGTGCCCAAAATAATATGAAGATTTACGTAATTTGAATAATACTAGAGAGAGATTTCGTTATTCAAAAAATTTTTATCTGAAGCAGCTGTTTTTTAGTCTTAAATATTTTACATGATATTTCATGCTATTTTTAACGTATTTTACTTTATAAATATTCGATGAACATATTCAATCGATGATATTATAGTATTATTTAATCTTATTTTTCCAGCTATGTTTACCCCCATTGAATTGAATTTCATATTCTGATTCTTTTTATAGTATTGTTCTTATAATTTCATCAAATTAAATGAGAAATTTATTACCAAAAAAAAATTGCAGAAGTGCGAAATATTTAAGAAATTAAAGTTTTCATTTAAAAAGTTGTAAATCCAAATATCTTTTGTAAATGTCTTGATTTTATATTTCTGTATAATTTATATTTAATTAAACACACTCAATATCTCAATACTCCAATATCCTAAAACTACTTCTTGTAATATGTAAGTTATAATCTTACATTATAGTTTATTCGTCACGAGTTCGATACCAGTACCACTAAATACCCGCCGTGTAGGGCAGCGATGCACGTTAAATCTGTCGAGAGCTGAAACGTCCTCCCGTTGGTAACATTGTTTTAAATGGTAGTTAGATAGGGGGTGCCAGCTCAGGTGTATCCACGTTACTTGACCGTGGTTCAAAATTATTTGGTCCGTTTATAAATTTTCGTGTAGAATTGAACATTTACGACGTTAATATTCAATCAATACATTATAGTTTAAATATATTTTACAAAATATCCTTCGCCAATTTTTTTGTTATATGCAAATATAATTTTAGTATTAAATAAAAAATACTATTTTCTAAAATGAGAAAACAAATTTTGAATATCCAGGTTGTTGATAAACTACACTGAAAAAAAATCAAGTTTTTTAATATGGGTTTCTTTCAGACTTCGTTGCGTAATATTATTTTTAAATCATACATTTTAAGAATGAAAGGGAACGTTTGTCAAAATTGAATTTATTCAGTTATTATTTTTAATATCTTATTTTATTATTTGGCGTTTATTAAATTTTATTAGGAATTAATTTAATTTACTGATTTAAATATTTAACTGTTACACGTTATCTATTGGAATTATAAGCACAAAATTTAATTCTTAAAAATAATTCGCTTTAATTAATTAATTTTTTTATATAATAATTAAGTTGTCGTATTGTTACCCAAAACAATCATGTATAGGACATTCAGCTGAATTGAGCGCTCTCAAAAGGGAGAAAACAGCTTTTAACGTTTTATTTATCGCATTACGATTTATTTCAATTTGTTTCATTTAACATTTTTGTTAATCACTTCACTGAAAATTAAGGGATATACATAAGTAAAATACTCAACTTTGGGAGATTTAATCCATTAAATCTATTAATTAAATTGGTACTTGAAAGTACTTTTAGAGTCCACAACGGTCCAAAATTTTCCCAAAATACGAAAAGACAGAATGGTGTGAGGAAGGGGAGTAGGAGAGAGAGAGAGAATGCGATGTGATAATTTGATATTTACATAAAATTTTAATTTTATGTGTTATACATTTTGTCTGAATCACATAATTATGAATACCCTATTTCGAAACGTATTCCTTTTCGAATTAAAAGATTAAAACCTATATATTTTACAAAATAATTAGTAATTCTTTATTAAAAGGATTAGACCTAAAATTTTGGACAGATTTATTGACTATACCAGGTGAAAGAATATCATAAAAGCCTACACGGGCCCTACTTAGCGGTTGGAACTTACCCTAAAAGATTAATGTAATTTCTATAAATAACTTTATTTCCCTGTATTTCAAAAAGTTTTTCTCTGTTTTTCTTTGCATATTTAGATGTGGAGAGAGAGAGAGAGAGAAATTGAATAATTCACTCTCTCTCTTGTATTTTTAACACGAACGGACATTAAGCTCAAAAATTAAATAAAAGTTAATGTGATCATTATGGAAACTTTTTTTTAACGGTCACGGCTGTAATTCGCAAAATGAATACCATCTCATTAATACATTACACATATATTTTGTGGTATAGTTTAAAGTTTTTCAAAATCAATTTTAGATGAAGAAATTAGCATTTCTGCACACAGAATTTACTCATAGTGCTGGGAGATAAAACAAATTAACATTTTTTAACAATCCATAGAGAGATTCCGTGAGAAGTCCAAAAAGTTGCTTTCGATGTGTGAAGATGAAAATTTCCAAACATATAAAAATGAAAGCAACTCAGCTAAGAATTCCTTCAAAGTTGTTCTCTATTTCTTTATTCTATTCCTTTAAAAAAATTTATTTGGTTAAATACAAATGTTATTCGTGATTTTATTTCCATTTGCAGCATAATTTTCTGACGGAGTTTACATTTTATATATTTCATGATTCCCCTCATATATATATATATATATATATATATATATATATATATATATATATATATATATATATATATATATATATATATATAGTCTTATTCTCTACAAACAAGAGATAACATCCAGCAATCACACTCGAAAAACACATAGACAGTAGGAAAATCACACAATGAAGGACACAAGAGCAACCGAGATTAAAAATTATAAAATGGATGCTGCAGTATTATAAACATTGCTGACTTAAAACAGCTAATATATAAAATAATTTATATAAAAGTGGGGTTGAACATGTTTTTTGGCCAGCCAACCTTCCCCCTTTATGTAAATAATACTGAGCAAAACCCTATTGAAAGTAATGAAAAGGAATATCTAAATCCATTACAAGATAGTTGTAACTTACCTAAAAATTGCACTTAAAAATGCAGAGCCCGTGCTAAATCTGAGTGCAATCAATAAGTTATTGCCAGATTCTGGACCCTAATGCAGATTTAAATCATTTGCATGGCTGAAATGTAGCACTTAACAAAAGTGTAAAAAGAAAGGAAATAAAAATTAATAAGAGAGTTACAAATTACCATAAATTTAGTAACACTACAGTATATATGAATAAAATAATAATAATAAGTAATTTTATCTAATTTTAGAATATGGAGGTAACTATAACTATGAAATATGTAAGTTTATAGTAATAAACTATTATCAATCTCAGAATTTTTAATACTTACTATTTTGAATAGCTCTATTCATATAACTATTAATAAAATTAATATATATATATATATAGGATATATATATATATAGGATATATATATATAGGATAATTATTTTTAATTAGAAATATATCAGAAAAGTTTGGCCTGGAATACAATGGAACATTATCTTTTTTTTATATAATTATGATTTATAATACTTAACCTTAATTTTACATATAATTTTTCATTATGGCATTAAATACATCATAACAAATTTTTATACATTATGTACATCCTAAATATTATTTAATATAATGTAAATAATAGAATATTGAAACATTCTATTCTTTTATTTCAAAGGTTTCAAAAAAACTTTCCATATCAGATTCAAATAAAAAAGCTGTTTTGTTTTGGGTATTGCAATGAGAAATCACTACAAAAAATATCTTATGTATTTTACATATCATAAAAAAGGTTTATATAGACACACGTTAATTTGCTGTATTTGTTCAAACATTTTGTTCTTGAACCATTGAAGCAATTATGATGATGTAAGCTAATATATTACAAACGTTTCATTCAGAAGCTATTTAACTAAATCAAAATATTTTTTAAAAAAGCAAAATTTTTGAGTTTTCTGGATTGATATTGATTACTCAATAATAAATGTTCTGTGAACACAAATGAGTTTTGAAGCTTCATTTGTACATTCTGAAAGAACTTGATTTTCGCAGAATAATCTTCAATGTTTATGCCTTTTTATAAATTTTTAAATCATTCAAGAAATTAAAAAACATATTTTTATTTAAAGTTTTCTCAATTTTGCAATCTTTAAAAAATCACTCTAGATTTAATTAAAAAACACAATCTTTTGTCTATGCTTTTTAAAAAACTAAAAATTGGAGAAATCATTGTAGCTACTGAGGAACTGGGGTTCAACGTCAAGAAAATCCAGCCTAGAGCGATCCTGATACGTAGCCCGTGGCTCAGTATACCGAGAAGTCTGATAATGAAGGACCTGTAGACGAACTCCAATGTTCCGCCCATAGAGACGAGGGGACACTGTATATCCTGTCGTGCATTCACAGAACATGGCCCATCACTGCCATGTGAAAGAGGTATCTTTCATCTCATGGCGATGTCGTATTACGTGGTCCATTGTGTGTAGGATCTTTTTCTTCAACTCACGCATTATCATTGTGGCTGTAAAAAATGAAAGTATGAAAAATAGACCAATTTAGGAAGGAAGCTAGCACTAAGAAGTAGTCATCTTTGGAGACTCTATGATACCAAAATCTAAATGAGTAAAGAGCTTGAAAAATATTTCTTTCTGGGCGAAACATTTTCTTGTCAATATCGAACGCAAAAAATAAATATTTTTTATAGAACCATTTATTTGGAAACTGAAGGTGCAATGACCACTTTAAAACTGTTCTTGTGAAGACAGAAAAAGTATGACTTTCAAGAAAGCGGTGGAAAATTTTCGAAAGGATAAACAAAACTACAAACATGATTACAGTTCAAAATATAGTGAACAGTGTACACAAAACTCTTGGATTATCAAATGCCATTAAAATTTCAATCTTGCACTCTCTTTAACTTTGTTTCTGATAATACGAGGAGAATAAATTCACCAACATATGTAATAATTGAATATCAATATCGATTGCAATGTTTTACAGTACTACATGCTGACTATTTCTGATTGTTTAAGAGAAGTTTATTGAACACAAAAACATTAAAAAAAAGACTGATATAGCAAAATTAAAATATATAAAGTCTGGTCTACTATGTGAAATATATAAAAATATACTAAGAGTAAATGCAATATTTTAGTGTATACTATCTCTTAAACTCTCTGATATTGTAATAAACTATACATGTACATAAGCCTTTAACAAAAATGAAAACGAACTATAAATTTGTATTAACCACGCCTATGCACTCAATAGAATTCCCAATGCAATATTAAATTTCACATTTAAAAAATAATAATTCACTGTTCATTTATAACTTTTACTGGAAATTTCAATTCTGTCTCAAAACCTGGCCATTATATAAAAATTCAGATAATTTTATCTCATTTAGTTGAAAGATATCTTTAAATTTTTTAATTATTTATTTATTTTACTTGTATGTAAGTACTGAAGAGTGTAAATCAGTATTTCAATAATGATGAGCTATTATTAAAATTATTTGATTATTATCCCTAACATAATATTAAAATTAATTAATAATTAATAAAAGTTCTAAAAATATATTCAATTTGTTACACAGTATTGACTAATATATTGTGCAATTATATTTAATCTAACCATAACGAACCATGGACTTAGGATATTTTTGAAGTCCTCATACAAGATTTACCATATAGTGTAATGCTTCAAATGCTAAAAATCAGTTTTGAATATCTTAGATTATTTTGTAATGAGTCAGTAATGAAAAAAAATTATTCCGTCAGTTAACACGGTGTAAAAAATATTTTAAGAATAAACATTGCTTATAAAGGAAAATTTTTTAAAATTAACTTAGTAACTGTGCTAGAGAGACGAGACAAGAAACAAGAGGTTGTTTCTGTCGACCATCCGTTACAGTGGTTAGTGTCGCTGACAGATGTACCGTAGGGTCTGGGTTCAAATCCCGAGTAAGGCATGGATGTTTTTATTGTAATCCTTTTCTTCTCTTTGTGATGTGGGCTTCACACTTACTTCTATGTAATCCCCGTGTGATACTTTGTAGTGCATGGGGTTATAAATATTCTCAATAAAAAAATATATGTTTATTGTTTCAAGCTTTTCTTTAATTTTGATTTGGTTATTTCTTGAAAAAAAACTACATTCATTTTATTGTTGTCGATTAAAAGGAAATAAAAGCATATTATAACGCTTTTCCATTCACCTTTTAATGGTATCTAATATAATTATTTTTATTTTACATCAGAATTGTTATTGCGGTTTCTAAATTTATTATACTTGTGTGTTTGAAAAATGTAATTTTCACAGTATGCTCGGTTAAAAAATTCGACAAATTTTTATTGTTGATTATTATTTGATATTGGCATAAATTTATTGAATTTTGTTCTCACAATTTGAATTTTTTTTATCAATGTATCGGACTTGACTTATAAGGAAATAAAACATTATTTCCTTTAACGGATATTCTATTATTACTACTATGTAATTACTTTCTTAGTCTCAATACAGTTCATCTATCTAATGTAAAAAGAACAATGGATTGAATCAATGGAATATATATAACATCTTGCTATTGATTTAAACGTGAAATTCTTTGATTTCAAAATCATTTTCTGGCCTAAATATTTTTTAAAAAATTGTGAAAAAAAGGATTTGCAATAAATAATTAACAGCGATATTGTATCTCAGCTTTTTGAAAAGCAATTTTCGTCCTCAAACTTTCAGACTGATGGATATAGTAATAAAATATAGTAATATGCTTTTATTCGAATATCAAATTTAATTCAAATATTAAGTTTAATTTTTAATTTATTAAATTGACACCGTGAACCAGATCATGTATGCCTTTTTCATTAAAAGTCACTGTTCTTGTTGCTAATAATCCGTTCAATGCCCTTTCCATTTCAGTTTAGAGCTTGAAAGTTCCACTGCTTTGTGTGTTGCTGCTTAAAAAAAGTTATTAGATACTTGCAAAAATGTCAGTCAGTGAGTGAAAGATCGGAAAAACACGGAGTATATGATAAAATCTCCTACGTCACATGTATTTGCATCGTCATAAGAGCTCAATGGAGAGAAACATTTCTAAAACTTTTCATTTTACTTATTTGTTTCGGATGATTGAACACAGTAGAATTCTTACATTAAGTATATCAGGCATTTCTCTAAACTTTTGAAGTGATGTTTGTTCAACCATGGACGCTCTGAAGCTTTCAGTGAAAAATTGCATGATCGTCTTCTATCTTCTTTTCATCTCAAGGTTTTTATTACCACCACTGAATTTTTTTAACTAATATTATACTTTTCCGATTACACTCAACTCTTTTGTTTTACAATATCTCTTTTGCATGATTTTGAAATGACACAGCTTACCACTACACAATTTGTTTTTGTTCTAGCACAAATTTCACATCTCTCTCTCTCCCCCATTATTTTTTTAATTCCAATTTTGACAATTTACCGTATTTACTCGAATCTAAGCCACACCATTTTTTTTCATTGTTAATGCTACTGAAAATAGGGTGCGGCTTAGAATGGAGGGCAGCACTTTTGTTGGTTGGGGGAAATTGAGTTTCAACCCATTTCAAAAGGAAAAATATAACCGTCGATTCTGGTCACTGGCATCGATGCATTGATACGATTCCGTATTCCGTAACATTCAGTTTATCCTAAAAATAGATATCTTCTCGTATTTGGGAATCCGTTTTCCTTTTTCTGCATACGTTTTCTTTGATCACCTAAACATCAAAGATATCGGTAACAACATCAAGACGAGTTTACTATGACTCAAGTATGAAAACAAAGACAATTTTATATGCAGAAAAAAACGGAAATAGAATAACGGCTTTCGAAAATATGACATGGATGAAACAAATACACGACGATGGCGTAAGTAAAATTATGTAATTTTTGCTTTTAAATGTGTTCAAACGTCTCTCTCTTTGATAATACTTTTCCATTCCTTTAAATAAAATGTAATGTAACAAATGCATTGGATGGCATGGATACGCTTTTTTTGACCACCTAAACATGAAAGATATCGGTAACAACATCAAGGCGAGTTTACTATGATTCAAGTATGAAAAGTGAAGCAATTTTTTATGCGCCATGTGGAAAATGGTGATGCCGACACCAATTCCAAAGTCAGCTGTGACAGTGGGAATGACGAATCATTTTCGAAACGTGATACTGCCGGTTAGAGTAATTATAGGTTTATGTGTGTAATTTAAAATATTTAATGCTGGTTAAATAAATTAATTATTAACATCTTATTATTTACCTCATTAATTTTTTTAATTTATTAAGTGTCGGATATTGATTAACCTATAAAACATTTTTTTAAAATTTTATCTCAAAAACGAGGTGAAAATCAGGGGTTCGGTTTTGAATCAATGGTGCCTTAGATTCGAGTAAATACTGTAATCGGAAGACGGTTGGTTTAGGCCCACGTTTGTGTGAATGACTTGATCTATTTCATTAATAGTTTATCTTGTATGCTGGAGTTAGGAATATCTTAATTTTATAGTAAATTTTCTCTTTTTTTTCATTGTACTTCAACTTAAACCCAACATTTCGTTCTTCAGGATAATTGTATTTTGGGTTAAAGTGTTCAGTTCGTGTAGAATAAAATAAATAATTCCAATAAAGTTTTTAAATTTGATGTGAGTACATTTCCCTATATTCCTGAAGTATACATATATTTGTGAATTTTAGTAAGTGCCTGTTCTCTCTGCCTATAACCTATCAAACGTGTCTAGTAGTTGGACGGAGGATTTGACCTAATTGGTACTTCAGACCTTCTCCACTAATTCATGGAAACAACATGGGCTGTTATACCTGAAATAACCATTCAAAGCCTCTTTCAAAGCCGAAACTGGTAGGAGCATTTATCAAAAGTCTTAGCAATACCAATAATGTTTTCATCGTACTTCTATCATCGTCTTCTGGAACACACATGTCCTGTTTCCTTCTAATATAAATTTGTCTTCGATATCTAGTTCTTCTTCATATGGTACTTTGTAGAGTCAGCCATGTAACATTCTTGCTGTACAGTTCGGGCTATTGATTCAAAAATTGATCAAAGAATTTCATTTTATGGTTTAATCCATAAATAGAAAATATGTCTTCTGTGTAAATCCACAAATATTGCTTCGTCAGACCACTTTTTAATTTTTCTTTCTTTTTTTGAAAATTTTCTTTATTTTTAATTAATTACTAAATATTTAATAAAAATATATGTATAATAATATTAAAAAAGCCCTTAATAAAATGAAATTGAATATTTTATTGATTCCTCTAATTCAAATTAACTTTAATGTATATTTCAATAATATACATTAAATGTATATATAAGTCACAGTTATATATTGGCTAAAATATTTCTGAGTTAGAAATTTTAATTTTTTTTTAATTTTAATACAAATTCGTAGATTTGTTTATGTAGTTTCAAAAGATGCTTCAAAATATCAAAAATATTTCAGTTTCCAGATATCCAAAAAACTGAGTATTTGATAAGTTAGCTTTGCTGAAGGAAAATGTATGCATTAATATTTTTTTCTCTAATGGAGCCACACACACACGGAATGGTAATTTCTTTTGCAGACTAATAGATTCTGTGGGATCTGGTATAACTTTTTAGTATAGCCCTATACAGGTGGATAACAATTGACACGATGTAATTTTGATGCACAGTTTTCTCCCAAAAGTGATCTAAGCTCTGTCGAAAAAACTATATTGTTAATTTAATTTTGCTGAGAACTTCCAAGCCAAACAAGCACTCTAGGTATCTTTAACTTACCACATAGTCATACGAAATGTGCGTTGGCGATTTTTTGCATTATTAAAATCCACCGACTTGGTTGGGGTTCGTAGCCCAAAATTTGGGCGTGCAAGGTCAGCGCGTATCCAACTATGACATTCAACTGGTTACATTAGGAAATAATCTAGTTTAAATATTTAATTAAACAGTTAACAAAATAACTTAATCTATGGTTATTCTTTCTGTAATGATTAACTTACAAGAACTCTAAGTAATTTTGTTAATTTACATTTATTCAGATTTATAATCATCTCTTATTTCTGTGGAAGAATATTTTCTTCATTCTTTCGATTTTTCTTGTTTTTTTCATTCTTTCCTTTCTTCCTTCGATTCTTTCCTAAAAAAAGATCGATTTTCAAATCGTTTCGAATAGTAACCTGATGAATCGATTCACAAAAAAATTGAGGTCTAAAAGATCCATTTCTAAAAAATCAATTTTATTTTCAAGTCTTCATTTACAATGAATATATAAATCCATTTTATGAAAAATAAGAAAAATACCATAATAAACGATCTCTTATCAGTAAAATCAGGGAATTTTTTAGTTCAGGGAATTCGACAATTACAATTAGCTTTATTACCATATCAAAGTATAACGTATAAAAGAAGACATTTGCTTTCTAAATGTATTTGTTACATTAAAAAGTTTAGAAAATAGATAATATAGCTTATCGTTCCCAATGCTTAATATCAAAGCTTTTTAAAAACAACAGTATGTCAAGTCTACCGGGATCCAAGCAACTGCGCTCAGCACTTGCGATGTTGCCGGCTATTGAAAATAGGCACTCACAAGGAACAGATGATCCCACGATACTCATGTATATCACGACTGTTGAGTGAATGTGATGGTAGAGTTTTTCTGTCCTTCCAGTAAAGTATAGGGTCATACTTCAGATGCACAACTGCCTGCGTTAAATAGTGTTTAAATTTTTTGCTTAAGCCCTGACATTCCGGTGCAATCAACTAATTGTAAATAATTTTATGATTTTTACTTAAAATGGAATGCCGATTTTCTAGGATGAAATATCGATTCAAAGAATCGATACAGTGCTACATATCTATTTAAAAATTCGATTTTTTTTCAACCCGAGAAATGGATTCTTCAATTAATCGATCTCAGATCGCCATCCGTATTCTAGGCATCTTTTAATTTCCACATAGTTATATGAAATGTACGCTGGCGATTTTTTCCATCATTAAACCCACCAACTTGGATCGGGTTCGTAGCCCAAAATTTGGGCGTGCAAGGTCAGCGCCTATCCAACTATGACATTCAACTGGTTACATTAGGAAATAATCTAGTTTAAAAATTTAATTAAACAGTTAACAAAATAACTTAACCAATGGTTACTCCTTCTGTAATGAGTAACTTAAAGTATTCAAAATAATTTTGTTAATTTACATTGATTCAGATTTAGAATCATTTCTCATTTCTGTGGAAGAATATTTTCTTGTTCATATTTATATGGCGTTGAGGGGGAAAAAGACATTCGTTTGCTCTATTCATCTCAGTAGTAGAAAATTTTGTTTTTGTTTGCATTCCTTTTGAATTGTTTGTATTTTTTTTTGTTTGTTTATTATTCTCTCAGCTTCTATGAAAAATTTAATCAGGTTGTTTTTCTTCTGAACGACGTCAATCATCTCATAAATAAAGTTAAGGCTATCTTTGCCTAAAGTTAAAGTATAGGACCCAAATTCGGAATATTTTTCCAGATATAAAAGTAAACAAATATTACTATTATACTAGCAGCAAGGCCAGGAGTTGCACGGGCTTTTTCTACTGTCATACATTTTCCCTTCCACTCACAAAATCAGCACTTCCAATATTCTTTTTCAAAATTACTTAGTTTTTTCCTTCCGCTTAGCCCAGCGTTGCACGGGCTTTTACCGAGTGTATAACATTAAAATTGTCTGTTTCGAAATCTTTTTACATCTTCTCTTTGTCACACAGGTTTCCTTTCCTTCCGCATTGCACGAACATCTTTGAATGCATAACATATTGCCATGGAAATTCCGCTTCCCTCTTCCTGTCAGCCCTTCCTGGTGGGTGGGATTTCTATATTAACCTCATTACAAAATTCTTGTGGTAATTTCCCACAATTAATTATTACTGCCCTTTTAAAGTTTTAGCTACCTCTGAAGATCCGCTGTTAAGGGAAGCAATGCATGTTGAATCTGTCGAGAGCTGAAACGTCCTAGCGTTGGTGTGGTATGGTAGTTAGGAGAGATGGGTGCCAGTTCAAGTTTCATCCCCGTCACTTGACAATGGTTCAAAATTTCGATGTCCGTTGCCAAAAGCTCTTGAGTAGTTGAAAAGTGTGAATTTAATATTCACTCAGTCAATTTTTAATTTCTTATTCCCCGGAAACGAAAATGTACCTTTTTTAAAAACAGTTGTTGTTCAAAAAGATAAAATAGTAGAAGTTTTTATAATTACACAAAATTTCATCCCAACTGTATTAAATTTTGAATTAAAATTGTGAGTATTTTTTAAATGTTCGACAGACTGAAAAAATGTGTCATGAAATTATCTTTATAAATAAAGAAGTTATTAAAAATTTGAATTTTAAAAAATTAAATATTTAAAATTTGAGTATTTTTTTTTAAAATTAGTAAAAAAAAGTTTTCGGCATTTATTTTTTAAATCACTAACTCTAAAAGATCATGGTATGTGTTTTTTTAAAAAAAATCATATTCATTTAAAAGCATCGATATTAATTCATATTAGAAAAAATACTAAAATATACAAAATATCGTTATTTTGTATTAAAAAAAAACCTACCGTATCCAGGCGAAATAAATTATCTTTACGATTAAAAAATTGCTTGCAAAGTTATTAAATGTGCAAATAAAATTTTGAATATTTTTTAAAAAATCATGAAAATTAAAGGATGCTGTTGTTTTGAACCCGGGTAAAATCGGTAGCAATCAAGCGCTATGCCAAACGGACCACGAAGTTCACGGAAAATGAGTGAAAAGACATTGAAAATAAAAGGAGGATATTCACATCAAATCTAAAATGATTAAAATTAATACAAAACAAATGAAGTCTGTGATTTCAAGTAGAAGTTTTTAAAATTACAAAATTTTACATGTTTATTAGATGTTGAATTAAAACTCTGAGCATTTATCGAAAAAGAATAAATGTGCGTCTTTACTCGCGAAATTTAGTGATTTTCACTGTTTATATATAAGCACCTTCTTTTCTAATGTAACCCATAAGAAGCAAACACTTCAGAAGGTGTTGGCAGTGAACGGTAAAACAGATAGTCATAAGGCGCTAAACGGGTTATCGACGCCAAACCCTTGGCTTTTCGTAAAAAGACGTTTAAATTTAATAATTTAAAAGACGGCTAAATTTTAAGCGAATGCGTACAAACTGCACAAATTAATTGCAAACAACGGTAATTTTTAAACAAAATAATGTTACAAAAATAATATATCTATTAACTCGCACAAAAAGAGAAATAGACAAAAAGCACACAAAAAATTTCTAACCCCGTAATTTTTAACCAATTTTTTCAATCTTTGTACAAATTACGGATTATATTGTTCTGCACTCGGAAAAAAGTTTCGTGAGATTATTTTATTTAATAACGAAATTGTTAAATGTTTAATTAACATTTTGAGTATTATTTGAAAAATCATAAAAAAAAGTTTTCGCCTTTTGATTTTTTGAATGACTGATTATAAAAGAAAAGTGCATGATTTCTTTAAGTGTGGAATATCAATTTATTAAAGTGAAACGAAATTGAAAGGGAATGATTTAGAAATTATTTTCATAAAAACGCATCAATTTTGACATATTTTAAAAAAACGTAACAAATAGAAACTATCGTTATTTTATGGGGGAAAATATATATACCGTATCGTTGTGAAATAAATGATCTTTCTGGTTCTATAATTAATTTTGTCTGAGTTTCATAGCAAGACTTTGATGGTCTTTCTAAAAATGTGGGGAAAGTCAAAACTTTACTCCGCTTAAATGGATATGACGCTCAGCGGAATAAGAAACCAACAGGGGTAAAACAATTGTACATTTTAAGGTTTTTAATTAATATATTTTTAGCTAATTGCAATGTCGGAATATAAATGGTCAAAACAGCTTCCTAGGATCCTTCCCCGTTTTTTTATTTTCTTAGAGTTTCTGCGTTTCGATTCGTGAGAAGATAGACGCATTAAGCATGGATACATATATACGTTTGTTTACGTACGAATTTTATTAGTGTAGATTCTAGATTCACTATCCTGTAAGGAATAACTTATTTTATCATACTACTCATTTTTATCCGAGTTCACATATTTTTTCTTTAATAAAATGTGTTTCACAATTTTTCATCCATACCATAGTGCTAAATAAGCTATCCCTTTACAAGTTAAAAAAACTGATTTCTTATGAAATATTTTAAAATTTTGAAAACACTATATCGTAAACAAATGCATGAGTTACAATGTCCAAAATTTGTATAAAAATTTAGGCGTTTTTCCTGTTTAAAAATGTGTTCCGCGTAAAATTCACGCTGTCGTACATATGTCTTAAATTAATCTTATCTTAATCTTAAATTATCTTATGTTTAAATGTGTCATAGCTTAGAATTTACTTTTTAATTAGCTTTAGATGCTAGAAATTATTCACTTATTATTTTTTACGTAAAATAAATTGAATGATTTTAGTGTTTTATTAGTTTCTAGTTTCTTTAGAGGTATCAAATGATTTGTCTTAAATGGTTTATAAACTAATAAAACATCAAGATAATAATCCTCATTTACTTTTTGTCGAAAAAAAAGAAAATTAGTCAATACTGCAGCTAAATTACTATCTTTATTAATTTATAATCATTTCAATTTACCATTTGAATTCAATACAAATACATTTATTCAGATTCAATTATTTCTTTCACATTTGAAAATGTTTTCCCGATCAATTTTCAGCAGGATTCTTCTTATTGAATTTTGTTCTGTAAAAAAAAGACAAGGGTTAAAGACGCATTTAAAAACATTTAAAAATATGTAAAATAGGCTAATTCCCCATTTATATGTATTGAACTTTTATTTGACTCAATTTTCCTGTTTTCATTTAACTCAGAATACTTGGGTGCACGATCAGTCAAATGGATTCAAAGCGATAACTGTGCAGTGCTACCGGCTAGTAAAATTTCTACATCATGAAGCGGGATCAAAGCTTTCAACTTGATTGAAAGATATACAACATATGTTCAGGTAGGCAAATCACTAGCATTTGTGAAAATTTTATT